>JAMJFZ010001038.1:28662500-29862500 GCA_026225945.1 Cricetomys ansorgei
TACCCATAAGACGAACGATAGGCTAATGTGGCATAGTAAGTCATGTCTCCCCTCTGAGATATTAAATACGCTTGTTACATAAAGGTTCCCTCCCACATAACTAGCCCCAGACACGCTTTTCACATGCATATATTTATCATATCATAGCATTTCATGCATATGCATGCCCATATATCTGTGCACTTCCCAGCACGCTGCGTGCTTGATCAATGTATGAAGTCAAAGCTAACGCCCAGGTTTATCTCTAGATGCAAGACTGAATCAAGGAACTGTTGTTCCCAAAACGGTGCCGAGAAACCATTTAAACCACATTGTTGGACAGAAATAGCAATGCAGAAATACCTTAGGGAGGCCACGGGGGCAGCTTCCTCCAAAGCTCTTATTACCAGCATTAACAAGGTGCGCAACCCCTCCCAGGCTGTTCTGCCTCACCTGCCAATCCTCCCCCATCCCTGCATTTCCACAATGTCTCTCCTTTTCCAACTCTGCTTCTCCTGTTTTCTTACACACACACACACACACACACACACACAGTCCTGTGTCCCTGGTTTCCTGAGTCTTGCAGGGACAGATGCTGTACCAGGCAGGGTTCTTGATTTCCAACACTACAAATCGACTCTTAGAAAAAAAAGAAAAAGAAATTATTGGAGAGCATTCAAGTAGTTCACAGAATCGACAGGATGCCTGGGAAATTTGGCTCAATAAACAGGCAAGAACCAAAGGATTTGGCACCAAAGAACAGAGCCAAGGTCATACCAGAGAAAACTACCCAGAGTGACTCCCACAGACATCCAGGCCACCAGTCACTAATGACCACCACGGCCAGTTGACTCTGCTGAAGGGTGCTCTACACACCTGAGGCCTTGCCTGGCTTCCTCCAATTCCCAGTCTGTGCTGGAGAGCCATTGCCAAAGCCTAGAGGGTGGGCCTTGCACACAGCTTTCCAAGAGCAGTGCTACGGTTTCTGCTCAGACCACAGGGAGGTCAGGGCATACAGCCTATGGATTGAGAGGCTCTGCGGGGTGCAGAGCACAGTGGATCTGGAGGGACACTGGGTGTCACAGGCTGGACTCAGGTTGAATGCGCTACGTGCCCCTCCCCCGCCATCCCCAGCAGGTGTGGAGATCTGCACTTTCTAGCTGAGTGGGAATAACTCTAGGGAAAGGTATTTGGCCAGACATATCAGGATCAGTGATGCCGACTCTGGGAAGATAATGTCTGGTGAAACCCTGCGGAAGCTGAGGCCCCTCCCGGCCCACTCAGTCTCTTCTGACAGCTTCAGTCCCAGGCTGAGCAGGGCACTGCAGCTGCGATGTGAATGCTCTTTGTTCTCGGGTTCATTTAGCCACTTTCCATTCCTGCTCCCGAGGACTGCTCTCTTGACCTCCCACATTTTAACCCTTAAAGGAGACCAGTTTCTGTCTAGCCACCAAATTTGCAACCAGATTCCGGCCCGGCCCAGGGCCTTGCTCTCTCCGGCCAGCTGTTCCCAATTAGGAGCTGGTTTAAGTAATTTGAGCTTCTTAGGGTGTCAGTCAATAGGGGTATTTGTTAGTACTTCAGTTTCCCGGAGGACCTCAGACCCAGAACTAATGGATTCTCTAATATCCTGAATTACGAGGTGATTCTTTTTTGTTGGTTTTCTAAGAAACGAGAATAAAATATATAAATAAAATCTCTAGGCATCAGGTCTGATGGCCTCTGCCAGTGCTCCGTGGGTGATGGAGGCAGTTTCTGTGTCATTCTGACAAGGCTCTGATTTTGCATTCAGTTCTTGAGCAGTTACCTCAAGTCTCCTCCATGTTTTAACAGAGGGGCCCTTTGTTGCAGGAAGCTTCCTGATAAAAGACACCCAGGCAGGGCACCGAGTGTCAAAGACTATACACACACCTGTATCCACTTGGTGTTTATTGAGCATCTATTACAGCCGAGGTGATTGCGTATTCTAGGATTCAGAATGAAAAAAAAAACAAAAACCTCGCAATTTGGTAATATGGATCTCTCCCACCTAGCGGCATTTTTACATTTTTAGAGGTGAGAAGACCAGCTTTTGGTTACGTTTGTCACCAACTGTTCAGAATTGCCATGGCCACAGTGATTATATAAACCAGATGGCTTTTAGTTGATTTTTATTATTTTTAAACTCTCTTCAGACTAATATCCCCCTTATTGCCTGCACCTGGCTGGCTTCTTCCCTGACTCTCTTCCAATACTCATTGCTTTCCGTCATTCCTCCAATTGACAGCAGCAGAGAAATGGCAAGCGCCATCGCTGAGTAGAGCCATGTTGCTTGGCTAGCTAATGCTGCTCCGTGTTTAGACTTTGTGTTGCGGGGAGCGGCTACCTGAGGCACTCCCTTCATCCACACAAGCTGCTCCCAGTAAGTACAAATGCATACTCTGGGAACAGTGCATTCTCCTAGAGACACTCACGTGTCCCTGTGAGTCACACTGTGGTCATTTATAAGTCAGCTCCTTTTTTCATTATTATCTTCGGGCCTACAGTGGCTGAGAATGGTCTTTCCTGGAAGGACCTTGTCAGGAGTCAGTGGGAGAATACATATGACGTCACCTAGCACAGGCGGGCTCTGCGAACAGTAGCTGTCATTATTTCAGTACTCTGTCAGGCAGTGTTGTGATGCTGTGCTTACCTGTAATATTCAATTCAAGGTCATGAAAGGCAGAGCTCAGGAGGGATGGAGACAGCCTGGGAGACACACAGAACTGTGGACCCCGGTCAGTTGTGTGGCTGATGGAAGTGCGGTTCTGAAAGATGGAAACAGTGTGGACCACAGTCCCATGTCCTCCGTGCTGGCCTCAGCCACACGGCCTCATAGACACTCTTAACACTTCTTGCCTAAGGGACCACAACAATGCCTCCGGGAGGGTGGCTTTCTCCACCATTATTTGCTCTGTTCTTACTGGTAGACCTTTCACTGTGAGAAATAGTCTTTGCGTGTATTTGTTCGTTTATAGGACTGTATCTGTGTCAACATATGAGTTTGCATTTTATCAAATCTTTACTATTATTTCGACCTTCAGATTGTTTTAGAAGTCCCTTCAAGCTGGTTTCAGTGTCCTTTTGTTAATGCCTTCATTCTGGGGAAAGTTCTTTACAGTGAACAAAATCACATTTTGTTTTGTTTTTAACTTGGGTTGGAAGTCTATACAGCTGATGGTAGGTAAACTGTCTGTCTGTCTCATTATTTGCACTCGTAGCTCCAACTTCAATCCAGTATCAGTTAGGTTTCCTCTCACTGGCTTTCCCCTTTCCACATTTGTGCCTCCCTTCTCTAGCAGTGTGAAAGCAGGCTCCCACAATCTCAGTCTATTTGTTTGTAGCCAGTCTCCAGCAACACTGGGTGTCCCCTGGTCCTCCTTGGACCAGCCTCCTCTGAACTCGCTATCTACTTCCTTCAGGTTTTGTTTTTTTCCATGAAGAAAGAAGCAAGGATTCTGGGTGTGGAAAGGTCTAAGTGGGGATCGTGTCAGAGAAACAGGGGAATGGGGAGGTTGTGGGGAGACTGACCAAAACTGAGGATACGTGAAAAGCCTTAATGAAACACACTACTTTGTAAGCTAATTTAAAAAAAAAAATAACTAAAAAGAAAAGAAGTTTGAATGGTGGTACCCTGCTTGAGTGCATTGTGCTGTTTCTACAAGCTGTGGGTCATTAGACAAAAAGGTCAGCACTGGGAGAGGATGCCCCGCTATGACCTGTTGTTCGGAGAGGTCCCAGAGGCTCCCCAAACAACTAGGCTTTTGCTGTTGTTCTCGCTTGCCCACTGGGACTAGGTGCTATATCACCTTACTGCTGACCTGGAAGATTCCTTCTTGTTATCTAGCTTTCATAGAACCAGAAGGTGTCATGCAGGCCACTAAAGAAAAAAAGTCCTCAGTGGGCTTACCACAGTGGTGGACCATGCACTTCTATAATACCGACCTGCTAGGCAAGAGGTACTGCTGGTGCAATAGTGGCACAGCTGTCATGAGGGTAACCAACCACGTTCTGGAGGGAGAGTTCACAGGAGGAAATTCAAGCCTGGTTCTGTAAACCTGGTCAAAAGCCATGGCTTGAGGATTATAGGCCCTTGTGAGGAACTTAACTACTGTTCTTTACTTAAACAGACATTTGCTGTTAGCTGCTTTCTCAATACTAACGTTTACACTAATATATTAGTGCTACTTTCAGCTTTTGTTAGCGAAGCTTCTTAGTGGCTGAAATGCTGTGAACAAGTAACTATTGAGTGCTCAGTCCTAACAGAACATCTGCTTCACCCTCTCCTCTGTAGTCCTCTGTAGAGAGACACGGAGGCATTTTTCATAGGCTCATGCCCTGCTACACCCCAGCAGAGGGAACCACCATCCTGGCCAGTGCCGCACTGGACAGTGAAACGCTGAGCATCTGAGCTCAGCTGTTTTTATTGATTTAGAACTCCTCAGGTGTCCTCCTGATAGCACATGCAGATCATTAGCAATCACACATTCCCCCCCCCCATTAACCCAACACCTGCAGACAATACAAAACTAGAAGACCCAAGGAGCCCATCACCCAACAGTGCATAAAACGGTATTTTAAGCACAACTAAAAATAAACTTCTACAACACTCCTCCCTTAAGACTCAGAACATCCTGGAAATCAGGGTGAAAACTATGTAAGAGATGGAGAGTGGTGAAGAATGCCATGAAAGGCCATCTTCTGCACGTGGCATGAAGGCAGCACATGGGGACTCACAGCAGCTGTGGGTACCTGCACAAGCCCATCAACAGTCCAGCTTGGACGGAGGAGGAGCACTCGAGACCCACCTCTAGATGAGGAGCTATTATTAGTCAACAGCTGCTGGAGGACGGGGTCACTTTTCTTCAGAGGTGTAGCCACTGGGAAATTATCGGTGATCTAGTAAACAAACAAACAAACAAGCCCCCAAAACAAGCCAGTGACCTTAACTAGACTCAATGAATTATTTAAAAGGAAAAAGACACGAAGTGGGAATAGGAAGTTTCTGGGAAGAAGGGATCCAGAGAGATGGGTTCAAAATACATTATATAAATGTATCAAATCATTAAAGAGTAAATAAGAAATTACTTGGAAAAAAGAAGCAAGGAGCCAGTAAATACTTTTAAATACTGTTTAAAGACAAGAAGAGTAGGGAAAGGTATGAAGAGAATTGAAGAGAATAGAAGGAAAGGAAAGCAAATGGCCAGGGGGTGGCGGGCCTGGGGAAGAGTAGTGAGGGGAGAAGGGAGATTTACATTACTTTTTGCTATGCAGTTTTTGAAGGGCGCCCTGGCAGAAAGAGAAAGAGTGGTTCTCCTCTTACTTTCTCACTTTGTAGCCTGTTTTAAGGTAAGCACTGTCTAACACGTTAAGGATGGAAAACAGAATCACAGCTCTTGTGAGGACCAGCGCCCCCTCGTGGTGGGCGGCCCTGACCTCAGCTCTCAGCTTCCGCGCTTCCGCAAGAGATCTAACAAGCCAATCCAGTGGTCAGATCCTGACCCATCAGAGGGATCCCCTAGATACTGCCTGTTCCGTTTAGAAAGCTAATGCAGCTGCATCTCAGGGTCACCATGTTTTTTTTTTTTTTTAAATTGGTTGACCCTGGGATGCCAGAATGTGCTCGTGGAAATAAACTGCTTTGTATGGCTGTACATTTCTCTCAGTGTCTTGAGCTATTTGGGAGCCATAATACTCTGTGGTGGAGAACTCACAAGACAAAACCAAACTCATGTGTGTCTCTCTTGTGCCAGAAAGACTCTCGTAAGTGGCTTCCTGTGGTTTCTGATGTAAGATTGGACCCATTGTCTGTGGGGGTACATTATTTTGGAACAGATTTTCTTTTGCTCAGCGGCAAAGCACTCAGAGTCTATTAGTTATATACATGTAGGTCAGGTACAAGCTTTGTCCTGGGAGGCATTTTGGCAGGTTTATTTTCTCCCTCCAATCTATTTCTGGTCAAGACTTTTTCTTACCTACACAGAACTCACATCCTGGAAGGGGAGACCTATTTCCTTGAGAGCCCAGTGATCCTGGGAGGGAAGGGATTAAAGTTCAGGGTCCAGCTCCCTGAAATCAAAGTTAGTATTAGATAGCACAAGGCACGGCTCACACTGAAGCTGGAGTGACTGACCGGTGGGTAGATCCTCATTAGGTCTGATGTACCAACAAAGCAACAAAGTCTGGCACTACGTCTGAGTCTACCATGCTGGGCCAGCCTAAGATCAGGGAGATGGCTGTGTGTGAACAAAGGAGATGACTAGTAAACTGTAAACCTATGGGAACTGGCTAGCTGGCTTATGTGAACTGATGTTCTCTGAAGAAGCCCTGTCTATACTGGAGACCTTGCAGACTGATTTATCTTATGTTGCTAACATTCCTTCCAGGAGAGAGAAATATAAACAACACCTACTCCTCCTCCTAAGGTCCCAATGGCAAAGTATAGTACCAATGAGTTCACTGGGCTTACTTACAAAGCAGTGGGTGAGGGGCTGTGGGCAGGAACACGGGTGACTTTAAGGTAGTCACACTGGAGGGTGTACACCCAGCAGGGATGATGGCTTCCTCATGGCTTAACAGATGGAATCCTCTTCCCTCATCTTTCCCCACCTATATTCTCCAGCCCCTCCTCCAAGATAGAATTCCATACAACTGGTTGGGAAGGGTGGCTGGATTCTCAGGTGAGAGTTACGTGACCCTCCCTGATCCCTTCTTCTATGAGGGACCCCAGCAGACTCCAGAAGATGGTGGCAGCTTACTCAGAGGCAAGCTCAGAGGAGAGTCTTGTATGGCACCTTGGTTAAACAGCATGACTGTGGAGAGGTGTCTAAAGATCAAGAGCTAAAGTTGTCTTGGGCTCTCTAAGCCATTTACGATCAAGCTCTGTGTCTGACCTAACATCACCCTGACCACTAGATAAAATTCCTAGAATGTACAACTAAGCCCTCTGCTAGACCTCTAAGCTCCACCAGGCCTAAAAGTAAGAATGCAGGGAGATAACCGCTGACTCCCGTAGAACACATTGCTTCACCTTATTGTAGCTGGCCTAGCTGATATTCCCACCAATGTAAATGATAAATGTATTGATTCCTGGCTTTCTTTTATTCTGCGACTACAAAGATTATGCATAACCTCTTCCAGGGTGGGAGATGTCATTCAGGATAAATTGAATCTGTGTTCTTGTGTCGTGAACTTATTTCCTTAAACACAGAGTAGTTATTTCACATAGACACTTGTAAGAACGGTTACATTTTCATGAGTTTGACAGGATTCTTGTTAAACATATCCTTTAATAATTGTTAAATCATGTAAACTTTCAATTATATAACTATATGGCAAGTTGCAAATAGAATGAAGATTCAGGCTGCTTACTACTCAAAAGCCAACTTGTAGGAGTTGAGAGCCAATTAGAGGAATCAGGATTATTAAAGGGACAGTAATATTGAGGAGATGGGGGGTAGGTAATCTCTTCAGAGTTCCATCTCAGGTGGCTTAGGGACAAGACATAAAGGGCTCTTCCAGGAAGGGAAAGGAGGAGCAGGAAACCACACATTGAATGGGTCTCCATCTTTCTGAGCATGTGTCTCTTTTGTTCTTCTCTGGAATAATGCAAAGAACTAACCTCCTTAAGCAAGTTCCTATATTTTCACAGACAGATATTTGTATAGAGAAAGACTTAAGAAAGGTGACTGGAGAGAAAGCTCAGGTGATCAAGTGCTTGCTCTGTGTGCTGGCCAGTTCTATGTCAACTTGACATGAACTAGAATTATCTGAAAGGAGGGAATCTCAACTGAGAAAATGCCTCCATAAGATCCAGTTGTAGGGTATTTTCTTAATTAGCGGTTGATAGAGGAAGGCTCCATCCCACTGTGGGTGGAGTTATTCCTGGTCTGGTAGTCCTAGGTTCTATAAGAAAGCAGGTCGAACCAGCCAGTAAGCAATACCCTCCATGGCCTCTGCATCAGCTCTTGCCTCCAGGTTCCTACCCTGCTTGGGTTCCTGCCCTGCTTGAATGAATTCCTACCCTGCTTGGGTTCCTGCCTCCAGGTTCCTGCCCTGCTTGAGTTCCTGCCCTGCTTGGGTTCCTGCCTCCAGGTTCCTGCCCTGTTTGGGTTCCTGCCCTGCTTGGGTTCCTACCCTCACTGCTTTTGATGGTGAATTGTTCTATGGAACTATGAATGAGTGAAATAAACCCTTTCATCCCCAAGCTGCTTTTGATCACAGAGTTTCATCACAGCAACAGAAACTCTGACTAAGACACCATACGAACACGAGGACCTGTCCTGGTTTGGTTTCTGTTGCTGTGATAAACACCATGACTCAGAGCAACTTGGGGAGGTAGGCTTATTTCACCTTACCCTTTACAGTCTATTCTTAGAAGAAGCCAAGGCAAGAGCTGATGCAGAGACTGTGGAAGGGTGCTGCTTACCAGCTTGCTTCCCATGGCTTGTTCAGCCTGCTTTCTTATAGAACCCAGGACCACCAGCCCAGGGGTGGCATCACCCACAGTGGGCTGGGTCTTTCCATATCAAGAAAATTCCCCCGCAGACTTGCCTACAGGCCATCAGATGGAGGCGTTTTCTCTGCTGAGTTCCCTCCTCTCAGATGAGCATGGTTATTGTTAATTATCATTACCCAGTAGGGAAAAAAACAAGTGGAGAAGAAAGATGCGAAAATTGTACAGTTTACTAAGAAAAGAAGTGCAAGCAGTTAAAGCTGCAGATGAGGGTGCAGAACAGTCATAAAGGTTAAGATGGTTAGCACCACTAAAGAGAACCATCGTGCTCTGTGCTGGGAAATTAGCAGAGTTGGTCTAAGGAAACAAAACTCACCTGTGAATGGTCCGACTTGTGAAAATAGAGATTCATTTGAAAGGAGAAAATCCACACTGAGAATGAAACCACAAGATGTGGGGAGGAGGGATGACAGACCATGCTCAAAACACCTGCCTGGAAGTGTTTGCCTGGGGTCAGCCTCACAGGCACGCAGCGGGCACTGTGAGCCAGGCTCTGTCTCATCTGGCAACAGAACCTGGCAGCATTGCCTACATTGTATTCACTGATTTTTGTGGGCATGAAAGATACAAAGGTTTAAAGAAGGCCTGGGCACTTGCACCAAGATTCCAGAAAGCACCTGAGCCGGAGCCAGATTTCCTGAAAGGAGGCCCTCCCTGATAGGCCAGTGCCTGAACCTGAGAAGGTGAAACCTAAGTTTCGGTGAAGATCCTGGGATGTTGGTGATGCCTGGGTCTGTGGAATGTATGTCAAGGAGAGCTACTAGCAGGAAGTGCAGCAGGCCCAAGAGAGAATTTACACGTGTGTTAGGTGGCAGAACCGGAGAGCCAGGCATGCCCAAGCGATTGGCGTCCAGATGATTTCATCACAAGGATAGATATGGAATTTCAGTGTCTGGGTGTCCCTTGCTGGACACGGATCTGGCTTGAAGTCACTATTTTCCTGATGCGTCCCCTTCCTCCTTTTTGGAATAAGAATGTTTATTCTATGTCATTATATTCCAGAGGTTTGTAAGTTATTTATTTTTATTTTATGGGAGCTTATAGTTAAGAGATTACCTTGCATCTCAGAATACACTGTACTTTTAAACAGTGAAAACATTAAAGACTGTGAACTATTAGAAATGAACTAACTGCTTTTTGAATTACGAGCTGAAACAGGTCCTTTGGGGCTTGGGATGGAATGTAAGATTTAAAGTGCTGTGTTTGGGTGTCAAGTTGACAAGGGGTGGAGTTCTGATGGCTGTTCTTCATTGTCAGATTGACTGGATTTAGAACCATCACAGAAACATATGTCTGGGTATGTCCTTATGGGGCTGGTTCCAGAAAACTCTGACTGATAGGGAGGGCCCACCCAGAATGTACCCACCCCTTTAGTGGAGTGGTGTCTTGGACTAATAAAAAGGAGAAAGTATTCACCTCTCTCTCTCCCTCTCTCTCTCTCTCTCTCTCTCTCTCTCTCTCTCTCTCTGCTTCCTGATTCAATGTGACCAGCTGCTTCACATGTCTGCCACCATGGCATCTCCATCTGACGGTCTGTACCATAAAACTGGGAGCCAGAAGAAACCTTTCCTTCCTCGAGTTGTTTCTTCTCAGGAACTCAGTCACAGCAATGAGAAAAATAACCAATGCATCGTTCCTTGACTACACAAGAGAAGCTGACACTTCAGAGTCCACGTGCTGAACGTCTGTTCCCTAAGACAACCTTCCCCTAGACAGCCACATAAATAGCTCCCAACTTCTCTTTGTCCTTAACTCAAAAATCATGTCCTCAAGGGCTGGAGAGATGGCTCAGCAGTTAGGGCACTTGTTATTCTTTCAGAAGACCTATATTCCATTCCCATCCACATGGCAGCTCACAACTACCTGTAATTCCTGTTACAGTGGATCCAATGCCTTCTTCTGACCTCTGAGGTCACTAGCCATGCATTGGTGCACAAATATACATGCAAGCAAAACACTTACTCATGTAAAAAATAAAACCATCTCCTTAGTGAGCCCTACCCTAGCTACTCACACTTCATATTCAACTTTTCTTGTCTGTTTTCTTTTATTACGGTGTGTGTGTGTCTGTGTGTATGTGTGTGTGTGTGCGCGCAGAGGGACACACACTAATTGGTTGTCTCTCTCACTAGTATGTGGACTCATAGGGTATATTTGTTTATTCTCTGGGTTCTAGAACATTGCCTAGCTCATGATAAGCATCCATTTAAACCATCTATTGCTGTATCATAAACTATCCTACAATATGGTGACTTAAGACTATTAATAGTTCATCTTAATCTCACAATCCCATGGGTTGAGAAGGATCAACTAGGAAGTTCTTCCTTGGAGATCACTATGTAGCTAAAGTCAAATGTCAGCAAGAACCGTAGTCACCTGAAACATGTGGCTGTCACCGGATGCTGGCCGTTGAGCGAAGGCTAGGTGGGGCCATTGTCTGTAGTGCCTGCAGGTAATACAGCCACGTTCCTCAGAGAAACTGTGCCTAAGGATTGGGCACGTGACACTCAGTGAGCATCTGTGAGTGGAAGGAAGGCAGGAAGGAAGGGGATGTGGAAAGAAAGAAGGAATCTGAGAAATTGGAAACAAAGAAGTAAGGGAGTGAGGAGGAAGAGAAGGCTTTGAGCCGAGGGTAGCATGGTAGCCCTGGTGACTCCTTTCTGGCCTGGCCCAATTTCCCATCTCCCTCAAGTTGCACAGCGAGCTGGCTTAGAAGGAGAAATCATCTCATACGGCCTATCAGAACTGGAGTGCTCTTGGCAGAATCTTTTACAATTTATGCCCTACGTTGAAAATCGAGCCAAGGCATGACTCCAGGGGAAGAACAACAGAGCACTTCATCTTGATGTTGCTCTTTCCCCTTGATAAATTCAAAGCAGTTTTATAAACAAGTGTTATCATTGTACAAGGGAGGAAATGGAAAGGAACTAGTAATATTTAGGTAACGAATAACAAAATATTTGAATCAATATACTGACATGATTAAGTAATTACGTGGCATCAGAGGCAGGCTCCCAACAGCATCAAATTAACAACATATAATTTGGAGGAAAGAAAATGTTAGAAACACATACACACACACATCAAGTTGGAGGGGGATGGAAGGAGCTAGCCAGTAAAAATAGACTTATACACAACCAGGTAGAACAAAATTTTAAATTGGGGGAACATTTAAAATGGACTTACTTTTAAAAGAGCTTGGAAAGATTCAGTCATTTTCCAGAGCCTCAGAGGATCTCTGCCAGCTGGACTCTTCTTCCAAGCCAACCTGGCAGGCTCTTGTCTAATGCGAGACTTCGCAGACAGGCCTCTGGCTAAACTCGCAGAGTGTGGGGCTGAAGATCTCAAGTCTCACAGTCTCCGCGCAGAATGAGCTAAGTACTGACCAAACACAGTGTATGTTCTCCCAGCTTCGGGGCCTTCTCTACACAGTGTTCCCAGTGTGCTGGCCCGCAGCACTTCCGAACTGGTTCCTGAAGGGGAAAAGACAGGCGAATGAGGGAGAAAGGAACAAGTCAACTCAAAGCTGATCAAGTTCGTTTATTCAAAGTTTGCCATACAATTATATACCCTACTTAGGGAGGAGGAGTAAGGGATGGAAAGAGGGAATTCAATAGGGCTACCTGCAGTTACCAAGAGATACGTCTCTCTACCATGGGCTCTACATTCTGTGATTGTTCTTTTGAGCAAGCAGGGGGTGGTTAGTTTAGAGCTTGGCAACTCAGGCAGAAAAAAGAACAGAACAGATTATTCAATGCAATAAGAGAAAGCCCAAGCCTACTGCAAAAGGTAAGCCACAAAGTTCCTTGTTTGAGGAACTTCAGAAATGCTGGCAGTACTCACATTGATTTGCAGGTCGTCCTGCTACATCCCAGGATTCAGTGGTATCATGATTATGTCAACCTTGGTCCTTAGGGCCCCAAAAGGCTCATTTTGTGGAAACTGGGGCAATTCAAAATGAACAGCTTCCTCTGTCTTAAGATTAGGTGTGGCGGGGGTTGGAGGTATTAGGCTTGGGGGTATGAATTGGAATTCTTTCTTCCTCTGACTCCATAGGTCCCTCACCCACCATCCACTTCAAAAAAAAATTTTTTTTATAAAAAGGCAAAAACAAAGCGCAAAAAACAACCAGGGAATTAAACAACTAACAAAGGCTTCTCTTTCATCCCAGCCTGGATATGGAGTTTAGATGGTGACGTGCTCTCCTGTGTCAGGGACACAGACTAATTTTTTTCTCTTACTTTTCTACCTAATCTGCATTATCTACATTTGCTAATCATCTCCGGGCCCAACATGACTTCCGTAGCCCCAGCTCTCATGTCCTCATCCCATTCAGCAGAAAGAAGACATAGATAAAGAGATGGGTCTACTTCCTCCCTTTAAAAACAGTTGCTGTGAACTGCTCACATTTCTGCTACAGGCATCTCAGTGACCACACCACCGTCAGTCACATCGTGACCTTCCCTGACAGTCAGGAAGTCAGGAAGTAGAGTCTTTGTAGTATTATGCACTCGGCAAAGTGTGAAGGGTTCTCACACTATAGAGTAAAGAAAAAATGGAACAAATATTTGCTTGGGAGATGGAGACAGGAAGATCAAGAGTTCAAGGCTAGTCTCAGCAATTTCGAGGCCAGCCTACCCTTTATAAATTGTCTCAAAACAACTGAGAAAAATGAGGGGGGGCAGATCACACGACCTCTGGACAGTTTTACCCCTTGTTGTCTCAAAAATCCACGTGCATCTCTCTTCTCCCATATAGGACACATCCTCTCCCCAAGAGAAGAAATCACAAAATCTTATCAAGAGATTGATGATGGTGATGATGATGATGATGACGATGATGAACTATATCTCAATATACAAATGTAGGTAGTGTGTAATCTCCCTCTTTGAGTCCAAGCTCAATGTTATGCAAACTTTCCTAGTCTTTTTAAGCTGTCCTAATAAAATGCCTTAGAGTAAGTGACTTCTTATAAATACTAGAATTTATTTCTCACAGCTCTAAGGACTGGCAAGTCCAAGATCAAAATGGTACCAGATTTGGAATTTTATGAAGTCTTGTTTCTTTAAAGACATTGGCCCCACTGAGCCTTTAGTCAACAGCTGGCATCCTATGACAACCATGTGCTTCAGGTGACTCCAATTCTAGGTGCCATTTGATCCCAACTACATGAGGATTCCTAAAGAAAACCTGCTCAGCTGATCCTATGCCGTAACCCATGGGATTGTGAGATTATGACAAATTATTACCTTGTCATTGTATGGTTGTAAAGGATTAAGTTCAACACAGAGTTTGGAGAGAAAACATATAAACTATAGGATAAATCATGAATCAAAAGACTAGTCATTGGCCCTCTGGACCAGTACATAAACCGTGATGAAGTAAGACAGAAAAGCCATAGTTAAAATCACCCTTTGGAAAATGTGAAACCCCAGAATGATCAAATTTTGCTGATAAAGAACAAAGGAAGACCTTCTAACAGAAGAGACAGCTGACTGTCCTGGGGGAGGTGTTCAGGGTCCAGACATGCTGTCATGTCTGAAGCAGGAAGTAGAAATTTGTCCTCTTGGGACTTCATAGCTCTCAGAGCCCACTTCCTGCTGATAGAGATTTTTGGGCACTGGGCCTACCTGAGGTGTTGGATCACCTTGGGATTCTGCAAGTTAGACTTATGAATTTGGATTTGGGTTCATGTGGTTCACCCAATACAGAAGAGGCACCTCTTCCATTTGCCTCCCATTTTTTCCATGCAACAGCCAAAGATCTTGTCTAGAAATAATCTTTAAACTTAAGGACTCGGGTGTTTTACCTATATTTGGTGTTTTATAATCACCTTCCCCCAAATTTGATGCTAGTAAGTTGAGACTATTTCTAACAATAAGGTTTGGAAGAAAAGCAACAGCTTTAATTGGATATTTGCCACTAAGCTGTCACCCATGACCTCACAGAGAGCTTTTCATGCCACTTGGATGGAATTTAGCTTTGGAACTTCAATCTTTGAATGTGTCTTTTCAGGGTCAGCACATCTGTCTTTTTTACTTTGAAGTTCGCAGATCACTAAATTGCTAGTCAATTTAGGTGACAGACCAGATAGAGAGTATAACCTGTGTCACTTCCCTAATATAAAATTGGTAGGTTTAGCTTTTCTTTCTTACTGTTCTCCTGCTCACAGATTTTAGGATTTCATAATGATATGTTTCCATTTACTTTAGGATTTTTGTAATAATACTTTCCAACCCCACTCCTGGTATCAATTTATGTTTTACTTAGAGTTAACAAAATTCCTCTGGTAATAGACTGGTGAGTTTAATTACTCATCCACAAAAGAAAAGCATTTTCCTTTTATGTAACCATCCAGGATAGGTACTCCAGATATTCAACAACTCTGACTGCCTAAGTCACGGTCTTCACAAGCAAAGCATCCATTATAATGAATATTCTGATTAGGACCTCCTGCCAGATTTATGTCTGTGAAGAAATCTAGATTTGTGAACTACACAGCAAGAAAATTGATTTCACTAGGTAGTCAGTAAATAGGGTATCATGTTCTGATATGGGATGTCTGTATTTAAAAATGCCCACTTAACACTTCTCTGTCTCCTAATCTGAACCCGTAGTCTCATGGAGCTACCACCAACTTTGAACAGGCCTGCATTTAAATACTCACTCTATTACTTACTAGCTGTGTTGTTGGGTAAATTGGTTAACGCTTTTGAATTTCTGTTCTTAAGTGTGGAATGACATTTAAGAAACTTACTCTCTATGCAGGTTTGATATACTATACCTCGAATGTACATATAATGCTTAACATTTAGTAAATGTTTAACAAATGATACTTACCCATCTAAGGAGCACATACTTAAGATGGTAGAATTTGGGTTTGAATTTTTACAAACATGTGAAAGATTCTCGTTTTCCCCCTCACTTGCTTTATGGCCGTGGGGAAGCTCTCATCATCTTTTTCTCATTTATAACATGGGAACCATGGTATCCATTTTTGGGACCATTCTTGTTTTTATTTTTTATTTTCTAATTAATAAGGTAATGTTTAGAAAGCATAAATGTTGTGGAGAAATAAAATCCCCCTGAACATCCACTGCTTGGATGGTACTAGCACTATTATAGCTTTGTGATTTAATTCCCATCTTTCTTTGCTATCAGGCTATTGCTTTTTAAAGCTGAGGACCATGGGATACCCTTTGGCTCTATCCACAGGGAGTTCCTTACTCTATGTTATGAAAAGAGAAACTAGAAGTTTCTGCTGGTGTGAAAAGGACTACCCAAAGGCTCCAGTTAATATACATGGGGCTCCCAGTGATGAGAAAATAGTCCTTTTCTCAATTAGTCTAGACTGTCAACCATTTTGGAAAAAGAAACTGGCCCCTGTGGGAATAGGAGATCAGGGATGAGTGTGAGTCTGGGACTCCTGAGACTAGACACTTGCCCAATTCACAGCCTCGCCTTGGGCTAGTTCTGCTAAGGGAACAGCCAGTGCTTATTCCAGTCAATGGGGGTATTCTCATCACAGAGGGATTGTAAGATTTGGCAAAGATCACAAAGGAAAAGGGGGGAAAGAAAGCAGACAGAAACACTCAAAAATTGCAACTCAGGATGGGACAGAAATAAAAAACCCAGTTCTGATTCACAAATTCTGTCATACCCAGTTGATCTGGAACAAAGATCAAAATTTTAAATTGGACAGTTCCCAGCCAGGACTTATTTCTTTCCCAATGGGCTGTGTAGTATTAACAACCAAGGAATATCTTTTCTAATCATCAGTGATAAGCTGATAATGGAAAAGCAGACACATTTGTCATTTGTAATTCCTATACCTCCCCTTTTTATTATCAGAACCTTGACATTTTGCACCCATCTTTAAAATGTAAATTTACCTACAGCTACTCATCCTGCTTGTCCTAATGCCTGTCAAGCTGAGATGAAAGAAAGCTGTACCAAGGCGAGTCTGAGATCCTTCTCTCAATCAGTGAAATCTTCCATGGAACCTTGCATTACTCAAGCAAGACAGATCTGAGCTCTTGATACAGTCAGAGAGGTGACCTACTTAAAAAGCCAGCTCTGTGTGTGTGTGTGTGTGTGTGTGTGTGTGTGTGTATGAGACGAAAGTGAATTGTTTTGCTGAAATCTGACACTAAAAATAGGGCACTGGATCCTTCCCCTGCTTGGGGGGAAAAAAAGGCATTAAAATGAGTGTGTCTGTATGTCTGGGAATATGTCTCCATGGCAACCATTGTCCCACCTCCCCTATCAGCAGCATTACCCTTCTCTACGAAAAGAGGGCATATGCACGCCTTTCCCAGCACCCCTCCCAATCCCTTACTCCATGAAATCTAATTAAAGAGTGAAATGAATTTTAGTGATGGTCCTAGAGGCTGGGACAAGTCCAAGGTTGGGGAGGGAGGCACTTGGGAGGAGGCATAGGGAGACCTGCCCTTCCACACTGGAGGAGCAGCATGCAACTCCTTTCTCATTTTTAAAAAGAGCCGCAGCTTCCAGGCTGAGGGGCTGCAAGGGAGTGATAAACCCGCCATGCAATGATGTTATTACTTTAATGGATGCAGGACTGGTTGAGCACTTTATTTCCACCAGGGCTTCTTAGTTTGTAGCTTCTTCTCTTTATACGGTATCTAGTTTTCCTCAGACCCTCCTTCTGTTATTAATGAACGTTGTCCCCATTTCTTACAACACTTGGGTGAGAGAAGAGGAAGCATCATTTGAGAAAATACATCTCTCTCTGAGTGAGGTGAGTCCATCACAATTAGGAACCTCCTCCACCTCCAACATTAAACACTCTTTTTATTTAGATTAAGTACAGAGTGGGGCACACAGGGCAGATACCCTGGGAGGTGGAAGCTGATTTAGGTGAAAGAGCTGCAAGGTAGATTTTAGCATCTTCTGGGGACCTTCTTTCAGGTCCTTCCAGGAACTGCCTACCCTTCCCTCTTCCTTCCTCTGTCACCCACTCCTAGCCAGCATCTAGCCATCAGCAGCCCAGCACCCCTCTCTCTCCTATTCTGAACATTCCTGCCCTTGTCTCTGTGGTCACCTGGTCCTAATCTCTACATTCAAATCTTTTCTACAAGCTATATGCAGGGCTGACTTTTTGTAGTATGGGTCCCCTCGGGAGGAAAACTGCCCTCACGCAAGCATTCGGTCAGGTCTGGACTTATCCCCTTGACAAGCAGAAGGCGGTGCAGGAAACCTGTGGGGTCTCCTGGGGTAGAGGATAGAGTTAGTTACACAGAGCACACAAGCTGGCAGGTTTCCTAGCTGAGAGGAGGCACAGAGAGAAGAGCAGCTAAACCTTGTCCTCCATCCTGATAGAATGAGCCCAGAGGGCTGTGTGCACGGGAAAAGTCAAAGATGTGATCTCACGCAGGATAGAGCGGTTGGCACAGGGCAGCGGGCATGTGACTCTGAGCTCTGGGCAGAGCCAGCTGTGGCATCTGCAGTAGCGTCCACCTCAGCTGCCAGCCCTGCAGCTGCAGCAGCAGGCGCCTCCAGGTCCTTGGATGGGATAACCAGCCTCCCTGCTGGGGCCAATAGGGCCTCCCTTCTTGCCAGCCAGCTGAGGCACCAAGAGCTCCTTGCTTGCCAAATACCCATGTAGCCTCCTGGAAAAAAAAAATCATGAAAGACCCAGAAGAACAGGGTCCCTGTCAGGCTAGAAAGAGTCTGGTGACCTCAGTGTTTTTACCCAGACTGATGTGGCTTAGAGCTCATGCTTACTTGCAATACAATCATGAGAACTAATATTTACTGAGCACTCACTCTGGGCCAGGAGTTTCTCTGAGCATGTCTAAGGGAGACTTACAGAGGGAAAGAGTTATCATTCTGATCTGTGTGTGACAGGCAAGGTAAGAGAAGGCGAAGTGCTCAGCACAGACAGTTTGAACCCAGAGCTCACATGTGGTCTGAGAAGTGGGTAGGGGAGAAATACAGCAAGAGAGAACCATCTATCCACTGGTGATAAATGTCTAGTCTTGAGGTCATCTTCACTCCGCCTCCCCAAAGTGATGAGAAACTTTATAACACAAAAAATATTCATCATATGATGGTTGTGTAAGTAACATCATTAAACATCAGCATTTAAATGAAAATAAGAAAAGAATCAATGTTAGCTGACCATCCCAAAGCTCCCTCCTCCATTGCCCATGTGGTCACGTTTCACACAGAGAAACACTGCTTGTGTAACAGGGTGCTATAAGCATATTTTCACAAGGTGATTTTTTTAATTGCTGTACCACATTCATTCCTTCAAGTTCCTGTGCTGAAACTGACTCAGCCAGTCTCTTATTTTGGACTCTTAGATGATTCCCAGCTTGTCACCATTTAAAAAGTAAAAAAAGCAAATCCTTTGCTGCTTTTTTTTTTTCCTCTTTTTTTATGGATTCTTTACAGACTGGGAAAAGCCATTCAACCTGTGCATTCAGGTGATTTTGATAACCTTTGGACTACAGTCAAGGTTAACGCCAAGGTTAGAAATATTCCAGCTGGAAGGAGTTTGCTAGGTGCTGCTCATTGCTGAAGGACTTGGAAGGAATGAAGGCATGAACGGAATTACATTCATAATACTCCTGCCAATGTGTTAGAAATGGTGTGGGAAGCAGGCCCAGGCTGAGCCGCCACCCCGCAGAGGCCACACTGAACTCGGTGATAGACGGCCTAAGCTCAAAAGGCCGGAGCTCCTTAAGTCAACAGGACATAGGTATGTGACTCAAACATTTTCTGTTACCAGAGGGACTGCCACTGTCCACTTGCCAAGGACTGCTACAGAGGGGAAGGGTGTGAGGATGCCTGAGTGAATTGGTTCTCTTTCTACAGTACTTTCCTAGCCTTGGCTCAGGGCCCTTCAAACTAAAGGAGCAGGAGCCTGGTCCTTGCCCCAGAAACCTCAAGATCCATTATCTGTCTGGATCAGATGGGACTCAGCCTAAACCCTGGAGAAGACAACCAATCTTCCCCTGTTCCCAAGCTCAATTCCGGGTATTACATCAATCTAGAGAGGCAAAGAGGTCAAAACTAAGCCAAAGCTAGGCACATACACTTGTGTCCAGTGCTTACATTTTATTTTTTTAAGTTTTATTTCTTTTTATGTGTATGTGTATTTTACCTGCACGTATATCTGTGTACCACATACATACAGTGTCTGTAGAGTCTATAGAAGGGAGCTGGATCCCCTGGGACTGGAGTTACAGACAGTTGTTAGTCACCAGGTGAGGGCTAGGAATTGAACCCTGATCCTCTGAAAGAGCAGCCAGTGCTCTTAATCGCTGAGCCTCTCTCCAGTCCATATAGTGTTCAATTCTTAAAGATACCTCCTTTGCAGGTGCCGACCCTACACCTGTGTAATCCTGGATGTGAAGGTCACCTCAGCTTTGTGTCTTAGACACCTTACTTGCCTCAGCCCTACCTCGCCCCGCCCTAAAGCTACAGCAAGGCTCTAGCTTGTGGATTGCTGCTCTTACCAAGTCCCTGCCCTGTTGGGCTCTGAATATCTCATGACACCTGGCTTCCTGACATCGGCCGGAAATGAGAACGGTGGAAATAGTAGCCACATCTACAACAGTAAGACAAAGGACTAAGCTGACCTCCTTGTCCTGAACAGCTGGGAAACGGAAGCCATGGACTCCAAGTGCAGCCCAGGCCTATTTACAAAAGGACCAGACAACCCAAACCATGACTTCAGTATGGACTGGCACTTGTGTTCTTAATCCCACCGAGGGAATTAGCATTGAGCAGCTGTGCGTATTCACACTGCTGAAAGCATATTGCACAATATTATCAGAAGTCCTCCTACGCAGAGCAGCAGTATTGGCCTGTTGGGTGATTCACCAGGATCCGACACAAGCTGCCAGAGAAAGGGAGCCATCCAGACTCGGGTGGTGAGAGAAACCAGACCACATGGTAGCAGGGAAAGACAGGCCGGATAACTTTATAGGCTGGAGCAAGAAAATGCTTTGACAGAACAAGGCATGACTTTCCTTGATCTGAAGTACTTCCGTCCACAGATCTGTAGCTCAGTGTTTGGACCAATGCAAGGAGTTACTCAACTCTCAACAGCTGAAAAAGGAGAAGGCTGTGAAAGATGAGGAGCGGGTTGGTGAACTCATGTTTGAATAATAGATAACCTGCTGATATAAACACAGAGAAAGCCAGGGCTGGCCCAGGCTTAGTCTACCCCAGCTTAGATTCCCTCATACGACACAGAGAGCATGGCTACTCTAAGACAAACCCTTCAAGTCTCCCCTGTTGTCTGAATCAGTAGCCCCTGGTGTGGGCAGTGAGCATCTGAATCTTCTAGGGCATTCATCTGCCTTGATTCCTATTCTTGAACACATTTTACACGGGACATTTTATTCACACAGGAGTAACAGGAGTTCACTCTGACAGGGGTACTCTAAAAACTTGCTGCTAATGGGTTTCAGCACCAAAAATGTTTGAAAGCTCTTCATCTAGTAAGAAGAAACCTCTGAGCCTGGTGGTCAAACTCCTCTGGATTTTACCTATTCACACTCCTCCCTGGCTGGTCCACCTCTTGGACCACCCAGTGAAAAAATAAGGGATCTGGTTCCTACCTATCTTCTTCAACAACAGCAAAACATTTTTTGTTTGGTTTTCTTTTAAGATTTATTTATTCTTATTTGTATGAGTGTTTTTTTATATGTGTGTGTGTGTGTGTATGTATGTGTGTGTGTGTGTGTGTGTGAGAGCTGTGTGTGTGCCTAGTACCTGCAAGTCAGATGAGGGTGCCAGATCTCCAGAAACAAGAGTTTATAGATGGTTGTGAGTCACTACGTGGATACTGGTAATCAACCCGGGGTCTGCTGCAAGTGTTCTTAACTGCTGAGCTACCTTTCCAGCCCCCACTCCCTTGTTCTAACTCTCGGCCAATGGGACACCAACAGATGAGGTCACACTGACAGACACAATGAGCTCCCAACCGCTTTACTCTCAAGAGTACCGCTCCTGTCGTAGGACACTTCTTCATGGATGAGTTGGCGCAGTGACTGCTGGGAATGCTCAGTGAGACACAGCCTGCTATTGTCAGGTCAGGTGGTCCAGGTGTGAGAAAGTGCATACATAAACACAACAACTCCTGCCTCCTCCATTGGCAGCTGCCCTGCTTCTGGTAGATTAGAACCCACCAAAATCATTAAACCAACACTAATTGTGTGCCGCCACCATCACTCACCAGCATTGCTGCTAGGACTTTGGCAATGCCAAGCAAGAATGGCCCCAGGCAGTATGGTAGGGGGATCCAGAAAGCGGTTCTTGCCTCTGCAATTCACTATTAGTGGATCTCCCAAATCAAAACCGCTGGGGGTACAGACCCCATTCTGCAGATCTCACATTGTGTAATAGTTCAAGGCAGGTAGCAGATTAACTCCTCCATCTACGGTCATTTCCTCCAAGGAATCTGGAAGCATGTTACATTTTTCCAAAGATGGCAGCCTCAATAGCCCTATCCTCCAAGCTCTCTGACAATGTAACATTGATACTCTTCTTACGGAGTGCTGGGATCAAGGGCCATCTCTCTTTCAACTTGAGGTCCTTTATGATACCTTCCATCAATAATGTTTGGCAGAGATGAAGATGTGACCTCTGAGGATGGTCATAAAAACGCATGGCTTCCACAAAGGTCTCCACCAATAACATTATCTGTGGTGTCTAGTGCTATCTGCACCAGAGGAGCATGACTGTGGGTCCCCCATCTATGTGAGTGAACTTCAGTTTCCTCTCTATAAACCGGGGATAATATTGACAATATTGATCTCTCCTTCCTGAGAATTGAATCCATGCAAGCCTGCAGTGTGTTGTCTAACATACAGTAGCTCCTGCTACACACTTCTAGTAATTGTTATCACTACCTGGCATTTGGGAGGGGACCAGTTACTATCTGTTCGTTGTTTAGACAAAATTCACAGTGTATAAATGGAAAAGAGGAGGAAGATCTGATCTGTTGCCAGTGGCAAAGAAGACTATTCACATCCAGGCTCAGTCGGTGTCTCCAGCCTCAAGCCTTACAGATTCTGGCTGCCATATACAAGCTGCCAAAGGACATCTCTCACCCTAAACCCACCTAAATATAAACCTAAATATTACTAAAAGGAATATTTAAAGAAATATAATAATATCCAGTACCATCACCGTGGTAGCTCTGCTTTTATTTTTTATTTTTTATTTTTTATTTTTTTTGAGAATTTCCCACCAAAATTTCCCACGGAAATCTGCGTTTCCCACCGAACTCTATTTTCCTGAGTACTTGCTTTGTGGTTCTCTCCTCCAATCCCTCACTCCCCTTTCCTCCGATGTTCACTGGTACTTCAGCCACACACCACTTTGGAAACCTTTCCAGACCTCAGGAGTAAATAAAGTGTCTCTATTAGTTACTTTTCTCACGCGGTGACCGGAAAAGAGACTTAAGCGAGGAAGGGCTCACTTTGGCTTACAGTTTAAGAAGGGATACAGGGCATCATGGGAGTCCGGGCAGACCGCAGGAGTATGGAGCAGCTGGCCATGCTGCCTGGGTAATCTGGGAGCAAAGAGAAAGTGGGAAGCGGAGACACACTATCAAGCCTCAAGACCTGCCCAAGTGACTCACTTCTTCCAGCTAGACTCCACTCCTTAGAGGCTCCACAGCCCTCCCTAAGAGTGTCCAGCTATGGCACCACGTATTTAGGCACATGAGCCTCAGGGAGACATTTCGAATCCAAACCACAGTGGTGTCTCAGTTTCTCCCACAACAGCAGTAGTTCAAGGTTTATAGATTGTCTTTAGTACAGCTTTCCTTATACTTAGGAATGTACAGTCAATAAACAGTCACTCAACAAACACTTGACTAAATGGCTGCAAATGAACAGTTATCCTAAAACATTAAGAAATATTTAAAGAAATATGACAATATCCAGTACCATCACCATGGTTGCTCTGATTTTATTTCTTATTGTTTTGAGAAATCTCCAAACTGATTTCCACAATGGTTCTATTAATTTGTACCTTCATCAATAGTGAATAAAGGTTCTTCTCTCTCCCCTCCCTCTCCAACATTTGTTGATGATGGTCATTCTGACTGGGGTGAGGTATTCTATCAAAGTAACTCACTCTGTAGACCAGACTGGCCCCAAACTCACAGAGATCTGCCTGCCTCTGCCTCCCTAGTGCTGGGATTAAGGGCGTGTGCCACCACCTCCTGGCTTATCAAAGTAGTTTTAACTCACATTTTCCTGATGTCTTGGGATATTGAACACGTTTAAAAATAGCTATCTGCCATTTGTATCTATTTGTTTGAAAACTGTCTATTCGGTTGATTTGCCCATTTGTTGATTGGCAGTTTTGTTTCTTTGGTATTTAATTTCTGGTGTTCTTTGTAAATTCTGGATATTAGCTCCTTGTCTGAAGTGGATCTGGTAAAGATTTTCTCCCATTCTGTGTGCTTTTAACTCTGCTGAGTGTTTCCTTTGTACAGAAACTTCTGTTTTTGGGTAGTTCCCTCTGTTGATATTTGGGGGTTAGTTCCTGTGCTGCGGGTGTTATTTTTAACAAGCTCTTGTCTACCCCAATATCTTGAAGGTTATCGCTTGTGTTTTTTTGTAAAAGTTTAAGTGTTTCAGGTTTTAAATTGTACAAGGTGAAAAGATAAAAATCTATTTTCATTCTTCTGCAGGTGGGAATCCAGTTTTTCCAGCAACGTTTGTTGAATAGGCTTTTTTTCCAAAATACCTTTTGCCTCCATTGTCCAAAAATTAAGTTAACATAGATTTGCTGTTTTACTTACAGGTTCTCTCTTCTATGCCATTGGGCTACCTCTCTGTTTTCATGCCAGGAGCAGCTAGCTGTCTTTATCACTATAGCTCTATAGTATAATTTGAGGTCGAGTATTATAATACCTCCAGCATTGTTCTTACTCCTTGGAATTGCTCTGGCTATTCACAGTAATTGGTGGTTCCATATGAATTCTTGCGTTGTGTTTTCTAAACCCATGGACTATGACATGGAATTTTGATAAGTGTTGCATTAATTCTGTAAATAAATTTTAGTGGTATAGACATTTTCACAATATTAATTGTACCTGATACTTTCCCATAGTATGACATCTTTCGAGATTATCTGTTTCAATACCTCGATGTTTTGGTTGTAGAGGTTTTTCACTTCTTTTGTTAGGTATATTCCTAAATATTTAACTCTGTAGGAGTTATTTTGAATGAAAAAAATTTTAATGTACATTGGTGTTTTGCCTGTATATATGTCTGTGTGAGGGTCTCAGATCCCTGGAACAGGAGTTACAGACAGTTGTGAGCTGACATGTGGGTGCTGGGAACTGAACCTGGGTCCTCTGGAAGAGCAGCCAAGTGCTGTTAACTGCTGGCTGAGCCATCTTTTCTTTTCTCAGAGAGTAGTATGTTACTATAAAGGAAGGCTGCTGTTATATATGTGTGTGTGTGTATAAATATATATATATACATATGTGTATATATACATGTACCCATATATACATATATATAAAAAGGATACCATTTTATTTATATATTTATATGCAATTTATAGTTACATAATTTTATTATTCCATTTTATTATTATTATTATTTATTATATAATTTAATTTATTTATATCAATTTTATTTATATAATTTATAATGTACAAATAATTTATATATTTTATATATAAATAAAGTGGTAGCCTTCTTCATAATAACATTGTACTCTCTAAGAAAGAAATATGTATATACATATTTATAAACATTGGCTTTTGCATCCTGCCTAATTTACCATCATCACTTTTAGGGTGGTGGGTAGTTTATTTTTAAAAGATTTGCTTCAAAACAGATTCAAATATAATCTTGGCACGTAGTAGAGTGAGCTTTGGTTGTCTGGAGAAGTCATACACCTGCAGTGCTTCTGCAGAAGATTGGGGATGAAGGAGAATGCTATCCTCTTGCTTTCTCATGGCCAATCAGGATAGCCTTGGAAGGACAGGGATGGAAGACATCCATGCTGCCTGATTGGTGCCAAGGTTGAGGTCTTGAACCCTTGCTGGCTCTGTGAATATCTGATGGCTGATTCCTATGTTTGAAGCTGAAACAAGCCTTGACAACTGGCTGAAAAATGATTGAAAACTAAGCCATTACAATCCTGGGGGATGGACCACAAAGCTGTCCCTGACCCAGAGGAGAAAGGAAAACCTCCCTCTCCTCCAGTGATCTGCCCCCACGTGTCTGCACTGAGCAGCTTTCCAGGAACCAAGCAAGTGCTGCCAAGCCTGTGTTTTCTGGTTTGACACTAAGGCTCTCTGTATGGATCAAGGAACTGTCTGCAATTCTTTTTTTGTCAAACTGTGTTTAGCACAGCATTCTGTGATATTCCTTTCCCAGGAAAGCATATCACTCTTCATCTGTGAGAACACCCAGAATCTCCATTGTGAGAGATCAACGAGGGCAAAGCAAAAAACGTGCTCACACCTACAGAAGGCTCTGCCTGGGTTTGTGTGGCCAGAACCTGCTAGAGTGTTGCATGTTGTGACCTGTGCATCCCAGCCTGTTGCTTCCTCTATTATCAAAGTCCCAAGACTATGACAGGGTAGTGACATTTAGAGTGAAGAGTGGGTTTCCTCCCAGCCTAGGAAAGCCCTCTTCTGGACAAGCTAGTGCATGCCAGTCAGGGAGGGTTTCTGCCCATGAGTACTGTGAAATGGGTGTGCCCTTTACAACTCCACCCACCAATTTTAAACCTTCTTTACTTTCTTTTCCAACAGTGCATACCTTCCGGGACAGTCTCCCAGTGCAGTGTCTTGCAGGTGATTTCAGACACAAAGTTAAGTTTCAGAATGATATGGAGAGATCTCTGATGTCCCAAAGGACCAGAACTGTTTTACAATACAGTCACCCTTCACACAGGCTATCCCACCAGTAACCTGGGTTTGGATGTTTCCCATTATTGTTTAGTTGTTTATTTGCACAAAGGTAAAGTCTCAGATGTTAGATTCCTGGCTCCCTTGCATCTTAGTCTACATCCTCTTCTCCTAGGCTCTGAACTTGGGTATTAACATTTCTGTTGGCGACTGATAGTGTCTGACTTTGTCTTGTAGCTAACAAAGTGCTTTTATGTGTTTTATAAACAATAATCCAAGTGGTCTCCTCAGAGATGGGCAGTTAACATTACATTACCCTGGTGTATAATTTATATTTTATTTTCAATTCTGTGTGTGTGTGTGTGTGTGTGTGTGTGTGTGTGCGCGCACGCATGCACGTTTACGTATGCGTGTACAGGTTTGTAGATATTAGCACAGTGCCCAGAGAGGCCAGAGAGGGTGTCAGATTCTCTGGAGCTGGGAATCAGGTCCTCTGCAAGAGCAGTTCACCCTTAATCTCTGAGCCCTCTCTCTAGTCCCAACATTATCCTGTTTTACAAGTGAGAGGCGCCAGGGTCGGAGAGGTCATTAACTGGCCAGTGGTTCCCCCGACTAGGCAAGAGCAGAGATCCTGACTTCTAGTATGTAATTTATTCAAAGTGGACTAGGAAAAGAACTGTCCCAGTGGTGCTGTGGCTTGGTCTCTAGTCACCTGTCTCTCCTACTTACTTTTAATATCTTACGGAGACCAATGCATACACGTGGACAAGAGCCCTCAGTGGCCACATGACATCTGCCATTCTGTTTTCTCCTCTGGTCCTCAGTCACTGATGCCCTCTGCTACTGCCTACAGCCAGAAAGATGAGAGAGACACCGATGGGTCAGTCCTTCCCTGTAGGGAGAAAGAAGGGGCACCAGGAAGTGTCCCCAAGTCCTTCCTGCTGTTCTAAGACATGTAGAAGTGCTACTAGAGAATGGGAGGTACCACAAGTCTGTGCATCTGGCTCCTCCAACAGTCTCTCCTTCCAGAACTCTCTTCAACCCTTCTTGTCAAAAGCCACCTTGGCGGCCACCTCCATCTGGATTTTGATCAGAGCTGAGAAGACGCCCTGGCATGACTGCCCGGGAAGCTAAAACACCACCAGTGTGGACTGGAAACAACAGCCACGTGAGTCAGGTTTCCTCTCAGTTGTGTGAATATTGGTTCTTTCCCGGTAGTGCACAGTACCCTTGACAGGTACCTTACAATGCTGAACTATGTCTCCTTTATCTCTGTGGACTATATTCCATTGTGTGTGGAAGCAGGTTGGTGCAATGGCACTGAAGCTGTTGAACACTTGGGCACATTTTGAACTAGAATCAGGGCAGTGGACACTATGCCCACTGAGATTAGATGATCCTATTCTTCTTGGGTGCATCTAAATCCTTTCATATTTGTTTTGTGAAAGCATCTTGCTTGGGAACTTGTGAAAGGAAGCTGCATTGAGAGCAACATCTAAAAAGAAGATCGTATCTTGCCAAGTTTCATCGGTACCCAGACTCTGTTTGGACCAGTGGGAATAAATCAATAGGAAAATCTCCTATAAAGAGTTTTTATTAATCAAAAAGTAATGTACTCTTGGAGTCACAAAATAAATGTTGAACAAATATTTCAAGTAAATAAATAAAACCAGAGTAGTTGTGGTACTCAGGAGGCAGAGATAAGTGGATCTCTGTGAGTTCGAGGCCAGCCTGTACAGAGCCAGTTCCAGCCAGCCAGCCAGGGCTACACAGATAAGACTGTACTTTTTTTTCTTCC
This sequence comes from Cricetomys ansorgei, assembly GCA_026225945.1. Lineage (NCBI taxonomy): Eukaryota > Metazoa > Chordata > Mammalia > Rodentia > Nesomyidae > Cricetomys > Cricetomys ansorgei. Next base: position 28,690,677 of record JAMJFZ010001038.1, read on the forward strand.
AGTTTTACTTGTTTGATCCAGTCCTGGACAAGGGTGAGTCAGAGCAGCTGCCTCCGGGCTCACTTAGCCCATCACTTGCTCCCATATGACGAGAAGGAATTAAGGTGGAAGCTTAACTCGTATTTGTTAATAGAGTGCCTTTAGAGGCACAGGAACCATTGAAGTTCTCCAGAAAGTAGGTGTCAGCTGGAATCCAGGAACCTCTTAGTAGAGGGATTTAGGGACTCGCCACTGCTGTGTTGCTGTGGTAATAAGATCTGACCGAAAGAAGCTGAAACTGTTCCTCCTTTTGACCCACCTAGGTGGGCAGGATTCCCTGTCTTATGCCAGTCCACTTTTCTCATTTCTTACATAAACCCAGCTCAGCCATCTTCCGGTGGAAAAGTGGGAATGACGAGCCAGAGTGAAGGAACAAAGGATGTTTCTAGCAGCTGCTACTTCAGGCCTCCTCTCAGGATGGTCAGATTCCATCAAGAATGAGAGAGTAAACACTAGCACCCAGGCACCCACCCATCAGTCACGTAATGAGTCTGGAACCCAGGGCTCCATGAGTTGGTATGTATGCTGATTGGCTGGATGCTCAGTTAAATAGGGCGAGGGTAAGGCTGAAAGTTGGAATTGCAAATGAGTGTCCATGTGAACACACCAAGTCTCCAGGTTTTATGTGTGCCATGTCCTTCATCAGAAGGAGGAGCACACTGTCCATAATGCTAAGGTCTAAAGCAGCAGTTCTCAACCTGTGGGTCTCGACCCCTTTGAGGTTAAATGACCCTTTCACAGGGGTCATCTAAGATCATCTGCATATCAGATATTTACATTAAGATTCATAACAGTAGCAAAGTTATAGTTATGAAGAATCAACAAAAATAGTTTTGGTGTTGGGGGTCACCACAACATGAGGAACTGTATTAAAGAGTCACAGCATCAGGAAGGTTGAGAACCACTGCTCTAGAGGTAGGAGGATTCAGAAAGGTCAGTATTGATAAGATATGGTGAATATGCAATCAGATTCACTGTCCACGTGTACAGGATATATATATATATATATATATATATGGGACTGAGTTTAGGAGAGAGAGAGGGAGAGGAAGAGACAGCCAAGAGTGATGGTATACTCCTGGGGTCCCAGCTCTGAGAAGACAGAGGCACAGAGATTGAGAATTTGAGGCCAGCCTGGGGTACAAAGACTCTGCCACAAGAGAAAAACAAAAACCCGAACAACAAAAACGAGGTCCGTAGATGTGGCTCAGCGGTGACAGAACAAGCACAAGCTGCCAGGTTGCATGTTTGATTGCCAGCCTTAAAAGAAGTTCTGAAACTCGGTTTCCATTCGTGCCTTTATGCATTCTCTTGACAAGGCCTAGGAAGGAAACCAGAGTAGTTGGATGCTATGACTTGAATTTGGAATGTCCCCCACAAACTCATATGTTTGAACACTTGGTCCCTGGCTGGTAGCACTGTTTTGGGAGGGTGTGGGGCGTTTGGGAAGTGGAGCCCAGCTGGAGGAGATGGATTGGTGGTAGCAGGCCTTGAGGTTTATACCCTAGCCCTACTTCCTGATCTGGCTTTGCTCTGCATCTGCCCAGACCTGAGCAAGCAGCCTCACGCTCCTACAGCCGGGAGCCTCTGCTTGCACAGTGTCTTCCCCACCGTGATGGATGATACTTTCAAACCATGAGCCTCAGTAAACCCTTCCTCCCTTACCAGGAGTAATTATGCATTCCTATAATCCCACACTGGGGAGGCAGAGGCTGGAGGACCAGAAGTTCAAAGTCATCTATGACTACAGCTTGGGCTACATAATATCCTGTTTCAAAAACAAACAAAAAACAGATAGTGAGGAAGATCGGGGTCCCACATCCTCGCTCAAGTGTATGATCCCAATGACCTATATACCTCTCATGAAGTCCAAACTCTTAGAGATTCTACCACCTCCCAAACTGCCACTTCAGAGGCCAAGACTTTGGGTCCATGCATGAGTCTTTGGGGACATCCGAGATCCACACTACAGCAGGTGGCAGCGTTTCTGGGAAACATGAGTGTCCTTTACTCGATTTTGCATTCTCTAGTTCACTGTTGGCACCTAAGGTCTCCACAGAGCTTGCTGACAAAGTGAACCAACTAATTACTACATTCCACTTCTCCCCCCACCCCTTTTCTTATTCTTTCTTTCTTTCTTTTTTCTGCCATAGAACAAACGTAGCATTGATTTACCATTTAAAACACTTCAAATGGATAATTCTGTAGCAGTAAGTACAAGGTACAACCAGCACTGTATCTGTCTCCGACATTTTTTCATTGCCCCAAATTGGCCCTATTCCTGTCAAACAGTAACATCCTGCTCCCTATTGCCCCTGCTGCTGGTAGTCAGTATTCTGTCTTCTGTCTCTCTGAGTCTCACTCTTCAAGATACAGCAGACAAGCCGACTATACACTACCTGTCCTTCCATCATTAACACAGTTCAAGGTCTATCCATGTTGTTGCATGGCAGAGGAGCATGCTGGTACCTCAGCACTCGGGAGGCTGGGACAGCAGGATTACTCCACTTTCAAGGCCAGCTTGGGTCATATCGTGAGTGCCAGGTCAGCTAGGTCTACACAATCAGGCCCTGTCTTAAGGTACTCTTTTATTCTCTTTGAATCTGAATACTATTCCACTGTATGCACGTGGTACACCTCACTTCCCATTCATCTGTTAAGGTGTACTTCAGTTACTTGCACCTTTGAACTGTCCTGTGGAATGCTGAGTCTGGGCTTTCACATCTTTCAGCATGGTCCTGGGAGAGCGATTATGAACTCAGATGTTAATTTTATATTTAATGTTTTCAGATACTTCCTTATGATTTCACTGCTTTGTTTTGGTGGTGTTTTGAGGTCTTCCTATTGAAAAAGAAAAGAAAGAAGGAAGGAAGGAAGGAAGGAAGGAAGGAAGGAAGGAAGGAAGGAAGGAAGGAAGGACATTACTGCTCCTAGGTATGCTGGAGGAGAAAGTTTATTGTAGATATGAAGGAGACATAATAGGTATGAGAGAGCGGAGTATAGCCAGAGGCAGAGACATCTGGGAGAGCCCAGAGTGACCGTGATTCTGAGCTGGGCCATGAGAGAAGGAAGGGGGTGCGGACCTGGAGCAGCACTGAGGTGCAAAAGGGTAAAAAGGGTCAGGTAACCAAAATGGCTGGATTATATAGGGAAGATCCTCTAGGGGAGTGCAGCCCAGCTCCTGGACTGGAGAGGTCAGGGTAGGGGTGGCATATGCCAGCCATACCCTGTAACAGATAGGGAACTGAAGGATGCTGGGAAAACCTCGTGGCCAGTCTGCTTTCCTATGTTAAATAGCCATTTGTCCTGGGTTTGAGACCTAACACCTATGTAGTCCAAGAGCAATCCTCCTGTCTCTGCCTCCTAAGGGCTAGGATTATAAGCATGCCCTACCCTACTTGGCTCTCAATTTGTTTGTTTTAGACCAAGGTTCACTTAGTAGCTCAAGCTAGCCTGGAGCTCAGGGTTTTTCTGAATCAGCCTCTAGAGTGCTGGATCTACAGGTGTGGGCCTCCGTTTCCACTTCTCAATTTTAAATTTTAAAAATATCATTATTTGAGTAGTCCTGGAGTTGGGAATTTCAGTAGGTTCTCCTCCCTGGGAGTATGGGGAAGCCCTTCAAATGTGCTAATTTTCCCTCTTTTGTACCGTGGTGCTGTGGTGACACTGGGGGGGGAGGGTAGGAGTGGGAGGTAGGGTGTGTGGGGAGTTGGAGGGTTGGCATCGAAGACTGTGGGCACAGGGTTTTCTGCACGCGGGACAGACCACTCCTCACACTGTCAGGCCTTCAAATCCCTAGGTGGGCTGGACCGGGCTTCTGTTGACAGTGCATTGCAGCCAGCTGCTGTGAGTTCCCGGGTAAGTACAGGATGGGTTTCTCTCGCAGAACACCTGGAGAGCAAAGCCAGCCTGGATCCTGGTGCCAAAGGCAGGGAAAGGTGGCTGGGTTCAACAACTGGAGGAAATATTTTCCAGGAGCCGACGTGTTATGCTCACAAGTAGCCAAGACCCAGGCGCACAGCTGCCCAGAAGTTTGGTTAGGGCGTGGCCTAGGCCAGAAAGGCCGATCCACAGCTGGAGGCCATTAAAAACGTGGCAAGGGCTCTCTTCTTTGTTCTCAGAAGTTTAAAGTGGTACCAGCCTCTAGGGCAGGGAGTAAGATTCCAGGAACAAATCGGGAGACTGAGGGATATCCTGACAAAATACAGACTTTGAAACACGGGATATCATTCTTTTAAAAGCTATTTATTGAAATAACAGAGCATTTAAAAATCATGCACAATACCAACGCTGCCCCCAGAAAATAATTGTTTTCATTTTCTGTGTTCTCAGCATGGCTGCTTGGTTTCCTAAATCCCACTGCTGCCTTTAGTTTTTAAACTCAGCTGTGTAGCTGAGGATGACCTTGAACTTATGGTCCTTCTGTTCCTACCTTACCAGAGCCAGGCTTTCAACAAGCCCGTCTCCCCTTATCTCTGAAGGTGGTTTTATTTAAACTTTCACTATCTTTGTTTTCTAGGATTGGAACAGAGGAAGGGAAGACTCTCCCACCTTGGTTGGTGATATGTTTCCGGGTCGCTCTGGTGCTTTGCCCAACTGCTGTGGAAAGGTACCAGGTGGGAAGGAAGTATGCCTCTGGATCTCTCTGCCTGCTCTGATCTCCAGCTTGCCTAGAGTGGTCATTACAAAAGACCTTGTCTCAAAAGCATGAGGACCTGAGTTCAGACACCTGATGCCACAGGAAAAAGCTGGGCGGGGCGCTGTCTCTGTAACTCTCCCACTGTGGGGGCAGAGACAGGCAGATCTCTGAAGCTCATTGGCCAAAGGACCCTCAGCACCTGTTGCCAAACCTGATGACATTCTGCATTGAGAAAGGAGCAAACCAACAAGTTGCCCTCTGACCTCCACCATGGCATGTATGCGTCCCCCCCAGACCCACATAAATAAATCTAATTTAAAATTTCTATAAGGTAAAGAACAATAGAGAAGACCCCAATGTTTTACACACACACACTCACACACACACACAGGAGATGCAGTGAAGTTTCCAGCAGCTCAACGCCAACCATCCTCCACTGTCTCAGCTTGGCCCTTTCTATCCTGATCCTGGGTTTTTTAGTGAATGCTTAGAGCAGACAGATGGAGGCACCCCTGACATCAGAATGTGCTGACAGCAGAAGTGAGCAGTAGATGTATCTAGCAAAACCCTGGGAGCGGTCAGTCTGCAACAAGAAGCATGGACAATTAAAAAAAAAATCTGCAAGGATAAGATAAGTCTCTGCAGAGCCATTTTAGAAACCAAGCACACTGGTCTCCAACATCCTCAACACACACAAACCACTTACCCTAGCAACAGGGACCCTGCCTCTGGTTTGGATCTGGCTTCAGTGACTGTCGAGTGTCCAGCACCGTGGCTGACCTGGCTGGGTACAACTAAGAGCTCTGTTGCTCTCGAGGAACACCTGCTGTGAGCCAGCACCCACTCCCTGTCCTTCCCACCAGTGGGTGTGGTGGCACTGGGTAGTAGGACTTGTGACCCACCTGTGCCGCTTCCCGCTGTCCCTGAGTAAACTCTGTCTCTGGATATCAGTGGTGTCGCTTAGAGCTCGATTATTAGGTTGTTAATTTGCTGCGTGTTGTTCTTTCCCTAATGTGTGAACGATAAACTGTGGGTTTGAAAAAGACAACTGTCTGCCTCTGTGACGGGTAAGTCGTGTTCAGGAAGGTTTCCTCCCTCCCCTCCTCTCTGCTGAGAGCAGCTCTCAGAAGCTCCACTTGCACTCAGTGGCTGAGCCCTTGCAAGAAGAATTATAGTGTTTGTACACCACCATCACATAGTCCATTTTTCACGTCTCTCAAAGTCTTAAAACTGTGACTTTGGCGGCATTCCTAACAGAGACCAGAAAAGATTTAGGGGCCACAGGCTCTTTCTAGCACCTCCAAGCTAGCATCATTCAGGTCTTGTGCGGAGCAGAGTCAGTACACAGGGCCCGGGGCACCCCCAGTGGCCTTTGCCTCCGATGTCCCTGACCCTGACCTAGAACCTTTTTTCAGTTCAGTAGCATCCACATTCCCTGGTTACTTTAGTTCATCCTCCATGCATCTAGATCACTTGTTCGGGGAACTGTCAATGCAGAAAAGCACAGCTCTACCTCAAAGGCAAACAAGAGAGGCCATGGCCCAAGAACACAGATTCATATTGCTGGATTGACACATGCCAATGTAGATACATTTTCATGAAGATTTTATACTTACTGAACAAAATGAAGTCATAAACGAAGGCATTTTCTAAAGACATTTGTGGCGCATAGAGTAGGTGAGCTACAGCGAAGAAGGGGAGATTTTCTTTGACTGGTTTCAAGTGCTATTTGATGACACTCTTACTTAGGTCTTGGATTGGTAGAAGGTAATGATCTGCTAAGAATACGTTCTAAAGGGTTACTCAGTAAACAAAAGGGTGTTAAGTCAGGCACAGAGGTGGCCAATGAATGGCTAAGGAGACTAAAAATAATTTGGCTCTGGATTTACAACATTCCAACTCTCCACCATCATGGCATTCTAGTAAATCTTCTCTGTAAAACCTTCAACATAATTTTAGCTTTTCTTCTTTTTTGAAGTTTGCAGGACCTACTCCTACCTCCTGGTTGCTTGGTTCTATTTTCTGTTTCAGACATTCTTTATGATTAGACTAGAAAGTTCACAAATCTCTTTTCTCAGAAATGTTCAGGCAGGGATAAGTTAGGAGGCGCAACCCAGGCTAGAACTTTCTCTGTGCAGTTGACTCTGGGATAACACTCATTTGTAAGGTGCCCTTTCTTGATATATATATATTGAAGCAAAAAGAACTATGGTTCTGAGATTCGGAATAAGTAACAGTGCATCTGTGGTTGCGTGACTGCCATGGAGTAAACTTCATAAGCTTGAAAATGTACAGTTTCCTCAGCCCTGAGTGGGACGTCTCTACCCTGGGGTCAGCACCACTCCCCGAATCCTGTGCTTGATATGCATCAGGTGAGAAAAGGTGTAGATATCCTACCTACGCAGTGTTCTGTGATAGCATTCCACGCTAACAATGATCAGTATTGACTGCTGCTACTGTGGTAACACACTAATTTGTACTAATATGTTTGGTTGCAAATAAAATCTAGCTCAATTGGCTGAAAACTTCATTTTTTTTTTTTTCTCACGCAGCCTTGATTTTCCACGAAGGGATGGCTCCTGAACTGGTGAGCTCAGTGGGTATGTGATGTCTTTAAGAACACATGTGAAAAAAAAAATTAAAAAAAGAAAAGAAGCCAGGTGGTGGTGGTACACACCTTTAATCCCGGCACTCAGGAGGCAAAGGGAGGCGGATCTTTGTGAGTTCAAGGGCAACATACCAGTGGGCCTGCTCCCACCTGGCTTTTTCAAGAAGCCACTCCCTGGACTACAGGGAGGTGTGGAGTCCCCAGGGGAGCACAATAGCTCTAAGTTTGGGGTGAAAAACCAGGGTTTGGAGAGGTTTTACACAGAGTTCTGCCATTTTGAGGTTTCTGGGTTGGAAGAGGAGGCTAAGTCCCTCCTTGCTCAGTTGGTTCTGTGATTGTACCTGTTCCTCTGTGGGAAGGGACCTGGAGAGAAGTTTCACAGAAAGAGAAACGAAAAGGCTGTGCATAAAGAGAAACTTGGAGTGTTTGGCTGACTATGAAGTTGCACTAACTCCAATTGAAACTGCATAGGATAGGAAATCAAAATATTTCTTGGAGACCAGTGCCCTGAACCATCTTTCTGTTCATACACGAAAGAGAATTATTTGTATTTCATCCAGGTAAAAAGGAGAGCTGAGCATTCTCTAAGGTCCAGAAGAGTCACCACTTCAAATAAAGATTCTGTTAACTCCACAGTGAAGGCTACCTTTCTCAACAAAGCGCAACACACAATCCTAAAGAGACTCTAGAAGCTGACCTTCAGGCAACTTAACTGTCCACCCACCAAAGCCCTGCCCTTTAAAGGAAGACAACAAATGTCAGATAATCTGCAGTAACAGTTGTGATGCTTAGCAACCTAGAGTCGCCACATATGCAAAAGATAACAGAAAAATACAATCCATACCAGGAGAAAAGCCAGTGATAGAAACCGTCTAGCTAGAAGAATTCCTTCCCTAGGGAGATTTAAACACTGTCTACCCCCGCCTCATAAATTCCCAACACATACCAGTGTTACATTCTCAGGAATCAATGAGTTTATTGGGTTTACTTACAGAGCATGGGTGCGGGATTACCTACAGGAGCAGGAGCATGGGTGACCCCAAAACAACATACTGGAAGTCTTCACCAGTGTGGGTGATGACTTCCCCCATAGCCACACACACACACACACACACACACACACACACACACACACACAGGGGTTGGGGGGTGATTTCCCCAGTCTGTGAACTCTGGCACCTTCAGAGATGCCTGAAGTTAAGGTAGAATTGCATATAAATGGCTGGGATGAAAGGCTGGAGTCTCTGAAGGGTTCGGTGATGTTCCCCATGTCAAACAATATCTCCTGTGAGGGAACATCAGCAGTGAACAAGACATTTAGTGAAGGACTCTTGACAGCAGGCCAGCTGACCTGACAAAGATGGCGAGTGTTCTCAGAGGATCCCATTCTATAGCAGCAACCCATAGCAGAATTCTCTAAAGAGCAAATCACACAGTGTATACAGGACAGAGGTAAGAATGGTGTCAAACTTCTTGTTGTAAGTCCCAAAAGGTAGGAAAACATGAAACTATGTCCTCAAAAACCTGGAAGAAAAAGAAACCATATGTATATATACATGTATATACATGTATATACACACACACATATATATATAAAATATATATTATATATTATATATGCATACACATATATATTATATATATATGCATATACATATATATGGTTTTTATATATACATAAATATATTATACTATATATAATCTTACAAGCTAGAATTCTACACTCAGGGGAAGTAGATTAAAAACTGAAGATAAAGACACCTTCAGACACAAAATTGGAAGGAACTCTTTAAGCAGAAGGAAAAGAAACAGATGGAATTTGGGAATTATACAGAGAAACAAAGAGCTCAGGAAATGGAAGCATTTTAATGACTACAAAAGATTTTTCATTGTATTAAAGTTTCTGACTTTTTGACTGTTTAAAACAAAAGTAACATGAATACAGCTTGAGATCGACGGTCTATGTAGAAGAAAATAAGAAGAGCAGAGGGGTAGGAGGCAGCAGAGGTGTACAGCCTCCCATCTCCTGGAGATCCGAGACAGATGCCTGCAGCTTGTAGGCACAGAAGATGTAAAAAAAAAAGAAGTGTCATTGAGAGGAATAGGTAAAAGCCCATGTGAGAACCAACTACAAAATAGAACAAAGCTGCCTCCAAGGAGGGGCAGAAAAAGAACAGATAAGGCAAATGGAAAAGAGAGCAGAGCCATAGATGTAAACATTCATCACCAAGTTTAAAGGGAAGTGTTTTAAATACTCCAGTTACAAAAGAAAGCAAAGCCCAACTGTGGAGTATCTACCGTACTTGCATTTTATGCCACCTATGTCAACATGTGCACGCTCATGTGCCCTGTGCGTGTGAATGGCATGCATGTGAAAGTCAGAGGACAACTCCCTGGAATCAGTCCTCTCCCTCCATTATGTGGGTCCCTGGGATGAACTCAGATTGCCAGTTTTTGTAGCAAGCTCCTTTACCCGCTGAGCCATCTTATCAGCCCTCAACTTTCCCTTTAAATGTAAAGTCACACATAGGCAAAGGTAAAGAAAAAAGATATCTGCACAAGCATGAGTCTAAGAAAACACCTGCAAAATGCATCTAATAATTGTTTCTCCAGTACTGAGGACTGAACGTGTGCTATGCGTACACTCTATCACTGGGCTAAGCTCCAACCCTCTGACAAATGCTTTATATTCAAAATATATAATGAACTCATAACTTATTAATAATGAACCAATTAAAAATGGGAAATATTTTAACAGACATTTCCCCAAGGAAAATATCTAGGTGGCAAAAAGCACACAGAAAGATACTACACATAATTAGTCACAAGGGGAATGCAAATCAAAGCCACAATGAGAAACCACTGTGTACCACAGAGGCCTTTGAAACTATCTGACAATACCAAGTGTTGACAAGGGGCCGAAGAGCTAAAATGTTCATATATTTCCACTGATCATGCTAAATAATATATTCCAAACTGTTATTTGGGGAAATACCTTAGAAATTTAAATGTAAACCTACTATATAGTCCTATAATTCCACTGCCAAGGTTTTCTCCTAAGAGAGATGGTATGTGTTCACACACAAACTTGCTTACAAGCATTCATATTATCCTGACTCATAAGAGGCCAAAACTAGAAGGAATCTGCACCAGCCAGTGAATGGATGAACCAAGTATGTTATGGCTGAGGGCTGGAATAATTCCAACATTCATAAGGAACAGCCTGCTGTACATAGAAAAACATGCATGAACCTCCAGACCCGCATGGGGAAGGTTGGCAGGTTCCAGGCCAGTGTGAGCTGCATAGTAAGTTCCAGGTAGCCCAGGAGACTGTAAGACCCTGGCTCAAACAAAAATAAGCATATCTACATAAGTCAATTTATATGAAATGTTAGAGAAGGCAAGAAACCATGACGACAGCAAGCAGGCAGTGTTTTCAGGGGCCAGCTGTGGAGAGAGGGCTGCTATCTGTGCTCAGGCTCAGGGAACTTCAGGGAGAGATGGAGACTCATACTTACAACTGTGGCGGGGGTTGTAAGACTTCATTTGTCAAAACTCATCAAACTGTACATTTAAACTGATGGAGTTTATTTTGTTTCATACTTAACAATGAAAAAGAAAGCAAAGAACAACCTCCCCTCATTGGAAAAAAAATCAAATAGAACTCCAACAATCACAGGAAAGCTGAAGAGACCATACAATAGAAAGCAAAGGCCTTTTGGAGAATCCTTCTTAGGAGACTCTCAGATCTCAGTGCCCAGCATTCCCTCCAATGTCCATGCTTAAGCCCATCACGGGCAGAGAAAGAGATTAATGTCTGAGCCTGGAGTGCTAGGGTAAAAGTCAGAAATCACACCCTGGGCTGGGAATGGAGCCAACCTCCCTTGAATAGAGACAAGCGGGCCTATTAAGAACACTGAGACCCCATTAGGAAAGAGGGAGGTTTGTTACTTGGGGTGACCGTAGCCATCATAACAAGTGAGCTCCACATTTCAGTTGCTTATCACCACCGAAATGTATCAGCCCTGGCGTGACAGAAGAGTCCCAGCATTCTTGACAGGGGCCAGCTCTCTTCTGTGTGGACTCTCAGGGGACTGTGAGGAGTTGCCATCTCAGGCCTCTGGTTCCACCTAGCAGACAAGGGGAAAGGTGTGAAGAAGCCACACAACTATTTCTTAGCTTGACCACTTTGGAGTTAATGTGTGCAACTTCTGCTCAACTCTATGATGAGAAGAACCACATTCAGCTACACAAGGGGAGTCCAAACTACTGTTCCTGGCAGGAAAGCTGGCTCCCAGTAGAAACTGTACATACTGAATGTACCAAGTACTGACAAAGCAACAGCTCCTATTATAGACTTCATCCCTCCTCAGTCACCACCACAAAGAACTTTGTCATATATATTTCCATGAGCTTACTTTACATACATGTGGCCTCAGGCCCAGAGGAGCTAAGTAAAATATCCAAGGCTGGATAGCTTCTCAACTAGCTGAGCTGGGAGATGTTCCCCAAGGCTATGAGACTCAACATTTTTGTTCTTTTAACCTCTTTTTTTGCTGCTTTAGGGGTGGAGTGGAGCTTTACCATTTGTCTTCATGATTTGACATCATGGTTCCACTCAGGTCAGTGTGAAAAGGAAACCTTTTGGGGACTGGCCACGCAGACTTGGCCAGGTATCTGCTTCCCACTCCCTGAGTGCTTTGCATCCTGGTATCATAGGCTGGGGAAGTGCTGTACCAGCCCCCCTTTTCCAGTGTAATGTTGACCCTTGTCTGTGAAAATAAAACAAATTTAGTGCGAGTACATCTGTTCAAATAAATTCTACTCCTCTCATTTGGCAGGAACAACTAGTTCCCAGGACTCTCAGGGCAGGCCCCACCGTCACTGTATATTCCCCTGTCTTTTTATGCTAGCATACAGGAAGAAGTGGTAAAACTTCTATCTTGATGTGTTTGTGTGTAATGTGTGTGTGTGTGTGTGTGTGTGTGTGCTTGCATGTGACTATATGTATGAATATGCATATAGAGGCCAGAAATTGACATCAAGTGTCTTTCACAGTTATTTTCCTCTTTAAAACACCACACACACACACACACACACACACACACACACATATATACACAGAATTTTATTTTTAAGTATGTGTATGTGTGTCTCTATGTGTGAGCATGTGCATGCATGAATGCAGGTGCCATTAGAGTCCAGAAGAGGGTGCTATAGTCCTTGGAGTTATAGGCAATTGTAAGCTGCCCAGTGTGGGTGCTGAGAACCAAACTTGGGTCCTTTACAAATGAAATATGGTATGTACTCTAAGCCCCCACCTTAGTTTTTGAAACAGGGACTCTCACTGAACTTGCAGCTCACCAGTTTGGCCAGGCCAGCTAGCTATCAAGCTCCATGGGTCCTCCTGTCTCTGCCATCCCTACAGTGAGACTCCGAGAATGTGTTTCACGCAGCCTTTTCCTTTCCCTCTAAACTTTTGTTTTTTGCTGTAACTTTTTAAAATCCCTGGTATTTTGTGTCTTACACATTTGTTGAAGACAGCAGTGAATATGCAGAGGTAAGAAGGTACCAGGAAGTCAAAGAGGTGGGTGACCTGGAAGGGCTTTTATAATTTATTGAGATAGTAGAACATTCTAGAACTTATGTTTTACTTCAAACAAGACCACCACTGTCTCCATGCTGCCAATGTTATCTAAACAGGTTGGAGAAAGAGGAAGCTCAGAGAGTTTGCAATCATTCAGAATCCATGCTACCTTACCTTAGCATGCTTACTGTCTTGATTTCTGTTCTATTAATGTGAAGAGACACCTCGACCAAGGCATGCTCATGAAAGAAAGCATTTAGTTGAGGCTTCTTTGCAGTTCCAGAGGTTTGGTTTATGTGGGGTTGTTGCAGCTAAGTGAGTCTGAGGACACTTAGAACCCCAAGCTCTCATTCTGAAGAGCTGGCAGGAATCTGGCCCCACCCCTCCAGAGTAGCTGACAGACCACAAGCCACAGCAAAACGGCCAAGGGCGCCCTCAATCTGGCAGAGTTGTTTACCTGGAGTTGCAACTAAACCCTTCCATATAAGGTTTATCCTTCTCATCCCTGGAAAACACCTAAGCCTAAGCCATAACCCCAATATGCAAGTGGGACTGCCTCTCAGGACCAGTGAGCTTCCACTGATGCTCCTGGGGTCAGGGACCATTCCTCTGGCTATAAATATGTAAGTCTTTCCCTCATTAAAACAAGTATAAGCCCTTTGCCCTTGACTCCCGAGAATGGTTTGTTCGTTCTCCTCAGTTCACAGATCTCCTGTCTAAGACCAGATGGGTCTGTGGAAGAACCACATCCCTGGAAGTCACCTCAGGATTTTTTATTTTTAATACAACAGGTTTACTGTCATCATGGTTGGGGGCATGGTGGCATGCAGACAGACATAGTGCTGGAGAAGTAGCTGAAAGTTCTACATCCAGATCTGCAGCAGGAGAGGCACTGGGCCTGGCTTGGGCCTTTGAAATCTCAAAGCCCACCCCTAGTGACACATTTTCTCCAATAAGGCCACACCTACTCCACTAAGACCACACCTCCTAATCCTTCTCAAGTAGTGCCATTCCCTGAGGACCAAGCATTCAAATATATGAGCCTATGGGGGCCATTCATTCAAACCACCACACTTAAAGAGAGTGAACATCTTCCTCTAGGAGGGACAGCCTCACATCGCTCATCTCCTTAATCAGAGCTCAGGAACCTAAAAAGGTAATTCATTTCAACCAATTTCCTATTGGAAATCCAGCACAGAGGTGGTCAAATACTCCATCTGAAGTGCTGATAATTCACACTGCAACTCCAGTTGGCTCTCTCCCTGGTCTGCCTTTGGCTTGCTTTGTGAACTCATTTTAATAGTCCACAATTACTTTAACGTGCTGTGTGATCACGGATAAGTTGTTTAAGTTATCTGAGCCTCAGACGGCTCATCTGCAAAATGTGAAGCTTGGGCAAGATTAGTGGTTTCAGATGATTTCTCCCTCCAAATAAGCTTCTAGGTAGCACTCTGGGCTCTAAAAAAGTGATCAAAGCAGAACTCATGGCTGGACCCGAAGCATTTACTGAGCAGACCTACTGTGTGTTGGGCATGGTGCCAGAAGCCCAAGACACAGCCTCTTCTACCATCTCAGTGGAGGAGGGAGGCGGACAACTTCTGAGTGCTGGGTTGAGGTGGAGCAGACCCGAGGGAGTCAACCTCAGGTGCGAAGCGTGGGAGCCAGGGAGTCAAAGCCTGCAAAGAACAATTCCAGGCCGCCTCGTACATGATGGGGCCGCCTCCGTGCACACTTCCGTAGTGAACCTCATCCACCTTATCCACTCTCGGGCTCCCTGCCAGCCCTCCCTGTTAACTCATTGCTGATTTCTGAGATCATATCTTAAGGAAAGGACTCAACCACATCCGTGTCTCGAACTCTACTTGGCCATGTGAAGAGGGGAGAGGCACTGTCAAGGCAGGGGACAACGAGCGACCATAAGGAGTAGGAGGGACTTCTGGGCAGCTCCACACTGACCAGCCCATCCTGATTCTGCGCAGTTAGCGATGTGGAATTGGACTAGCTTCCCACTAACTCCTCAATCACTGTGTGCTTAGAGAAAAGTAAACCACTGCTAATATTTACTCACCCCTTGCAGATGGATGACTGTGCACGCTCCTAGGTTAGCAGAGGCACAGTCACTGTTGGCTGCTCCTGAAATGAGGCTCTCTGTCCAGAGCTTGGTGACCCTCTGCGGGTCCCAGGGCCCTTCTCACCACACTGCAGCCCTTCCCAGCCAAGTAGAGCTCATTGAGATGATTACCTCATTGCATGTCTTCTGCAGATGAGGAGTTCGGATTTAAAATGTCTTTTGAAGGGCAGAAGCTGCGGACTTGATTTTACAATAAGGAGCAGAGCAAAACAGCACATACACAAGGAAATGGGAGCGAAATGGGGGAGGGGAAGTTAGGGAAGGGAGGTGAGGAGGAGCTGGGAGGGAGGACCTACAGGATAGGGGTGGGGGATCAGTCCTGTCTGCATGCTAATGGGGAGTCGCAGCTTTCACAGTAAGCTCTGTAACCACTGTGTACTGTGGAAAGGAAAGCACCAACAGTTAAAATATTTACAGAGTCCAGGAGGTAAAGAGAAGCCGGTCCCTAGCAAAAGAGTATCCGAGAAGCTGAGGTCAAAATACAATTTCTGCATCGTTGTAGGCAGAGAGGCTGCTGCCTGGCACGACAGAGAGCATCTGTAAACCTGTCCTGTGCACAACACAATGACGAAGTGCTCAGAGCTCCTCCTAGGACATCCTTCAATAAGGGCCGATGGCATCATGACAAAGAGCAATCAGTAAAAGCAACTTTATGGGGTGCCGATGTGATGTATCCGAGTATTAAGCTCACTGACAGTCTCTTTAATTCATAACTCAGGGGAAGATCTTAGGGATTCTGGAATGTACAGGCTGCATTTTCTTCAAGTAATCCTCCATAAATATTATTTTTCTCTGCTGAGCTTTTAAAAATATATTGAGAGACAGTAAGTTTGAAATCATCTTCTGGATGTTGGCTGTTCTCAATTGTGAGTTAAGTATAAAATCATTGGTTCTGCTGATCAATCATCCCAGCCTGGGCAGACCTGCCATCACCTGGTGAAGGGCAACGGGCTGTGACTCAGAAGTAGACCTCCAGTGTTCCGATGGGGCGGGTACTCCTGAAAGTCACTGTGTATTCTAACTCAGACCTCAGGAGCTCTGGGTAATAATGATGGGTGTAGCCACTGTTAGGATAAGAAGTCTTTCCATAAATGCCCATGAAATCACTGACAGCAAGATGCCCACTCCTGTGCACCCTCTAAGACAAATTAGCAAAGTGTACTTTGCAATGTAGTCCACAATCTGGAGACGAGGACCATGGAGATGGTATAGTGGGTAAAAGGCTCTTGCCCTTAAGCCTGACAGCCAGAGTACCATCCCTGGGAGCCATATGATGGGAGTAGAGGACCAGACCCCTCCTACAAGTTGTCCTCTGGCTTCCATATGTACTGTATTGCACATGCATATGTGTGCATGCACATAGACACGCACATATACATATATACGTATACATAGATATACATTTGTGTGTGTGTGTGTGTGTGTGTGTGTGCTAGAGAGATGGTTCAGTGGTTAAAAGTGAGTACTGCTCTTGCATAGGACCTGAATTTGGTTCCCAGCTCATGTTAGTGATTGCCTTTCACTCCAGCTCAAGGGGATTTGACACTTCTGGACGCCATGGGCACTAGCACTCACATGGACATACCCCCTGCCCCCAGCAACTCCAACCACATAATTAAAATTTTTTAAAAAAAATCTTTTTTCAAGACATGTACTGAAAATATGGCTTGGGTTTAGAACAGCGATTGATGGGGCCTCTTCAGTAGACAGCAGGTAGGTGGCAAGAAGAGTAGGTCTAAAACAACACTATCGACAATGCTATCTACAGATCCTCAAACTGCAGGACATATGCAGCCCAGTTCTTGCTTTTGTTAGGCAAAAGAATAAACACTTAGAACAAAGGTTGAACTCTGCAAGAGAGTAAGCCGGACTTGGACGAACTGTCTTAAGGAAATGACGTCCTTCAGGGTAGCTGGTCTGTGGCTCCTCTTAATGCAGCAAACGGCTTAATGGATCTTTTCTCAGGAAGGTACCTAACTTCAGGATGAAGGTGTTTTGGAGACAAGGGCATGCCACCGTACAGGGCAGCTCCGTAGAGCTTTGAGCCTATTCTGGCCATTACAAATTAGGTCGGTCCTTTTGGCATTGTTTTATCAGCGACTCCATGGAATACCCCAAACAAACATGATTCTGATTCCTCCCTTAAAACACAAAATGTCAAAACGATCTGAAGATAGCTTACTCAGAGTTCCACGTTGTGTTCTCCGATCCCTCTGTGGGACCCGACTCCTTATAAGGTAACTCCTCTCTGGAAGAGGCTCAGCAAATACAAACATGGGATGCAGAACTGAATTAGAGTTTCAGATAAATGAGGAATGACTTTTTAGTTTAAGTGTGCTTCATACAATATGTAGGAAATACTCATACTAAAAAGGTATTGTTTGATTGCCTGAAAATCGGATTTTAGCGGGCATCCTGTCTTCTAGCCCGGTGACCCTACAGTTGATATAGTCTAGTTTGTAAGTATCATTGTAAAGACTCAGTGCTTGGGACTAAGGTTCTATTCAACCCCTGAGTACAGATAGGAGGGTTAGTGGGGACAGGTGAAAGAGCACACCGCGTTCTTCCTAGCCCTGTACCCCTTACAGTTATGTGCTTATATGTACAACCAGGGTAAAGACTGTTCTGAGAGATCAGAAAGCCCTTTCCCTGGCTATAGCTGGATATAATGATGGGCCAGAAGGGGTAGCCATGGGTACAAACCATTCCTTTCTCTCCTCCTCTATCATCTTTCCTTCTGCATTTCCTTCCTTCTACCCTCCCTCCATCTCTTCTCCATTAGTGTTTGAGGAGTCCCTGCAGGACCAGGGTCACAGAGGCTTCACAGTCTCACATTTGCAGAGTACTTTTCCTGAAGGGCTTCCTCTCCATGTTCTTATCTCACACCGTCCTTCAGAGACAGGTGCCATGCAGGGCGGTGCTGGTGGGACATTTGTGTTGGACTTGGGGGCAGTTCTAAGTCCACTTCCCACTGTGGCCTTCTAGGGCAGCAGAAAGGATAAGAAGGATTGACGGTGGGGGGGCGGGGGTCACATAGCAGGAACTTCAGCCTTCACCAACTGTTTAGACCCCCTCCCCTTGCCAGTCAGAGGGCACCCACAGCTTCCCAGAGCTGACAGAATCACCAACTCTCACTGCCCAGGATGTGTGGGTGTCCCATCTCTGCAAATCTCTTTTTCACTCTGAGTCCACTTTCTTTTTTCTTTTCAAGATCTGACCAAGTGTTCATTCTTCTTCTTCTTCTCCTTCTCCTTCTCCTTCTTCTTCTTCTTCTTCTTCTCCTTCTCCTTAATAATTTTATTTTATGTGCATTGGTGTGAGGGTGTCAGATCCCCAGGAACAGGAGTTACAGACAGTTGTGAGCTGCCATATGGGTGCTGGGAATTGTACCTAGGTCCTCTGGAAGAGCAGGCAGTGCTCTTAACCACTGAGTCATCTCTCCAGCCCTCCATTTTTATTCTGCCATTCAGTCCTTTTTCCCTCCCTTCCTCCGTCCTTCCCTCCCTCCCTCTCTCCCCAACCTGTCCAGCTGGAGAAGGAACCCATAGGCAAGTGTCCTGCCTCTAAGCAATGTCCCCAACCCTTACATTTCTCTTAGATTAGCAATTCCTTAATTTCAATGGGGAAGTTACCCCCAGACACAGACGCAAGTTTTGAGTGAAAGTGATTAATGAGATAAAATTATGCAGAAGAACACAGTCTTTTTCCTTTTTTTTTTTTTTCTGGATTTCAATAGGGAAACCTGTTCAAAAGGAGAGACGATGAAGACTTTTCTAGGGCATTCAAAGGCCACAGCTGCAGGCAGATGTTTATTATCAAGAGCTAATAAAGGGTGGTGCCCTTGGTGGTCACTGTATCACAGTGAATTCCCAGCTGGGATTCACCCTCCTTGGGGGTCAGGGAGGGCTAATTAGGATTACTAGAAAGTGAGTCTTGTTGCCTCAGGCAAGCCTGTGCACGAACTTAACAGAGCCACTGGCTAGGGCGAAGAGGCTACCTGTGTAGGAAGTTACTCACCCTGACGAATAAATGTCTATCATAATTGAAGCCTCTTCAGATTCCACAGACATGAATGGAGCTACTGTGGCCTCTGCTGCATGTGTGGGAATTCTTAGTCAGAAGCACTGTATCTGTTGGTAGTGCATAAGGTGGTAACAGGACCAAGTGTCTGGTGTTATCAATTTGTGCTTATTTTCTGCCACACCAGTGGCTCATCAGTGGATTCTCATGACACAGTTGACTGGCTGCCAATCAGCCATCCACTTAGTCTCCTTTGCACTAGCCCTGCCCAGACAGTCTCATTTATTCCTACCAGTTTTGGGTGTTCACCACAGTTATTCCTGTGATTATAAAATGTACCATTAGTTTAATAACACCCGGGTGCCAGCATGGGAGGAGAGAAGGATCTGACCATCACATTACATGTACATTCATAGTCAGCCCCTCCGCGTACCTCAAGTCTAGTGAGTTCCTGGTCCGAAGGACTCACTGCACAGTTATCCCTCTGTGAAGTCCGGAAATCTTCTTCATTGCTGGCCACTCCCTGGGTGTGTGAGACTGGACTTTGCACCTGCTGCCACAACCACTAAGCAGACTCCAAGCACCCCAGGGGCTGCAGTTCCAGGGTCTAGCTCGGTGACTCTGACTGTACATGAAGGGCTTCCCAAGTTCCAGATTCTGTTTGTTAAACAAGGAGCCCAGGACTCCTCTCCAGCAATCTGGGGATACAAGCTAACAATGCGCCAGCCTCTTAGGTCCTGGAGGTTATTAGACAGAGGTGGAAGCAGTATACATTGTGTGCTAAGCTGACTGTGATCAAGCGCCAAAATGTACAGCCCAGACGTTAAGCATTCTGGGTGGTAAGAAAGCAGGAAGATTGATGAGCTGAAATCTGAGCTTCTGGAGGAGCCGGGCCCTTACGTTTCTCTGTAGATCCAGTATATTTCAAAACTCAGCATCAGGCTTGTACTCAGGATTGATAGGATGAAGAGAAACAAAGGAAAGCTGAACTTCCCTCAGAAATTCTAGGAAAACGTTGAGGTGGGGAGGGAAAGGGAACAATAGGGGTGGGGGTGGAGGAAGCCCCAGGAAAGGCTTGATGGCAAGACTGAAAGTAAAAGGGAAAAAAAAATTATTGAGGTAAAATATATTTAACACTGAAGTTTCCATTTTAATCCTGTTTAACTGTTGCCCACTCTGTGGCAGTAAGTTCACATTGTTGAACCATCAGGAATTTATTTATTTTGGTTCTTTGAAAGAGGGTCTCACGTACTGATGGTCTTGAGCTCTGTTTAAAGCTAAGGATGACCTTGAACGGATCCTGTCTCTACCTCCAAAGTGCAGCGGAGGCCGCCGTGCCCCGCTGGAGATAAATTTTTAAGAGTCTCTTTTGGAAGGCTTCACACCTGGCTAGCCACATGTCAGTTAGCAGAAACGAGAAACACGTGTGGAAATCAGAACACGAGCGATGTTCGGCACTAAGGAGGGTGGTTTCCCCCAGGAACGTCTGTGACTTGTTTGCCATATAGTAATAAAAGGCTGGAGCGAGAGGGTCACTGAATACCAGTGAGCCTTTTTGAGTGTCTGAACCATCCGTGTGAAGTTTTAAACAAGGAACACTGATTTTTTTTTTTCCTTCCCAGCACTGTGGAGCCTTTTGTATTCAAATCCAAAGCACAAAACTCTATTGTGGGAGGAAAAAGAGTCTTTAATGGAAACCCAGTCGTGTCCACTTAAAGCAATGAATGTAGTCTCACGTGGCAGACACATCATTTGAAACACTACAGCTAATAATAGGATGGTGTGGGTTTTCTTTTTTTTTTTTTATGGGTACTTTTGGTGGAAGTTATTCTAATTAGTACCATAGGGACCCTGGAGAGGAGAGAGGTGGGCCAGGAAGAAGGCAGGCCCACCCAACCACAGGGTGGTGGGCAGTCAAGTCAATGCCTTGTTGGATCTGATGCTTGGCTGAGAGTCCCTGGCCAACTCTCCCAAGCACATCAGGCCTCTGGACCTTGAAAAGGGGTGGGGGTGGGGGTGGGAATTCACTGCCTTTGAAGCCCCTTCAATCCTATCTGAGTACCTATTTTTAGCAAGGCTACGCAGGTGGCGGGTGGCATGCTTAGCTGGGGACCAGAGGGTGTACGTGTGAATTGCTGGCTGCGAGACACTCGTGGGGATTCCACAGCGTAGGAATGCCTGGCGTCCCGGGATAGGGCCCAGGCGATGAGCTTTCCAGACAAGTCTTCCAGGCCAACTTTTAAAGGTCGGAGGAAAGTTTCTCGTGGGGTGGGGGCCGGAGGAGAAGGCTGGGTGGGCTCGGGCGTCTCCTCCCCTTTAAGCGGGTGGCTCCGGCCCCTCCTCCGTTACCTGGAGCAGGGAGGGGCTTGGGAAAGTTTGTGTTTGTTGCTGGCACAGCGCCGGGTGGGAGGCGCGGGCGGGCGGACGCCGAGGCTCTTCCCTTTTGCTTTCGGGAGGCGGTCGGGGCTGCGCCCTGGGATCCGCAGGGCCGGCTCCGGGGCCGGCGGCTGGCGGAGGGCGGGAGGGGAGGAGGCGGAGGGCCGCGCCGAGCCAGGTGCGCACGTCCGCGTCGGCGCTGGGCTTGCTCGGCCGGTAGGGAGAGTGGAGCAGGCGCGCGGCCCGGCGGAGCAGCCGACTCTGGAGCAGTCGGAGCTGGAGGAGGAGGAGGAGGAGCGGCGGCGGGGAAGAAGGAGGAGGCGGAGAGTCGCTCCCGCCGGCCGAGCATGGGGCGCCCGGCGCCGAGGCCGCTGCTGCTGGCGCTCCTGTCGCTGGGTGAGTGCGCATGAGGCGCGGCGGGGCGAGGGATCCCGGGGGGCGCGGCTGCAGCGCGGGGCCTGGGGCGCCCGGGATGCCCGGGGCGGCTCCCTGGAGACCCGGCTCCGGAGCGCGGGGCCGCCGGCCGGGCAGGGAGCGGTGTGCGGCCGCCCCGAGCCCGGTGCACATCCTCCTGGGCCCGCGCGCCGGGTGCCCGGAGCCGCCCGGCCTGGCCGAGCAGGGTCCTCACGTGTGCCGGGGGAGTGGCTGGTGGCCCGCTTCACAGCGCTCTCTACCTGTTGGCCGACCAGAGCCGGGCTCACCTTGAACTCCCGGCCCCGGAAGGTGCGGGCAGCCCCAGCCCGCGTGTCCCGCTTGGCGGAAATCTGAGCCTTTGCTGTGCCCCGCCATAGCCTCGGCCGGCCCGGATCGCTCTTTACTCGTTAGCACAAGCTGAGTTGCTTTTCCAGGAAAGCGAGAGAATCCAACTTCCTTCCACGAAGGTCACTGGGTGGCCCAGAGCTGTACAGTGACGATCGTGTACCATCCCCGTCATTTTAGTCGTGACTGTAGCTGCCTCAGTGTTGCCTTCCAGCTTTCCCTGAAGCTGGCTGGGCACGGATTTACACACAAAGACCTGAGAGCCCAGCTTCCCCAACTTTCTACCTGTTACTTCCCTTGTTCCTGCTCCTTTCTCTTCTACCCTCCGGAAACCCTTGATGCCTCTTGGTGGTTTGGCCCAGTGTCCTCCCCCCCACCCAAGGAATCTTTCCTGGGCTTTCCCCCCCTCTCTCCATTTTCCATTCGCTCTTTACACAGACACCATCTTCACGTAGATACACAGGGTGATCTTAACCAGCCATGAAATGTATTTATTTAGTGCCTGCCATGGTACGGGAAGGCAGATCCCCAAGTGAGGTTGTAGGCTTGGCTCCCTCTGATCAGTGTCATCTAGGACAAGAGGAATTCCAGACCCAGCCCTGGGTTCCCTTCCAAGCCCCTGCAGAAGACAGATCTCAATCTTTTTCAGAGCACGTGGTGTGTGTTGTCTATCCCAGGCAGGCCTCAGCTGCATATAGGCTAAATTACTGCACTTATGATGGCCTGAGGGTCCCAGCGGAGGCTTCCCACACCACTTCTCTCCTGCTGGCAGTAGGACTTTAGTGTCCCAGCCCCCATGAGTCCTAGCTGCCAGCAAATTAGCCTTACTAGCCTTTCTAGATGCTGCTGTGATACTTCACCTCTGAGGTGTTTTCTGGAAATGACTCTCTCCAAGAACATCTAGCCATAGTTCTTCAGCCACAGCCCATGTGCAGAAAGTCTCTCATGGTCCTCTGTAGTCTTTGATCCTACCCCCTTTGAATTTTCCCTTGCCAGTTGCCCACCTTTGTAAGTTTTGTTTTTGTTGCATATTGCTGGGGACAGTCCACACCATTTAATTGGCTTGGGTGTCTGGGTCAAGCAGGGCCATGGCCTGTGGTTGCACAGATGCATAGCGCAACACTCCAGCTGCTACTCACTTTGTGTTCTATGTGAATGGCTCGCCCTAGAGTGGTCAGTTTGCAGTCTGTGTGTGTACCAGTTAAGAGGGTGGTAACATGAGGTAGAAGTTTAAAAAGAAAGCCCTTGAACGGGCTGGGCTTGTAGCTCTGTGGAAGAGTGCTTGTGTAGCTTTGTAAGGCCCTGGATTCCGTCCCTCATAACAAACAAATAAAAAGCCACAACCAACGACACGGAGTGGGGGTGAGGGGAAGCACAGCTTGGGGAAATCATGGTGGTATACCTATGCATCCAACCTTGATGAGACATAAGGAATTTTGGGTGTCACTGGCCAGTGCAGATTCACCAATTAGTTCTCTGAACACCCGCACACTCCGCTCCTTGGCACCTCACTGGGTACAGCTCCAGCCTGACCCATGAGGCAGCCTCGAATTGTTCCATTATTCGCCTGATAAACTGAGTCCAGAAATGGAGTGTGTGAATGAGCAGGATCATCTTTCCCAGGTCTTGCTACCGGGATAGAATGTTGATGCCACTGCTCTGTCAGTGCTACGACATGGTGATCCTCTGTTCTGTGACCTCCGCCCTTACCCTGCCCCTTAGTCTTGTAGCTTTTCCCAAGCACTGGTTCAAGCTGTGTCCGTCCTTCTGAGTGAGCCCCACACCCCACTTACCCACTTTTTTTTCCCCCGTCTTAGCCAGGGCCCTAGAGGTTCCCCTTGAAGACAACCTCAGACCCCTCATGTTGACATTTTCCTCCAGCTCCCTTCTAAGGTCACCATTTTCCCCGAAGGACGATTTTGGGGCTCCCAGCTGGGTGCATTGAGCTCTTGTGATTTTCCTCCTAGGAGCTGCCTCTTGCCTTTGCTCTCTGCTTTCTGTTTTAGACACTTCATCCTAAGCACCTGTTTGCTAATATTCATGGAATCTGCTGAGCATTCTGGCCCTCCTCCCCCTCACCTCCTCCCTGTGTATCTCCACCCCCTAAACCCACCGACCAGGATTAGGCCAGAACTACTCTGTCCCTCCTCCTTGCACGTGTCTGTCCTTCATCCCTTTATTCGATGTGGCATTTCTTAAGTGCCTCCTCTGTCTATGACAGTGTGTTGAGTACTGGGAGTCCCCAGAAAATGACCAAGGTGTAGCACCTCATTGAGTGGTTGACTGGGCTCTGTAGGCAGGTGATGAAAACCGCTAACTGCCAGACAGTGCAACCCTGACATCAGCCCAGGCCTGGGGAGAAGCAGGGAGGAGGGGGACTCATTTTGACTTGGGGGTTGGGGTTGCTTTTGCTGAAGAGGTGACATTTGAGCTGAGCTTTGAGGATAATTAGAATATTGAAAGAAGGATAGAAGAGCATCCTGGGCTCTGGGGAAAAGCATGAAGTGTGGGTGAGTGAAGTGCGGGCTCACTCAGAAATGGCACCCCCCCCCCAGTTCCGTGTAACGAGATGGGAGGAGGAAGAACTGGCTGAGGGGCGAAGGGAGCTGGGGGAGGAGGGGCTGGAGACTGTGCTGTACAGGCCAGGCTGGGCTGAGTTGTCCACTCCCTGGGGATGGCCAGGCAGCCTGTGATTCATGTCATGGCTCCCGTGTCATGACTGGGTGTCATTGTCTGTTCTGGGTCTTATACCCCCACCTAATTACCCCCAGGGGCAGGAGCCCATTGGTCTTGCTCTTTTTCTATCTTCTTAATAATAGGCTTATGACACATAGGGGCTGTTTCACCACCTGAACACATATAAATGGGTTTGTCTTTTTTTCTTTTTTGGTAGGAAGTGAGTAGCTATAAAAAGTTTGTAGGGTGAGATTAACATGACCGAGGAAGGCTAAGTCCTTAACTAGTGTGCAGCATGAGATTGTGGGGAGTGATTAATATATTCTCTACCACTTAAAAAAATCACAAATCCATTGAAATAGCTTTTAAATGGCAAAGCATCACATCTATATTCTCAAATTCAATTGCTGGAAAAGGGTATTATGCTAATTAGGCAGGCTAAACGGCCTTAACACCTACACTAGTTTCACAGTGGTTCAAACAATAGGACTGTTGAATTTTTTTCTGTAACAGTGGCCAGAGAGTGCTTCCGAGGGAAAGTTCGGGTGAGCCTTTGTTTTACACAGCCTTTGCTCCCAGGCTGGGGACACCCTCAACCATCTTTAGCTCCTGGTTTCTAAGATCACTTCATCTGTCACCCTCACTTCTCCAGCCCACCAAGGAGAGGAACAGCTTGGATGTTATAATGGATACTTCCTGGGCCCAGCTTGGAGGTGACATCATTTCTGTGTATATTCCATTGGAGACGATTTAGTTCCATGTCACACTAGCTGCAAGGGAAGCTGGAAAAACAGGAGCCTGGCAGCCATCTGCCAACTACTGTTTAAAACAAGAATGGATTTGAGATTTGGTGGGGTACCAAAGCAGTCCTTGTATCAATAATAGAGGATGCATGACACAAGGTAAACTGTGTCCTCTTCTTGTAGTACTAGAAAGGGCCTTGTGCACTCTACTACTAAGCTTCATGCCTAGCCCTCTTCTTTTCTGGTGGCGTCTGTGAGGGCTCTGCGCCCAACAGGCACCAGGACAAACAGCTCTCACTTTAGAGTCAGGCTCCTGGATACATTCTATCAGTCATTCAAATCTTGGGAAAGGCTCAGTTGTTTTCTTCTTATAGATGAGAAACTAGGTGCCCAGGATAATGAAATAACTTGTTCAGTCATGGCAGGGCCCCATCCTGTGCTAAGGAGCAGCTGACCATTGTTCTCCATGACCGTATGCTACAGACTGTTTGAGATTAATTTAGATGAAGAGAAATGATCATGGTTAGAAATCAAAGCTGTACTTAAAATAAGATCTGGGGTGTGCGGGGCCCAGGTGCAATCCAGAAGGGACTTGTGGTGTCAGCATGCGCTTCTTAGATGTGACAACCTGTGACCCTTGCAGGTCCTTGTGCCCTCTCAGAGGAGTGGGGCTGAAATGAAGCTTACTGCTCCATGGAGCACTGGATAAGGAGGAAGGCTCACAGGAGAAACAGGCGTGAATCCCTCTAGTTTAAACAGCCTTTGAAGTGCCGTGGTCTTCAGAGATTCCTTGGCACTTATTTCAGCCTTGTTAACAGAATTCCTGTATCTGCCAAGCTGATTAATGCCTGCCCTGCCTTATTAGCCTGCTGGATAGGAGCTGTAGTTGTCAGTGATATTCCTTACGAAGGCAGCCGAGCTAGGTGGCTTTTATATGGCTATTTGGTTTTAGTGATGAGCTGCTGAGCTGATTTTTCTCCCTATAGATGAATCTATACTTACGTATTGGCACTGTGTCTGGCAGTGAGTGAAGCGTGGGCTTGCCCGTCCGAGTGCGTCTGTGTCTCACTTTATCAACTGAAGTTGGTGGAGCTGTCAGGGCCAGTTTGTAGCTGTTTTTGGTCTAATTACATTGGTTTCCTTAAGGCAGGGTGGCTAGGCCATTTGACTCTGCTTTGGGAAAATAACTCTAACTGGCAAAAAATTGTAAATAATTTATCTTCTGGAAAAGGCGAAGTGCTGGAGTTGGCACAGTCAATACTTTTTTGTTTGTTTTTTGTTTTTATTTTGGAATTCCCATACCCCACCACAACTGTGATCTTTGGGAAGCAGCAGGCTCAGACCCAATGGCAAATGCTGTCACATACCAGCAGTGTGATTTCCAGGAGACAAAAAGACAATGGAAGTGTGTGTTTATGCTCTTTGAATGCTGATTTCTCTCAATGCTCCCCCAGTGTTTGTGCTGGATTATGGAGTCACCATAATGGCCTGATTCAAGTTTAAGCATGACATTTGGAGGCTCTACCTGCAGCCTGTTTTACACCTTTGCAAGCAGCTAGAACGGGGAAACACTGGCATCACTTGGAATGTTTCAGGGGGTTGAGGGACCATGTGTCTGATGCTGCTCTGTCTTGGGTGAGTCTGGCTGAGAACATTAAAGGGCAGAGTCGTGCCCAAGGTTCAGAGTTCATTGCAGAATGTGTGTGTCTTGGAATCTAAACGACATAGAGACACTTTGCAGACAGATAGGTTTCTTCTCAGACCTTAAAAGTAACTATGGGCCAAGACTGTCTTGGAAATGACTCTCCCTTGTTCTTGTTTAAAGGTGGAGTAGGCCTGCACTTCGCAGCCTGTGGGCTGGGGTAAGAAATCTCTGTCAGTTTCATGAGGGTTGCAGGTGCATCAGGATTCTAGTGGTTGGCCCTGGGAGTCCAAGATCAGAGACCACCTCTCAGCCCACGAGGCTTGCAGATATCATCATTGCTGAGTGTGCAGCGATACAGGCTGGCAGATACCTCTTTAGCTTAGGGACCTCACACTCCCCACCCGTCCCTCAGGATGAGCTGTTTGAAGATGGAAATGGAGCCAGGTTTGGTGGTGTCTGCTAGTAATCCCAGCTTTAGAGAGGCAGAAGCAAGAGGCTCTAGAGTTCAAGACTATATTGTGAGACTTTGAAAAAACGGGGTGGGGACAGAAGGAAGAAGCTAAGCAGCTTAGTGTGGCTTATTTGTCCACCTAGCAGACCCTGAGCCAGGGTCAGTTGCACAGGTCAGACATCTTGAATGCTGGGTATTCTGAAGTGACCAGAGCAGGGCAAATTCATGTCTACTCTACATGGTGGGACACAGTGTACTGGATGTAGGGTTAGGACCTTCACAGGAGGTGGGTGACAGGGTTGGGTTGACAGCTATTTGGAAGGGAAAGTTCTAGAAGTAGTCATCAGA
This sequence comes from Cricetomys ansorgei, assembly GCA_026225945.1. NCBI lineage: Eukaryota > Metazoa > Chordata > Mammalia > Rodentia > Nesomyidae > Cricetomys > Cricetomys ansorgei. The sequence continues at coordinate 28,718,699 of JAMJFZ010001038.1, forward strand.
GGGCTGGGAAAAGAGCCAGGAGAGCACCCTATTGGATGAAGCAGAGGTAGGTGGGAGCTAACTGGCGAAAGAGGGATTGAGGGCGAAAAGTGCTGCTGAAGAGAGAAGAGTGTGGGCCTGGCGTGGAGGTTCTCGCTTGTGAACGCAGCCCACGCAAGGCTGTCCTTGGGTTGGGACACTGAAGTTTGACTACCTAGTAAAGGTGGGTCTGGAAACACAGATGCAGAGGAGTAAGTGCGTTGGGGAGGGCATTCTTGAGTGAGAGGCTGTCACCTACCTTCTCAGGGGGTGCCAAGTAGGACGTCACTGTGAGGGTGGTACCTGGCCAACAGGGTGCAGAGACACTAGCACGTGGGAAACAGGCTGGAGAGAGGAGACTAAGCATGGCGGCTAGGTCCCGGTGGTGTGGACCTCAAGGAGAGTCCCTGAAGAGTTGGGGAGGTACAGGCAGAATTCTAGAGGAGTAGTGTAGTGTGGAACATGGTCCCTGTGGTCCTCTCAGCCCCTGCAGCCCTAGAATGTCCCCACAGTCCCCAGACATTGCAGGGAGAGGTTTTTTTCCTCTATGTCCCCTTTCCTCTCTGTGTGTTTAAAGTTCCTGGGTGTTATCTCTAACGTCTGGATCAGTGGAAGTAACTTACTCCCTGATGGCTATTTTTATGTCTCCTGATGGTGTGTGTGTATGTGTGTTGTGTTAGGCTTGTGAGCCCACAAACCCCAGGGATCCACCTGTCTTTACCATTCCAACGCTGGGCTTACAGATGTGTATCACACCTGGCTTTTCATATGAGTGCTAGGAATTAAACTCAGGTCTTTCTGGCTGCATAGTAAGCCGCTTGGGTGAGTTTTGAAAAATTACAAAAAAAAAAAAAAAAAAAAAAGGCAGAAAAGTGTGGGCATCCCACCCAAGGCTTTGTGGATGCTAGCCCGGGAAGCGCCCCACCACTGAGCAACATGCCCAGCCCGTCTGCACCATTGTATAACCCTCTTTTCTGTCTATACCACCTAAGAAGGCTTCTGTAATTTGTTACAGACAAACCGTTACATGTATGACCTATTTCTGTACCTGGCACCCTTCCTATCCTACCCCAACTCCCAGTTGAAAATAACTTACATAGAGAAAAAAAAAATGGCCTTAGGCTTTGGAACCAGCCCTCCCTTGAACTCTGCTTCCTGCACTGTTGGACCTCAGAGAAATTTTTTTTTTTTTACTACTTTGAACCTCACTTTTCTCCTCTGGGAAATGGGAAGAATGCCTCTATTGTAGGATTGTCATCAACATCAAAATTACCTTTAAAATGCAAACATTCCAGTCAACGCATACAGATTCCTGGTGTGATCTGGGCCACAGCAGCTCCGGGGGACTCTCCCGATCCGGTCTAATGTGCTGAATCCAAGTCTGCATTTAACAATATTCCTAGGAGGCTCAAATGCTTGCTGACCAGTGAGAAGTTCTAGTCTGCGAGGGTGCTTAGCACACAGAGTCTGTGGCAGCCTGACCCTCTCCTCGAGCACTGATCGGGACAGAGATGGGAGTGGGTCAGCGCTGGGCTCTGTGGGTGTGGGAGGCGTAATCAGCGGAGGGTGGGGTTGTGTGGGCATGCAGCGGAAGCTGACAGCTTGGTTTTGTGTTTAATCCACCAAATTTGGCGTGTAGGAGGATGACATCATGGCATCATGTCTTTCCATGGAATGAGGTTAGAAGGATGGGGACCAAGGACTCGAGGGAGCCACTGAGAACATCACAGGGAAGGCTGGCCAAGGAGCCAGGTAGGGCAGACAGGCGAATGAGACGTCGAGGCTCGCTGACTGCAGAGGATCTGAGGGTCCAGCGCCTAGAGTCTCCGACACAGAAGTCTGTGGGTGATAGGTGAGGCAGCCAGTCATCAAATAAGCATTTCACCAGAGCCTTTCGGCTCTTTCGATCGGTTTAGCTCAAATATCAGACGAGGGTGGGCCTCAAGTGCTTAGGCAAGAGCCACTCAACTTTCTAGAAGCCCCAGTCCTGGGTAGTTGGGAAAAAGATGAAAACTGGTGACTGCCATAAGTTGGGGGCCAGGGAGCAAGCAATCTAAGAATTCTCTAGGGAACCCCTTCCCACCTTCCGTATGGTGTTTAGCTTGTACCAGGCATTACACTTCCCATACATTGACTTGTTGGATAGGCTTTGTTACCTCGCCAGGTTGGCCCTGTTATAATCCCTACCCGATAGCTGAAGGAACTGAGGCACAGTGAAATAAATTGCTCAGGGTCACACTGTAAGTGACAGAGCTGCTGAGACTCAAACTCACACATCGTTCAGATCAACATGGAGATGGTACAAGTAGCTAACATGTGCTAACAATCGTCTCCCTGTCTTTTAAGACCAGAGGCTTGGATCCTGGCCTTAATAATCCTTCTCACTAGTTTCTTGACCTTGAACAAATTGCTGAGTAGCTCTTAGCCCCTGTAAAAAGGATTAGTTTAGCCGGTCCTGAAGGGCTCCCCTTCCATCTCCAGACTTCTCTGAGCATGCTGACTCCTGCTGTTGGCCATATGGGCTTCTTGGTTGGCCCTGGCTTTGCTGGCTCATTGCCATCTTCCCCAGCACTGTTTGGGTCTGCAGCCCATGCCTGGGTGTTGTTCTTCACTTGTCTGGCCTGGGGCTGGTCCTTGGTTGGTGCCACCAAAGCTCTGGGTCATGCTTGTCCATGTATCAGCCACTGTTCCTCATCCCAGCATACTTCTGTGCCATGAAATGGGCTCTCTTTGTGGATTCTCTGGGATTCTGGAGTCCTCAATACCAGGCTAACTGGGCTCCCAGACTGATTTCTAGGGGAAAAAACACAGAAGAGATAAAACTCATGCAGCATTTTAAAGTGTCTGACTGCTAATTATATTACTTCCTTTTGTTCTTTGTTGGTGCGTGTTTTGATTGAGGATGTCCAATGTTAGTAGGTCCGGATTGGTGATTACATCCCAGCCTACAGAACTAGAACTTGTATATTCTACCTTCATCCTTCCGGGTCTCCTACAGAGCCTGATTGATGGCTCTGCCCTACAGGAATGTGCTTCCACTTGTGCGCTTACCCAGCTGGTGCCCTCTCTCCCTTTATTTCCCCCTCCCCTTGCTCCTTTACTGCTGTCTGCTTCTCATCTTCTCCCTCCTGCCCATGCTAGCTTCAAATTCATGGTCTTCCTGCTTCAGCCTCCCAAGTTTTGGATTGCAAGCATGTGTCATCGTGCCCAATATAGCATGAAGGGATACAGAGATTTAAATGTGTCTAAACATTGATACACTTCTGGTTTTGACACCCTTCCTGAAGGGGTAGGAGAATTCAGATTCTGACACACACACACAGACACACACATAGACACACACACATACACATGCACTCATAGACCTTAATTGGCTAAATATGCCCTGATGTTTCTGGGGGTTTTCCTTCTCCCTTGATCTGAAAGGGGGAAAGTTCAGGGTGTTGCTGGGTTTCATCACACTAGAAGGATGCATCCTAGAAAGCTCGTGTGATGCTGGTAGGAACCTGTGCTTCCAGCCTGCGACTTGATGCATCTTGGCTGTTGCCCAGTTCTCCTTGGCTGCTCTGAGGTACTGCTGCAGCTAAGTACAGCAGTGCTGTCTCTCTTGCCTTGTGTGCTGATATTGACGGAGAGAGACCCCTTTAGGAGTGATTCTGTGTGCTGAGTAGCTTGCTACTTTGCACTATTCTAGAGGTGATGGGGTGGGCCCTGCTTTCAAAATGCATTGTCTCCCTGGATGACAAGAAGCAACACTGTATCAGAATTGGTGTTGATCCAGGGTGTTGCCTCTTAGCTTATATTGCAATAAGGAGTTTAGAAAAAAAAAAAGCATTTGGCACAGCTATTCATTTTTCCATTTTCTGAAAGCTGGCACATCCAAATGTTTTTTTATTTATTAGAAGACATTACAGTCTGTCATCCTTGATTGAGAAATCCATACAGTAAATCCAAGTTAAGACGATGATGCCTGACCCAGGGCCGGGTACATGGCGGGCACTTTGTCATATTAGTCAGTGGGTATGGCTGTGGCTCTAGAAGGAACACATGATTTGTGCCTGACTGCTAGTCTCCTCTTCAATACAAGGCACTCCTGTTCCCCTCAGCAGCACTGGGGAATATTTACCATGTTCCTGACACTGTGACCCATCACAAAGGAATTAAGAAATGCGGTCCCAAGAAGGAATGGAGCCAGCTGTAACTGAACAGAGGGGTGGTTCCTAGGTGCTTTTAAGGGTCTGAGTGAATGAGTTACTGGATGGCTGTGGATATGGGGCTGTCAGAATTAAAGGGGCATATCTGGGGCTGGGAGCTGTTTTTATGGAAAAGCTTCGCAGAGCAGAGTGGAAAGGTGTTTAGGTAGGGAAATGGCCGCTGGGAGGAGATGAATGTGGCCGGCTTGGCATCCCATTTAAGGATTAGCTGCTTTAAGCTGGGAAAGTAAGAGACCTCAGGGGATGTGGATATTAACTTCTGGGAAGGGGAGTAGGTGGAGAGGAAGGCTGTGCAGAGTCACCCTGAAAGGTGTTGGCAGCACTGTCAGCTCCCACAGAGGGGCTCGAGCCGTGTGCACACCCAGCACGTGAAGTCTTCTGGGGCTTCCAGGAAGCAAGCATGTTAAATGAAGGTGATAAGTCAGGCCATAATCCTATTTTTGGTTGATTCGTACAAGGAAAACAGCTCACCAAACAATTACTGATGTTCCCCTTAGGTAGTTTAACACAGTATTTCTTCCGAGGACTATCACCCGAGAAAAGACACAGATAGGCTTTAGAGGAAGAATGGGGATGTTAGTTGGTTTTCTATGGAAACAAGGTTTACGTAGTCACGTGGCTTATTCATTGGAGTCTCACTTTAATAACCATTTATCCCACAAACAGGCTTATCTGAAATATTAGTATGAGTCCCAGAAAATACAGTGTGGTCCCTGGTACATAAGTAATTGTGGAAGTTCCTCTCATTGGGCATCCCTAGAGGCTCACAGGCAGGGAGGGTTCCTGCTCCTCTTGATGTGTAGCAGCATGAGTCTTTGACTGGATTTACTTATATGCTTAGAAAGCACCTGTGGGACACATATGATTATATAGTATTCATACGGCACACACACACACACACACACACAATACATATGTGAAACTGTGGCCCTTAACACAGACTGTCTCTGAGCCCTGTCTGTCTGTCCGTCTATCAGTCAGTCTTTGGTTTTGTATTGGAAATTGAAACTTGGTCTTCATCCATGCTGGGAAAGCATTCTACCACTTAGCTGTATCCCAAGCCACCTCTTCCTGCCTTTTTATTTTGAGACAGGCTTTCCTTAAGTTGCCCAGGCTGGCTTTTAACTAACAATGTAGCCTAGACGGCATTTAACTGGGACCCTCCTGCCTCAGCCTTTTGAGTAGCTGAGATCACAGACACAACTCCTTGCTGTCTTTTGTCTATATTCTTGTCATCTGTTTGTGTTACTACTACAGTATTTAGGAAAGAATTGCTTGTGGCTTCGTTTCTAAAACAAAAACTTGTACTGTAATAGAGGAAAAACAGAGGCCTCTCATGGGAAAAAAACAACAGCAAACAGAAGAGATCCCAGCACACACACACACACACACACACACACACACACACACACACACACACGTCTCCATCTTCCTGTGGGTCTCCTCTGTCCTTCTTTTGGCAGCTTGTGTGTAAGACACAGCACTCATAGGTTGTCAGCATTGTCCCTTCACTGTCCCCACCCCTTCCTCCCTTTGTGGGGTGAGTATCGCCCCTCCCATCCCGCAGCAGCATTTGCTCCCTCTCCCCAGGACCCCAAGCCTCATCTCAGCTTCCTTCACTCCAGTGCTTGCTTCCAGCACCTTGTGGCCGGGTTGGTCCCAACCACAGACCGTCTGCTTGTCATCACTGTTGTGGTGGCAGCCAGCTCTGAGCCACGTCTCAGGGTAGGACAGTGAGGCTGCTGCCTGCAGCCTGTGCCACGTCTCACTTGTCTGCCTTGTCCAAACCGTTATTTATTGTCAATCCTGTGCCAGTCATTATTCTAGAACCTGGGGCACAGAAGGACATAGACACGGTCCCTTGACTCCTTAGCTGACAAGTTTGACATCCATGGGAGGAGAAGGTGGCACTGGAGAAATGTCCAAGGGTTGTTAAAGACTGGAAATTTAGAAAAGTTTAGGGGAGTTAGGGAGCATTCTGCTGCTTCAGATGGAGGTGCTTTTGCAGAACGGCTAAGAAAGCAGAAGACCTTCTCTGCCCATCTGTGTCACTGCCCCGGTCACCTCTGTACCTGCACATGCATTTCTAAAGGTTTTAGAGGCATGTCGATGTAGAGAACCTTTCATCAAGGCTCCGAAGCACCCAGGCACTTGGCTTTGACCAACCCAAAGAGGAGTGCCAGGACATGGTGGGAGCTGGTGTTGAGAATATTGAGCCTGGCAGGATGTCACCAGCTGTGGTGCTTGCAGCCGATCTCTTGACTCTGCCATGTGTCATACTCGATCCAGACACGTGCCCTTCACTTTTTGTGATGAGCTTGGCCAAGAGCTTGGTTGAAAATGCGTTAGTGAGGGACTGCTTTGAAAATTAATAAGATTAGGTAACTCCTGCTAACCCTCGTGGATGAGGAGCCATAGGTCCATTACGCCTTTGAAATTCCAGGAACCTGTGGAGATAGGAGTGACCACAGTTACTACATCACGAAGCTAGGCTGGGGATATGGTGTACAGGAAGCCATCTGTCTCTCTAGGCCTCACATCCAGTGAGGGAGACAGACCGCTTCAAGCCTGGAATGCTGATGGGTGGGCTGGCCTTCGGCAGGCACTTTCTGAACTCTGCCTGGGTGGGCACTGAGCTTTCAGCAGTGTGGACTCATTTGAGCTCATTAAGTCATGAAATTCAGTAGGTTTTGTCTGGCTGAGAAGGGGTGGGTTTTCCAAGCAAACAGAATAATTCAGGGAAAGAAATACCCTGATTTATAAGAGCTTGTTGGCTTTTTTTTTTTTTTGGTTTGTGTTTTGAGACAAGGTCTCCCTGTGTAACCTAGGTTGGTCTTGAACACATTATATATACCAGACTGGCCTTGAACTTAACGATCCTTCTGTCTTGACCTCCCAAGTGCTGGAATTACACGTGTGTGCCACACCATCCCCTCTTGCATGTTGGCTTTGAATGAATAAACAAAGCTTGCAGCTGGAGTGAAGGATGACTTGTAGGCAGGGTGTGTGTTGCATGCAGTTGAGAAGAACCGTGCATGTGGCTTGACACAAAATCATAAACTTTTAAAGCATAGTAGATTTTTATTTTGAAATTTTTTTTTTTAAGTAACATGATCACATGGTTCCTGAGCTTGGACTATATTGAGGTCATTATTCTGTGTCAAAAGGTTGGACATACCTAGGTGTGTAGGGTCTTTACAGGGAAAAGGCTGAGTCTGGAGGAAATGTGATTGAGAAGAGTCTGATGTGTCACCTGATGGAGTTGAGCCTAATTGTTCTTGTTTTTCTGCCTTCCCTGCTATGCTTTAGGCCTTCTGTTTCTTTAATTACCTGATGCCTTTCTTGTTGCAGGGTCCTTCTGCCCCTAGTTGTACCGCTGTCCTGTTAATTGACCAACAGTGGACCTGTCAATTCATGCGGTTCTATATAGGTCTGCAGAAAAGAGTTTGTGACTGCAAGGCATTTTCATTCCTATCTCATTGATATCATCTTTTCTTTAGAAGCCATGCAAAGAAACCCAGAATCTTTCAGTTTAACTCCTTTCTTGACAAGTGATCCCACACACAACTCTTTGCTGAGCCTCATCAGGGAAGCTGGCATAGACCACACACCACCCACAGTATCTGGCAAAGTCTTTGAACCTCGAGAACAGGTTCTAGGTCTTGCTGGGGTGGAGGGAGGCACAAGTCGGAGGATGAGGAGAGACTGGTGCAATAAACAGTAAGACAAAAGCTAACCAAGTAGGGAATGAGGTAAGCATTGCCCCAGAATCAGCTCAGGTGTCTTTCATGTGCATTTGCGAGTTTAAGCCCAGTGCCATCCCGGTTCTCTTTAAATCGCAGCTCAGAAGAGGACCAGGTGTTCACACAGGACTTGGCAGGCGATGCTGGCAAGTTTGTAGTGGAGAGGTTGGAGAATGGCTGAGTAGCGAGGGATTCTAGGCAGTGCCTGGGCCTCTAGCAGCTGTTAATTTTATAGAATGTGCTGAACTAATCCTTGCGGATAGATGGTGCTTCAATCTGTGGTCCACCGGCAGAGAATCATTTTGAATCATTTTGTGTTTATTGGATTATTCTGTTTAGTCAACGATACAGACTGCCTCTAAGTGGGTTTTTTGTATCTCTCTCCTTTTCTTTTCTTTTTTTTAATTATCATTTGACCATATGACTTTTTGGAACCTCAATTTCCTTATTTAGTCCTCTCCAGGGTCAGTAGTTTGCCAACGGTAGGGAACAATGCTATAACCTCGGGGGTTTTGGTTGGTACCGAGTCCTTAAGGATGTAGATGTCTACTTAACTCCCGGGTTTGTTCAGTTAGGTTAAGTTCCAGCAGTGGAGCCACTGTGGATACTATGGGGTAGGAGTTAGATTTCACGCAACTGTGGGAAGAGCTGGAGAAGTGAAGTCTGAAAAGGGAGTTGGAAGGTCAGGAGCCAGTCACTGATCTGCCCTCCTCTGCTGGGGTGGGTGGGTGAGTTGAAGACTATAGACCGGTGGTTCTCACCCTTCCTGATGTCGGGACCCTTTAATACAGTTCCTCACATTATGGCGAGCCTTAACCATAAAATTATTTTCTTTGCTACTTCATAACTGTAATTTTGAGTCATAATGTAAATATCTGATATGCAGATGGTCTTAGGAACCCTTGTGAAAGGGTTCTCAATGGGTTGAGACCTACTGCTGTAGAAGAATCTGGAACCAAGCAGTATAGAGTCTCCAAAGGAACTGTTGTAGGGATCCTCAGGATGTCTATCTCAGTGTTTACTTCTGAGCTTGCATCCAAGTACCCAGTGGTCCTGGGGACCCTGGGGTCCGCAAGAACAAACATGTGGGAAGAAACAGGTGACAAAGAACAAGGGCAAGCTGAGGCAGAGGCACTTCTGTTCTGTCTTCCCTGCCTTTAACTTGAGGACCACCAGAGCAGAAGGCCCACGGCTTGCCTCCTACAGCCCAAATCGTAGGTGAAAGTCTGTCTTGTCCAACTCTAACCGGAGTTACAGGGAGAAGATGATTCTGGGAAGTGTGGTTTGGGCTTAGCCAAGTCGACACAGTCCCATCTCTACAGTTTCATAATGTAGCATTAAAGATTTATATGGCTTCGGCCTGCCACAGTCTCCCAAAGGCCCCAGAACTGGAAGCACTGTCAGGTTGAGTTCAGTTAGCGAGTAGTCCCGTCTACGAGATGTGACCTGAGAGTCTGTTCCTCGGTGCAGTGGCCCTCCATCTCTGACAGTTGTCTTACCCTTGCTGTCTGTGCTGCAGGTGGTAATGGTCATCTAAGCAGTGAAAGCACTGGCTGTAAAGAACCCATTAGTTCTAGTTCAGGTGGACACAGAAAGTCTCCCAACAGTCACTTCCTTCGTCTCTCATGACCCAGGGAACATAGTCTGAAGACTAAGAGGCTTCTGGGTGTAAACAACCACAGAAGACTGCAGACCTGGGAACTATCATGCCAGTGCTTGAGAGAATAAGCTTTCACTCCCTGCACCATTCATCTTTATCCCTGTGGCCTGTTGTGACACCACCACCTTCCAGCTGCCCAGGGGACATTTCAGCCTGTCTGATGGAGGGTGGCAGGAGTGTACATCTGGTACTCCTCATCCACCTCACTTCTTGGTGGGACAGGAAGTAGAGAGCAAACAGGTTATGGAGCCAGTCACTTCCAGCTAGTCTCCGTCTTTTGAAGACTCTGCAGTCTTCCAAAACCACCATTTGGAGACTAAGTGTTCAAACATGAGCATATAAGAGACACTTCACGTCCAAACCACAACAGTGAGGTCGCAGCTGAACTCGTTTTTAAAAGGCCCGTTCTAGTAGAACCGTATTTGCGTTGGGATGGCATTTTTGCAGTACTGCCGTGTGTGACTTTACCACATTCTCTGCTGGCCGTGACTTGTTTAATGTGTACATTGCAGCATTCCATCACTTAGGGACTGTCTCGATGAACATTGGCAGGCTCCCTTGATGCCAGATCTCTCAGAGGCAGACTTGAGGGGGAGACAAAGGATTTTCATTTGTTGAGGCAGGATCTCCGGCAGAGGCATTCACTACAAGGTTTGTAAGTTTGTGCTTCTGTGTGTGCTCATGGCTAGCTCACATGAGGACCGGGAGGGAGTTCTTGTTGAACTCCATAGGCACCTGGTCTCTTCAAGGCCCTGTAAGGGCTGGGAAGAGCGGGATCCGTGTCTTTGACAACCGAAGCACACGAGCTCCTTATTTCGGGGCTCAGCCTTGTGTCTATCGCTGTCATCAGAGCAGCTGATACATATCTTACAAATGGCTCCAACCTGAAAGCCAGATGATAAAAATTTGAGCAATAATAGAAACAGATTGCAAGAATGCTTTGTAGCTAGGACACACTCTGCAGGTCTTGATTTAGAATAATGTTGATGATAACCTGAGAAATAAAATTATTTCCTGTGGCTATGGCGGGGAGGAGCGGTGGGAAGGAGTCAATAAATAAAGGTTGGTCTTTATTGTCTCATCTCTCTTAATGATTCCAAAGGTTGCTGATGGAACTTACTGCAGCACACACACACACTGCATGTGTGGTTGTTTACCTGGAAAGCCTTGCTGGGCATTTCCTGCCTCTCCTCAGCTGCTCCACATAGAGCAAACCTGAAGGCGGCTAATGACTTTCCTGAGTGTTCTAAAGGGAGGGAGATAGTTAATCTGGAAAGAGTCAGCTCCCATTGTTAACTGTCTGCTGCTGAGAAGTCAGAGCTAGGCTCCCTTCTGAGAGGACTTTTATTACCTGTCCACTGTGTGTGTGTGTGTGTGTGTGTGTGTGTGTGTGTGTGACAGAGAGAGAAAGAGAGAGGGAGGGGGAGGGAAAGAGATAGAGAGAGAGAGGGGGATCATTTCCAAAAATAAAAGTGAGCATATGTGGGGAGAAAAGTAAAGGAACTTGAAGTTGTTTTATTTAAGATTTTTAATTTTTGTACTGATGTGTATGTGTATGCACACGTATCTATGTATTAGAACTATATCTCTTTTCTTCATGACTCATTTTCCTCTTGCTTTGTTGCCTACCTGCTTTATATTGCCATTGGGGAATATGAAATATTTCAGAAGGAATTTCCAGCTGTTTCCTTCTTCCCTCAGAGCAGGCAAAATCAACAGAGGCAGAATCAGCTCAGCTTGCGGTTGCAGGACAGCTCAGTGTATCAGCCGCTGGTCCATGGACTCAGTCCCTCAGCCCCAACCCTCCATCAGCCAGCTTCCTCTTAACCTGTGGTAGGCTGGGAACACCTACCTCCTGGTATGTTTGCTAGACTGGTGAACAGCTGAGAGCATGGCACACCAGGGGCACATAGTATGCTGTTCTTAATCAGACAGACTATACTATGAAGTAAACACCTGAGAGATACTCCAAGGGTTTTAGGTGGAAGATTGGATATTTTCCTATCCCTTTCCCAATTCTTGCGCCCCCCCCCCATGTCTCTCTCCCTCTCCCTCCCTCTCTCTCTCTCTCTCTCTCTCTCTCTCACACACACACACACACACACACACACACACACACACACACGCACGCGCGCACGCGCGCGACACTTCTGTTTGGTTGTTGTTTGAGATAGTATCTCATGTAGCCCATGCTGGCTTCTTATCTTCCTGCCTTCACTTCCCAAGTACTGTGATGTCAAATAAGCACCCCCCCCCACCTCCCACCTCCCCTCGCCCACCCCACCCCCACCCCTAGCTCAGCCTTATCTTCCTGGTTACCCTAGAGATTACAGCACACATTGTTACACATTTAACCAGTAACCATTTTAACCAAATTTATGTAGCTGAATTAATGTAGAAAAGTTGAAACTGGCAAAGTTGTTTTATTTTACATGAATTTTTATAAAATATTTAATTAAAAATTATTAATTAAAATTGCTAAACCCTATAAACAACAACAAAAAAAACCCTATACATTGTTGACTTCTTGATCTCTACTAGTGAGCTTTAAAAAAATACATTTTCATTTATTTTGCGTGGTATATGTGTGTGAGCACACAAGGTCAGAAGACAGCTTATAGAAGTCTGCTCCGGGATCGAACTCAGGTCGTCGGGATTGGTGCCAAGCGTCTACCCACTGAGCCATCGCACAGGTCACACCAGTGAACTTTTTACCACTCCAAGATAAGGACAGATCTTTGACATCTAAGCGCCAACTCACTCCGCCCCTCCTCGTACTTTTGTATACTGTTAATCTCATACATTTTCCTTCTGAATGTAGGTGGGATCCAGAAGATGTCGCTGATGTTATTTGCTCAGATTCTGTAGTAGCACGCACGTCGTCATCTCTTTCCCTCTTTTTGTCTCGTGGTTTCGTGGTTTCATGATAAACCAACTGTTTCTGGTTTACATTATATATTATTATATTATATATATCATATATATTCTGGTTTATATCATGTTCTTCTAAAAGAACTCCTTTTAGTGTTTCTTTTTGATGCCAATTTCTTGTCTTTTTCTTTGTTGTGAATTGGTTGAAAGCATATTTATTTTGCTTTCCACTTAAAAGTATCCCCCTCCCATTTCCTGTGCATAGGACCCTAGGTTAGCAGTTATTATTACTTTTTTTAAAAAATCACTTTAAGGCTGCCGTTCCATGGTTTTCCGAGCATCGTTTCTGCTGAACATCAGTTATCAGTCGTGCTGCAGCTCCCGTCTCTGCCTCTCAGCAGTTTCACTGGGCTGCACTCCGGTATTTATCCTGCTTGTGATGTATAATGTGGCTTGCTTTTTGCAGCATGCTATCGTTTGGTTTAAGAAAAATCTTAGCCATTATCTCCTCAAGAACTTATTCTCCCTCACACCTTCCAGGACTCCATTACACACATTTGTAACCTTTTCACTGTGCTCCACGCATTTCTCATCCTCCTTTGCATGTTTTTTATCCTTTTTACACCCTGGAGTTCTGGTGGATTACTTGTACTGGCTGCTTTTATGCTACATCTAATCTGCTATCAGAACCACTTAGTGCGCCCTTAATATTAGTTATTGTATTATTTATTTCTAGAATTTAAATTTCCATTTTAATAAATTCCAGTTTAGTAGTAAATCCTGTTTTCTGCTTCTTTAATAAGTCCTGGTTATTTTTATCCTTGTCTGGGAGCATCAGTATCTCCATGCCTGTGTCTCTGTCTCTAGTGTGTGTTTTTTCCCTTTTCCTTTTAGCTATCTGGTTCTGTCATCTCAGTTTTCACCTTTTGTTGATTACTATCTCATGCATTCATGTGTATGTATGCATGTGTGTGTATATGCACATGTAGGTGCAAGAACCCTCAGAGACCAGCAGGTGTCAGATCCCCCAGAGCTGGAATTACAGGTGGATTCCGGGAGCTGAACTCTGCTCCTTTACATGATCAGTACACGCTCTTAATTTAATTTTTGTGGTAGTGGGGATTGGTCCGGGGCCTTGCACATCTTGCCAGGCATATTGCCCATAGAGCCATATCGCCAGCCCTGCTCTAGCGTGGGGACTGCTCTGGAGTGGGAGCTGTCCCCTAAGCAGTAGTTGAGCATGGGGAAACAGGTCAGTCCCGGGTGATCCAATCTTCTACTTGCTTTTCCCTGGTGGGTCTGTAGAGCAAGAAGCTTCCCTTTCTCCAGTGAGTAACTCAGATTGTCTAGATTGCAGGCTTCCCTGCTCTAGTTCCTTCCGTTTTGCTTTTGGTCCAAGAGCATGGCTCTTCCAGGCTTAGAGTTAAAAGTCAGAATTTTTCCCTACCTTACTTTCTGGATTCAGAATTCCAGGTTTGGTGACATCATCCTGTGAGTTAGTTTTTAAAAATGCTGCTCAACCTACTTGTTAAGCAATTTACTGTTTGAAGCAGTCTTACACTATATAGCCCAGGCTGACCTGGAATTCACTCTGCTGGCCTCAAACTCTAGGGGATCCTCCTACTTGAGTCTCCTAAGCACTGCGATTACAGACGAAGTTTAACCTGTTAGTATTTCTTTTGTGCTTAGCCTCTCAGCCACGTACCCTGCTGCCTGATACGTCTTTTGAGATATCCATTGTGTGAGAGGAGAAGCCCTGTGTGGTGCCAGGCTCACTTCTCTGCTGGTTGTAACCCCCAACTCCCATTCCCAGTACACTCTTGGCTCTCTGCATGTTCCTGAACTTAAGAGTTATTTCTTGGCCCCGTAAGGGTTGGAAGCTCAGTGTTTGGACATTTACCTTCTGACCTAAACCACTTGAGAATTGGCAGCTCTCTCAAGAGCAGAAGCATAGGGGATTATTGAGTTCACGTAACTGTGATTCATTCCACACAGAGGTATTGATCTAGGCTCATCCAGTTTTAACCTAACCGCTGGGCTGGTTCTTAAAGGTGGCTGTCTGGTTCATACTACTTTATTATACCAGAAACAGTTCCCTAGAAGAGGAAATACGAGTTACCCACTTTTTAGATTTATCACTACTTAGTCCTCCCCCAAATATTTGAGGCAACTTACAGTGAAATACATATACAGGTGCAAAGAAGAGCTTACAATAAGATAAAAGACTAAGCTTACAAGATAGCATGGAAAGTAAAAAGTAAAAAGGAAGGAGATAATTATTTGAAATTATTTGAACTAAATGATTTTTCTGTTGAATATTGTATTTAATTCTGATGTTCCTTGAAGCCAGGGTACAAAAAGAAACATGAAATATATATATAATTTTTTTGCTGGGGAAGAGGACTTACAAGATGGAATAATGACATGAAGTTAGCAGTGATTGTATTAAATGATTTTTTTTCCTATAGACTTAAGAAAAAAAAAGTTAAAATGAGAATCTGTTTACTGCTCTAATTGATGGTGGGAGCTGGAAGAGTGAAGCCTAAAAGTGAGGCAGATTAAAGTCTCATGCAATAGCCAACTTCATTCAGAGCATCAGACATAATTTATACTCCAACGGTTAAGAAGAATCACATGTGTAAAATGTACAATCACAAGAACAAGCCGCACGTGGCAAAACATGTTTTGCCATAGAGGCGTATAATAACAGCAAGCAATAGTGAGTTATCTGAAGTAATCTCACTCCTTTCACTACACCTGAGAGGAGCACAAAAATACATTTCAAGAACACTTCGGGGGCTTTGAAGAAACTGAGGTCACAAGACTTGTTTCCTTCGAGTTTTCTCACAAGCACTCAGAATTCCAACTGCACCGAGTTCTACCAGGAATCCAGGCAATGGGTGTGGAGCTGGAGAGTTCTGAGTCTTATCTGAGGGGATCTGAGCTGAGCAGGGTGTCACAGCACACGCAGGCTCTTAGCAGTGGGGATTGGAACTCATTTGGTGTAGAAGCCTTCTTCATGCCCTCGAATAAAGTGCTCTTATTTTGTCTTGAGGACTTAAAGTATTCTGAGGCTATCCTAAGTGGCTCAGATACCTAAGAGGTCAAAGATACCTATGTAGTTTGTGTTTTGTGGAATATGGTGATACAGTAGTCCATAGTGCTGTTCTGTTTGGGTATTTTGTTTTGTTTTTCTAACTAAATTTTAATGGACTGTTATCAGGTAGATTTTTGTAATGCAACATAATAATATCATCATAGTACTTTCTTTACTCGTCTAAGACAGACTCTTCTGTAGTCTAGGCTCACTTGGCCGTGTAGCTGAGGTTGACCTTGAACTTCTGAACTTCCGATCCTCCTGCCTCCAGACTTGGTTTCTGGAGTGCTGGGGATTGAACCCAGGATTTCATGCCTATTAAGCACTCTTCCAACTAATCCCTAGTAGTACTTTTAAAGTTGGTAGAGAAATGGTTTCCAATAGGCATGGCAACACAAGCATTTACTCTCAGCATTCAGGAGACTGAGGACGTTGTGTCTGAGGCCAGCCTAGACTATAAAACAAACCCAACAAATCTTTAAATGGCTTTCATATAAAGGCTTTTCTTACTGACTCCTGGAAACAAATGAAACTTCATTTTTTTAATTGTTATTTTTAAAGAATGTTTTACTGATCACTGCTGTGTACCCTCCAGCCTACGTATGGGCATGTGTGTCTCAGGCATGTAGCGTGGATTTTCTACTTCTACCTTTCATGCCTTTTGGAGATGGAGCTGGGTGTCCAGGCTTGCATAGCAAGTAGCCCTTACCCACTGAGTCACCTCGCTGGCCCCGAACTGTTGCTTATAAAAGACATTTTTTTATGTGGAGCTATGGTAGCATTGTTTAGACTCAGAGATGTTTAGGACTCCTAATTTGAAACACTGGTAGCACTTGGAAACTCTGAGGAAATTTGTCTTTTCCTCTTTTCCCTCAGTTATCAGCTGTTACCAAAGGTTGTGACAAAAATTGGCAAGTGTGGCTCTGCAGATATTCTTCTTGATTTGAGAAGAGCCATATGCTTTCCCTTTTACAAGTTATATTTATTTTTAAGTATCGTTTGCCGCTATTTAACAATATTAAGGGGAATCTGAACTAAATACCAGATTGCTACTGGCAAGTTGAAATTCTGTTACCAAAATCTTAAATCTCCATTAACTCGGGTGAGAGGACAGCCCGGTTCTTGCATGCAAGACATTGCTCAGGTTTATAGGCTTTCTAACTAGAATTTGCTCTTCGAAGCTTCTGCCTTGACCCACTTCACAGCAGTGGCCCCGTAACATAGTCTTCATCCAGGGCCTTGTGCAGCTTGCAGTAGAATTAGAGGAAGGAGAGTACCTGAGTGATGGGGGAGGGGCACAACTGGGGTGACCTCACTGAGGAGGGGCTGCTGAAGCCTCCTCTTGGCAGAGGATTGCTGGGAAGGCATGCTGTCTGGAGCAGACAATGAAGCAGAGGGCATGGTGGCCTTTCCAGGAAGGAAGGTAGTTTGATTTTGTTGATGTATAAGCATTAATGAGACAGGATGCTAGGAGATGAAGCTAGCATGGTAGCCATGGGCTGCGTCTTCCATCCAGCAGCTGCTTACTGGATAGCTTGTGAACCAGGCCATGGTGTAGACACACAGTGGTCCCTGCTCATATGGGAAGGGACAGATAAGAAGACTATGAGAGCACATAAGGCACATTAGTGACTACTAGTAAGAGGGCATTTTGAGGTGAATAAAAATGGGAGGTACCATTTTAAGGGGTCAGAAAGGGTTGGTTAAAGAGCCAGAAGGATGAGTGACTTCAAGTGCCCCGAGGTTGGAGCTGAAGAGATGATTCAGTGGTTAAGAACATGTACTGCTCTTGCAGAGGGCCTGAATTCAGTTCTCAATATCCATGTTAGGCAGCTCACAACTGCCTGAGTCAGGGTAATCTGATGTGTCGTGTGTCCTCCATGGGAACCTGAATGCATGCATGTACACATACACACACACACACACACACACACACACACACACACACACACACACACACACACACTTCTCAGAAAGTTGTTTTTAAAAGCCCAGAAGTTAGACTGGCTCTTGCCTGTTTGAGGAAATCTTAAGAGTTATGAATGCCTTCCTGTAGGGAGAGTAGACTGTAAGGTCCAAGAAACAGAGTTAGGATCTGGGGTGAAATGGAGAATGACTGAAGAGTTTGGGACTGAGGAAAATACAATCTTGTGTATGTTTTTGAAGGATCACTTTGTAATGGAAACTAGAAAGCCAAGAAACCATTCTCTGCAGTAATGGTGCTGTGATGGTAGCCCGGGCCAGGGTGGCCACAGTGTAGGGGAGTTTCTGGGAGACAGTTTCTGCCATAAACAGCCATCGAAGGGCGGGAGAGGTGGCCCAGTGGTTAAGAGCAGCGGCTGCTCTTCCAGGGGACCCTGGTTTGCTTCCCAGCACTACAGGCCATCTCACAATGGTGTAACTCCAGTTCTGGGGGACCCAGCACCCTCTTTTGGCCTCTACAGGCACCGGGCATGCACATAGTGTACTGATAGACACATAAGCAAAATACTCATACACATAAAATAAAAATAAATAAATCTTAAAAAAGAATTCTGATCCATGGAATGACAGGATTTGTGTGTTAAAAAAGAAAGAAAGAAAGGAAGGAAGGAAGGAAGGATGGATGGATTCTGACAGCCATGTAGAAGAAGGCTTGGAGAATTGAGATAATGAGCTGGATTCGTTTCCAGAACTCTAGTCACTGGGAATAAAGATAGAAATCTCGGGAGGGAAGTAAGCTCAGTCCGGAAGCCCCTGGGAGCCAACTTTTTGCCAAGAGATAGAAAAAGGAAATATCACCCATTTGGAAATTCTTTTGTGAGCCTTGCAATGTGGTCAAGTTTATTCTAGAGGCATCCCACCCCGAATGTTACCCGAGATCCTTACCACATGCCAGGCGCTGTTGCGAGTACCATGTATTGGCTCATCTAAGGGAAGGTGGGACAGAGTGGCGATCACGGTCCTGCTGTTTTTTCTCCATGCGTGTGTGGTATATGTATGTGTACATGTTCTTGTGTGGGAGCTTGCGTGTATTCAGATGTGCGTGAATGAGTGTGATGCTAGGGTGGAGGTCATAAGTGTACATTGAGCGCCCTCAATGGCTTTCCACATTTTGGGGGTTAGGGTCCCTCACCAACTAGCTAGACTGAAATTGTCCAGCAAGCCCCAGGGATCCACCTGTATCCACCCCCACCCCCCAACCCCTGTCACACATACTAGGGGGATCTGAACTGAAGGGGATCTGAGTACTTCAGTCGACTGAGCCATCTCCACAGGTACCATGGTTCCCACTTTATAGCGGTTAAAACTTGGGCAGAGGGTTCAGTGGTTCTCTGAAGGTCACCGCTGTGTTGATATGAAAAATCTCACTGGGAGACCCTGAATTGTCTGGTCATCTCTAAAATAAGTATAAAGAATCGATTGCTTGTTTCCTTTTTGAGCTGTGGCGATCATGGCTACAGAGGCTTGGTCACTGTGAGTAGACAGATATTTTATTTATAGCCTCTTTTGAGCTGCCAGCGAAGGAAGTTAGCTAAGATAATTGAGGGCAAATTGCAAGAAACGGCCGTGTCCAAGGGAAGAAAGTCATGTGTGTACATCGGTGTGGGCAGTGGGACAGAAGGCCTGGCTGCACCCAGAGATTCACATGCTGCTCTTTGCCCTTGTGTTCTGAGTGTTCACTTGGACCTGTTGTTCTGTACGTGGCTCCTCATGTGGTCAGGAGCGCTCCCCAGGCACTACTACACAGTAACACCATACCAGCGGTTCTCAACCTGTGGGTCACAACCCCTTTGTGGGGTCGAACAACTCTTTCACCACAGGGGTCGCCTGTGACCATCTGCATATCAGATATTTACATTATGCTTCATAACAGTAGCAAAATTTCAGTTATGAAGTAGCAACAAAAATAATACTATGGTTAGGAGTCACCACAGAATGAGGAGCTGTTTTAAAGGATTCTAGCATTAGGAAGGTTGAGAACCACTGCTCTATACAATATGTGAGTCTACCAGGAGCAAAGGTGTCATTCAGAAGAATTGAGATCTCCATGGTCTTAGCCCAGGTCCCCATTCCTAGGATCTGAGGATCAGGTCACCTTGAGTCCTCTGCAGGAGTAGCGACTGAGCCTTGGGTGGTGTCTGTAGGCACTGTGTTGCCATTGGAAGAAAGTAGCCTGTTTTAGCACCATTCAGCAGAATTGAGGTTGATCTCCATTCTCTGTGGAGTAGATGGGTAACTGCCCATACTTCTGACTTTACCAATTTTTACATTTTTTTTTCTTCTGATTTTTAAGAAGTTATTCTGTGGTAATTTCGTACATGTCTACAGATGTATGTAGAGTATGTTTCTGCCTCTACTTCCCCCTCTTGGTCCTCCAGGTTCTGTTTTTAGGGTCTTGCTGTGTTGTCTAAGGAGCTGCCAACTCCTAGGCTCAAGTGATCCTCAATTTCTGGAGTATATAAACATATACTACTTTATTTAACTTAATTTATTCATTTAGCTTTATTTGCAGGGCTAGTGGTAGAGCCCTGGGCCCCACACATGCTAGGCAGGTGCTCTAGTGCTGAGCTATGTGCCACCGCCAGCCCTACTTTGATTTTTAAAGACAGTGATGAAGCTGTTTTGGGCCTGCCCCTGCCTCAGCTAGGACAGAGAGACAGTCGGTCCCCTTTACCTGAACAGTGTCTTACACTGTCTCTGTCAATATTTCTCTTACGTGGTTGCCCCAAAGGAAATGATAATTTATAATGCTTTTGAAGTTGGAGAAAACAAGAGTTAGTTGTTTAAAAAATGACCCTCAGCTTTTTTTTCAAATCTGACCCAAATTTATATGTTAGATTTTCATCATAATCAGATTCACACACACCTTTGTTTACTTAACAAAGTGCTGTATGTAGCAATATTTATCCCTTACCAAGTGCATTGCACTCTTAATAGCTTCTGTTCATTTAAAATTCCATTTTTAAAAGCACACACAACCACTATAAATTCATTTTGGAATCCACTAATAGGCAACCACAGACTTTGAAAAGCATGAATTACACCAGCAATAAGCAAGCAGCCCCCTAAGGCTGATGCTGCAGACCAGGTGGCTTAAACAACAGAGCCCTTTCCCTACAAGCTAGAGGTCAAAGCAAGGTGGCCACAAGTCTCTCCCTTCTATGGTCTGGGAGGGAAGACTGGGCCTGCGTCTCCCAACCTCATGCTGGCTGGCTGCCAGTCTTTGGTGTTCTCAGTTCTTAGATGCATCACCTTGATCTCTCCCTTCATCACTGTGCAGTTTTCTCCCTGTGTGTCCACATTAGCTCCCTTTTAAGAACGCCAGTCATATTGGCTCAGAGGCCTACCCTATGCCATATGACCGAGTCACAGCTTGCCTGACATCTTCTGTGACCCTATTCCCAATTAAGGCTATGTTCTGACATACTGGAATTCGAAATTTCAGAATTCAGCATATGAATTTTCTGTGAGGCACATAGATCAGCTCACAACTGGCAATGGGGATGTAGTGCTGACAATAGAAAGCCCCATTATATTGAGCCCGTATTACATAAAGGACTCTGGGCTGAATGTTTTGTTTTATTAACTCATTGATACCATCTGATCTCATTTTATAATCAAGGAAGCCACGCTAAGAGATTTAACTCTGATCTCCTTGATTCAGAGCCCATGCTACCTCCTGTACAACTCATTTCTTTACCTGTTCAGTTGTAGATGGAAATGCAAAATCCAAGTTGTAAATACTACGAACTTGTGCTGAATGAAGTTCCCTGCAGTGAGACCTTCTGAAGGGCCTGGCAGGTATCTGTCCCTCAGGGCTCTGCCCAAGATCTGTGGATCGTGGACTCTCCTGGTAGATAATGTCAGCCAACTGCTGGCTCTGTCCACTGACTCCTCTGCCATCACAAGCTGCTGTATTACTGACAACACCAGGCAGCCTCCCTCCCTCTGAGCTTCCCCATCCGCCTTCTGAATTTAGATCAGGGCGAAGAGTAGAGAGAAGGAAATGAGCCAGAAAATAGAAAATTAATACTTGGTGGAATTGTCATATTTTAAAAATAATTTATAACCAATGTCAGATAACAGGAGTTAAATTATTTTATCAGGATACTGCTCTAGGATTTGAAAATTGGCATCCATCATTATAAATCAGGTCTTGGGAATGGTCTCTTGGGATGAAGGTTTATGTGGGATGGGCAGAAATGTAAATACATGCTTAGCTGTGTCTGTCTTTCACACAGAGCCTAAACTATTTCCATATCTCATTGCATGATAATGGTATGTTAAATGGTAACAGATGAGACAAAGCTATTCGAGGCCATGGTCAGCGTGCTTTTCCTCTCGAGTCTGCCTGTCAGCCCCTGGGAAGTGGTTCATTCCAAGGTGCTTACTTTGCAACCCACAATTTCAGGAATGGCTTAATCTCCTTCTACAGGGCTCCATTTTCTTAGAGTTTCGGGTGCCATGTTCTGCCCTGAGCTCCTGAGCAGAAGCATCCTTCAGGTGTCACTTTCATACCTCCATGTTTAAAAGGTCCACCTTCCATTTCCTGTCATTGCAGCTGTCTGTCGTGGGCGTGTGGTGAGAGTCCCTGCAGGCACCCTGGTTCGCGTAGTGGGCACCGAGCTGGTGATCCCCTGCAATGTCAGCGACTATGACGGCCCCAGCGAGCAAAACTTTGACTGGAGTTTCTCATCTTCGGGAAGCAGCTTCGTGGAGCTCGCCAGCACCTGGGAGGTGGGCTTCCCGGCACAGCTGTACCGGGAGCGGCTGCAACGGGGTGACATCCTATTGAGGAGAACTGCCAACGATGCTGTGGAACTGCACATAAAGAACGTCCAGCCCTCGGACCAAGGCCACTACAAGTGCTCAACCCCGAGCACAGACGCCACAGTCCAGGGCAACTATGAGGACACGGTGCAGGTTAAAGGTCAGTCCCACATGTGGCCAGTCCTTCCTTGCCACTCTGCTGCAGAGTGTCCATCACAGGGGTGGTGTCTTACGTGATGACAGGCAGAGGGTGGACCAGGTGACCCTGGGAGCCCTTCTCTTTTCCAGTGTGATTCTCACGCATCATGTGGCCAGTGAGTTGTAGGCACCATGGTGCGCTCACCAGTGAGAGCCCAGCTCTGGAGCCAGTTTGCCTGTGCAGTCTGCTCCTGGCTCTGCCACTTGTCAGCTAAATGGCTCCTGGCTCAGCCTATGCCTCAGCCTCCTCTGTCCAGCAGAGTCTGCCTCAAAAGGTGTGGAGGCAGGAGAGTTAATCCATACCAGGCAGTGTCATAGAGAGTATTCAGCTTAGAGACAAGCTGGCAGGCATGACCGTGAGGTTCAGCCTTATGGGAGAAATAGATACTTCAAAGTTCATGTCTTTCTCTAGTGATCTTCATGAGTTAATACCTGTTTGCATCAGAAGTTGTACTTGCTGTTTGTAGACCAAAAAAGGCATGTGGTTACTGCCATTTCATGGACCCAGCTATGCAATGTCTACATCACAGGCATTTGGAATATCTTGAGTTTGGGTTTTCCCTGTCTTCTAAGTGCTGTTGGATTTGCTCACACATTCAATTATCTGAAACCAATGAAGAAGATAGGACAGGCTATTTCCCTAATTTACACACAAGATGGAAGAGCATAGGTTAATTACTTACTTAAAACGACATAGCTCATTAGTAAATGAGCAAGAACAAACCATTTTAATTTGAAGCTAACAAAACAGAAACATTGTTATTATTATTAACTGTACATTTATTTGTGCCCTGCTTTGTATCTGAAAATATTTGTATCAGGGCAGGAGTGTATGTAATACCTGGGAAGTAGAAAATGGTAATAGAAAAGGAGTGGGCTGATCCAGGCGTTCACCTTTTGTCATGGTTGAGAAACTACCATATCTCAGCTATTGGTGTTCCTTTACCAAACCGTGAGGGGATGAAATGGCAGCCATGTCTGTCAAGTAGGTACCAGAGCACCAACCCATCAAATCTTTGTCTTTCATCTTCCCATCAAAGGTACAGAATGTCGCTGGCAATGGTGGTACATACCTGTTATCTCAGTGCTTGGGAAGCTGGGGCTAGCCTGGGCTGAACAATATATATTGAATTCAAAGCCAGCCTGAGCTATGTAGTGAGACTCCATGGGGGGTTAGGGACTGAGGCTGTAGCTCAGTGGTAGAGAGTGGGTGATCACCTAGATATGCAAGGCTCTGGGTTTGACTTTTAGAATTGAAAAAAAAGTTCCTGGCTATGTTTTTTCATTTTCTTTTTTCTTTTAGAGAAAGATTTTCCATAAAACATTTCTGCATTGATTTAAGCAGCGCAGCAGATCACCCTCCATCGGATCAGGTGCACCCTTGTGATTTATCACAAGAGGTGAAAGGGCAACCTAAGAGCTCATACCCTTCCCCAGTGTCTTCCTGTTGAAGGCAGGAGAAGCAAGGGGAGGCTTTTCTTGGCTCAGGAGAGCAGATGAGCAGCATGAGGGAGGCTGGCTGGCTGCCCAGGTAGAGTCTCTGGCAGGAGCTAGATGAGGTCCAGCATCTGTTTGGCCTTCAGCTTCATAGGTCTTGAGGCTGTTCATCCTTCTCCTCCATGAAGAGCTGGCCTTGAGAGTGAAGCCATGCTAGCCACACTCACAGACTGACGTGTACTAGAAGGCCACTATATTCGTTTTATGGAAGAGATGGGCCTATGTGGGGTGCTCTTCTAAAGGCGTAACAGTTCCTGTGTCTAGAGTAATCCCTTTCGAGATGAATTGTGATGTCTGGAGATAGACCTACGTAGCTCCTGATGAGCTTGAGTGGTTTTCCCAGCCCTTGGTAGACAGCCCCCACCCGAGTCTTAGCAGATCACCAGCATCCATCACTGTCAGTTCTCCTGGACCCACCTCCTCGTCTGGACTGTAGAAGTGGTGGCTTCTACCCACAGGTGCTAAGAGTTAGCGATAGAACTGTCAGCGATTCTCAGGTCTTTTCTGTCCTATGGATATCCTCTTCCAGGACACGAGCAGCTCTTGGCCATCATCTCTCCCTGTAGGTCTTGACTCTTGACATTCACTTGTCTCTAGATTGCAGGCTCCCTCCTCCAGCCCCGTGTTCTAACCAAAGGATTATTTGGCAGTTTACCAAGCTATTTGATTGTAGTGCCAGGCACCATCCTGGCACTTACTGGACTCTCTTGTTGTCTCCATGAAGCAGGTACAGTCATCATCCCCCTTCCTAGGAAACTGAGGCGCAAAGGGCAAGTAACCTGCCTTGTGGTGACATGACAGAGGCACTCACAGACCCAGTTTTATTATTGCCTCATTTTTCTGTTTGCTTTTTCAAGTTAGAAAGTCAGTTGAGATCGTGGGTGGATCAGAACAGTTGACTTGCCCCTCTAGTCTTTAGAACCAGAGAAGAAATGAGGAATCCTTCTTGGGTAGTTGCGATGGCTCAAGGCCAGAGTTGTGGAAGATTTCAAGCCTATTTCCTTATAGGGTAGGACCAATGGTAACCATTGACTGACACCTTCCCTCTGTCCCCAACAGTGCTGGCAGATGCCCTGGTGGTGGGCCCCAGTTCCCGGCCTCCTCCAAGCCTGAGCCTACGCGAGGGGGAGCCTTTCGAGCTGAGATGTATCGCATCTACCGTGTCACTGTTACACACACACCTGGCACTTCGGTGGGAACTGCACCGCGGCCCAGTGCACCGCAGCATCCTAGCCCTAACCCATGAGGGCAGGTTTCACCCAGGACCTGGCTATGAGCAGCGCTACCACAGTGGGGATGTGCGCCTGGACACAGTGGGTAGCGACGCCTACCGCCTCTCCGTGGCCCATGCGCTCTCTGCAGATCAGGGTTCCTACAGGTGTGTGGTCAGTGAGTGGATCACAGAGCAAGGCAGCTGGCAAGAAATCCAGGAGAAGGCCGTGGAAGTGGCCACTGTGGCGATCCAGCCGACAGGTGAGCTTTTGGAGATGTGTCACCCACTGACAGGGACCAGTGACTGTACAAAGTACTAAACCGTGAAAGGACTACTTCTGCCCCTCCTGGGAAGCCTGCCTTTGTGGGTAAAGAGAGCGGAGTGGTGTTGGTAGCTTGAGGAAGAGCTCTGCTTTGAGCTCTGCACTAGTCCTGGAGTTTTGCCTGCCTTCTGTAGTTTGGGAACTCGGCCCCACTGTGAGCTGAGCTGTGGCTCACCTTGTATAGGAAGGTTACTGCGTGGCTCAGAGGTTAAGAATGAAGTCCTGTCAGGGCCCAGCTGTTGCTTCCTGGGGGTGTGGGTGGATCTGCTCGCACCTGCTACATTAGCTTTTTCTTGTTTACTATTTCCCAAGTTGTCGAGTCTGTCTTCTCTGATGGCTGTTGGATTATGTGTGCCTGACTCCAAACTTCGTGATAACGTGCAGCCCCCAAACCTGCCTTTCGATCCCTCACCAGATGCACCATCTCCTGCCAGGTGACAGACTCCCCAAGGACCAGGTCTCTCCTTGTTTCCTATGTCATACATACTCCAGAAAGTCCGGCCAGGGCCCATAGAAATTTTTTTGTCCTAAAATTTGCAAATAACACCATTCAAAAAAACAAACTCTAACTACAGAAACAAGAAGATAGAAAGGGTACATTAGTGCCTCTATAAAAAAGAAAAACCATTATAGGCTTACTGTTGTACAAGGATTGCTAGGAAGCCTGCTCTGCACAGTACTGTGCTGGGCCCTGGTGTCAGAGGTACTGCAATCTTAGTCCTAGGTCACTGGAGCCTGCAGCTGCAGCAAGGACTGAGTACAAAGAAACCATTGCAGGTTAATGTCACTGCTAGGGACAGCTGGGTGTGCTTGGTTGTCTAGGAGTCTAACATCTTCAGATAGCAGAGGCTTCTGCCTCCTAGGAGACCTTGGCTGCACTCATGCCCCGCACACAGGAATGTGAGTGTGTGGCCAGCCCTGTTCACTAGGAAGGAGAGCAGGAAGCTATAACCAGCGATTGTTCTTTGCAGTTTGCTTGGTTCTGGGCAGCATTCCTCTGCATCTGAAAGCGGGTGTGGACATCTTTGTGAGTGGCTTGTGGCAGCTGAGGCGTGGCCATTATGTGGGCCTTGGCTCCAGAAATGACTTTCCAGATGAACTGAGGTCACCTTCTTTAGCCAAAGTGATTGTCTGGAATCTGCCAGAGAAAACTTCTAGCTAATTCAGTGTGCATCAAACAACTGTTTTAATGGGGCAGGCAGGGTAAGAGCTTAGCTTGGCAGCAAGTTCACTATTTAATGGAGGGATTTCAATTGTAAGGGTGGTGCTTGTTTGAAACACACCACAAACCCCATAGCATCTAGTTATACAATTGGGACTCAAGACTATCTGGAAAGTTATAGTAGCAGGCTCTAACCTGAGACTGAGCCCTCACCATCCCTTTTGATCCTAGGGCCTCCCACTTGCTAGGCAAACACCTATCGCTTGGCTCTGTTGCCCTTTGTTATGAAGGCTGTAGGTCCTCTCAGAGTGAACTCTTAATTCATGAAGCATAATACACAAGGTGATGGAGAAAGAATTACACTGAAGTAGTTATCAAAATATCTGTAAGACAAATTTATTTTATACTATTATTATGCTTCACTGTTAACCCATGAATAATAAGCCATATTGGCAGATCTAACAACGTCATAATTTCAGGCAGCTGTGGATGCAGGTGATGTCTACAACTATTATAAAGTGATGTATGGAGACCTGTTGTTTCTGTTGGTGACCAAGCCCCAGGTATAGGCCATACCATACTGCCTTGTTGCTTACTTTCACAACAGGAAGAGATGCAACATATCAGCGAGGGTTAATGAAAATAAAAATAGGAACAAATCTTCCCATCCGCGTGCACAGACTCCCTAAGCTCTCTCTGGGCTGCAAGTTAAGAAACACTCTGCTGTAGAATTATGAGCTCCTCCTCCCTTCTTCTGCTCCATCCTCTATCCTTGAAGCCCTCTCTCTATATTTATTTATTTTTAGACAGGATCTTAGACCCGGAACTCACCAGGTAGACCAGACTTATCTTGAACTCACAGGGATCTACCAGCCTCTGCCTCCCAAGCGCTGGGATTACAGACATGTCCCATACTCAGCTGAGGGATGGCCTTTCGTTTCTTACTAACGTCTGCTCCGGCCACAGGTGCCTACTCATGTTCTTTGACTACCGTGGCATTATCCATGGCACAGAGCCGCTTAGTGTATGTTACCCATGTGGTCCACCCTACTATAGTGGGAGTGGCTGGTGATACAAATCTTAGTGTCTAACTTGAGGATGTAGCTGCATACTACAAGAGAAAGCCTGGACTGCCACACACTTTGCCCGGATCTCCTCTTGCATTCTGAAACCTTAGAACTGGCTCTCCCTGCCCCTGGCTTGCTCCATTTCATCTCCCGTTGCCAAGCCCCCTAAATCTAGAATATATGGGACCCATGGTTAGCGATAGGACAGACAGCCACTTTCACTGAGAAAATGACGAAGTGGACTACACAGTCGAAGAGACATTGCTGCTAATATTTCTGGATCCTAGGAATGCATTTGTTGATCTATAAAGAGGTAAGAGAGAAGGACAAACTAGACTTTCAAACTCTTTTTCCTATACCGTGCCCACCTCATTTTCTGTCATGAGTTGGGATAGATGTTGAACTGGGCTTAAAATGTTTGTTTGAAATATTGTTAAGATTTAGAAATATTCATGTGGAAGCAATATCTGCCAGAGGACACAGGCTTTTAGGCTGGGTGTTTTCTGAACTGGACACCAGCCTTTGTCTCTGAGTTTCCTGGGAACAGCAATGAATGCTGGATGGGTTTTGTTAGACGGTGGGGACTGTGCCTCACTTGGCTCCACTGGGAGAAGTTGGCTATCTGTCATAAGTGACAGTTCCCAGAACATCATTGTAATTTGAGTTTTTCTACTTTGATTACAGATGCTTGACATCTTAAAAACCTCCTGAATAGAGTAGAATATTTCCATATAAAAGCTTTGCCAGTGGAATGCTGAACAAGACCTTCCTTGAGTCTGTGACACCCAGTACTTCAAGGCTTCATCTAAATATAGTTTA
Source organism: Cricetomys ansorgei (assembly GCA_026225945.1). NCBI lineage: Eukaryota > Metazoa > Chordata > Mammalia > Rodentia > Nesomyidae > Cricetomys > Cricetomys ansorgei. Next base: position 28,747,333 of record JAMJFZ010001038.1, read on the forward strand.
CTTTTAATTGTCCACAGTCGTGAGAGGACGGTAGCATGGAGAATGCAAACCTCATTGGGTTTGAGGTTCAGCGTACGTCTCGTGCTTGACTTTCAGCTGGGCATGTCTAACGAAACGATAATCTACAGACATCACATTGTGAAGGACTGACTCACGAGGAGAATTGTCTGGTTTCGCTTTCCTGGCTCATCTGTGTAGGATTTTCCAGCCCAACTCCCAGGGTGCTGGAGCCAGCCATGCTTGGGGAGGGCTCTAGTGCTGTGCTTCAGCCTCCATACCAGTAAAATGACCATACTAGTGCCCCCTCCCATTGTTATTTTCAGAACCAACCTACAGTGAGTACATGAAAGCGACAGAAGTGTTTGCTGGTGTTCTGCTTCTCTTTTCCAAAACCAATTTAGCGTGTGTCATGAATTTATTCATTAACTACTCCTCCAGCACTTTGAACTGCACAAAGCCTTCTAATTTTAACGCCATATATCAGAGCCTAGAAGGAGGTGATCTAGAGGGAGGTAAGGAGAAGGGCAAACACTACTCGGTCACTTGACAGACTTGTTTTTCCTCCTCAGCTCTGCAATTGGCTGTGCCCAGGACAGTGTCTGTGACTGAAGGAAAGGACCTGGACCTTTCTTGCAACATCACAACAGACCGTGTGGATGATGTCCGGCCCGAGGTGACTTGGTACTTCAAAAGGACACCCGATACGTCCTTGCTTGCCTCCCACATGCTAGCTCGGCTGGACCGTGATTCCCTGGTGCACAGCTCACCACACGTTGCTCTCAGTCATGTGGATACCCGCTCCTACCATCTACTGGTGCGAGATGTTAGCAAAGAAAACTCTGGTTACTACCTTTGTCTCGTGGCCCTCTGGGCTCCTGGACACAACAGGAGCTGGCACAAGGTGGCAGAGGCCATGTCTGCCCCGTCCGGTGTAAGCGTGACCTGGCTAGGTGAGTAGCCTGAAGAGCGCCTCTTAGCCTCTGCTTAATCCTTCCTGTCCACTCAGGAAGCCTATGCTGTGCTGGGCATGCTGCCTCATTTAGATGTTTGACTCAGGCAAGTGTCCTTGAGCTCCCTGCTCCTAGGCTGGCGGGAAGCGCGATGGGCTTATGGGCTGAAACCGGCTGACCAGTAAGGAGAGTATACGTTTGTTCCAGTGCCCTTGCCAGAGGACATGGGTTCTGCTGTGGAGAATGGCCTGCCTCGGAGAGCTAAGCTGAATGGCTCTTTGCAGTGGCTCTTTGTTTGAGGGAGAGACAGCCATTCTCTTTTCCTTTCTTAGACTCCTGAGCATTTCCACCCTGGGCTTGTGCTTCCTGAAGCTCAGTGAGAAAGAGCCTTCCTCCTCCAGCTAATGAAGGGTGCCCAGCACCACTGCCCTGGAAACCCACAGTGGTTTTGTCTTCAGATATGATTTATTGTAGGGGCCATCCACCTCCCCGTCTCTCCTCAGGCTCTCAGCACAGATCCTGCTCTCTCGGTGGAGGGGCAGAGGTGTCACTGCCCCCATGTTTTATGGCAATTTGTAACATATGGGAAGATCACTGGGTGTCCTCATAGTGTCATGTATGTGATCCCTTGAATGTATGTATGTATGTTATGTATGAGTGTCCTTCCCTTATCACGTACATGATTGTGGCCATGATCTACCTCATCATGTATCATTTATTAGTAACTGATATACTCTTGTCTTGTCATCGTGTGTGCTCCCTGGAGAGTGCTCATTTTATAATGTGTATGCTTCCTTAGGAGTCCTCACTTGTCATGCATGTGCTCCCTGCTGTCCTTCATCATGCTGTGCTCCCTGCTGTCCTCACTATACCATGCATGTGCTCCCCGCCATGTCTTCGCCTTGTCTGACATGTGATTGCTGGGATTGACTGGACCTCTATTTCCTGTCGTGCCTTTTCCCCATCTATTTTCCCTGGGTATTTGCCCACTGGGAGGAGTGTGTACTAGCTCCTCCTGTTGTTCATCAAGGCTTGTGATTGCACTTCAGCTTAGAGGAATGGGTTGTGGCTGGCTCCCCACCTGCATCATTTCCCCAGTGGACGGGCCTATGGACAGGCTCTTCCGACTCACTGTCCTGGCAGTGCTTTGGGCCCTGACAAAGGCATTTAATTTTTCTTTGAATAAGGAGGCAACACAGATCTCTCAAGGCCAGGAAATGACTTCATCCTGTCTGATGCTAAACCTCCTCCTGCGTGAGCATGCTCCACTCTCTGTAGTTCTTCTCGGTGTTAGAGGTCCTCTGTTGGCTCAAGGGTGAGTTCCCCGTCTGTCCTAGTAAGCCTCTCTTTGGCACAGATGGGAACTTTGCAAGCGGTAACTGGGTGCAGGAAGAAGAGTCATTAGAGAGTAAACAGTAGGGAAAGTCCAATCGGGACTGAGATAGGGGTGAGCGGGGTGTAGGGGTGCCCCATCAGCAAAGTGGTGCTTTGATAATCTAAAAAGCAAAAGAAGCAGGCTTATCTGGAGAGCTTTCATTCCTGCAGTCAGAAGCCTGTGCGAGAGACACACTGTGAAGTCCTGAGCTGGAACAATGTTGGCCCAGCTAGGACTCTCCTTAGCAACCTTCAAAATAAAACAGATGTTGTCAGCACCAAGAGAAGAGTTTTCATCTCTGGAGTCTCACAGCTCTGATCCTAGTGCATTGTGTGGTGCTGTCAAATCCCCGTTCTGGCTTCCCACACCCCCTCCCCTCCAACTTCTGAATCTTAGCTCCAGGATTTTTTCTTTTTTTTTTTTTAAATGCTGCCTGTACTCCAATTCGAGGGCTTCTTTGAAGTCCTGGTGTATTGATCCTACATACCCTGGGGGAAGTACAGGCACTGTCAAGACATCAGGGGCAAGCTCTGGGAGGGAATGGGCTTTGTAACTGGAAGAGATTTGCTGGTGACGTGTTCTCCAGAGATTGAGGAGAAATAAAGAGGCTAAACTGTGGGAAAGACTCCTCTATTATTCTAAGGATCCTGTCATTTGTTTCCATGCAGAGTGCCAGCACCATTGTGAAAGATATCAGTGCACATCTCCAATGCATACAGAACCCCAGACCTTCCCTGTGCTTTACACCAAATAGGCACTCGATCAGTATTGACTGAATGTGAAAAATGCCAGCCCCAACATACAAATAATGTAAAACCCATGCGTACAAAAACCCCAGAACTGTACACAGGCATGGCCCTCTCACACACGTGAACTCACCAGGAGTTAAATGTCATAAAAAAAAAAAAAAAAACCGTGTTCCCTTTCTTCCTCTTCAGTCTTCACCCTCTTCCCCGTCTGTGACTCATGCTTTGCAGCTGCTTGGACACTCGTCAGAGAGGACTGGGGCCTGAGTACAGCCACAGGCCTTTAGTCACAGTCTGCAAGTTGCATTCTCTGCCCAGAAACTGAGGCAGCCAGCTGACCCTAAACATTGTCTCTAGAAGTGTACTTTGTGTGTTCCATCAAATGCAACTGAGAAGCTGTATAGGATAAGTGACACAGACACACACACAGCCAGGGAGATGGATCATCCTGGGTTGTGTGAGATGGAATGTTGTCATAAAGGTATTATTAATGCAGATAGATTCCTGTACAGATATAACACAAACTCTGTTTTGCACTTGACATATTAAGAATTGTAATTACCATCTATTGAACATTTCTTCCAGGCACCGAATGGAGAACTTTATATGCATTAAATAGTATAGTGGGAAATGCTGTGACCGTCTTTGGAAAATGGACTCTACCCCAGTGGTGAATTCTTGCTTCTTGTTTGGGATAGCTTAGAATTATGGCCCAAGTTGAGTCTGTCCTAAACATTGGCATCATATGTGGGGACATCTTTGGCTTTGGGAATGAGCTTTACCTCCTGAGATGGCCAGCACCAAGTCTTAAAAGTTGAGCTGTTCCTCTTCTGATCTTCAGAGCTGCAGTGCCGGTTGCTGAGGGAGTGGGGCCTGATGGGATCATCTCAGGTCGTTGTGTTACATGGACCTAATATTGATGGTCTGAAGAGTCAAGGATTCTTTGCAGGAGGGCATGGGTGAATGGACAGGATGATTCATTCTTTTTTTTTTTTTTGAAAGTGAGAAAAGGGCCTTTGCTAGGATTTCTGTCCCCCTTTGAAGGCAGAAAAGATATAAGTTGGTTTGCAAAATGAAAAACAAAGCAGCACACATTAAAATATAACCAAGATCAAAAGGGGCAAAGAGAATCCAAGACTAGATACTGCGAGGTGGTTGGGTTGAATTAGTTGCATTTGAGCGCTGAATTTTTGTCTCTGAAGTTTTGAAGTCAAGACAGAAAGAGATGTGATTATCCAGTTCTCTGAAGATAGAAAACATAAACTCTTTCAGAGAGGCAAACTTTTTCTTGGCACTGAATTTGTCCCATGCTTTTTACATTTCGGGGGCAGTGGATAATTTACCGGACAGTGCTCACAACTGTTCTTTTACCAGAGGCCTTCAGTGATAGTTCAAATGGATGTTTCTTATACCCACACTCTAAGAGCTGAGTGCGTGAATTGTAAGTGTGGAAAGGAGTTTCTCTCGCAAAGAACTTGAATTGCTTTAGGAAACAAACGTCGCTTTGTGTTGATCCAATTTAGTGTATGGCTAAAACGTAGAGAGCCGAGCGGAATGGCCAGTTAATCTGCACATTAAGCCACCTCTCTCTGCTATCAGATGTCTTAAACGAGCCTTTGGCAAGAGTTGGATACTAATCAGTTTATGGTTGAGCTCCCTGCCCAAAGTACAGACTTCTGCGGTGTTAATTAGAGAGGGTTCCAGGGCTCGGGGTGCAGGAACGGGAGGAGGCAGAGCTGAGCGCTGCTGTTCAGGCTTAAGAACCTGATTTACATTCCTCCCCACTGGAGGCCCGTCCCGTCTTCAGCAGTGTGCCAGCAAGGAAGGTAATTATTTTTTCTTTAAAAGGAGCTGTTAATCTGCTCGGTACTTAGTAAAAACTTCAGAGTTCTGTGCTTCCTATAGGACATGCCATTTAGATGTATGGAGTTTTTAGCATAGTTGCTGCCCACTCTCTGTCCAGGATTATTCCTGAAATCAGAGAAGAGTGAATGGAATAGCACTGGAGTCAGAGAGGCTTGTGCAATTATTTTATTTTATTTCAAGCCAGGTTTCTCTGTGTAACTTTGGCTGTCCTGGGACTCACTCTGTAGACCAGCACTGGAGTCAGGGAGACTTGTGGACTTCATTTCATTTCATTTCACTTTATTTTATTTTACTTTATTTATTTGAGGTAGGGTTTCTCTGTGTATCCCTGGCTATCCTGGAACTCACTCTGTAGACCAGGTTAGGCTTTATTTTTCTTGGTATAATAGTGTAATACATAAAGTGCTTAGCACAGTACCTGGCAGTTATATGCTTGATATACTCCTTGGTGGTAGTGGTGATGATTTATTAGTGCTTGAGGGTCTTCTCCACCAGGTTATTTGTCAGTGTTCCAGCACTGGGGGTCCAACATGGAGGAACCAGGAATGTGTGTCCTGGAAGTAGCATTTCCAAGAGGTGCTGCAAAGGGGTTGAGCTGACCACAACTAGCCCTTCATACTGTGCTCCCAAATCTGGATACTTCTTTCCCTCTCTGAGAGGGATAAAGAAGGATAAAGAGAGAGTTATAATCCTGAGGATGGATTTGGGCTCTGAGTGTGAGGCATAGGTGTTCCATTTGAATGGTCATATTTGTGTTGCTCTGCAGTGGTTAATGCTGACTTCTGTCAGGAGAATAGCTGCTCAGACTCTGCAGAGTGATTCCCCACCACAGGACTTTATTTACAGCCATCTCTGTTTAAATATTAGAGAATCTTTGTTATACAAATGACTGTAAATTCTTTGACAGTCCATGCCCTCCGCTGCCTCTGCGTCCCGGTTTCTCTAACTCTGCAGTCCACTCTCCTCTCATTAGCTACACCAAGGTTGCTATTGGAGCAGGGGGTTAGAACATGCCTTGTGGAGCGTGGTGGGGGATCAGGGCTCCTCCAGTGACATCACTCTGAGTGTCTGGGAGGGAGCAGCTGTGGGAAAGTCTTGGTATCCCAGGAGCTTGTCAGTGTAGGTTGTGTTGGGAGCCAGGCCATGAAGACAAAGTCTCCCCTACAATTCTGCTCATACTCCATGCAAAAATGTTCTAACTTAGCTCCCCTGGGCTTCATTTTTGCTTGTCATTTAAAACATGCATGGAAAGCTGGGCGGTGGTGGCACACGCCTTTCATCCCAGCAATGGGGAGGCAGAGGCAGGTGGATCTCTGTGGAGGCCAGCCTGGTCTACAGAGTGAATTCCAGGACAGCCAGAGTTACAACAGAGAAACCTTGTATTGGAAAAAGGAAGGAAGGAAGGAAGGAAGGAAGGAAGGAAGGAAGGAAGGAAGGAAGGCGGGCGGGCATGGAAATAATACTAATCCCATAATGTTGTTGTAAAGATTAAGGAAAATTCCAAGTATATAGCAGCTGCCTGGCATCTATAAAGCCCTCAATAAATGCTAGTTGTCACCATTACTATTGTAGAATAGAGATAAGGCTACATCCCTTTATAGAATTGTCTCAGTAAAGGAAGGACATCTGTGTGCCTTACTGACTCACTGTAGGAAAAGCAGGTGGTCCCTGAAAGCAATGGGCACAAAATACTTGAGTCTATAACTTAGCCAGTGGTTCTCAGGATTTTTCATTGTGTTGAAAGTTGTGACAAAGAAATTTAATGATCCATGCTTCTAGTAGAATCTTTCTTCTGAGAAGGGTCACCTGGGAAAGTATAGCTTTAGGGAGAGTGTGTGTATGAACAAGGAACCTGGTACCCAAATTAGAAAGCAGGTTCCTGTTCTCACATAGCTTTCGGCTCTGTGTTCTGTAAAAGAGCTGATAGTTTGGGTTGTTGTTTGTTTTCAGCTTTCCAAAACAAATTTACAAACATTCACAGTAGAAGAAACAATCATCAGCTTTAACTATAAGTATCTAGCTCATCTGATTGCAGCTCTCTTTCCTCCTTTGGATACACACACACACACACACACACACACACACACACACACACACACTTTCGTTTTTATCCGCCACTTGAGGTGCCGTATCTTTTCTTTCAATGAGACAGGATCTCATTCCCCTTGTAGCCCAGATAGGCCTTGAACTCAGCACCCTCCTGCCTCTGCCTCTCATGTGCTGGAATTTCGGGCATGTTCTACCACACACAGTTTCCAGATACTATTTTACCACTAAATACTTCAGGATGCGTCTTAACTGACAAGCATTTTTCAAGCATAACCCTCCTTGCATTCTTAGCTGATTTCTTGATGAGATCAGGGAGAATGTAGCAGTAATCAGTGGTGAAATACCATGCCAAAAAATGAGCATTTTTATGCAAAATATTAAATTTAGTTCAATTCAGCCAGTATGCTAATATCTTTGATGTAGCAGGCGCTTTGTGCATAGCATGTGCAGATGAATGCTCTGGGTAGTCTCTAGCCTTGGAAAGCATCCTATAAGGTTCCATGAGATGTCCATACAAATAACAGAAGTTCAAGGCAGTGTTCTAGCAAAATCCCCAGAGAGTGGAGAGCCTGGCAGGTGGTAGGATCTCTGTTGAACACTTTCTGAATGAGAAGTGGGGATGGTGTGCTGAGCGAGTTCTGTGTTGCCAGGGAGAGGCCACATAGAAGGGGTGTCGAACCACAGGCCTAGAGAAAGACACAACCTCCACAAGCCATGTTTAAAATTGTACAAACAACAACAACAATACCTTCTCACATCTGCAAAACAGAGATGAGACTGGAAGCCCTGCCCTGACTCCTGTCACTCTGATGTCATAGCATCCTGTCTCTTCTGGGAGTGTTCATCTGAAATTGACTCACAAAGCTGATAGATGGCTCAAACAAACCTGCACTTTGTCATTTCACAACCCACGGTCCGTGCATGGAATCTGAGGCTGTTTGTGGTGGAGGTGGGGCAAAGGCCAGTTTTAACAGGAGCCGGAGAGCGGCCACCAAAGTCCACGAAAATGTTTTCCTACCCTGCCAGTGTGAGATTCTCATAACCAGATGTGAGTGTTCTGCTACGCTGTGCCCCTCCTCATCTCCTGGATTCACAGGAGAGGGAACAGATCTCTTTCAGGGTTGAGAGAGGACTAGAGTGGAAGAATCTGTTCAGCTGTTTCCTCATCAGTGTGCTGAGCAGGTGCCCTAGATGATGAGGTAGATGGCAGAAACCAGGAGCAGAGGGGTGCTGAGAGCATGCAATATTACAGTTAGGTTGGATTCAAGTGGTGAGGGTCTTGATGCGGGCTGAGAAGCAAGCTCTGAACTGAGCTGGTGGGAGCAGGTCTCGGAGATTTACTGACTGACGTGCCAAGTTTAGTTTCAAGGGCCACTGGGAGGCCATGATAGTCTTGCTGGAGACAGTGAGGACCATGATGAGGGTGGTGTTCCCCATGATTTCACTCTTAACTGCCATGCATCAGGCTTGGAATGGGAAGAGTAGAGGGGATGCTGGTGAGGCAGAATGCATGGGGCTTACTCTCTCGGGGTGCGTAGGCAAGAGGTAAAGTGGGAGATGGAGCACATCTCATGCTCGGTGGCTAGGAAGAGGCACAGTGGGAATGTAGTCCTAGGAACAGCCAGGGGAGGGGAGGGTGCTGGCTGTGCTTCTCTGAAGTGGGTTCCAGCTGTGTTTTCCTCTGTGTGCAGAGAGGATGAGGACTGGGGCGAGTGACATTGTGACTAAGGAGCCCCAGTCAGCATATGCCTGACACAGCTCTGCACCTGTGTTGGGTTATGAAGACTAAGGAGGAGTTGGGGCAGAGCAGAGCACCAGTTGAGTTCTAAGACACCGAATGAATGAGTTTTGGGGTGTGGCAGGGAGGACTAGAGAGGAGGGCAGGGAAAGGTACCTTGGTGGAGCTTTTCCTTGACTGTTAAAAGGTCAATCATGTTCCCACTTCTTTATCATCTTTTTAACTAACTGACCAAATTAAAATTGTATACGTGTGTGTGTGTGTGTGTGTGTGTGTGTGGAGTGTATGTATATCTGTGTCTCTGTGTGTATGTGGTTTTTGTTTTTACTTGTGAAATAGAGTATTAACATTTAACTCTGGCTGGCCTGGAACTCACTTTGTAGACCTGGCTAGTTTTGAACTCAAAGGGGTTCACCTTTGTCTCTTGTGTGTTGGGATTACCACATCTGGCTGAACATTAAGTATATTGTATATATACCATAATACTTGATATATGTATGGAGGTAAAATGGCTAAATTAAGCTAATTAACCTATCTTGTTACCAGTGACTATGCTTACTATTTTTTGTGGTAAGAATGTTTAAAATCTATTCTCTCAGTGATTCTCAAACACCTATAGACAGGCACCTAACTACAGTCACCATGATGTAAATGGATTTTCTGGACTTACCTTCTGTCCAACAGAAGTCTGGCATCCTTTGACAGACATATGCCCCACCCCCGCTGTAACCTCTGAGAACTACCATTTTACCGTTTGCTGCTTTGAGTTTCACTTTTTTACATTCCATGAGGCATCTGTCTTCCTGTGTCTGTCTTATTTTGATTAACACAGTCTTCCAGGTTCATCCACGTTACTGCTGATAACAGGATTTTCTCCTTTTTAAAGGCTGAATAGTATTGGTGTGTGTGTGTGTGTATGTATGTGTAGGTGTGTGTGTGTGTGTGTCCTACGTCGTCTTTCTCCATTCATCTGCTGACAGACTTAGGTTGCCTCCCTGTCTTGGCTACTGTGAACAGTGCTGTGGTGAGCATCTCCTGTCACTCATCATCATTTTAACAGCCTTTAGAAAGAAAAGTGGAAGAAAGTGCCTGTGGGTAGAAGTAAACCATGAAAGACAGAGGGCTTATTATTAAAAAGTACAAGTACAACAAAAGTTCTGCTGGAGAACAGAAGTCCCGAGGGGAGCGTCAGGGCATCTGTTTCACTGGTCAGTCGGGCTCGGCTAGGGTCCAGGCCCATGGGAACCGTCTCCTGGTCACATTCCGTGTGGCACTAATTGCAGTGACATTGCCAGCACAGCCTTCAGTGAATGAAAATCGCCCTGTTGAGTAGTGGAGCTTAGTAACCATAAAGTTTGAAGGAGAACTAACTGGTTTGGCTCCAGAGAGATGCTGGTCTTCTCCAAACGTAGAAAGGATACAGCTCTGGGACCAGATTGTCATCAGTGAGCCATATGAGGAAGTTACTAGCCCTTTAAAGGTCTTCTTCTGAGTATGAAATGGGAATCTCGAATAGTAAACAGTGTGTGTATGTGCTCCTATGTGTTGGTGTGTACTCCAGGAGCCAGGCTAGCACCTTATTGCTATTTGCTTTGGGGGTGAGGCGAACACAAACACAGTCACACCACAGATGCGTGTGGAAGGCAGAGAACAACTGTCTGGAGTTTTTTCCTTCCACCTCACTGAGACAGGCTCTCTCCTGCTGTTTCTTCCATGTTGCGTACACCAGACAAGCAGGCCCATGAGCTTCCAGGTAACTCTCCTGTCTCTGCCGCTCACCTTGCCATGTGAGTGCTGGAATTACAGATGAGTGTCACCAGGCTTTTTACATTTGTTGTAGATTGAACTCAGGTCATTCAGTCTGGCACAACTAGGGTATTTCCCTGCTGAACCGTCTCATCAGCCCCTTTATATATATTCTAATTCTGCCCCTTGAAGGGAGGCAGGAGGTGTAGTTATGGTCAATGTCTGCATTGTTACAGATGAGGCAGGCACCTGAGAGTTTAAGGCATTCTTTCAGGATTACCTGCAGGTCAGTGGCAGAAGCAGGTTAGCACATGGTCTGCTTGCTGACCCCGGCCCCTCACTTCTGCAGGTCTTCATTGCTCCTCACAGCCTCACAGAGTAGCATCCAGGTTGATGCTGTAGCACCAGGAAGGGTTACCTGTATCGTGCTGAAAGTAGATAGAGTTGCGTGAGTGACACCCATAGTGGCTGCTGCCACAAAAGGTAGCCGTGTTTTGTATTTCTATTTCGCTGGCTCCAAGCCTCCTCCATACTTGCCGAGAAGTTAAAACCCCTTGCTATCCTTCCTTCCTCTGCCTGCCCTCTCCACACACCACCCCTCCTCACCCGAGGTTCTCCAGTTGCCGTACACTCTCCTGCCACCGTGGCGCACCAGTGTCTGGGATGCTCTGAAGCTTCAGTGACCCCCAGCAGTGGCACTTCTCAGAGCTTCCCTGTGTTCCCTCGAACGGCAGTTACCCCCTCCACAGTGACTGTTCGTTTGAGGGTCTCATCCCCACCCTTCAGATTCATTGCCTTGTGCACAGCATCCACCCAGTGTATTTTCCAGCTCCGTGCCGAGGTTTATAGGAAATGGTGTGCCACCTTGCTGTGCACACAGCTAGCTCAGATCTGTCATTTCCACATTAGATGAAGTTGGTTGTTCTCTTCTGATTTTGAGTCTGAATGGAATTTTGACACAACAGAAGGATCCAAAGCCTTGTATGTGGGGTGCTGAGGCCTTGCATGTCCTAAGCTTTTACAGGTTCCTGGGAGGTTCTCACAATCCCTTGCTGCTGGGAAGCTTATGGCTGTTATCCTCCTCTGGGGGACCAGAAGACAACCTCAGAACAACTCCCCCCATACACACACACGCACACACACGGACACGGACACACACACACGCGCGTGCACACACATACACACACATAGACACAGAGTGAGGCAGCTCCAGTCCTCTCCACCTTGATATCCCAGCAACCTGTGGAACCTATTTCCACAGCGTCCACATCCAGCAGGGCTGCCAAGGCAAGGGCTGAGTGGGTTTACCTCTATGGTAGAGCTGAATCTCACTCACAATTAAATGCCTGTGAAGACGACATTTGAGGGAAGTAAGATTTTGAGTTCTTTTCCATTTCCTAGCCCTGTGAATTATTCCTGGAGAAGTCATGATGTTATAAATTTCATTAGATGTATAAATCACAAAAGAACAGTTCCTTGACCTCAGCAGTTTATAATCTGTGTGAGTCATAAATAAAACTAGCATGAAATAAAACAAAATTGTTAAAGGTGATGGAGATAAAGAGAGCACTGGAAAATGGAAGGCCCTGTTTAAGTAGAATGATTTTTCTCATAGAAGGCAAAATGCTTGGAACAAAAAAACGCAGACTTTTCTAATAACCTTGCCATCAATCCAGGGAACATATCTTGAGCACCTACTATGTTCCAGGATCTTGGGGATGAGACTTAAAAGCAAAGGGTAGCTGCAGAGTGGATAAATGATACAGAAAAGACATATGGGAGCTCAGAGAAAGAAGGCCATCCCCGGGGACACTGAGGCTTGCAGAATACCCCAGACACTGTTGTGCTACAATGGCATCAGTCTGTATGGTGAGTGAGGAGCCTCCTGATTAGGGGTGACATGTGGAGGGGGAGGGGAGAGGAAGGAAGACTACCAAGGGGTTCTAATACAGGTTCCTTAGGGAGACAAGTATGGAGGAAGCCTGCAGGCAGCGCATATACAAACATGAAAACACAGTAGGGAAGTAGGTGGTGATAACTGAGCAGGCTTAACCACGGCCAGGTTCACTGTGTGTTAGTTTCATGGCTGGCAGAGTTACAGGGTGTTATTTGTGGCGGCAAAAGAATGTCTTTTGGGGGAGACTAGGTGAGGGGGCGTTGGCAGACTGAAGAGAGATTCATTGGAAAATGGCCAGTGAGGATAAGAATATGTATGCGGATGAGGACCCGGGCGCCTTGCATTTGGGGCACAGCCAGGAGCAGCAGGGACCTGCGCCCTAATGAGACTGGTAGGCCTCACGCTGGATTGTCCCTTAGGTTAGAACTTCGTATTACTGCTCCAGCGGGGGCTTTGGAGGTCTGTGGGCTGTTTGGTATCCCAGAGCCGATCTTGATAGAATGTTGACACCAAGCATCTGAGATCCTTCTCAAGACTCCAGCCTCCTGGAGCTCTGTCAGTGTCCCCTCCTCCTGTGCAAAAGTAGGGTTCTGACCAGGACATGTGGCTTCTGGCCTTGGGAGTTTTCTTTCTTTCTTTTTATTTGTTTAATTGGATCTGTTTTTAATGTGTGTGGGTATTTTGCATACATGTATGTCAGTGCGCCACATGTATACAGTGTCCTCAGAGGCCATGAGAGGGGATTCAGTCCCCTGGAACTGAAGTTACAGATGGTTGTGATTGCCTTGTGGGTTTAGGGAATTGAACCCAAGTCCTCTCTACAAGAGCAGCGAGTATTCTTAACCTCTGAACCATCTCTCCAGCCTCCTTGGGAGTTTTCTTAAGGCAGATACAGGAAGGAATGATTCACAAGCTTTGAGAAACACTGTTACAGAGTCCTTCCTGCCCAACACAAGGGCTTGATTTTTACCCCAGAAGTTTGTCAGAATACGACAGTCCCTGTCTTGTTTGTACCTTTTGCTAATTTTTATGTTGCTGCGTTTTCTCTCTCCTCTCTCTGTCCCCTTCAGAACCAGAATACCAGGTCTACCTGAATGCTTCTAAGGTCCCTGGGTTTTCAGATGACCCCACGGAACTGCAGTGCCGAGTGGTGGACACAAAGCGTGTGGAGGCCGGTGTCCGACTCACCGTGTCCTGGTACTACAGAATGAACCGTCGAAATGACGACGTGGTGGCCAATGAGCTTCTTGCAGTCATGGATGGGGACTGGACTCTGAGATACGGAGAGAGGAGTAAGCAGCGGGCCCAGGATGGAGAGTTTATTTTTTCTAAAGAGCACACAGACACATTCAATTTCCGGATCCAAAGGACTACAGAGGAAGACAGGGGCAATTACTACTGCGTTGTGTCTGCCTGGACCAGGCAGAAAAACAACAGCTGGGTGAAGAGCAAGGACGTCTTCTCCAAACCCGTCAACATATTCTGGGCCTCGGAAGGTAGGGACCTCATGCTGGTCATTGTCCAAGTCATCTCTCCGTGTGTTCTTCAGTTACCATCACCCTCCACTCACACTAGAGACCTATGCTGATACACTGAGGAGCTGTAATCGCCATGGGACCCTCTTTGCCCTCCTTTGGACTCATTCTGCCTCTCCTGCATCCCAAGCCAGGAGGGAAGGACCTCTGCAACTCACTGCCATTAGCAAAGCCTTGCATTTCCTGGACCCCATTGTTTCTTTTTCTTTCTTTCAGCTGTCCGCCTCCTTTCAGTTGTCCCAGGAGCCCTCCTAAGTGGTCATGTTTTCTTTTCACAGCCCCTCAGTGCAGTTTCTAAAGTTTCCCCTGATCCCAAGAAGATCCCTCTGTGCATCTCTTTGCCCAGGGCCGCGCCTCTTCCTCCCATCACTCGTGCTGATTGACTCCTGGATCTTCTGCTCATTTGCTAGAGATGCCAGCCTCAGCTTCAGGGCCACTGGGTTACTACTCCTGCCTAGCTTTGTTCAAGTCATCTGGGAGCTTTCAAAAAGAAAGGATCCTAGGAGAAATTGTGTTTAAGTTGGTCTGAGGTGTGTGCAGTCTGGACTCAGGAACCGAATCCTCTCGAGTAGCCACCATGGAGGACCCTGGTATAGATAATACTTTTTCCCTCAGTCACCTGTCGTTGTCGCTCTGAGTGTCACATCCTCTGTCCTTTCTGGCTTTTCACTCCCAGTTCTGTACATCAGACCAGCTCACCTCTGATAACTGAAACTCAGCTCCTCCATGTAGCCAGAGTTTCATATATTGGGTTCTCTAAGCACACAGTCTTTCTAGATCATCCCCTTTAGTGCTTCAATCCTATTGATGTCATCATCTGCCATTGTCCTCCTTACTGGATCTTCACTTCTCTCTCACCAGGGTGACCGTTTGCTCCAGGAAGTCCAACGTGTACCTGTTTCCCCTCCCTGATACGTGTCTAGGGCTAGGGGTAAGGAGAGTTACATGATCACCTACCGATATCTAGCCTAAATTCCAGCCAGTCATGTCCCTCCTTTGCATCTTAATCCTTTTGCTCCTGGCTTGGTCTACCTTACATTCCGCTTAGAACACAACCGGATTCAAAGCCAACTTCGCTGTCTCCTTGGCTGCATATGCAGAGCTAGTTGCAGCTGAAGAAATAAAACATTCCAACAGTGGTCTGGTCTCACTTTAAAACTCCAATTCCTTCTGTCACGTGGGCTCTCAACATTAAGAGTCATTCTGGTTTCTTTCATGTGTTTACTTCCCCACTCTCCTAAGTGATAATTGCATGCCACCTGCTCTCTCTGCAAACCTCCTCCCCCAGCCTCCATCAGCTCCTGGTCCTGCTTCTCCATCCCCCATAAAAAGACAAAGGAGAACTTACAACTGCCATGCCCAGCGTCGAGCCTGTTACTCACCCTTATGTCTTAGCAAAGGCCAGCCCCTCTCACAGCTCAGGCTCACGACCCTCTCTGTTATGTCTTCAGTGTTCTCTCTCCTATGGTCTTTTCCCATCAGCCTGTTAATGATACTGTTAGGGAAACTAATTTTGATCTTTTGTCTTCCTTCATCTTTCTGTTTCTTATAGTCCTTGCCCACCACTCTGTCCTTTTATGGTGGTGGATTTGATTTAACTATATTTAATACCTCTAGTTTCTCTCCTTCATTTCTCTTTGGTTTTCCCCTTACTGAACATATTAATATCGCCTGCAGAAGATTGTATGGAAGATGGTACCCCAGAAGCCTGTTGTGCGTTTCGTTCCCGGGCTGGGACTGTTTCTTCTTTACAGAATTGCTTTGGCTTGTCCCATGGCCTGTGGAATGTCTTCCCCAGGCTTGTTTTCATCCTCACTGGCTGCTGCATCTCAGCCTCCTTCTGCTGCTTCCCATTCTTTCTCCCAGTTCCCATACAGGGCACAGCATCAATACAAAGTCACTGAATTCCTGTTTAAGTCCCTTGGCAATGTCTTTACACTCTACATACCAGTGACTGACTCCTAGTTCTGCCTGTTTATTATCCCAGCATGTTCTAGAATTCCAGACTCAGTGTTATGTTAGGTCTTGCCTAGCAGGTGCCCCTCAGACTTTTGTCCAAATGGAACCTCTGGTCTCTGCAGCCTTTCTCTATCCCACCTTTGGTTGCTGACCCAAAACTTCACCTCTCCTCATTCTTTTCACTTTGCTTTGCTTTGTTTACTGTGCTGGGGATTGAACCTGGAAGTGTTATGCAAGCCAGCCACATCCTGAGCCCTGGCCCCTGACTTCCCCTTTTTGGCTATTGTTTTTAGAGGCAAGGTCTCATGTAGCTCAGTCATCCTCAAACTCACTATGTAGTCAAAGATGAATTCCTGATCCTTCTGTCACTACCTCCCAGGTGTTTGGATTGCAGACACCACCATGCCTAGTTCTAACTCCTCATTCTTGAGCTGTTTATAGAGTCTAATGGCCTCTCATGCCCCATCTTAATGAGGCATTGCATCTCTCACCTGCCTTCTGTCTGGTCTCCTTGCATCCACCCTAACCACACCCTTAGCTCAATCAGGTCATGAAATTCCTCCACCCTAAACCTTCACAGGTTCCCAGCATCCT
Organism: Cricetomys ansorgei; assembly: GCA_026225945.1. NCBI lineage: Eukaryota > Metazoa > Chordata > Mammalia > Rodentia > Nesomyidae > Cricetomys > Cricetomys ansorgei. The sequence goes on from JAMJFZ010001038.1 coordinate 28,763,788, forward strand.
CTCAGTGGCTTTGAGTGTCCTGTACAGACTAATCAACCTCGCCTGCCTCTCTCCCCACCGCCCACCCCATGGTTCCTCTCACCACAAGCTCTATAGCTCTCTATTTGCTGTCTTCTCTGCTAGAAAGCTTTCCTACCTCCTTCAGGTGCTTAGTCAAATGTTGCCTTCTTAGTGGAATTACCCTGGGCTGCTACGTCTATAATGCTACCCCCTTTGCCTATATATAGACCTATACTTTCTTTCTTTTGTTCGTTTTTCTTCTGTAGTTGTTCTTACATTTTTACCACCTAACCACACTACATGTTTTATCTGTTTGTCTTCCTCTACTAGTATATAAAGTGAAGGGTACCTTTGGTTTACTGTTTCATTTCCAGTGCCTATGATAGGAAGGCTGTTAGTAATTGGGTCTAGTTCATTAGTGGATGACCATACTCACAGGAGAATCAAGAATGATTGTGGCTGGCTCAGTGGAACCTCAAAAATCATCTCTTTATGTAGCACACATGTGCATAAAATTTTTAACTGGGTAGATTTTTGGATTAATTATTGTATTTTAATTTTTTTTGTAAAGGAATGGGCTGTTTGAGTACCTTCCATGTGTCTGTCTTTGTGCCAGTGTGTTTGACAGAGAAGCCAAAAGAACACACAAACCCACTGGTAGTGTAGCCACAGATATTGGCTCAGCATCTCAGATATTATCTCCCAGGGAGAAGTGGTCATATCTGCAGATGCAGTAACATTTAGTGATATATTATAGAGTTAGGCAGAAAGGAGCCATGCTTCCACACAGGCTAGTTCCTGCAGGTCTGCTATCCCGGCAATCGGCAGAGAAGACTGTGGTGTGGCTAGCCTAGCCTCTCTTCCCCTGTTCCCTGAATCTTGAGAGGCACATTAGCTCTCTGAGTTCTCTCAATGAGACATCTTGAGGATTTTAGGTTCCTCCAGTCGAGACTTTGTCTGTCCATTGCACCTCAGACTACTTCTGACTGCTGCCTCTCCTTTGGAGGTTTTCAGCCTGTTCACAGACACATTTATTTTCTTTTGGAGTGTCCACATTTTCCTTAGAGTTGTCGTGTGGCAAATTGCAAATAAATCCCCATTTCCTGGACGCTTTTTTAGATGTATATCCATTTTAACCAGATCTCTTGGAAATGATCCCCTTCTGATGCTTCGTTCCAGATTCTGTGCTTGTGGTGAAGGCCCGACAGCCAAAGCCGTTCTTTGCTGCAGGGAATACATTTGAGATGACTTGCAAAGTGTCTTCCAAGAATATTAAGTCACCACGCTACTCTGTTCTCATCACGGCTGAGAAGCCTGTTGGGGATCTCTCCAGTTCCAATGAAACCAAGTACATCATCTCCCTGGACCAGGATTCCGTGGTGAAGCTGGAGAACTGGACTGACGCATCTCGGGTGGACGGTGTCGTGTTAGAGAAGGTTCAGGAGGATGAGTTTCGATACCGAATGTATCAAACTCAGGTCTCCGACGCAGGGCTATACCGCTGCGTGGTAACAGCCTGGTCTCCTGTCGGGGGCAGCTTGTGGCGAGAAGCAGCAACCAGTCTCTCCAATCCTATTGAGATTGACTTCCAAACCTCAGGTGAGCAGAGAACTCTGTGAAGCCACAGATTGAGCTGGAAAGGAAGCCTAACATTTTAATTGAGGGTTCTTATTGTTTGCTTCTGTGTATGTGTGTGGTTTGTGTGCACATGTGTGCTTGGAAGCCAGAGGAAGATGTCAGGTGTCCTGCTCTGTCATTCTGCCTTATTCCCTGAGCGAGGCTGATGGCCAGAAAGCCCAGGGATCCTTCTGTAGCACCGCCACCACCCAGAGTGGGGGTTACAGGCATATGTGACCTCACTCAACTTTTATATGGATGCTGGGGATTTGAACCCAGGCACTTACTATTAGGCAGCAATCACTCTCATATATTGTACTGTCTCCCAAGCTCCTGTCCACTTTTTTTTTTCAAATCGCACATGAAGTAGAATTCATATGCCATTTAATTTATCCATTTAACATCCGTAATTTGATGGCTTTTCATATAGTCACAGGAATGTATAACCATCAGTCACCATAGTCAATGTTAAAACATTTCTATAGCACCCAGATGAAACTCAGACCCATTAACCAACAGTGTCCAGCTTCCCACCCCCAGTAACCACTCTGCTTGCTCTACCTATGGACTTTCCTGCACTGTATATGTCATACATATGTCACCTTTGTGTCAGGCTGATTTAACCAAGCGTAGTGTTTTCAGAAGTCACGTATGTTATAGTATGCGCTCCTTTTACTTCCTTGTTATGACCGAGTACTGTTGCATGGTTAGGATACATTTTGTCATTTCATTAGCTGATGGACAGTTTGGGTGTGTCCAGTTCCCTTCTGTTATAATTCTGTTAATGGACATTCATGTAATGTAGGCTTTTGTTTAAGGAAAAAAAAAGGCTGAAACTCAAACTTCAGCGTTCAGGGGACACAGTGGAAAGGAAAGAACATTGCTTGTCAAAGTGGATGGTTCAACGCAGGGGCCTAAGTCAGGTCTGTTTTCATGGCTTCCCACTCCAGGACTGCAGGTGGCAACTGCAGCTCTGGTCCCCTCAGTGGCCTTTCCACCTGGGAGGTGACGCAGCCTTGCTTTCTCTCCTCAGTTTGGAATTGGATGAACTTCCTGTACGTAGTCGTCACCAGAGTTGCTATGGCACTAGGATATTGGTAAATCTGTCAACTTGGTTTGTTAAGAATGGTTACTCATGATACTAATCTTTGGTGCTTATTATGTGTACTCAGAAATGAATTTATCCTTAGCAACTTGTTGTAAGGCAAAGGGGCCCATATTTGTGGACTGCATATCTATCAGGTGTATGTTTTCAAGTGAAAATAATTTCACACTTATGTGTGACTCACTAGGCTGATACACTTTGTGTGTGTGTGTGTGTGTGTGTGTGTGTGTGTCGCTATACTCTTGACACACCTGTCTGTGTGTCTTTCAGTGGGAAGATGATTTTAAAGCTTCAAGTCCTCAATCTCATTCAGGGGAAGAATTGTGGATAGTAGATCAACAGTTCTCACTAGTTTTCCCTGCATGCCAGCTAGGGATTTTTGAATGTATACATTTATACTCATCTATAAAAATTCTGTCATTAATTGAATCAGTAAAACAAATGTAAGATTCTTTAAATCGTTCACATTTGGGCGTGAAGAGATGGCTCAGTGGTCAAAAGCATGTGCTCTTTTTGCCGAGGACCAAGTTGGTTTCCCAGCACTCATGTTGAGCATCTCATACCACTGTCACTCCAGCTCCAGGGGACCCAAAACCCTTTTTCTGGCCTTCTGGGCAGCTGCAGTCATGTTCACATACGCATAGTTAAAAATAAAGTATATTTTTTAAAAAGGAAATCATTAACTCATTCACATCTGTTTATAGGTAAGCTAGACTCTAATGAAGTTTGTTTTTTATAATAATATTTTATTGTTTAAACTATTTTTTTTTTTTTTAATTTTGAAATGAAGTCTTACTAAATAGCCCTGGCTGGCCTGGAACTCTACGTAGAACAGGTTGACGTTGAGCTCACAGTCTGCCCGCCTCTGCTCTGGACGCTGGGATTAAAGGCCTGTGCCACCACACTTGACTGCTGTTCAGCGTTTTTATCATGGAAAAGTATGGGCCTTAATCAACTGATTTTTTTCCCCTCTGTATTTGTGCTTGTTGAGATGGTTACCTGATTTTACCCTCTTTGGTATGTATCTGACTTGCATCTGCTATGGTCAGTTCTATGTTATTTTGATCATTCTTTCAGTTGTGTAGAAGAAGGGAAATATAAAATCCTTCGTGTGCATTTCTGGGTTAGGAATGGACATTGAGTCTATTTCTAAATTCTTTACATCTCAGCATGACAGCTAGTAATCACTTTGCTTCCAGGTTGAATAGATGGCCTCTGAATTATACTCAGTCTGGGGAGTTGTTATAGTCTGTCCCTTAATTAGAAGCTGCCGCCTGATTGACTAGCCCAGTGCTAGAGCCCCAGGTTGCCCCCCAGTAAACAACTGTTTGAACAAAGAGCCTTCACTTCCTGCACACCAGCAGTCCCTTAAGATCCACAAAATCCTCCCCAGCTCGCCATCTTGACATCTAATCTCCAACCTTGTTAGTGGGGTCAGATTCCCAGAGGATCTACTAGATCATGGCTTTCCCTGACCCAAGTACCTGGGTTAAAATGAGATCTAAGCAGGATGGTATAGGCATCAGCCTTTTAAAAGAATAGGTTTTTTTTTTCCTTTTAAAAGAATAGCAACTTTTTTCTAATATAGAAATTTGTAAATAGAGTCAAAGCTCTCAGAGGTTAAGAGCACCAGGCACTCTTCCAGAGGACTTGGGGTCAATCGATTCCTAGTACCCACATGGCAGCTCACAGCTGTTTATAACTCCAATCCCAGGGGATCTCACGCCCTTTTCTGGCCTCCGTGGATACCGGACACACATGTGATGCCCAGATGTATATCCAGGCAAAATGGGAATGTGCTTAAGATAATCATAATAATTAAAAAATTAAAATAGAGCAAAGTAGTAGAAAGTAGAGCAATCACACCCCCACTCCCACCCTACCCTATGAAACACTAATTTAGATTGTTCACCTTTCTAGAACTTTCCTTTTACTGTTATCTTCATGACTTTGCCATCTTGCTGTACATATAATTTTATGACCCACTTCTTTCCCAATGTAAGATAATCATGTTTCCTGTTACGATAAATACCAGGTAGACCCTAGCCCAAATGACTGCTTAGAAGAGCATCACTTAGCCATGGCCCCATGACTGGAGGTACAAATGGCTGCAGTGTTTGCTTTCACTAAAATGCTTCCTTAGAAGCCTTTTCCTAGCATGGGGATGGATTGGTTGTGTCAATGCTTGTATCTGAAAGTTAAGTGGTCCCCATACTCTCTGCAGAATAGGAATCCAGGGACCCCTAGTGACTCTGGCTGTTCACTGAATTCTCCGAGCCATAGTTTATGGTCTGCAAAGTTAACTGGACAAATTCCCTCACAAAACAGCATTGCCACAGAAATTGACCATAATGAAAATATTTCTAAGCCTGGGATAATGACCATATTAACATCGAGCTGTTGATTTCATTAGAAGGAAATCCACTACTGCGAGTTGTTCGCCACAATAAAGGCCTTCTTCCCCAGCCTGTCTGCATTGTGAGAACAGAGCACAGACTCTCACAAGCCCTCCCTTGGTTCCCACGGGCAGCCACTAGCAGGGAAATGGGAGTTATGACTTGTGACCCAGAAGGCATTTGGGGTTTTCTTTGGAAATATAAAGAAAAGTGACATTTGCTCAAATTAGGTAAGTCTTTTCTTCATTGTTTCAAATAAGAAAAATATAAAAATCAGTTGAGCATTTCGATGTTCAGTCACTTGGGGTTCTCTTAGACGGGGCCTGATTCAAAGAAAGTCCTTAGCATTGTTTATTACAGTGAAGTTTCTAAGGGGAAATTATAATCCTCTGGTTCATCGTGGCCACGGTTACCCTGAACCGACAGAACCAGCATTCCCAGTCATTTCCACAGAGCTGGTGCAGAGCAGTAGGGCTGGTCTTGCCCCTCCACAGCCGTGGGTGGGTCCGTGTGAGCACCTACAGGACAGGCCAGAGCTGAGGCATCTGGAGGAGATGATGAATCTGTCTTCTGCTTCATTCTAACTCTTTTTCTGGGACTGTCATCCTGCTGTGTTCTCGGCCCCTCTGCAGTTAAGTCCCCAGGTCTCCCTAACACCCCTATCTCCATAATTGCCCTTCTTACCTTTCTTCTCAGCCTACACAGATTACTCATATCTTCAATGCTAGAAAAGCAATTTAATGACTTATTATTAGTCATCAAATTGAAGTGAAAATAGAGTCATTTCAGCCCATTGCCTCATGATGGTGTGACCTTTCACACACTCTCCTGATGGGGTAGCTTGTTATGGCTGCTTTTAACCATACTCTAGGGTACATTTTTGCTGTAAAAAAATCCTCACCCACACACGCATCCTCAGCCCCGGCTTTCCCAGCCTGGCAGAGCAGCCATGGCCATCCCCAGGCCCGAAGCCGCATGGGAACACAGCGTGGATGGCGGGGTTCTTACTGTGTTTCCATCCTGCCTCTGGCTGGAGCTCGGTGAGTCAGTGAGTACAGGAACTCAGGAGGCACATGTCATGGGGTGATCTCATTTAATGCACCTCTTAGGATACATTTATAGGGCATAGGCAGGGGAGGGGTCATTGGTCCCAAGAATGGAACCCATCGGTTAAGACAGGTATACTGGCACAGCCTCGTCTGCATGTGGGGACTCGATGCTTCCAGCTACAGCGTAGATAAAGCGTCAACCAGCAGTATCGCTCACTGGGTTCTGGCTGCTGGGTTCTAGCCGGGGCTAAGGCGAGGATCAGCCGAACTCCTACTGCTCTCAGGATGAGATGGGATTCCAGGCCAGCTTCCACTCACTCTTAGCTCTAGGACAGTCCCACACATTCTCCTTTCTAATAACCTGAGCAGGAAAACAGTGATGTCCCTGTTCCTCGAGTAAGTTTAGTTCAGCTTCCCAGGCCACGTATGTTTGCTTTGCTGAAAATCCAAGCAGAATCCTACAGCACCGATGTTCTAGAACTTCGTTACGATTTTTCTGTTCTTAGACTTTAGAAGTTGGGGTGATAAGGTTAAGTATTAAGCTGTTGGTATCAGTTTGACTTGAGGTATGAAATGCTCTTACATATAAGAGGGAATCAGAGATAGGTTCAAAGTAATTATTAGGATGCCAGTGTTCTTGGGGGGTGTAGGAGACAAAGCCTATCACAGTGGAGGCTTTTCTGTTTTGTTTGATGCTAGTTTAAACTAGGTGTGTGTGTGTGTGTTTTAGTTTCACAGCAAAATTGACCCAAAAATAGGGCACTCCCATATGCATCCTACCTCCCTCAACTCCAGTGGTCTTTTAAAGGAGTCTCCGAGCTGCCTCAGTTTCCCCTGAAATTCTGGCATTCTCTCAGTGCCCTCACTGTACTTTATCTAAACATTGTCATTGTTGGCAGGTTTGTCTCCTTACTGGATTTCAGCCCTTTAACTGGGGTTTCTGTCCCCATCAGTACTGAAGAACAACACGTCGAGGCCACTCACCCACCTGGAACCAAAAGCACATGTGGTTCAACCACGCTGCCTAGTTTGAACTGCACTGAACCAGGAACCAACCCATGCTTACCAGCTGGGAAATAAACACAGCCTTCCCATGAAGCTATGGTTGTCAGGTAGAGGCAATTTTTAGGGACAGTAATGTTAAGATTCGGTCAAGACTGAATTTCAGGCAGGTGTGCCTGATGCAGGTGTCTCTGAATAGAGAAAAGAGATCTTAGAATACCTATTTGATGATTTTTCTAGACTAGTTCCCAGGAAAGAGAACCACATTAGATGCTATTGGAGCTTTGGGAATGTGAAAGAGATAATGCAACTTTAATGTTTCTTTCTTCCAGGTCCCATATTTAATGCCTCCGTGCATTCAGACACTCCATCAGTCACCCGGGGAGATCTCATAAAATTGTTCTGCATCATCACTGCGGAAGGGGCCGTGCTAGATCCAGGTACCTCCCTCCATTCGCTCCCCTCCCCTGGTTGCTTTTTGTAAGTGTTTCTCCTGTCCTCCTCACTATGCCCGGAATAGAGCAGTGAACATGTTCAAGGTCTGCCCTAGAGAACTTGCAGCCAAGTTAAGAGCACCCATGAAGAAATAGCAGAGGAAGAGTGAGAAGCACCAGCATCTGGAACTTTTAGGATACCTTTGTAACGCCATCTTCCACATTGTGCTGGAGACCGAACCTTGCCCTTGCTTGGTCTGTCCCAAGCTATGTTCCCAGCTCTGTGAGTCTTCTCTTTATAAAGATTAGTCTTGCCAACAGAGGCCTCGGAATTGTGGGCCCATCCCTCACACGTTTTCTGCTCTATGGTTCAACAACCAGGTGACATCCCTCTCTTCTCGGTTCCTCTGGTCTTGAAGGAGCAGTAAAAGCATTAGGGTGTTGTCCTGTTGCTAAGCAGAACTGTACCCACCTCTGCCTTTCCCCAAAGATTCTGTGAAGAGCTTAGCTTGCTAAGGCCTGCCCTTCTCCTTCCACCACCTGTGACCCTGACACTGTCCCGCCCCACCCTATTCCTAGCAAAGTCATGCACTTTGGAGCAGCCAGATTATGTGAGTTCTTGTGTTTCTGTGTGTGGACCCCTAGATGTATGGCCCTGGGGACAGGCAAGCAGGTTTTGTTCTAATATACAGGAATGGTGGCCCATGCAGGCCTCACCAGCATCTGGGTAGCCACCACCATCAGGATGGATACCTGACTCCTTCAGGACTTCTGTTTAAAGGTTCAGGTGGCTACCAGCTCAGAACCTACACGTTTCCTATGAAGAACCCAGTAGGAAATAGTTTGGGCTCTGTGGGCCAGATGGTCTCAGCAGCTCAGCTCTGCCTCAGACATGGAGGCAACAGTGGCTGAGGACCAGGAAATCTGTTGATCAGAACAAGGTGGGCTCCATTTGACCTGCAGGCATGGTTTCCTGATGGTACCAACATTTGCCCTCAAATGTGGGTGCACTCCACAGGTAGGAGAAAGGAGTTTGTGGAAGATAAAAGGAAAAGAATGAATGCACACATATCCACACACACATGCGCACCTGGAGCTGCCTAGCTTGTTCACTGGGGTCAGGCATGAGGAGCTGGCTCTGAAGGAGCAGCCACTACTGCACTGAAGCCAGGAAGTCTGGAGAGAGAAAGGTATCTTTGAAAGTGGAAGCAAAATTAGGGAAGGTTGCCAGGAAGAGGCATGCAAAACCCCTTTGAAAGTCTGCATAGAGCAATGCTGTTTTAAAGCTCGTTTATGATATATACGGAAATAAACCTCCAAATGCTCTTTCTCAGCAAATTAATAGATCACCGGTTGTGCTTTTCATGTAAAACTCTTTTTCTCCAGTATAATTGCAAAAGCTATAGGTAGCTGGTATCTTGCAAATCACAATTTTCCAGAACTTTGCACTCTGGGTCTGTGTGGGTGGAAGATTCTGAATAATTAAACACAACTTGTAATTTCTTTTTTCTTTTTCTTTTTCTTTTTTCATTCATCCCATGGGCTCTGGGAGGGAATTCTCTGTGGGAAAGTTGCATAAGTAGGCTGAGAGCCAAGGCACTCCTGTGCCACGGTAGGGCGGGAGCAGCCGAGCGTGGGTGGTGCCGTGGTCAGGCTCCGCAGAAGAGCAGAGAGAAGTGTGAGTCATCGAGGGATTTCTCCAGAGTGTGCAGTGAGGGTGCAAAGGAGTAGAGTCTCAGCGACGGTGCTGACAGGACTTGGAGCTGAGGATAGCTAAGGAGCTGGGCTTTCCTGTCTGTAGTGCTTAGCCATTGTCCAGAGGGTGAGTGGCAGAACATCAAGGGTATTTTGTAGCCTCCATGAGGCATTTCTAGCAGGTAAGGTGGCTTCAGTCATCTGGAGAAGGTACAGTTTGAGAGCATCAGTATCTGGTACCTGCCCCAGTGTGTAATGAAATGAGGTGGCTCAGCACCGCAGCTGTCCACATAAGGGACCCACAGTCTTGACAACAGGTATTCATGCCCTTCCTTCGAGCAACATTTACTGGTCCAGCCATGTCTAGAGATGAGGGCGGTCACTTTTACTAAGCATTTCCTGTGGTCCAGGCATGGTCCTTGGCAGTATTTGCCCATGCTGTTAGTTGGATTTGTTCGGTTTTATTTTTTATGTGCATGTATGTATTTGTGTGTGTGTGGTGTGTGTGTCTGTCTGTCTGTAGAGGTCAGAAGAGGGTGTCAGATCCCCTGGAGCTGGAATTACAACCAATTTGAGTCACGTGACATCGGTGCTAAGAACTGATCCTGGATCCTCTATAAGAGCAGTAAGTGCTCTTAACTGCGGAGCCATTTCTCCAGACCCCTGTTTATTGTATTTTACAGATGAAAAAACCAAGTTGCAGTAAATTAACTGGCTTGTCAAGTCATGTGAACAGTAGGTACTGGGATCCTAGCCCAGGTTAGCCTACCCTACCATCCTATGATATACAATGGGGAATGAAATAGTGGGAATACCTCATTTCTTGTCTTTAAGAGTCACCCAGGACATGCATATGACAGCCGTTTCTCTGGGTGTAAGAGCCCACTCTGCCCTGGCACTGGGGGCAGAGGCAGTTCGAAGCATCCACCAGTCCCACCAAGATGTCTCAGAGACTTATATACTGGCAACTGTTTATGCTCAAGTGTCACAAGGTTGGGTGGAGGAGAGGGATGATCTGCCTTAGTAGTGAACTGGAAAGGAATTATCATTTGGACACCTTTAGAAATGCCTACTTTTAGTATAGCTACACTCTGTGTACATAGGTCTGGATAACATTTGTTTACCTTTCCGAAGTTATAGCGTACTTTTACTGAATAAATGAATGGATGAATGAATGAATGAATGTTCTCTTGTAATGTTCAGCAAAGACTGACATTTAAAAAGCTTCGGGCCAGGGGTGTAGCTTACAGCAGCGTGCTTGCCCAGCACGGCCCTGGGTTCAGTCCTCAGTGTTTGCTGTTTTGTTTGTTTTTTAGAGAAGAGAACTTTGTCAAGCAAGTCTAAGAGGCAACTGTGTCCACACGTGCCTTCTGGATGAGCCTCACAGCTCAACAGCTGGTTGGCTGGCACGGTCAAGGGGTGTGGCCTCAGTTTCCACATTCTCTGGACTAAATGTTCCTCTTTCTCTTCTGCCCCCCTTAATTGATTTGAGGGCGCTAGGACCTCAGTCTCACAGTCTGTCATGATCACCGGAACTGACCCAGCTTCACTCACTGGGACTGTTAACTGATTCGATTTTTTCAACTTTTTTTTTTCCCCCCTCTTGTTTTGAACTTAAACACTTCTGCAAAGGTAAGGGGGAGGGAAACAAACACAGACCACAGTGAACAACCAAATCCAGATTGTCTACAACTTTAAATTTTGTTCACTTTGTTTTATGTACACTTTCTTTGTTTTTTTCAGCTTTACAGTCTTTCCAGTCTCTGGCTTTTCTGTTTGACGTGCCCAGGGACCTGGCACACCACACCCAGGGTTCACACGCAGAGCTGCCTGTGGGAGGCAGAGTGGCCCAGATCATCTTCCATGGTTTCATGGTTCCTTAGGGTGGTGGTGGCTGGGTTGGACACTTTTTCATAAGCTGCACACACTACTTGTGGCTATGTGGCCACAGCACTTCATCACAGGCTGCCCAAGGGTTCGTATAGAACAGACCTGGCCTGGAATAAAGGCTATAGACAGGGGAGTTTGTGCGTCATCTCTGCTCACACACTGACCTCGGTACTCTGGCTTCATAATCCACAGATGACATGGCCTTCGATGTATCCTGGTTTGCAGTACACTCCTTTGGCTTGGACAAGGCTCCTGTCCTCCTGTCCTCCCTGGACCGGAAGGGGGTTGTAACTACAGGCCAGAGGGACTGGAAGAGCACTCTCAGCCTGGAGCGAGTGAGCGTGCTGGAGTTCTTGCTGCAAGTTCATGGCTCTGAGGACCAGGACTTTGGCAACTACTACTGTTCTGTGACTCCGTGGATGAGGTCACCGACAGGCTCCTGGCAGAGGGAGGCTGAGATCCACTCCAGGCCTATCTTTATAACTGTGAAGATGGATGGTGAGCTCCCTCTCTGGGTGTATGAAGTATCTTCTTCCTGTGTTGTGCTGCAGCATATAGAATCCAGCCTTTCATGGTTTGGTCCAGCTTGTTTTTTCCGTAGGGCCTGGCTTGGGCCAAAGCAGTTTTGCAAGTTGCTAGCTTTGCAGTCCTGGCCAGGCGATAGTACTGGGAAAGGATTTGGGGAGCCTTGGCTCTTCTGTGATTCTGTGGTAACCCACTTCATTGTGTCCTAAGGACAGCATGGTTCTGCCATATAGGGGCAGAGAGGTCTCCAGGTGAGGCTGTAAAGACTGCCTGTTGCCCACCTGTTGTATTTTTTGTTTTGGAGATTTGGTCTCATGTTGCCCAGGATTGCTACAAATCCACTACCTAGCCCAAGGCTGGCCTTGAACTCCTGATCTTCTCACCTCTACCTCTCATCACCTATTACTTTACTTCTTGGAAAAGAAAAGTTCTCCCAGAGCCTCTAGCACAGAGTAAGGACCTCCTGTAACCCCTGGATGGGAGAGTGTCTCTTAGCTTGGCTGATCCATACCAACGCCACCCGATCCAGACTGACCTCTGTTTCCTGAGCATCCCAGAGCTGGGTACTTGTCCCTTATTCTCAAGAAACATATTTGCCCTGTGAAAGCTTCAGAAAGTTATGACATTTTGAACAACTCCTTGGAGAATATTAATTCCAGATGCTCTAAGGGTCACGAGAAGCCTTGACTCAGCGTGTGTTTCCCTAGTGGTGAATCAGTTTTTTTGAGAGGGGCCTTCAGACTCCATCTCCTTCTCGAGTCACTTAGTCTTTCTGTTGTGCGACTCTTCCTGGGGAGTCTACTTATTGTTTCCCCAGATGAAGAGGACAGTGGCTGACCAGAGAAACGATTTCACCCAAGTCCAGTTTGGTGACCCAGTGAGTTTATTAGTGTTGCAGGAGTATGGGCAGCATACAGGCAGCCATACCACTGAAGCAGAATCATCTCCCTACCCCCACCATCACCACATGCGCGCGCCAGTAATTACTAACCACTTACATATCTGAGTAGAGGGAAGAGGCCTCATGAGCCATTTCTCCACCCTCCCAAAAAGGGAATGTGAGGACACCTGTTCTTGAGAGGGTCTCGTGCAGGGAAGCACAGTCAGTGTGACTTGAAGATGTTAACGCCCATGCCCTTCTTGGAGGACAGAGCTCCACAGTGCTTTCTGGACCACTTCCTGAAAACGTGGCAGTAGTCTCCCATGGGGCTGTTATGAAAATTATATCGTTCTAAACATTAAAGACCTGGCCAGAGGCCGTGTCTACTAAAGTGCTGGTGTGTAAGGGAGGGAAGATGACGCTCGTAGGGTGGGATCCCAGCTTCTGTCTTCTGCTCCATTTGCATTTTAAACTCTGCTTGAAGTAACTCCATTTGAAAACCCAGATTTACCAAACAAGGAAGGGAGTGATTATTCACTTTGCTCGATAATTTACTATAGTGTTACTTAAAATAGCGCCTTTAGTACACTTCAGTTATTTGATGCATAGAATTGATTTATTCATTTTTTTAAAGGATGCATCTGCTGCTCAATGTGCGGTGCCCTTATACTGACTTTTAAAAATCAATCTCCTGCCAAAACCCTAAAAAGAAGTTGACATTCAAAAGCATCAAGTAAAATCTCTTTACTGTGTGCCACCCTCCCCACAATGCGCCCTGAGTAGGGGAACATTTGCTCATTTCTTCCACAGAGCTGAGCTGCTACTGTCTGATCACATGCCAGGTGCAAGATAGGGGATTTATGAGTCCTGCTCTCTGGGGAGACCCGCTCCAAGTTAGGGAGGACAGGAGAAAGGGGTACAGTGTCGGGAGGGAGCCAGTGCTTCCAGGCACCCTCCCTGTCAGCACTAACCCTTCCACTTTCTCTCTCCTGTCCAGTGCTGAACGCCTTCAAGTACCCATTACTGATCGGCGTGGGCCTGTCCACAGTCATCGGACTTCTGTCCTGCCTCATCGGGTACTGCAGTTCCCACTGGTGCTGTAAGAAGGAGGTGCGGGAGACACGGCGGGAGCGCCGCCGGCTCATGTCCATGGAGATGGATTAAGCAGCGGAGATGGAGGGACAGAGGAACATTGTAGGAATGGAGGGGGTGAGAAGAGGACAATGACATTCTAAAAACCAAGTGTGTTACACTAAAACCAGTCCTCTCTAATCTCAGGTGGGACTCGGCGCTCTCTCTTTTCTGCATGTCAAGTTCTGAGCGCGGACACGTTTACCAGCACACGGCTCTTCTTCCCACGGCACTTTCTGATGTGTAACAATCGAGTGTGTGTTTCCCCCGCTGCAGCTTTTTAATGGTTAATCCTGGTCTAATTAATTAGTTTTCTCCTACCAGCTTATCGATCCTCTGATTTTGTGTGCGTTGATCACTTTCGGTTTGAGGGATTGTGGTGAGGAAGGGCGAAGGCATTCAGAGTTGGTCATCGTGGGTGAGAGGGTACCTGCCCACCAAAAAGCCAGCATCCAAAAGGGGCTGGAATCCGGAGAGCTGCTCCCTGCTGCCCTCCACCCTGGTCCAGAGCTGATACAGACCTGTGCCACGGGATGTGCTGGCTGTGACTACCCTGCCTATCCCCCATTTTGCTGTATTACAACCGGAACTCAGAGTCTGTAGCTTCTTAACCCATACGCCTTTTGTTGTCCCTTCTTCTGCACCCTCTTCTGTTTCCGGGTTTGTTTCTGTGAGAGTGAGGAAACGGCCGCCCTGGAGTCTAGAGTTTGGCTTTCCACCATGCACCTTATCTCGCCACCTTAGCCTTAAGAATGAGTATGAAGAAAATTCCACCGCCACCTCTGCCCAGGGCAGGTCTGCGAGGAAGAAGACGTTGGGGGCAAAGAAAGGAACAATTGCACATGCTTTCTGATAGTTCTGAGGCCTCTGTGACCCAGGGACCCCAGGGAGAGTAGGAGCAGAGGACACCCGAATTGTGCAGCTGAGCCGGGCTAGGTGTGCCTTCGTAGGAGGCACCATTGCTGGTTGCCATGGGACCTGCATGGGAGCCACAGATGCGCATCTTTCTCTCTCTTGAGCTCCTTCCCACAAAGGCAGATTTCTGCCTGCAAGACTAACTTGACTTCAAGGAATCTGAAATTGCCTAGAGTAAATGTGTGTTTTCCATGACCTTTTTAGTCCTTGAAGTCATTTTAAGATCCCCACAGGGGGTAGTGAAGAGGGGTATACTTTGTGGATGTTTGCTTTCCTATTAGGAACACAAGGGAACCCAGCAATTTACTGCCATGTGAATGGCCCATAGAATAGGGTTGTGAGCCGCTGGCTCTGCCTGCATAGGCCCAGCAGGAGCAGGACAATGGACAGACACACCTTTCAGGTCCCCAGTACCTGCTTCATCGGGGCCTCAGCCACCAGCAGTCTCTTGCCCTGGCATAGCACTGGCCTTCCACTAGCCTACCCCAGGTACCAGGCTCACGTGATCAGTGCCCTCATCGGCCCTCTGGCTCTGAAGGATTTAACATGGTTGTCTTCCAAAGGGAGGGGGGAAGATTCCTTTGTCTTGAGCAATAAAGTAATACAAAATGATGGCCATTCACGTGCAGCTCCTTGTCACCATGGGCCAGGATGAGCTAAGCACCCCTCCCCACCTTTTCTGTGTGGCCCGTGGTGGCCTTTGTGTCTACCACTCAGTTTCCTCTGCTTGTTTTGCCAACCTCAGGGACTGCTCTGTGATGAGATTCTGAGCTGGTGGGTCCAGCATAGGTAGGGTCCAGGTTTAGAGTTGGTGCACTCCACCCAAGCAAGAGAGGCCAGAGGAAGAGGGGAGGCCTTGGCTAATATGGATGTCTCTACATGTCACTTCCTTGCTGCTAGCTCAGAGGTGGGGCACAGAGGACTGTACAAACAGGAATTAGAGGAGTAGAAGCAGGTGTTTTGATAGTAACAGCCTTTGAGCCTGCGCAGTTAATAAAGAAGATTCAGGGTCGTTGTAGTGCAGCCCTCCTTAGGCGGAGAGAGACTTAGCCTTGGATGAAATGGGCCCTGGGCGTACATAGAGCCACAGACGGTGGGAGCAGGCACTTGATAGTGAGAGAGATGCGTGCTCAGGCCTCCCTTTCCCTTTCAGCTGATACTGAGATTTGAGCCTGAGCTGTTGAGGATCTGGCCACCTCCTACCTTCCACACCCAAACCCCTCAAGTCACTTAGGGTTGGAAGAGGGGCCAGGAATCCTAGGACCGAGTTCCTTTCGGGAATTCTGGGGTATGTATCTTTTTTAAGTGTGGTCAAACACTCTTGATGTACCAAATAGGGTTCCCCATGAAGTGCTCTTCCTGAGGCTCCCCCGACAAGCACCCCCCTCCCCCCAGGACTGGTGTGAGGGAGGGAAAGGCCTAAGGAGGCCTTGGCAGATTAAATTGCACTTCTTAAAGAGAAACTTTATAGAAGGTTGGGTTTTTTTTGGCTTTTTCTTTTTTTCCTAGTTGCAAAAATCCCCTTCCCCCCTAAAGAGCCTAAACTATGTTCAGATCGAAGCCTCGAAATTACTTTAAATTGTTTACTTTTTGATGTTTACACACACGATTCACTTTTTTAAAAAATAAGAAAAATGCAAACTCTGGCTTTTTAACAACTTTTCAAATTTTTCATGCATGGGACATGCTGGCACTCCTGACTCACCAGCTGGATTAAACCCGCATTTAGAAATGCCTCCCAGCCACACAGCTCCCTCCTGCCCAGACCTCTGTCTGTCTCTCTGGTGGCTCTAGCCTCCTGCTTTGCAGACCGCCTGCAGCCATGATTTTGTAAGGGCATCTGTGAGCCAAAGACTGCGCCTTCGGAGCAGGTACAATAAGCAATACTACACAACTTGCTACTTTGGGGGGGATTTTTTCTTTCTTTCTTTTAGCTTCACCGATGACAACAGAGGAAGAAGGGAACTGGAGTTTGGGTAAGTTCTCCTCCGCTGTGTGACCAGATTCTCTGTGAGGCACTTGTGTGCAGATCACTAGGAGAACAAGGCTGAGTTTCTTTTCTAGTGTATAACACAAGGGTCTGCAGAATTTCCATAGACAAAGAGACGGTCCTGTATATTTTTGTCCATATCCAATGTTATACAAACTAATTGTGTTGTTTTATACTGTGGCCACAAATATTATGAACTGCACCATCTTTTTTTTCTTTTTTTTTTCATTAAAGGAAATTTAATTTAAATCGAAGTTGTGTGAGGAAATTGATATTGGCTTCTGTGGGCCTCTCCTCTCGCCAGTAGGAGGGATTGTAGCTAATTCCATTTGAAATGTCAGTACCTTCTAATCTCTTCAAATCCTGTAAAAAGTATTGTCAGGCTAGGGAAGTGGTTCAGTCAGTAAAGTCCTTGCCTTGTAAGCACAGGGACCTGAACACAATTGCCTGAACCCACGTTTTGTTTTGTTTGGGAGGTGGGGGAGCTGAGAAATGGCTCAGGAGTTAAGAGCACTGGTTGCTCTTACATAGGACCCTAGTTCAATTCCTAGTACCCACATGGTGGCTTACAGCCATCTGTAACTCTAGTTCTAGGGTATCCAGTGCCCTCTTCAGATGTCTTTGGGCACTAGGTACACATGTGGTACACATATATACATTCAGGCAATACATTCATAAACATAAAAAAAAACCTGGGCATGGTAGCACATGCTTATAATCCCAGTACTGGAGAAGTGGTCCTTCCAGTGAGAGTTCCTGTCTCAAAAAAGAAACGAAAACAGGTGGACAACAGTACAGGTTCTCTGATGTCCACATGTACATGCACACATACACACACACACACACACACACACACACACACACACACACAGAGCATTGTAGATTTTGACCTACAATGAGGTCTTTATTTCATAGAGTCCATTAGGGTTCTCCAGAGGAACAGAACTCACAGAATGAATATATATATTATACATATGTGTGTGTGTATATGCGTATACACACACACATATATAAAGGGGATTTATTAGAGACAGGTTGTGGTCCAGCTAGTCCAACAATGGCGAGTCTATAAACAGAAGGTCCAGGAATCCAGTAGTTGTTCAATCCATGAGGTTGGATGTCTCAGCTGGTCTTCAGTATATGCCAGAATCCAAAAGTAGACTCTAATGCCAGTGAAGGAATGGACTTGGCAGCAAAAGCAAGCAGGCAAAGAGAGCAAGCTTCCTTCTTCCATGTCCTTCATATGGGCTGCCACCAGAAGTTGCAGCCCAGATTAAAGGTGGATTTTTCCATCTCAAAAGATCTGGATTAAAAATAGGTTTTCCCATTTCAAATGACTTAATTACAAAAGCAAATCCCTCACCCATGTGCCCAGCCGCTTGGGTTTTAGTCATTTCCAGATGTGGTCAAGTTGACAACTAGGAACAGCCATCACATCTATGATAAGGTTCCCACCAGTCAGGGGCAAAGATCCTGTTGCTCAGGGCCCTCTTGGTCCCCTGCTGAATTCCCATGACCTTTAGAGGTCTCTTTTCAGGAAAGAGAAGTTGGAAACCATTCCCCTGCAGATGAGGAAACACACACCCAAGTTCTTTGACCAGACTGAGACCAGAACAGGTGGTTTACTGACTCATGCTGCACGCAGGAGTCCAACTCTGAAAGGCACTAGCCCCTGCAACATGAAAACCACACTGTTCTCCAGCAGACCTGGGCAGGAGCAGTGCCAGCTGCCCTTCCTGCCTCATTTCAGGCACCTGCAGCCCAGCTCCCGGACTGAAACTCTCTTGACCTTGCCTTGTAGCCTGTGTTCCTGTGTCCCATTTAACAACCACCTCACGTGAGTTACTCAGACGGGGTGTGTGTCCCATTCACTCACATCCTGCAGTTAAATGATCTACTGTCAAAACGCCCTGTCATTAAATCCCCTCATGTCCAAACACTGCTGCAGGCAGAGCGGGGCTTGGGGAACACTCTCCTGTTACCGAAATGGTTCCTTTCTCAATGTCAGAAGTGAAAACAAACTTCCTCACACACCTACCATGTGCTGAGGCAGGCACTGCTCAAGATGGCCACCTGCCACGGGCCTCCTCCTGGGCCTTCCCTCACACTGGCTGCTGCAGAAACCTTACTGCCTAACCTGTGCTTCTCCAGGCTCCAGGGACTCAGCTCCAGGGTCTACAATGCCCGCTGACAGATGTTCTGATAGAACTGTGAGGATTGGAGCTCTCACTGCTAAGACCCAGTACTGAGTCCCAACACTGGGATTCTTAGGATGTTCCCTGCGTTAATACGGTCACCACACCCATGTGGTCTCATCTTCAGGTCACCCTGAAGAGCTCCAGCACAGGTTTTTGAATGGCAGCCACTCTGCTTGCTGTGACTACAGGCCAGTGCTCGCAGGACTCTGGCATAAAAACTGTGTGAGGATTTGGGTATGGCAGGACCACCACACCAGCAGCGGCTGCCACTGAGAAGATGGTTGTACTCACAGATGACACTACCCACAGGAGAAATGCAAGTCAAAACCACTGAAGATACCATCTGACATACATCAGGATGGCCACCCTCAAAAAGACAGTACCCGGTGTTATTCTGCAAGAATGCAGGAAAGGAGCCGGTTTGGTGGTTAAGGGCACTTGCTATTCGCGCCTCTGCAAGAACACAGTTTCCAACACCCACACTGGGTGACTTACAACTATCAATAGCTCCAGCTCCAGGGGCTCTAATGCCCTCTCCTGACCTCCAACGCAAGCACGCCCTTGCAAGCGCGTGTGCGTGCACGCACACACACACAGCACATAAGTGAAAAACAAAACCTAAAAAAAAAAAAAATTAAAAGTTGGAATAAGCAGTGTTGGTGTAGATGTGAGGTGCAGACATTATGTAAAGTAGTATGGAGGCTCTTTAAGAGATTAAATATAGACCTGCCAGATGATTTAACAATCCCACTTCTGGGAATATGTCCTAAAGAAAATACGTTCTTAAAGCAATGCCTCCCAGAGACATATGTTCATTATATTCACAATCTCCAAGAGGTAGAAGTAACTTAAATTTCCATCAACACATGAATGAGTAAACAAGATGTATGTACACACATGGAATATCACTTGGCCCTTAGAAAGAAAATCCTGAGCCTGGGGAGACGACTGAGTTGGTAAAGGGCTTACCATGCAAGCATAAGGTCCTGATTCCCACACCGTGTAAAAGCTGGGCATGGCAACACATGCCTGTAATCCCAGCTCTGGAAAGGCAGTGATGAGGATCCCTGGGGCTTCCTGGGCAGCCAACCCAGCTGAACCAGTCAGCGCCACTGTAAGACCTTGTCTCAAAAAATAAGGAAAGAGATTCCAAAATGGCTGTGGGGCAGTGGGTGGAGTCCAATAGGGCCCTGGCCGCCCGCCCCACCAAAACAGTTGCCTCCAGCCCCTCCCTTCATGAACACAGGGAAACTCTTCTGTCGCAGAGTTCAGCAGAGAAAATTCTGAGAATTAAACGTGATTGGGAAGACAACAGACCTGGAAAACCAACTGCCCATCAGGGAGAAGAGGAGAGATGGCAGAGTGCAGTGGGGTATGCAGTGGAGACGTGAGCCAGAGTGGTGGGATCAGATTCAGGGTCCCCCCGGGAGGCAGGGCCACGGCTGTCCCCCTGCCTGCCCCGCTGCAGGCAGGTAGAAAGAGTCTGAGCTGGAAGCACAGTCTTGCTACTGATGTGGCACAGAACTCAGGGTGAAATGACAAAGAGCTGGGCCTCTGCAGGCAAGGGAACGATTTGAGCACTGCAAGAAATGCATGGCTGGAGGCATGGGAGTGCACCCAGTGTGGACTGGGGACTAGACTGGGTCCTCAGGTGACCAGTCTGGAGCCACTGCTCCTGTTGCTGAGGCTGCTGCTCAAAGCACCCTTTCTGATAAGGGGAGCGCATCTCTACCTGCTGGTGGTGGACTGCAGCACCAGGCCTGAGGTAGCAGGATGGGCAGGGCAGGACCCATCAGCATGTGTCTGAGTGGGTCCTGCCCACGGGCACACTGTCATACTACAGGATCACCCTGAACTAGAGCGATCAGCAAGATGTCCCAGTGGGGGAACGTCTCATCTTCTGGGCAAGGTCTCCAAATGGAGGGACTGGTCTTCAGGTTGCCACTGGACCCACCTGGCCACTTCACCATTTGCCATACTGGAGCCAAGCCACTGTTTCCATGGCTGGGGCTGCTCGTAGCACCCTTCTGATAGAGTGAGGAGATCATGGACTACATCATTGCTCTCAGGATGCAGGATGCAGGCACAAGGCCTGAGGTCGCAGATCAAACAGTGCTGAGGGCAGGGCAAGGCCCAGCAACCTGCAGTATGAATAGGTCCTGCCCAAGGGCACACTACCAAACCTCAGGATCACTCTAACCAGAGCAATTGGCAAGATGTCCCAGCTTAAGAAAAAAAAAGTGTCACCTTCTCCACACAAGAGACCATCTTTCCACCTACTACTAGACCCTCCTGGCCATTCCACTGCCTTGCCCTATCAGAGCCAAGCCGCTGCTCCTGTGGCTATGGCTGCTGTTCGTGGTACCCTCTGGGGAGGGCACAGACAGTATCAGTGTCAGAGGGCTGCAGGCAAAAAGGCTGAGGTGGCTGGCTGGCTGGTGCTAGGTGGAGGAGGGGCACAGCTGCCTGGGATCTCGCAGGCCCTGACCCCGGAACATACTGCCAAACTTAGGGGGTACCCTGATTCTGAGCAACAATGGTATGTCCCAGATGAAGAATGTCCCATAGGTGGGGTTGAGCCTCCTTCTTTGGGGAGGGGCTTTTAATGCTCATATGGACCAGGATGGTTAGAGTTCCATCTGCATTGTTGACACCACCAGAGTTTGCCTGATGCTGGACCCTGGCTTCATGATGTGCTGACTCTGCCAGACACTCTTGGGCCCTGGGTGATGTCTGGGTGCTTTCGTGAAGTGCAGTGGCTATCATGGTGATCAGAGGCCTGTGGGATACCCAGTGCCTGTAGGATGCCAGGAAAACACTTCAGGAATATATGGCTATATGCAGGGTGGCAAGATATCTGCAGGAAGACCAGGAGACAAAGATATCTGGGTGCCTGAGGGATGGTCAAGCATCTGAGTTGGCCAGTGCCTGTGTGATGTCTGGGTATCTTCAGGATGTCCTGGTACCTTTGGGATATCTGGGTGCCTGTGGAAGGCCTTAGTACTGCTGGATGACTGAATGGCTGTGTGATGATGTCCATGTCCCTGAGGGATGGCTGGGGGCCTGTGTAATATCTGGGGGCCTGTGTGATATCTTCGTGCATTCAGGATGCCCTGGTGCCAAGAGGATGTCCTGGTGCCAGTGGGATGTCTGGGCACCTGACCTGTGGGATGACCAGGAGCCTGTGGGATGTCCAAGTGCCTATGGAAGGCCCTGGTGCCTGCTGGATGTCTGGATACTGCGTGATGTCTGTGTGCAAGATCTCTGGGTGCCTACAGGATGTCCAGGTGTCTGCTAGATTCTGGGTTGCCTGATTCTGGATTCCTTGTACCTGGGTTACCTTGGTGCCTGTGTGATGTTGGGATACCTATGGGATGACCAGATGCCTCTGAGAGTCCATGGGAAGACTGGGTGCCTTCAGGTTGGTTGGGTACCTGTATGATGCCTAGGTATCAATGGGATTCCCTGGTGCCTGTGGGAGGCCCTGGTACCTGCTGGATGTCTGAGTGCTTGTGGATACCTAGGTTCCTGGGAAATTTCTGGGTGCCTGAGGGATGACCAGGCATCTGTGTGAAGTCTGTGTGCCTCTGAGATATTTGGGTTCCTGCTGAATGTCTGGGCACCTACAGGATACTCTGGTGTCCACAGGTAACTCTGGTACCTGTAAGATGTTCAGAGGTCTGGGGGATGACCTGATACCTGTGGGTGCCTGTGGGAAGACTGGGTGCCTGCATGATGGCTAGATGTCTACAGGTTGGCTGGGTGACTGCATGATGCCTAAGCATCTGTGAAATTCTCTGGTACCTATGGGAGGTCTTGGTGCCACTAAAGGTGCTGGTGCCTATGGGATGTCTGGGTACTTGCAGGATATTTGGGTCCCTGTGGAATGTTTGGAATGTTTGGGTGCCTGCAGGAGGTTCTGGTGACTGCTGGATGACCAGGTACCTGTGTGATGTCTGGGTGCCTAAGGGATGGATGACCAGTTCCCTGCAGGAGGCCCTGGTTTATGTGGATATTGGGGGTGTCTGTGAGATGCCCTAGTGCTTACAGGATACCAGGGAGCCTGCTCGGTGTCTGGGTTTGGGTGGTAGGGCCCAACTTCAGGTCGAACTCCATCATGCTTCATCTGGAACTAGTATGGGTCCAGGTGAATGTCAATGATCAGAACAGCCTTCTGCCTCCAAAGACCATAGTAATGCCTGTGATCCACGCTTCTGCCACACAAGCTTGACTTAATTTTCTCTTTTTCTTTCTTTCTTTCTTTCTTTTTTTTTTTTTTTTTTTTGAGGGCACAGGGGTGGGAAGGTGAAGCAAGTATCGAGATACATTGTATGAAACTCAAATTATTAATAAAAGTATTATAAAAAATAAGGTGGATAGCGATCAAGGAAGACACCGATATCTACTTCTTTCTTCCATGTGCATGTTTATTCTCACACAGGTGCGTGAGATCCCCTTCCCTCCATACACACAAAGGTAGATAGGTAGGTAGATAGACAGACAGCCAAAGCAGACAGATAGGTAAATAGGTAGATATCCTTTAGCATGCTGCAACATACTTGAACCTTAATGACATTACACCAGGTGAAACAAGCCAGTTAGTCACAAGAACTGTTGTGTTGAATTCCTCATACCAAGCATCTAAAGCAGTCAGAAAGCAAAGCAACAAAAGGTAGAAAAATACTGGCTAAGGGCCAAGAGAGAGAAACGAAGAATTACAGTGTTGCAGGATAGAAAGGTTTGAGATCGGCTGAGCAGTGGTGTGGATCTACTATTACTGAACTGAAGTGTGTCATACATGACAGAGGCTGCTTAAGTGTAATGCATGCCACAAGAATTTAGTGATGGGTAAAACAACTGCAAAGAATGAGGGAGGGGTGAGAACATGGAAGGATTTAATGCTCCCATGCACTACAGATATTTTTAACTTCTTAAGGAAAAAGCATTAATGGATTTGCATATGCAAGACAGTAGATTCTAGACAAGTTGGAGGTGGTGGTATACCCTTGTAATCATGAAACTTGGGAGGCTGAGACAGAAGCATTGTCATGAGTTAGTTCAAGGTGAGCCTGTGCTACATAGTAAGTTTGAGGCTGGCCTGGGATATGTATCTCTACTGTGGCTTGGACCTAGGGTAAAAAGCTAGGTGCTTAGGGCTGGCAAGGTGGCTTGGCAGGTTAAAAGCACTTGCTGCCAAACCTGACTACCTGAATCTAGTCCACAGAACCCACAGTGTAAGGAGCAAACCTCCACATGGGCACCAACACACACACAAATACATTAGGAAAAATTAAGCTGGCTATGTAGTGCAGTGGACACTTGAATCTGTAGACTGAGTATGCCACAACTGATGGGTGTTTGTTCCTAAGGGTGAGTACGGGAGCTTCCTGTCCCTACTCCTTCCTCTCTATTTAGGATCTATTCTGAGTCTTCTCTAACTGTTTGTACATCAAAGGTACTTGTCACATCAGGAAGTTTATGGAGTCGCCCTTCCCTGGGGTATGTTCATTTAGACAGCAAGAAATGACTTAACAATCCTTACTGTGGCTCCTTGCTTTCTCTTTCAGGAAGCTAAGTGCGTCTCCACTCTCCATCCCCTGTGCCCACCCTGCTTCTGTGCCAGGCCATGTCCTTTGCCTCTGCCCACAGAAATTCAGTTCTTACTTTTTCCTCTTTGAAAACTACTTCAGCCTTAGTAAACTTGTTGATGGGGCCAGACCAGTGAGACGTCTAAGGGGCTGGGAGAAGAACCAGCAGCATACTGGACCACAGGCCTAGGTTGCAGTGGGGTCTTCAGAACCTGGATTTCTTCTGCAGGGTCAGAGGAGGGTCAACTTGAGGTCACTTTGGTCCCTTGTACAGGGACATGTTCTGAGCAGGTAGCCATGGGGCTCAGCCGCAGGGGTTTCTGACCTGAGCAAGTCTGGGCTTAGGGGAAAACTACGAGACTCCATCAGGGAAGAGGTCACATGGCAATGTTTACTGCTGACCCATTAGGCTGTTTTATTTTGTTTAATCCCTCTACAAGCCACTCACTATCCTTCTACTAGCAACAAAGGTAAGCGTGTAGAAGTCTAAGGCAGTCATCATAGGGTTGCTTTTGCTGTGATAAAGCACCATGACCAGAAACAATTTGGAGAGGAAAGAGTTTATATCAGTTTACAACTCTCAGGTCATGCTCCATTACTGAGAGAAGTCAGGGCAGGAACCTGGAGGCAGGAACTGATGCAGAGGCCATGAAGGAGTGCAGCTTACTGGGTTGTTCCTCGTGGCTTCTTCAGACTTGTTTCTTAAACACCTCAGGACCACCAGTCCAGGAGTGGTCCCACCCACAAAGGGCTGGGTTTCCCCACATCGATCACCAATTAAGAAAATGCACCACAGTCCTATTTAGAGAAGCATTTTCTCAATTGAGGCTACCTCTTCCAAAATGACTCGAACTTGTGTCACATTGATATAAAACTAGCCAGCACAGCAGCCTTGGAATCCAGCCACTTCCTAGCCTCGTGGGTTTTGATAGATCAGCCCAGGACTTGGCTGTAAAAGTGGTACCAGCAATGCCTGCCACACTGCCACATTAGTTAGTCTGTGAAGCTGGTAAGGAAAGGTCCCTATTTGTTTCTGAGCCCTAGACGCATATGATAGTAGATCATAATTGTTGTAAAAGTTTATTTTTAATTGTGTTTAAAATATCGTTTTGTGTACTGTTGGGGGAAGGCTACAAGGTCTTACCAATTTGTATTATCTGCAGGTGTTGGATTTATGTGGGGGATGTGTAATTGCTTATGATCTGCAAGTGGTATCAGTAGAACACCTAAGGAATTCTGAATCAATAAAAACACCTGAGCTCAGACGCTCGGGGTTCTACTGTCCAGGATGGTGCTGGCCATTATGGTGGTTCCCTCTGCTGAGGTCTGGCAGGGTTGAGTTATGAGAATGCTTCCGTCTCTTCCTTGCTGAGCTGCCCCAGCAGCAGCAAACTACTACACATGGTGCCTGCAATGTGGAGACAAGGAAGAACAAGAAAGAAAATCCAGACCTCACAGAGTCCGGTAGAGTATGCTCAGGGAAGCTACCAGAGGATAGAGATTAAGGTATTAATTGAAGGCTCCTGAAGGAAGAGGAGATGAAGAAAGAAAATAAGCTTCAGTGAAGAGAAAAGGCTGTGAAATTGATAAAGAAAAAAAGAAAAAAGCTCCGAGGTGAGAGCCACAGAATGGAAGCCCTTAGAGATAAAGAATTCAACTGGGAGCTGGAAAAAACAAGGTTCTTATTGCTTTTCCTGATCATAGAGCCAGCTCTCCCTCCTGCCACTGGTGGTAGTGTACTGTTGCACAGAGTTTTCTGATAGCTGCAATGTATGTGTGTGAAGCTCGAGATAGTGTGTTTGAGATCTATGAAGAAGAGTATATGTTTCCCCATAGTGGTGGTGAGAAAGAATGCCAAACAGCCAGAATGTTTCAACCAGTGATTCTTCCCACCCCAGGAAGTTGTAGCTTGGAGCCAAAAAGCCACTTAGTTAAACTGAATAGTTTTTTCCTGCAAACCTGACTACAAGTGGTCCAGACACTG
Source organism: Cricetomys ansorgei (assembly GCA_026225945.1). Taxonomy (NCBI): domain Eukaryota; kingdom Metazoa; phylum Chordata; class Mammalia; order Rodentia; family Nesomyidae; genus Cricetomys; species Cricetomys ansorgei. The sequence continues at coordinate 28,790,187 of JAMJFZ010001038.1, forward strand.
GTGATGAGGACTCCACCCACAAGGGGACCCTTCCTGCAGACAAAGTGATCAGTTATTTTTCCAGCAAATCAGACTCTATCTTAAAATCTGGAAAGTGTTTCCTCAGGGTCAGCACACAGAAACTGTCTTCCAGAACTGGCTGAGGTTATATCTCGTGCTGGCAGCTGAACTTGGTACTGTAAGAGTCACCCAGGTCTTACTGGTTTTGAAGGCATGAAGGGGTCTTTAGAGAGCAGCTGAGGCTTGGAACTGTGAGAGGACAGGGGAGACCATTGATGAGAGTGCAGCCTCGATAGTAGTTGAAGGCCCAGAATGAGGGTTCATGTAAAGAAGCTGAGGCTTGGCACCATGAAGAGAGCCCAGGAGAGGCCATTAGTGAAAGTGCAGCCCAGTTGCAGTAAAGGACCCCAGCAGTTTTTGAGATGCCAATACCATGGGATGACCACCGAGGACAGCAGCAGCACTGGAGTGAAACCAGCTGGAGCCTGGAGGACAAACTGTGTGTGCTGCATAGGGCAGAGCCTGAGAAGTGATCCAGGTCCTTTGGAGGAACCCAGAAGATTGTGAGTGAATTTCAAATAATTGGACATTGATCATGTTTTTCTGCTGTCCAAAAACATTGTGAAAGGTTTGTTTGGTATCATTTGGTCCTATGCATTAGTAACCCTCAATATTGTTCCTCTTGTAAATAGTTTTGCTGGTATAGTGTTAAATTGTGTTGTAGAGATAAAGCAATATTTTTGTCTTATATAGAAAGGGGGAAATGTTATAGAAGTTTATTTTTAGTTGTGTTTAAAATATTTTGTGTACTGTTAAGGGAAGTGCTACAAGGTCTCTGCAATTTGTATTGTCTGCAGGTGTTGGATTTCTGTGAGGAATGTTTGATTGCTTATGATCTGTATGTGGTATCAGTAGAACACCTACTGAGTTCTGAATCAATAAAAACACCTGAGCTCAGACATTCAGGGTTCCACTGTTGAGTATGGCATTGGCCATGATGGTGGTTCTCTCTGCTGAGGCCTGGCAGAGTTTGCACTTACGAAAGCACCTCCTTGTCATCCTTGGTGATACACCATAGCAGCTGAACAACTACACATAATGTTCTCAGTTCTGTAACTCTGTGGAACTAATGCTGAGGTGCATCAGCCTGAAGAGAAAAGGTCTCTTTTTATCTGTCTTGGGAGAACTGTGGCAGGTTTTTCTTCCAGTGCACATTCTAAGCATCCCTGTCTAGTACTGTCCTTTCTCTTCCTTGCTCTGGGAAAAACTACATCTTACATCCTTTCAACAACTGCCATACAGTGATTCCCAGGGCAGCAGAATAGCTGTCTCTTTGTCTCATTCTTTCTTTCTTCTTTTTTTCATTTTCCTTGACAACAGAAAGCTTCCCGCGCACGTGCCCCCCCCCTCCCCCCCCCATCTAGAAAAGAAGCAACATCATCCTGTCAGTGCTCAATTCTGGCAGAAATGGAGGCAACTAAAATAGAAAGAGAAAAATATTTTGGCAAGAGCCAGGAATCTGAAATTGCACAGCATTTACTGGGTCAGATACATTTCAGGGCTGCAAATACTGTGTTATTGCCAGCATGGTTCATGCTTATTTCTAAGATAATTCTCTCTTCACTACTCATGACAAATGCACTGACACTCTAATTTGTAAATCCACCCCCCTCCTGCCCTTGCTGGGTCATTTTGCTGCTCCTTTCAACAAAGAAGCAGCAGAGTCTGTTAACTAATCTCTTACATTTGGATTTGGTCTTATATTCTGTGGCACAATTCTTGGAACAATGATCCACTCACTCCAGATAGGGAACCAATGACAGACCGAAATAACAATGCCACCAAAGTCCAACTGGTAAACCAATAAATTTAATGAAGCTTCTTACTTCATGGGTAAGGGGTAACTTACAAGTGTAGAGATGACTCAGAGGAAGCTGTGTCACTGAAAACCTACCCCAACATGGGTGACAGTTCAGGAAAGCTAGAAGCCTGGATTTCTCTGCACAACTTACAGAAAGCTCAATGGATTGGAGGGTCTCCTCTCCTTAGCATCCTTGCTGCTTATATAACTTTGGGGAAGGGGTGGGGGGGCTTGTGAATCTTGTAAGTTTTAGGGACTCCCTGTGATTTGCGAGTTGCTTATTTCCTGAGTGGTGAGGAGCTTCCCTCCAGATGGAATGTTTCCACTAGGTGAGTGAGACCCTTTATGTGAAAATATGTAAGATACATGGCAAAGCACTAAATTGTACAATCCAAGGCCATCCTAGGCTTTTACTATTCCCATCACCTGACACATTAGTAAAGACACCCAGCTAACCCATAGACTAATCAGTAAAATAAATATTGCTGGAGCCACCGAATCTTGTAACTATTTGTTATAAATAGCAGTAGTAACTAGCTAATACAGTATATTTGCCTAAAATATTAATACTATAAGGTTGTCTATGACATCTAGCCAAAATGGTGAATGGTTCTGAATTTCAAGCTGATGATATAATTACCAACTTGGAGGGTGAGTTTGAAATCTCAGTCATAGGCAGCCTCCCATTAATGCTCCCATGCACAGCCATCATGCCCCTGCCTCTGCCTTTGGAATTTTACTTCTCTTACCTGGATATCCCTTCCTGTCCCCTCTTGCATACTGGAATCATTCTGGATCTTCAAGGACCTACTTCTAAATGTTTTCTAAATGATCTTGGTGGCCATCCCTGCCTCTCTATTAATTCCTAGGGTTTTTTCTTTGGCCATGCACTAGACACCCTGAACCTGCTGCTTCCTCCTTTGGCTACTGTTGCTTGTCTCCAGTTGTTTACTAAACTGGATTCCAGGTTCCTGAGGGGTGGAGCTTTCTTGCCCTTCATTCATCCTCCAAGGCTTACACAAAACTTTGAAGAGGAAGTCCAGAATCTTTCACAAAGCCCTTGCAAGTTAACTGGCTTCCAGGAAGTTAATTGTTAGGAGGCCACAGCTAGTCAATATAACCAGAGGGCAGGATAATTCAGTGGGTAGGTGTGTAGATGGATAAATAAAGAGTGGATAGATGGATTAAATACCTCCATTCCCACATTCATAGATCTGATGATGGAATGGTGATCTGTGATCATTCCACTAAGAACATAAATTTTACCTTAAAATGCCTTTGTTTTGAGGGTTCCTTTAACCACTCAGTCTCCCCAAATTAGGCATGCCCTCTACCTCCTGCAACTGTAGCCATCTCCTAGGGGACCTCACCTACTTTCCCCAGTGTGACAATCTGTCATGTTCTCTCCTCATCTCCATCAGACCTCCCCTTCCCCATCTCAAGTTGAGAGTAGAGGCTGTACTTTAACATGAGGCTTCCCAACATTTGGTACCTTGTCATGTAGAGGAATATCATAAGTATCTGATATTTCATCTCTCCATCCTGCCTTTATTTTAAATGCCCTAATTTAAAAACTCATCATTGGTGAAATAAGCAACTACAAAAAACTATGACTGACCTTCTGTTTATCACCATGTCTACCTCCCTCACTTTTACAGTCTGCAAGCCATTTCCATCTCTCAGTGGGCTGAAAACCACATCATAGCTTCCTCTTTACCTTTGTCGTGACAGCACAGAATTTTGTCACTCAGCTTCTGAGCAACTTCGGAGACGCTGCCTGAAAAGCTGTGCTGGTCCAGATGGCATGCATCCTGCGTGTGGCATCTCTCTTTCTCTCTCTGAGTAAGTTTTATAACCCTGATGTTTCTACCATCACAGGAGCTAACCATACAAAGGCTTCCAGGTGAGGGAGCAGGACTGTTTGCTCTTCATTGGAACAACTAGGTTATAGACTTCCGATTTTGTGATAATTTATACTTATTGATGACAGTTTTAGACTTCCTTGGATATCCTTGTGATCTGTGGCTGTGGAAGACTTTGTTGTATCTATATATCTATCTATCTATCTATCTATCTATCTATCTATCTATCTATCTATCTGTCTATCGCTAAAATTTGTCTGTGTGGCCAGATCTTTGAGCTTTCCATGGCCCTGGCTTTGTCTCACCTTCCTGGGCTAGCCACCCCATGGGAGAAGAGGTTTCACTGCCACACAAAGAGGCCTCAAGGTTAGCCTGATGTTAGGGTGTAACTACGTACATGTGCCTTGTGGATGAGACTAGGTAAGAGATAAGGTAATGAGAGCACTCTAAAGTTTAGGCCAAGCTAAAAAGAAGGTTCTAGGTTTTACCTGAGGGCTAAAGAGAGAGACAGAGAAGGACCAGGAATGTTAGTTGGCTCTGCTAAAGGCCATATGGAAGCCTTTATCTGGCCTAGGGGCATTTACATGTGTTTCAACAGGGTTGGGGAAGGACAAATTTGGAGGTAGAATGTTGTGGAAATTTATTTTTAGTTGTTATAAAATGTTTTATGTGTTGTTGGGTGAGGGGCTGCCTAGGTTCTTGGCGTTCTGTACTGTTTGCAAGTGTTGGATTTCTGTGGGGTTGTTTAATTGCTTATGATCTGCACGTGATATCAGTAGAACACCTAAGGAGTTTGGAATCAATAAAACACCTGAGCTCGGATGCTCGGGGTTCCACTGTTACTATAGCACTGGCCATGATGGTAGTTCCCTCTGCTGAGGTCTGGCAGGGTTTGCAGATATGAAATATGCCTCCTTGTCTTTCTTGCTGAGCCCACACAGTGGCTAACTACATTAGTAGAAGGAAAAAACAGGTGAATTGAGCAGGGAATAAAATAGTTCCTTACTAGGTAGCACACGGAAGTACTGTGTGCTGTATAAAAAGACCACCTCAGAATAACTTATAAATGCAAATTATAAAATGCATAGGACTGTAGAGTAAAACGGCCATGCCAAAATAGAGTTATCAAAATATTTTCAATAGCCAGTATGATGGCATCTCTAATGACAGCGCTTGGGAGCCTGAAGTATGAGGTCAAACTGAGTTATATAGTGAGCCCTATCTGAACAACATTAAAAAAAATAAGTCCTAATATATTTATTTCCTTTCTTGGGAGGAAGCTATGCTCACCACTGTACCACCAACACAGACACCTATTTCCTTTCCTATTTGTGTGTTATAAAAGGTCTGGAGGAATTAACCATCAACTTCAGAGAAATGGTGTATGTGAAGAGACTATTTTAATATAATCACAAAAATTGTCATACAACGTGCAAATAGACACGATTTCTTGTTCATATCCATCACAGAACGAAGTAGGACATTTTCATAGAAAATAGAGATATCAGGTCCTTTTTCATACTGGCTTAAGAACATTTTAACCCTTTAATTGTGGGTTCAAGTTTAGAACTTTTGCTTTCTGGAGACTGAGTGGAGTTAGTGCAGAGACCTGGATAGCTCTGATGAGGGAGGAACTGGGCTAAGCTGTAGTCAGTGTGGCCAAGGCTATAGCTTTAAAAGAAAACTGAAAGGAGTACAACATTCAGTACAAACACTGGTGGAGCTGAACCAGGCTCATGTCTCAAAGAGCATATGGGTGATCAGACCTGGGTCCTGATGAGGAGTCAAATAGCCTGCAAAAAGATGCTCTAGGACCACTTGCCAGGTGAGTGGCACCTGCCTGCACCCTGGCAGGGCAGGCATTGATGGACAGGTGCTATGGTGGGGTCCTGCACGGACTGCTGTTTCTATGATCCAGTTTAGTCATCTGACCTAGTAAGCATGCTTTGTGTTTAGGGACTGTGCATTTGCCTTGTGTGTAGGTGAAATGGTTTTACATTGTACAGTGATACAAAAAGTTGCATGTTCTCATTCTGGTTTTTACTGTATGTTTACAGTTGTTTGTTTTTGGTAAAAAGGCTGAAAGGTCTATAGGAAGGATCATACGGTGAAAACTGAAAAAGGGGGAAGCTGGGTGCTCGTCCCTCCCCACTTCACGGTCGCCTGACCTGGGTTCTGCATTTGTTTCTTCTAGACTTTGACTCATGTTAACTCATGTTAATTTTGCATGGAATCACAGTTTTTACACGAGGCATGCTTAAATCAGGAAGTAACGTGAAAGCCTGCTATGCCTCGTTTTAATTATAGAGCGGAAATGCAGGAAATTAATGATGATTAAGTGATCAATCACGTTGTTTGGCAAATCTATTCTTGGTCCCAACCCCACTGCGTTGTTTCGTACCGCGGGGACTAAGTCTCCAGGACCCACTCACCATGCATTCTACCACTGAGCCATACTCAACGCCTCAGTTTATTATTTTTAACTAGTTATTATTGTCTGTGGCGTGTGTTCTATGTGGATACACGTGGAGTCAGAGGCTGGCTATCTTCTTGGTTCTCTTCCTCCTCTTCATGGGTTCTGGGGATTGACCACAAGCTTGGTTGGTAAGTGCCTTTACCTGATGAGCCACCTCACCAGACCCATTTTATTTATTTGTTTTTCTATTAAACAGAGAGGCTAAGTAATAAATTAGAATGTGACACTTGGAAGCTAATGCAGTTGGTAAATGTTCTCATTGGCTTAGCAGTTAGGCTCGCTGCTCCATCTATCACCTCTCACCCTGACCACCTGCCAAACAATTAAGGGGGCCAGTAACACAAGAGGCCTTTGGAGAGGGGCTATTTTTGTGTTACTGAGATTGTGTTCATGGAAAAACAGAAAAAATTGTTCTGCCTCATTCTGGGTGGATGGTGTCCCAGCTCCACACACACCACAGAGCTTTTAATGTGTAAGGAAAGAGCAATTGTTTGGTGTGTTGGCCGTTCCCTAGGTAGGTTTTTGCACAAGGTGGAATTACTTCAAATTCTTTTGTTTGGTTTCGAGACAGGGTCTCACTCTGTAGCCCTGAACATGACTGTGTTGTCGCCTAAGTGTGTCCTCTCAGTAATCACCTGTTGGAAGTTAAACCCCAGGGTGATGGTATTAGGAGTTATGGCCTTTGAAAGGTAGTTGTCTGAATGTTTAGTGCACTTACAAAAGACTGGAGAGACCCAGCTAGTCCCTTCCATGTGTGAGTACACAGATAGAAGGTACATCTTTAAAAATCAGGCTCCCACTAGACACCAAATCTACTAGAGCCTTAATCTTGGAACACCCAATCTCCAGGACTGTGTTTCTAAGGCACTCCATTTAGATTTTCTTTATTGCCACCAACAGATTAAGACATAGATCTTTTTAGTGAATGAAAAAGTGTTGAGGCTTCACAGGTTATTTACTTATTTATTTTTGCCGTTCTGGGAGTAAATTCAGGGACTAGTGCATATTAGGCAAGCACTCTACCATCTTTGAGATGGAGAGAAATGATTTCCAGAGGTCAGTTCAGAAGGATCGCACATTGAAGTACCTAGCTGTCACGAGCACTCCCTCGTGCACTGTGTCGAGCCGCTCTCCTCCTAGAGAGGATGATACTGCAGGAGACTGACCTTCTAGTAGAGGGATGATTAGGCTTTTCGCACACTGGCTCTCATTCTTGTGGTCCAGCCTTTTCTTCCACTTGCCTTCTCTGGCTCCATCTGTCTCTTCCCCTCCCCTGCTGCCTCTGCAAAGGTGCCCTTATGCATCTCACCGCCCATTACTCGTCATTCAGCTATCCTTTCCAGCCGCCATCCTGCCCCCTATACTACCACAAAGTCATTTATATATCCCACGGTCACTTCTTACCCTCAAAACCACCGCTGATTCTGCTCTACTGGAATTTCCTACAAAGATCTGCACGGCAATCTCGTCATTTAACTCAAAGGACTCTCCTAGTCCTAACCCTCCATCAGTCCTCAGCAGTGTTGGCCGAGCCCTTTCCTGTTGGAGCATTCTACAGCCTTCGGTTTCCAAATCACAGTGTAGTGGCTGCCTCCTGACTTCCAGTTCTCCTTTTATAATGTTTGGTCCCCACCCATCTTCAAAACAAAGTTTTTCGGTGGCCATCTTCTTTAGGCTCTCTGACATTTCTGAACACTTACATGTAATAAACCTTGTCTACGTCTACAGCCCAGAACCCTGCCTAGGTTCAGGGACTGGCCAAAGCAGTTAGAAACAGTGGGCATAGACACAGATCAGCTGGGCACTTGCAGGTTTAGGTTCAAGTCTGGCTGAATCAGTGTGAAGTTTGACATTACTAAACACGGGAATAATAGAGTTTTTGAAAGGGTTTAATTACAAATGTTTTTGAAGTCTACAAGTCTTTAAAGTAAAATACACATGTAACTGATTCTGAAGCCTGTTCTCATGCCCCAACTGCTACTGTTACAGATTCCTAACTTGCAACTGATTCCTAACTGTAGCAGATTCCCACTGTGCTTTTTTTTTTTTTTTCCTCTCTAGCTCTAAAAAGAGACAGGAAAGATAGAATTATTCACCACTCTTGCAGGTGGCCTTTAAAGATAGAGAGAAAAATTCATTGCCCTTTTTTGGCTATCCTTATCTGTCTGAAGCTTGGAGAACAGGAGCTCATGCGGAACTGAACTATCATCTCTATAACCATCCCACCAACTGTCAACTGCCAACTGGACACTGCCTCCTTTCTATCCCAGGCTGTTCCCAGAAGTCCAATTGGCATGTAACCATGAGGAGAGCTGCACGGGACAGAAAACTTCTTGGCAAAGCGTCCTGCTACACTCACATATTTAACTATTTTTTCAAATCTTTCCTGTTTATTCCATAGCACCCAAATTACTTGTTTCTAAAAATAAACTATTGTCTGCTTACCCACCCTCGAATACACCCTTAAATACCCCTTTCTTCTGCTTATCCATTATTCTCCCACCTAATTTATCAAACATGGGTATCTGATTTTCTCCAACCCCCTGCCCCAATGTTTATCCCTACTACACTGAAGCATCCAGAGCACTAACCTCTACAGACACCATCTCCATGATACTCTTAAGTTACAATCCCTTTCTTTCCATCCCTGCACTTTCATAACCTCTGTCTTGTGCTAGAATTTACCTGCTGTCTATTTCCGATTTCCACCATCCTCCACACAAACATCAGGTTGCTTTTCCTAAGATCATTCCAACACTCTCAGTGGGTTGCCTACTGCCTAATTAACTCTAAACTGCTAACCACGATAGTCAAGTTCTTCAGGTTGCTAGCCAGTCTCATGCCCATCTATCAGTCTTTCCCACCAGCTGGCCACTTCCTATTTCTGAAGAGATCTTTTCATTTTTACTCATGTTATCTTGTCATAAAATCTCTTTCCCTTAAAAGGCTCTGTCTCTACTTGGTCTGCAATCTTCCTCATCCACCAAGGTCCAATCCTGATGCTGTTTGAGCTAGTCAGTTTTTATCACCTTGACGTAAACTTGGATATACCTAGGAGGAAGGAATCACGTTTGAGGAAATGCCTCCATCAGACTGGCCTGTAGGCATGTCTGTGCAGACACATTCTTGATTGCTAATTAATGTAAGAGGCCCAGCCCACTGTGGGCAGTACCATCCCTAGGCAGGTGTCCCAGATCTATGTAAGAAAGTAACTGAACACAAGCCTAGGAGAAAGTCAGTAAGCTGTGTTTTTTCATGGTCTCTGTTTCAGTTCCTATTTCCTGGTTCCTTCCTTGAGCAGGATCCCACACTGGCTTCCCTCCATGTTGTAAGTTGAATTAAGCCCCCACCCCTGAAGTTGACTTTGGTTATAGTGTTTGTCACAGAAACAGAAGGAAACTATGACAGCATCACTTCTACAGGCCTCACCTATTTCCTCCCTCAACCAGGAAATCTTGCCTCTCTTCAAAGCCCCCAGGGCTTTCATTCGTATCTTCCTCATGGAGATAATTGCAGTTCTAACTGTCTAGCTTATTAGGGCTAAAGGTCAGAAATGACTCCAACTCATCTTCGTATCTTAGTCTCCCAAGTATCAGAAAGACTTTAAGTGGCTGAATAAATATTTATTGAATTGGCAAATAAAGCAGCAGAAAATAAAAGTGCTAGTTTCACAATAGAAACTTTCTAATGTGCACTTAATTGAAGTTACTTCACCAAGAAGTGATAAAAAAATGTTGAAGAAGCGTTGCCCCCGCTGCCCACAATAAAAATAATAATATAATGTGCCCTGACAGAAAAAGATTAATGGTGCCTCAAAACTGTACTTAAAAAAAAAAAAACACGTTTATTTGTATATATGTACGTCCATGTCCCCATGTGTATGTGTATATGCATGTATGTGCACGTGGAAGCCAATGTTAGGTGCCTTTTTAACCTCTCTTTACCTTTTCTTTTTTTGTTTGCAATTTTTTGGAAATTAAAATATAATTATGTCATTTTCCCCCCTTCCTTCCTCCCTCCAGCCTCTCCTATATCCCCCTTGCTCTTCTCAAATTTATGACCTCTTTTTTCCTTGCCGTTGTTACATGTATGTATAGGTGAGTCTATATATACATATCCATGCGTAAATATATAAATGTAACCTGCTCGGCTCATTTAGTGCTACTTATATGCACATGATTTCATGGCTGACTACTTCGTATTAGATAAACAATTAGGGAGTTCATCCCTGGGGATGAATATTTCTCCCGCTCTCAACAATCCTTAGTGGCCTGTAGTTCTTTGTCTATGGGTGGGGCCCGATGAGATTACCTTTTTCCACGTGAGCATGTCTATTAGTGCTGTACTTCTTCAAGTCTTGTTTAGGGACTCTTATTGTTTGTGGATGGGTGATGCTGTCATTTCTAGAAGACATATTCTCGCAGCCGATTTCCAGTCCTCTTACACTAACAATCTTTCTGCCCCCCCACCATCTTCTATGATGTTCCCTGAGCCTTACATGCAGGAGTTGTGTTGTACATGTCTCAGTTGGAGCTGGGCACCTCACAATCACTTGTCCTTTGCACTTTGACTGGTTGTGGTTTCCTGTGATGTTCTCCTTCTATTGCAAAGAGAAGTTTATTTGATGAGTAGTGAGAGTTACACTTTATCTGTAAACATAAGGATTAATATTTAGAATGTAGTTAGGAATTATTCTGGCTTAGTAAAGTGTCAGTAGTAGGTTCTTCACTAAGATCCATGACATCACTAGTTCTAGGTGGTTGGCTGGGTTTCCAGTACTAAGCATGGTTTCTCTCCTGTTCAATGGTCCTTCAGTCCAATTAGAGAGTTGTTGGTTACCACCGAGATATGAGTGCCAGTATTGCATCCTTAGGATATCTTGCCAAGTTGGTCACAGCTGAGTGTCTACCTTATATTTAGAAACAGGATCAGTCACTGTGTCTGGGACTCTTCATTCAGATAGATGAGCTTGCCTACAGGCCTCAGGAATCCTCCTGTCTCTGCCTCCATAGCACTTAGATGGCAGGTGCACCACTGTACCCAGCTTTTACTGGACACTGAGGATACTCAGGTCCTCATGCTTGCACAACAGGCACTTTGCTTACTGAGCCATCTCCTCAGTTCTAAAACATATTCTCATGGTGAAATGCAGTATTAAGAAAAGGTAAATAAAACATAAATGTGCAGTTTGACAAACAAGCAGAAAATAAAACCTGTATAATCACAAAGTTCAAGAAACAACATTGTTAGGTCCCCCAAAGTGCCTACCCATCCTGCCTACCCATCATCAGGACATAATCCTTCCCCAACTAGTCATGTTCCTGATTCTCATGATAATCACCTCGTGACTTAAAAAAAAAAAGGACTATTTTAACCCTTATGTACCAACTAAACAATGCAATGTGCTTTTGCCTATTTTTTAATTTTTTAAAAGCTAGAATATTTCTGTACCTAGCCAAAAAGATTCAAAGGTATTCTGTGTCTGATCAGACATGATTCTACATATTATTATATTATTGCAAATAGATTTTTATTTTTAATTTCTTTGTAATAGTCCATCTTATGGTATACCACCACGGTATATCTGTTCTACTGTTGATGGACACCTGGGCTATCCCTTGTTTGGGGTGGCAATAAATTGTACAGCTGTAAATGCTCCATCATGTGTAGCCTGGTACACAATGCCCATGCTTCACTAAGGTTACATTGCTGAAAATGTTTTAAACTTCCTCTGTAGTCACTCTCCAGTAAGTAATAATTTAATTTTTTCTAATGTAGTCTAATTCCTATTTATAGATATTCACTTAAAAAAAGTGTGATATAAATACATAACATTGAGATTTATGAATACGTGAATGTATTTTTAAATTATTACTGGAAATGTGTATGGTTGGGTATTGATCAGTTTCTTGGCCAGTTTTAGTTGAGTATATTCAGATGTACCTTTTAAGTTTCTAGTTGATTATATCAAGTAATTACCCTCCTGTGGGGGAGGGAAGCCTCCTTCTGTGCCTTTAGATTGTTTCCATTTCCTTCTTATGAGCTCTGCAGTTATCTTCCCTCTCTCCCCGCAGGAGTCTCCTTAACTCTTTCTCCTTGCTCTGCTTTTCTGAAGCCTGTTCTGAAGGATTCTATAATGTCAACTCCTCTGTGCTGGCCATCGCTCTGTCTGGAGCCTTCTGATGCCATCCAATCCCATCTTGCCCTTTGAGGTTCCTGGACCCTCGTAAAAGATCTTGTCCATCCCTGTGGCATCCTTGCCACTGGTCCCTGCTGTTTTGGAAACACAAAGTACATTCGCTTTCAGTATCAATCATAATAAACAAATGCAGTAGTTTCTGGGGGGAAAAAAGCTGAATTTAAAACATTTCTCTATAGAAATGTTACCTTCTAATCACGTTTTCTCCTTTAGACCTAATATTCTGCAGTTTCAATTAGAAAACATCTAGCTGAAAACCACAGGTAAGAAAAGAATTATAATAAACTCTCATCCCAGAACCTGCTAGACCTGGAAAAGCATCTGTTTTAGAGTTTCTCAGTAAAGTAAAAGGGCCTTTCTAAGTTAGGAAAACAAAACCAGCAAAACAAAGCAAAAGCAAATAGAAAAGAAAAACCTTTACATTAGAGACAGGACCTGTTGCTGCCACTTCCGGTGCTAATTTTATCTAGTCTTGCATCAGACCAGACTGAGAGCTCTAAATATCGCCAACCAGCCCACAAGGAAAGGCATTGGAAACAGAACTGTGAACTTTCTCTCTCTTGAGAGCCCTTCTGTGTCTCAGAATTTGAGGTTCGAGGAAGTTTATGCTGTTTTGCCATAAAATCCTGCAAGAGGTAAATTATCAGATATTTTGCTACCTTTCAACAAGTCCATTTAGACAAGCTGCTGCTTTGTGGATGTGGCCTCGATACATGGTTGAAGCTAAACATTTCCCAAAGGAGACTAGGGCTATGCAAGCTGAAGTTACAGAGGAGCAATGACCTCGCTGAGCCATTTCACTGCTATCCAGCCTGAGGATGGCAGTGAAGATTTAAGGTGATTACAGCTAATAACCTGTGGTCTCATTACCAGGATGGTAATATAGAGAACTACATGATGTGGTACCCCGGGAATTAGAGCACTCATTTATTTTTATTCCCCTTTCTTCTTCCCACTTGCAAGCTAAGCTCAGCATCAGCCAGAGGGAAGTAAAAATTCAAGAAGGGCCACTGTACAGAGCCGAAGGTTACCCTGTCAGCATCAGCTGCAACGTAAGTGGTCATCAGGGACCCTCTACGCAGGATTTCCAGTGGTCCATTTACTTGCCAAAGGCCCCAACCAGCGAAATCCAGATCATCAGTACCAAGGATGCCAGCTTCTCTTATACAGTGTATTCCCAGAGGGTGCGAAACAAGGAGATCTACGTGGAAAGGCTGCAGGGCAACTCAGTCCTACTGCACATCTCAAAGGTCCAGAGGAGGGATGCTGGCGAGTATGAGTGCCACACACCCAACACAGATGAGAAGTACTTTGGAAGTTACAGCGCGAAGACAAATCTAACTGGTGAGCTCCTGCTAGCCAGCCCCTGGGGAGCCTATCTCCACTACTGCAATGTCCCACTAGGGGAAAAGCTTTCCACTAGTCTGTTTGCTCTGTGTAAAGCGCCTACCTACCACTCTGAGTATTTTGGAGATGTGTTACAAGTACATATCTCCTGCTCTCTCAAGCCAGTAATTCATTTTCCAGTGACCTATGCCACACAGATTGATCCAGAATGGGGCCTTCCCAAGACCTTACTCACAAGTTGGTAGTAGCACAGCATTAAATAGATCTTTACATGTCTCCTCATCCCATATCATCTTGCAACTTAATAAGAAAGCTGGCACTAATACCATAGGTGATGTCATTAACTGCAGAGTGATTATTTTTCAACCACCGTTTTCTAGAACATTTACCTATAGGGAAAGGAAAAGATTCTTGCCATTGTCATTTGCCTGGAATATCTAGCTTCCTTTTGCAGATAGCAAATTCCTACACAATCTTCAGGATGCAGACTCAATATTACCTCCTTTGCAGAACCCTTTAGATTGCCTCATGGAATATCTCCAACTCAGTTCTTCTTAATGTCCTGTTCATACCGTGATCACCAGCATTCACCCAGCTATGTCATAATTGGCTATTTATATGCACATCTTCCACTACCCTCTGAGCGTCCCAGGAACACTCAGCTCTTAGTGGAGTATCTGTAATATTCACTGACTCAGTCTCAGGGGTACTTTCACATAAGCTCTGACCGTGTGGCTTACATTTGAGGAAGAAGAGAATGGTAGAGTTCTAAGACAGCTATGGGAACTTTGGGAAAGATTGCATTTGAGCTCTGGATAACAAATTACATTATTTCAGATCTCCATAATAGAAAAAGCAGGTTAGGGTCCAGGGAGGGAAATGAAGCGATCCATTCGTGTGCATATAGTGATACTCGGAGTGACTGAGGGCCAGAATCTAGGTCTGGATGTGCCAGTGCTCTTCCCACTAGCTGCTGAGTAGCTAACCTGGCTCCAGTCTATGCTGGTGAAGCAAAGCCATGGTCATACATACATCACTGAGCCAAAGTCCCCATGCTCTCTTGGCAATAGGAAAAGCCCACGTTAGGAAAGCATATGGCTCTGAGAGCAAACTCGGAGGATATGCTTTGAGGATGAGGTTTAGGCGCCATTTCCCCTCTTGAAGGTCCAGTGAGACAAACATGAACCAGTCGGGTGATCACCGCTTCTTTGTTTCCAGTGATTCCCGACACCCTGTCGGCCACCATGCCCTCCCAGACTCTCAGCAAGAAGGAAGGCGAGCCCTTAGAACTCACCTGTGAGGCGACCAAAGCCACAGCTCAACACACCCACCTCTCTCTCACCTGGTACCTGATGCAGGAAGGAGGGAGCCAAGCCACTAAGATCATTTCTCTCTCTAAAGATTTTATATTGAGCCCCGGGCCCTCCTACGAAGATAGGTTCCTGGCGAGCGATGTGGGACTGGAGAAGCTCGGAGCCACTTCCTTCAAGCTGTCCATAGGCAGGCTCCAGCCCTCAGATCAAGGACAGCTGTTCTGTGAGGCCGCAGAATGGATTCAGGATCCGGATGAAACATGGACTTTGATCACAAGAAAGCAGACAGATCAGACAGCTCTGAGGATCCAGCCAGCAGGTAATTATCTTCCTTGGAAACCTGTGAATTCACCGTCAGTGAGTGTGTAGGGAATCTTCTTCTTCTTCTTTTTTTAACCTTTTGTTGACTTTTGCCAGAATGTAGATTGAAGTTCATTTCCTTTTTGTCATCTGGGAAGCATAACTAAAAAGCAGATGTTCCAGAATGTTCCATTTTGGCTCTGTTCAAGGGAGATTTTATATCTGGGACAAGGAATGTGAAACGGCTAGATTGGTGCTACAAACCAGCTTTATAAAGGTTTACATAAAGTCAGTTTTATAGCCATCTTTGCCAGGCACTTTGTACGGATTTGTAAACACGTTATCTATGTTATTTCATTGCAGTCCAACCACCCCATGAGGTAACCAGTCAGCTCCTTATTTTAAAAACAAGAGACCCCGGTTACAGACACACTGAGAACTTCCCGACACTCACTGGGGAGAGGACAAGCTGCTTCCAAAGGCAAATCTGCCTCTCCTCAAAGCCCACCTACCATAGGCAGCCGGGGCTCAAAGCAGCTCTAATTTCTAACATGAAGCCTTGTCCCTGCTGGTGGCATGAGCCCTTCCCCCAGGCTCCATCTCTATTTTGAAATGGTGTCACCTTACATGATCCATTGACATTTTCATCAAAAGTAGAGAGAAAGGCCTGCTCATTTCTGTTCTCTTTGTGTGCATCGGTCCAATAGAAGGACCAGCTAAAATCACATCTACTATGGAAAGCAATAGTCCAGAGGCGTGTCATGGACTTTATATGTTACTCTGCTCCACTAAAAATGATCCTGTGTCCCTCAGGTATCCAGGATACACTCAGTGAGTCCTACAAGGCCATATCACATGTGCTTGGAAGTTAGGAAAATTCTACTGGCTTTTTCTCAGACAAATGAGCAAAGTAAGAAATAAAAGCCAGGGGTTGTGGTTCAGAGGAAGAAGTGTGTGCCCAGCACACAGTAAAGCCCAGGTTCAATCCCCAGCATACAAATAAAAGAGAAAACCAGAAGTCATAATTTACAGCAATTCAACAGAATAAAAAATATTTCACGTTTTAATTAAGGAGGCATGCCTAAGTAGATACTTGACACAGCTGTGTGCGCCTCTCCTTTACGGGAACTGCTTTCAGAAAACCACGGACACTGCCCTTTCTGGGTGACTTAGAATAGTCAGGGACTTTGTGTCACGGATCTCATCCCTCTTGCACTGAAAGGGGCAAGTACAATGGGTTTCTAAACAGCTGCCTTGCTTTTGTTGTCCAGCAAGAGATTTTGAAGTGAACATCACGGCCAAGAGCTCACCTGCTGAAGGAAAACCCTTGGAACTTGCTTGCCTGGTGGTTGGCAGAGACGGAGAGCCACAGCTTCAGGGCATTTGGTTTCTCGATGGGAAGGAAATTGCCCAGATTGATGCCAGTGGCGTCCTGGAGCTGAGGAGAGACTACAGAGACAGAGCAAGCCAAGGACAGCTTCAGGTTTCAAAGTTAAGTGCCCTGACTTTCTCCCTCAAGATCTTCTCCGTGGGTCCAGAGGATGTAGGCACCTACAGTTGTGAAGTGGCAGAGGTGGTAAGGAGTCAGATGGGCTCCTGGCAGGTTCTTCAGAGAAAGAAGTCACCAGTCAAGCAGGTACAGCTGAGGGAGCCAGCAGGTACGTGGCATAGGGATAACCACAGATGGTGCTGTTTTCAGAACCCCCTCCCGGGGCCAGAGCACAGTAGGGTTTTCCTTTAGAGTCTGGAGCCTGCCAGACCAGACCTGTTAGAGGTAAAGTGGAAGATGGGGAAGTACTAAGACTAACCAAGACATTTGGAGTCCAATTCCTGCGCCATGGGCCATGGGTATTCCTCCTCGTTTTTCTTGATTTCAATTCTCTTGTCTACAAAATGACACAAGTGGGTGGCCCTGAAGTTCCTTCTTGCCGTCTCACATTGTTTGATTCTATTTGGGAATTTTCAATTATCCTTTTAGCGTGCTGGATT
The DNA here is from genome assembly GCA_026225945.1 of Cricetomys ansorgei. NCBI lineage: Eukaryota > Metazoa > Chordata > Mammalia > Rodentia > Nesomyidae > Cricetomys > Cricetomys ansorgei. The sequence continues at coordinate 28,807,534 of JAMJFZ010001038.1, forward strand.
TTCTGTATTCATGAAGGCCTCTGACTCTGCATGTGTAGGCACATGTATGCATGAACACATGAAAATAAGTGCATGGCTTTGCTGCCTATGTGTATGCCAGTGTGTATGAATGCATGTGTGCAGGGTAGCATAGAGTCTCTTTCCCAGGGAATACATAGCCACGTAAGCTGACCTTGAGTCGAGGCTGGGCAGTCATTTTTCAGCTGCCTTCTGCTAATCTTGTTGTGTTAACTTGTAATGGAGAATGATGCTTGGTCATAATTCTGCCTCACAGTGAGAAATGAAGAGACAAATGAAAGCAGACAGACTGCCTTCCCTGTGCTTGCCGTGATGTGGTAAGACGGCTGCTCAACTGATTCTGCGCATCTCAGTGTGTGAGACAAGAGCCACTGCCCTGGCTTGTGTATCACTGTCCTTCAAAGGCTCCTGTGCTCAGAGTTGGGTCCTCAGTGCGGTGATGTGGACAAAACCAGATGATGGGAGCTCCACCATCATGAATGTATTAAGGCCACCTTGGGAGACAGGGCTGTATAAATGAACCCATCCTGTGTGCTTGTCACTCCTGCTTCCCTTTCTTCTCCACGATATTCTGCTGTGGCTAGAGGGTCCCCACCATGCCAGTACCACAATTTAGATTGTGGTTTAGATTTAGATCCTTAAGCCACCGGAATTGTGAGCACCATGAACTTCTTTATATATTACCCAGCCTTAGATGTTTTGTTATTGCAACACAAAACAGACTCAGGATAGCCACTAAGCCACTAACCTGTGAAGGTTTGAGTGACTTTAGATATGTTTGAATCATTGGTGCTTTATGTATAGAATAAAAACAGTTGCACCCACAACTAATATTAGAATCCTCTGGGCTGGGTGTTAGAGTCAAAGTCTAGAAAGAAAATTTGTCCAAAAGCGAAAAATAGGGGGAAGAAATTTTAATTAAAAATAAACTGTGCTAAAATGAAAGCTATTCTGGCTTCACTTGCTCATTAGAGGCATCTCCAAAGATAGATAAATCCCCTTCTGTGTTCTGCTTCCCTCTCCCCATTGGCTGGGGAGGAAGATAGCCGAACTCTGGATGAGAGTGTCAGGCCAGGAAGTGTGTTGGTGTTAGTTTCCACACGAAACATTTGGTCTAAGTTTTCTAGGATTCAGGAAAAACAATGTGGGTGGTTTACATATTTGCACAGAGCTCTCCAAATCTCTGAACTCCCCGGGGAAAATACCTACACACTTCCATAAACCCAGTGTGTGAGAATTTGTTCCCAGGAGCTCCAAAGGTGCTTCACAGCATGGGCTCCTGGTCCTGTGGAGAAGATTATCTTTCAATGCTAAAGAGATTTTTTGTTTTTTAAATACATAGGCTGAAGTCCAAACTGAGCCTAACGAGTAGCAATTGGAAAACTTATTAGCATATTTATTGAGGGCCTTGTCTAACATTCCTGTTTGAAAGTCAAACTGCTATTTGAAATATGAGCAGATTTTATTGTTCCATGAATATTTTAAACAGAAGGAAACACCCACCATCCCAGTGCCCTGCTGGGCTTCTTACTTCTTACTATGAGGCTAATGACCACGATGAATTTTTGAAGCGATTTTAGTTGAAACTAATCATGATGGTTATATTAAAGTGGAAAGATTATGAGTAGCCATTTCCCCTCTGATTCTAAACTTCAGTTATGAATCATTTTTATATTAAAAAAAAAAAAAGAGATAGCATGATCGTGCCTCTAACACCCAAAATTCAGAAGCAGGTTTGACAATTTGCTTAACCTGTTTATGAGGATTAGTCTTCATTCAGCCTTTGTAACTAACTGGTGTGTGCATGCCTGAAGCAGTCGAGGAGACCTCTCTCCTCCGTGGGGAAGAGCAAGCTGCTGATTCATCTAGATCCTCTTTAGATTTCTAATGCGGGTCCGTTTTTTTCTCTTCTGCTTTGAAGGAGCTCCGCTGTTGCCAGAGCCTCTTGCTAAACACTAATGATAATAGTGAAGCCCCTTTCAGTACTCTCCATAGCCCAAGGCCTAAGCCCTTTGTGCAGTCTTTGTTCAGTCCTCTCAACAAAGCAAAAATGTGGCCGCTATTATTACCCTCATTTTTCCTGGAAAGAAAATGAAGACTCAGAGTGGTCATGTGCTGCCCAGAGTAATTCTGCCTCCGGGTGGTGGTAGCAGTGGTGGGTGTTTGCCTTACACTTCATGCCGGGCTGCATGGAACACGGAGTTCCTGGTGTGTCTGCATGGCCCACGGAGCAGCCAGGACATAGGACCTTGCACAATAAGCATTTGTTGAATGAATGCTTGCATTTCTCCACGTCTTGAATTTCCCACTTGGGAGCCAGCCTTAGATTTAAGCACAGTAATTTAAACATAAGAAGACTATCATTTATCAATGATAAAAGATAGATATGCATCTGTGTTATATGTGTGTGTGTGTGTGCATGTGTGTGTGTGTGTGCGTGTGTGTGTGTATGATGTATGTGTATGTAAATATAAATTTCCCCCAAATCAGTTATTTTTATGATGATATTACAAACAGAGGTCTAATTAATAATTTTCTTTCCATGTTCAAAACACACGCCAAGCTAATTAGGACTAGCTAGGAAAAGGTAAGTAGGAAGACAGAGAGCATATTGAAAACACCATCAGCCTTCATTCTAAAAATAAACAAAGCACCCTAAAAATTTAAATAAGCAGGACTTTATTACCTTCAGGTTCATTCACTTACCTTAATGAATCAAACAAAATGCTATCAGATATTGGCCCAACTAGATATTCTTCTATGGGCTGACTGAACAAAACAGTAAGAAAAATAAGTGTATATTATGAGTTGTGTGTGTGTCCATAGGCTCTCCTGTCTTGCTCCACTGTGATAATTACCTCAGGGAAATTTTATTATATATATAATATGTTATGTATAATATTATACATAATATCATATACAATATTCCATATTATATGTAATATATACAATATATTATATTGTATTTTATATAATATACATATAATACACACACACACACACACATATATATATATATACACATACATATATATCCATGCACACTTATCCACCCATCCATCCATTTACCATTTAAGTGTTTGGCAGATCTTTTTTCAGGGCATGGTACAGGAGGAATCAATCAGCTCTGATTTGTCACAAACAAGTCAAGTGCTTAGAATTTTATTTCATCCTATTTCAGAAATGTTTTTGTTTACTTGAAACACTTTTCTTCCGTAATCTGTAATCCGCAGCAAGAAGCGTGGCCCTGTCTACAGAGCAGTGGGCCGAGTGGGAAGGAGAGTCGCTTACCCTTCTTTGCAAGGCAGGTGGGGATGCAGGTTCTCTGTCTGTGAGCTGGTGGCACATCCCACAGGACCAGAATACACCTGTGTTTGTGGCTGGCATGGGGCAAGATGGTACTGTGCAGCTAGGAGCCTCTGCTTCGGGCCCTGGGAGCCACAGTAACAGGAAGTTGGAGAAAATGGACTGGGCCACTTTTCGGCTGGAGATCACCTCTGCCATGGTCAGCGACAGCGGTACCTATGAATGCAGAGTGTCTGAGAGGCCCCAGAACCAGGCCAAGGATTTGCAGTGGACCCAGAAGATTTCAGTCACTGTAAAATCTCTGAGTAAGTGTCTGGGAAATCCTTTTCTGAGTGCGTGTCAGTCATCTCATCGTACACTGCAGTTTGAGTGTTGTCATCCAGAATCCCCCGCCAATGGAACATGTACCCTGAGACAAACAGGGCAGGATTTGCATATCATGCCTGCCAACTAACCCCTAGAGTTTATTCATCTTTGTAAAGATCATTCTAGAGTGTGGATTGTAATTGTTTAAAGTTGAAAATAAACCCCCGTGAATTAGAGTTGAATTACAGATGAGTATAGAAGCCTATCCGTTCCAGCAGCAGCCCAGGCATCACGAAGTCTTTTGTAGCACGGGCAAGAGAGCGACAGTGAACTGTGGTGTGGGGGCAGGAAGGAGGCCAGACTCTGGCTGTGAGTGTTCTGCTTGCTGAGTGGGGAGAGGAAGGAGGCCAGACCCTGGCTGTGAGTGTCGTACTTGCTCGGTGCAGCTGTCTAAGTGGCACACTGTGGAAACACTGCTTGTTTGTTGTGGCTGCTGAGGACAGTCACAGGGGAAGGGGGAAACTTGGAGAGCTGAGGTCGGAATTCGGGACAGACTGTTCTGTGGACCAGCCTCTACCCCCAAATTCATGATACTCCGGAAACACAACTTCGAGGCCCTGTGTGAAGGGTGGCATTGAGGAAACTTGGAAATCCTATGCTTGGACTTGGTAAACAGGAAGCATGTCTCATTTTCTCCCGACAGAATCAAGTTTACAAGTTAATCTGATGAGCCGTCAGCCGCAAGTGAAGTTAACCCACACCTTCAGCCTGTCCTGTGTAGTGGGGGCCAACTACTCAGACCTCAAGTTGCCATTCTCAGTGACATGGCAATTCCAGCCAGCCAGCTCCGGAGTCTTTCATGAGCTCATCCGAATCACCCACAATGGCACAGTTGAATGGGGGGAAGTCCTCTCCCAGTTCCACAGGAAGACAAAGGCTTCGCAGTCTTCATTTCATTCTCAGCTCCAAATCCATGATGCTACCATGGAAGAGTCAGGGGTGTATCAGTGTAAAGTGGAAAGTTATGACAGAAATTCCCTGTGCACAAGTGGCCCAGCCAGGGCATCTGCCACCTCTAACCCATTAAGGATTACTGTCACCTTTCCAGGTAAGTGGTACTTGAAACTGACCTCTGCTTTCAAAAAGTAAAAGAAAAGAAAGGAGAAAAGAGTCTTTTTTTTGCCTGTGATAGTGCACACCTGTAATCCCAGTACTCAGGAAGTGGAGACAGGAGGATTGCCAATTTGAGGTCAGCCTAGGCTACAACAGCAAATCTCTGTCTCAAACAATAACAACAAAACTCCTCCCACTTTGTGTAAATTACAGAAGTAAACATAAAATACCCATTCAACATGTTTTTAGTGGCAAGATGAGCATGATGCCATGACATTAACATGAAGTTAGTATGCAGGAGGTGGCCACATTGGTTGTTAGAACAATGAAATACTTCCACACCAGCTAATACCTGCTGCTCCGTTCCCTTTCCCACCTGTTGCCCAGGGGCTAAGGGATACTGGACAGCAGATCCTCAAGCGCCCTCCTCCAGAGGAGACAATCTTTTAGGTCAGTCACTGCTGGTGTCCCAGCATCTATTTTGTGTTTGGGAGGTCCAACCCTAGTGGCAGGGATCATGTAAATTCCATTAGAATACACTTAGTTTCTTCTTTTAATGTGTTAATTATAAGAGAAAATGTATGGTTCAGTCAAATTCAATCTTCAGTCAGAAATAGAGCACAGAGACTAACAGCGAAACCCAACCTAGCTAAAGTTCTGTGACATCCTGTGCCTTTACTCTCCTGACCTGAATTCTCCCAGGACAGTGAGGGACTTTGAGATCACTCAGATGCAATGAGCCCTGGGTTTGAAAAAGTCAGAATTGCCTCCTCCAGGAAGTCTCTCCTCAATCTATCCCTACCTTAGTTACCGCTTCTGTAGACGCTGATGTGCACTGGAACTAGGGTGTATCTTCTGTAGACGCTGATGTGCACTGGAACTAGGGTGTATCTACAGTACACCTAGCACAGTGCTTGGCACCCAAAGCAGATATGCAGGCATGGCAGCCACCACCTACTATGTAATGCAGGCTAGCCTGAAATTCTAAATCCTCCTGCCTCAATCTACTGAGTGCTAGGATTATAGAAATGTTTGGCTTTTTCTTTTTTTTTTAATCAGGCACAAGCATCAAACCTGTTGTGTAGCCAAGAATCACCTTGAACTTCCGATCCTCTTGAATAGGCAAACGTGTCAAACTGAGCCCAGTTCTTTCTTTACAAACAACTGTTCATTTGGATTCATGCTTGATATGTCCTCTGACTCTCTACACTCTTCTGGGGGAAACAAAATTCCACCTGTGGATACAATCTATCTATTGACAACTGCAAGGTTCCTTATCCAGATTGTTTTCCCTACTGTTCTTGGAGTTCATCTAACTGCTTCTAAGACATGGCTATCCTCAGTGTCAGATCATGAGTCATCATGAGTGTCCAAAGATGTCCTCACCTCACCCCAGTGACACCCATTAGAAACTGTCCTCCTCGTGTCCGAACTCCCTTAGCAATACGTGAAAGATCTTCAACAATCCTATGCACTTCTTTCTCCAGTGCCTCCTACTTTCCATTTTAGATCTGACTTCCAACCACACTGAACTGCCTGCGATTGCAATCCACATGTACTCTCACATTCAAGATCATTATTCAGTTTGTTCCTTGTATGCGGATTCCCTTTGCTTTCTTTCAATTCATTCCGAATGACTGCTATAATCCTTCAAGACTTAGAGTTGCTTCCTCCAGGAAGTCTCTCCTCACTCCTGTCCTTGAATTAGATAAATCTGCTGAGTGATCCTGATATTTGTTGCATTTTTGCATTGTATCTCTGTCCTACATGGGTGACCAGTTTTATAATCTGGAAGTCTTTGTTCCTAACCTGTGTCTTTCTGTAATTCACTGAGAAGGGGTATTCACAGTGCCTAGAATAGTCTGCTATGTGATATAGTATGTGATTAGCAAATGTTTGTTGAAGGAGAAATAAAGGGACCTACTGGCAACATCAATAAAAATAGAGTGGTCAACACAAAATGGGAATGAGATTTGTAAGATTTATTGTGCATCTTGTGACAGAGGAAAAGCCACTGGAGTTAAAAGATGGCAGACTCCATATCCATGTGATACCCTTGCAACATGGAATGGCTGTAAAGAGACACAATGTTAATAGCCCATGCACAACTTCCTCCTGTTTACTCATGTTTGAAGGCAGCTTTAACTAGACTTTGACAAATTGAGACTCCATAAATAGTTCAGATAGTAAACACACAAAGACAGTGCACTCGTAGTGTAATTTTCTCTCAGAATGATGCAAACACGCAGAGATGCCTCTGCTTAAATATTACAGTGCTATCATGTGGGAAAGAGCTGGGCTTTTTTCTCCCATGAGTCTCTCCTCTTCTCATACAGTAAGGGCAGAGCAAGGATTGACAGATGGATGTTACAAAGAGAGAAACATCAACTTGCAAATACACGGAATTCTCACAAACATGTCTGGTCTTTTACATTGTAACACAACACTGTCACCTACAAAGTTCATGCACAACTGAAGTACCAAGAACAAAACGAAATTAGTATTTTAAGTAAGTTTACAGTTTTGTGTTGGGTCACATTCATAGCTGTCCTTAGCCACAGGCCACCACATGTGAGATGGGCAGAGCTGTCCAAAGACGGAGAGGACAGCATCATCAGACCATGAGTCGTGTCAAAGCTGAGCGAACAGTTAGGGCAGCTGCTGAGAAGGAGTTCTCCCACAGGATGGCTGTCGATGCACTTTGCCCTAGTTGATGAGCTAGCTTAAAATTCTGTTTTTGTTGTTTATCTGTTTGTTTTAGAAAAGTAACTTTTTTCATTCTTTTCATCCAGAGAGCAAACTGAGAGTGAACTCAAGCAGTCAAGTGCAAGCGCTCTCCATCGGCTCCAGCACTCATATAGAATGTGCCATCTTGTCCCCATCTGCTGGGAATTTTCCGTTATCCATCATTTGGTACTTTTCTCCAATTCCTGCAAACGCATCCTATCTGAAGATCCTAGAAATGGACCAGACCAGTGTTATAAAATATGGGGATGAATTTCAAACCCCTCAGAGCAAGCAAAAATTTCATTCTGAGAAAGTTTCCCAAAACTTGTTTCTGCTGAACATTCTGAGCGTGGAAGACGGTGACCAGGGTCACTACCACTGTGCAGTGGAGGAATGGCTCTTGTCTCCCAATGGCACTTGGCAAAAGCTTGGAAGGAAGACTTCAGGACTCACAGAACTGAAACTCCTGCCCACAGGTAAACCTTAGAAGAGTATTATACATCATTCTGTAGGACAGCCAGCTTTTCTCCAGCAGCCTTTAGGGTATGACTATGAAGAGATAACTATATGATTTGGAGCACAGGAATAATATCTACCTACAAAAAGACTATAAGACCTGTTAGTCCACCAGAAGAGGGGAGGTTGCTTAAGGTGAATCAGTCTGAGATTTTGAGCTCAAACAGGAGCAAGATCCCTCTGCTGGGTTTGCTTATCAGCTTGGCAGCCTGGTCTGTGCAGCTGCCCAGGGAATCATATCTCCAGATCTCTATAATAACAAGCTGTGTCACTCCAGTGGGGCTCTACTGTAATTTGGCAGAGAAAGAGTAATGCGAAGCATATTTCTCCCACTGTGAACAGAAACTGTACAACTCTATGGGGATGTGTGGAAAAATTGCTTTTCAACATTTGGCTGCCTAAACATAAGGCAAATAAGAGTAGTTAACTGTTGGAATGGCTTACTGGGGGAGTCTTCTCCACCTCTGGAGATCTTTAAAAGTGTAATGGAACTTCCATCCATTTGAGCTAGTCTATGAGTGCTGCCATATGATTGTGGGCAGACTTGACTAGGTCTCTCAGTGCTGGCTGCGTCACCTCTAACTGTTGGCTAAAGTCACTTGGGTATTGGGTATAAGCAACTGGACAAGATCCAACATACAATGTAACTAAGTCGAACTAATGTGGTGCTTAAAGTACTATTTTCAAGAAGACATTTAAAAAGAAGCCTAAGATTATAACTGGACATTCCTATATACTAGGAAACAGGACTGTAAAGATAGGTAAGATACAGCTCTTGGGGAGCTCACAGTATGTGAGAGATGCAGAGGTAAAACAAAGTTTAGGAAGAGATCTCTTCCTCTATCCTGGATCTCTTCCTCTTGAGGCCCCCCTCTCTTTCTCTGTTAAGCTTGAGTGTTCCTCAGGGAGAGATCCTGGTTTCTTCTGCTTTTTGTTCTCTGTATTTCTCAGAACTTCCAAAACACTGTCCTGGCTTTAACTATCACCTACAAGACAATTACTCAAATGCCTGAGCCTTAGGCATTTAGACCCTACTGTCTACTGCTACTTGGACATCACAGGGACTCCACCTTCAAGCTCCATTTATTATCTCTTCTGACCCCCATGATAACTCTGCCTCCCTGCATTCTTCGTCTGTCTGACCGTTATCCCTGCCTTGCAGTTGTCCCAGCCAAACGCTTGACTATATGTGCTTGCACGTTTTAAGGAGGCAACATCTCTTGGCTCAAGACAATTTTTCTCAGGTAGAAATATGGCCTCAACATTAGATCTTTTAGTGTATCAAGAAATTCTCAGTCTTCACTGTTAAGTCAATTGGATTGGGAGGCACCTAGGTTAGTAAAGCACACTTTGGATGTATTTATGGAAACATTTCCAGAGGGAATTAGCTAAGGTGAGACCTACCTGAATGTGTGTGGCCTCATTAGATAGGCTGGGGTCCCAGACAGAATAAAAAGGTAGATGAAGGAAGCCCATGGTACAGTGTCTCTCTCTCTCACTCTTTCCCTCTCTCTCTTCCCTCTCTCTCCTCTCTCTCTCTCTCTCTCTCTCTCTCTCTCTCTCCTTTTCTCCTTTCTTTTATCTCAAGAACATCTTTCACCATATGATCCAACACTCTGATATTCTGCCTCACCTCAGACCCAAAGCAATAGATCCAGCTGACTTTGGACTGACATCTCTGAAGCCATTAACAAAATAAACCTTTCTTCCTCTAAAGTCTTTCTTTTAGGCATTTGTTACAACAATAGCAACAACAGACAACTAACACAGAAAACTGATGCCAGAGAGGTAGGCCAATGCTGTGACTCAACCTGACAAAGTACTTTTTAAGCATTTGAAAGCGGTTTGTGGGGGGATTTTGGAAGAGGTTGGAGAAGCAGGCTAGAGCATCCCTAGACTGATTTGAGCAGAGCGTAACAAGCAATTCTGGTGAAGGAAAATGCTGGTAGGAATGTGTGCAGAGAGCCTATGCTCGTGAAATTCTACATGAGAATGAGGACTCCATAGGGAAGTAGATGAAAGGTTGAGTTCTGGCAAAAATTTTATTCATTCCCTAAGACTTAAGTGAGGTTGAACTCAAAAAGAATGGAGAAAATTCCAAGCCAACTCAAGCTATGGCATGGTTACTGCTAGCTGCTTTTAGTCAGGTTTAGAGTGACAATTGGGAGCAAAAACCGAACAGAAAGATGCATCTGTCCAATAAAGAGGTTCATGTGAAGCTGGGGGTCAATGAGAGTGTGGCTGTTTGAAATTAGTGCCACATACTTTGCACCAGCACAAAAGCAAAGGTACCTTGGAGGTGTCTCAGGAATTGGCCAGACCCACTCTTCGAAGACTCAAGGGTGTAGATGAGTAAATTCATTGACAAAATTTTCCCTTGAAAGCCAGGTGTGCTGGCATTCTACTAGGAAGACTGAGGCAGAAGCCATCTTGGCTTACACAGTGAGTTTCAGACTACCCTGAGGTACTGCTTTTTGGTTTGTTTGTTTTTAAAATGACTTTTCCTTGAGATGAGAACAACGTGGCTGAGTGCTCACACTGAGCTCCATAGGAAGTTGGTTCTGTAGGATTCATTTCACTGGGCTCAGCTGCATAGACGCTAAGAGTCCATTGAAGCCATGGTTCAAGGACTCCTAGTCATAGTCAAGTTGTTTGTAAACCTTATCAGCTATCCACATGGCGCTAGTTTTGTAGACATACAGAATATAGGAGTTATTGGATCACAGATCCTGAAACCACCAACCACGTAATAAATCTTAGCTTCCTTAAGTCGTTTTGCTTAGGTATTTCTGTCACTGTGATGAAAAACTGACTATTCCTCAACTTGAGAATGTTTGCAGTTAACCAAATTCTCTTAAAATACAGAGAGTACCAAGCAAATCCTCTCTGTGAGCTCCATGTGACTGTGGGCTGCCATTGTACAGCTGAGTTAGGGGATGGATTGAGGAATAAGCTGCAGGGAGATACTGAGGCAGGCTGGCCATCGCTGTAGCAGGGAATTTTCTCTCAGGTTCAAAGAAGAAAGACTTTCAAGAAGAAAATAAACTTAAGTGATAAAAGCTCAAGAGAAAACAAGACCAAGGCTGAAGGGGTCTCTCGAGCTCTGAACTGGACCTTGATTGAGTATTGTGATGGATTAGAAACCAGTTTGCAATCAAACAGGGAGTAACTTGAGACAAGGAAACAGAAAATTTATATGAATTGATATTTTCCATGATTCTCCGTGAAGGACAAGTAAATACTAATTAGACTAAGCATAGTCCAAGATCAGAAAAAAAAAAAAAAAGATTTAAAAACAACAAAACAGATTAATAGATGAATTTGTAGTGGAGTTGAAAAGGTAATTTCCTGCCTTAACTTTCTATTGTTCTTTGTAATAAATACTGGGGTGTCATTTCAACCCCTCACCTGCTGGCTGTTGGGGGAGGGGGAAGAAGGAAGGCCCAAAGCTGTTTAAGACACTCTAATCTAATAACCGAAATGGTTCCCAGGGGTGATATTCTGACGCTTGTACCCGTGCTCTGTCTCTCCATGTGTCTGAACAAGAGATAATATATTGCAGGGGGGGGTTCATAAGAAGGAGTGGTACTGGTGTAATACATAACTTGATATGTATCGGTATGAGTACTGAAAGTTGTGAACAGCATCTGTGGGAAATCAAAGAGAAAGTTCAAAAACAGGAAAACATTGCGAGCCCAGCTGAAGTTGTGTCTATTTTAGTAGTAGGTCTATCAGGCAAGAGGCCGGGCTAAAGGGGGGAAGTGGTTAGCATGGTTCATATTAGAGAATGTTCTGGCAAGTGTGGAAAAAAAGGAGAAGGATCAAAGAAAAACATTAATGATGAAGGTTCTGATGTCTGGAGAATACCAAATGAGATCTATTTCCCGGTGGAAATGATAGGACTCAGTTGTCCAGCCCCAAAGTCTGTGCTCTCCTCTAACTGTCCATCATTTTGCCTTCTAGGAAGTCAGGTTCATGTTTCCAAAGTGAGCTGGATGGGAAATGCCACGGAGCACGGAGAGGTGGGCATCAGCTGCAGCTTGGATGGCTCAGGCGGCACGGCCTCCCTGTACTCTGTGACGTGGTTCTGGAGCGGAGCAAACGCTGTGAGTCGGATGCTGGTGCGCCTGCGGTATGACGGCTTGCTGGAGTACGGCCAAGAGGGGCGCCGGAGGCCCCTGCTCTGCTACCGATCCTCTCCCACAGACTTCGTCCTGAAGCTGCAACGGGTGGAGATGGAGGATGCTGGGACGTACTGGTGCAGGGTGGCAGAGTGGCAGCAACATGGCCGCCCAGGCAAGTGGGTCAGCCAAGCCTCAGACGAGTCTCAACGAATGGTGCTCAGCGTGCTGCCCTCAGGTAACCAGGGGGTCGGTCATCCACAGGCTCATGGGGCCACTGTCATAACCGGCTCCCCTCTGTGCCTTCCTCCTACCCTTGTCTCCTTCTTTCTTCAGGCTAATGACAATTTTTCAGATTTCTTAAAGAGGATGGCTTTCTGCCTTTCTCCATAGTAACTCATTTCAACCAGCAAAGTCTACATGAGGTTTTGGCACAGACATTTGACTAATTGGCAAATCTGACCTCTTCTGGCCTTCCCTTCCCAAGCAAAACACCATCAGTAGAATGTGTGCCTCGGATATCCAAATAACATGTGCAGCCTGCATCCTTACCTCTTGGCTGATTCTCCAATCTCAAGATGCTGTTACATAATGGAAAAGAAAATGAGGCAGAATAAGATGATAGTTGTAGTGATAGCTCTGTATTTTGACCCAGTTGAACCAGAACCAGTACAGAACAGAAAACACTCTTCCTCAGAGAATCATGCCGGGATCTCTCTCTGTCCCCATCTGTCTGTGTGTCCGTGTTGTCGTTCCCTCCCCCCTTCTGTCTGTCTGTCTCCTCATCAAACTGTCAAGGCTTTTGGTAATGTTACTGGGACAACCTACCTAACTTGCAAAGATAGAATGATCTCTGACTCACAGAATTAGAGACTCTGAATCTGCAGCAACACACTGTATCAGGAGTATGTGACCAAGCCAACCTCCTCACCTCAGGGCTAGGAAGTGAGAGAGAGAAAGAGGAAGAACTGATGTCTCACTAACCCTTCAAGAGCATGCCTTTAATGACATGAAGAACTCCTCCTAGAACCATCTGCTAAAGGCACCACCACCTCCTCATAGAACCCAAATAAGGAGCAAGCCTCTCCCACATGCCACATCACCTTTTAAGGGATGGGATGGCCACTTAAGATCCAAACATTAGCTGCCTTGTAGGCCCCAACAAAGAGAACAGCAGTGTAGTAGTTATGCTGTTGTGGTGGTTCAGCAAGGAAGAGAAGAAGACATACTCATATGTGCATACTCTGCCAGACCTCAGCAGAGGGAACCACCATCATGGCAGGCACTATACTCCACAGTGGAACCTTGAGCATCTAAGCTCAGGTGTTTTTAGTCATTTAGAACTCCTCAGGTGCAGATCATAAGCAATCAAACATCCCCCACAGAAATCCAACACCTGCTGACAATACAAAACACCAAGACCTAGGCAGCCCCACACCCAACAGTGCACAAAACAGTTATTTTATACATAACTAAAAATAAACTTCCACAACACAGCCACTCAAAGCCTTTGACCAAATAGTAACAGATCTCTGTATAGGAAAGTCACCCTCAGCCAATGTCTCAGCCTACTGTGGTAGCAGACATGTGATGGGCATCGATTAAGCATGTGTTAATAACAAGAACAGTTTCTTCCAGCTAGACCAGATAAATCACGGCTGGCTAGAGTATCTGCCAGCTCATTATCTTAGCTATTTCTTTCCAGTGAGACTCAAATGGGTAAAAGGTGAGCTACAGGATGAACTTATACTGGAATAGGGTCACTAGAGAAATTAAGGCAGAGTCTTTGTACTTCACCATAGGAAAGATAAATGGGATCAACCATAAAGTGACATTCCTAGGATACCAGCTATCCTTAGTGATGATCCCTGGAAAGAAAGAGTGCATATGGCAGTTTCTCACAGTGGAGAGAGCCTCATTGCATCCCAGTGAGATTCTATCTCATGTATTCTGTAGGAATCCATCATCCTGCCCTTTGCCCATTCTTCAGAGCTCCACCATCCTCCCCCCATCCATCCTTCAGGGTGCCATCATCCTCTCCCCATGTCTATTCTTCAGTGATTCTTTTTTCTTCCAAGTATACAGGCAGAAATTCTTTTTATCAGCCTTCCATTACAACAGTTATATGATGTCCCATACATCTGGGCCCACCCTACAGATGTTTTCCTCTGGAATTCACAGGCCCTGTAGAATCAGCAGTTTTTACAGTAGAATAAGTAGATAACAACCATAAAAGGGACAGATTCCATGACTAGCAAGAATATCTCCTCTGAGACAGGTAAGATGCTGCACAGCATACCTATGTGAGATCATGTAGAACAGGTGTAAAGGATGAACTCTGGAAGGAGACATAAAACGGAGTCATTTTTGTCTCCTCTGAAACAGGTCCCAAGCCTGTGCCAAGACCAACAGGGTTTTCATTGCAACTTACATCAAGTGTTCTCAAGGAAACCCATGACTGAGCAACTAGCCTGCTCCACCTTCCTGGCTGCTGATCAGGGAGGGGGACGGGACATGGACGGACAGCCTGGGGTGATAAAAATTCCTTAGGGATTAGAGTCAGATAAACCTAGGCTCAGATCATAGCCCTACCACCTACTAGCCACGCCCTCAGACCAGGTTAATTGTATGTTGTTCATACATGATTGATGTATGATTTGTATGATGTTCATCTTTCTCATAAAATGAGGATCATAATAGTACAGACAACTGACATGCTATAAGTTCTAGATAAATGTTAACCTCTTTTCCTTTATGCCTCTGACCAAACCTATTGCATACATATGCACACACTGTCATAATCCTTTTCATGTTGCTGCCATAAACTATTTTTACAAATACAACTTAAGGGAGAAAAGATTCATTCAGGATCCTAATTCAATGATAAGTTCATCGTGGCAAGAAAGTCAAGGTGGCAGGAGCTTGAACTGGCTGGTTTCATTGTATCTACAGTTAGGAAGAAGGTAGCAAGCAGTGAGTGCTAATGATCAGCTCACCGTCTCCTTTTTATATAGTGGAGGCTCTTAGTCTAGGGATTGGTGCCACCCACGGTGGGCAGGTGTTCCAACATCAATTAACCTAATCAAGATAATCCTCCACAGATTTGCCTGGAGGCCTGTCTCCTAGGTGATTCCAGATTCTGTCACGCTGACAACTCTCGCAATCACGCACATGTACATAATATACTTATACCCGTCTAATTGGCAGACTATTCTCATTTGGTCAATAAATAATCATCTGAGATCTGAGCACATAAAACCATACATGGCAGAGACTGGTCCCACAGAATGGGGCAAGTTGAATCCACTGTGGTAAATGTCATCAGAGAAGTAGCCCCAGGATGCTGAGGGAGCCCCTGAACTGTAGTGAAGGGCCAAGGAGGGATGCAGCCTTGGAAGGTTCCCTGGTACACGGATGTATGAGAAGAGAGACAGCTATTTTAGGAAACAGAAAAAGTTCGCAAAATGACAAAAAGATATAAAACCTCATGTCAGAGCGAGGAAACCTCTGTGGTTAAGAAGGGCTGAAACTCGGTGCAACACTACAAGGTAAGGGATGAGAGCACTGGGGTGGGGGTGGCACTGGACTCAGATGTTCGGAGTGTGTGATGTTGGGGAGGGGCGCTTCTGCATGACCGGTCGTGGGGTGCTCCTGAATAAGTTCAAATGTGGCAGTGACGCCCTCAGAGTCACATTTAGAAAGTTCCATTGGGGGCAGCAATGAAGCTGAAGTAGAGGGAAGCAAAATAGAGCACAGAGCTACATGAAGCCGTAGCCAAGAGGAGGCGAGATGGAGGCCTGAGCTCAGGCAGTGCTCCTGAGGAGGGAGAACAGGCAGCAGGCGTGCGGAGGTCGGCGAGCTAGACATCGTGGGAGTGAGCAGAAGAGGAGGTTCTGTGTTGCAGCTTAGGCAGATCATGAGGCTGTTTACCAAGCCGCCAAACAAAGGCTTTGAGGGGAAGATTGGTCCAATTTGTGTTAGGTTGAGCTGGAACTGATCTTGAAGAGAATTTTCAAGTGGTGTTTATCTGGGAGATAGTGGGAATTCCAAATGTGAACTGCACCTGACTTGAACACTAGGAGCTATCAATGTGGGGCCAGTAATGACTCTCGAGGAAGGGCACCTGAGGTAAAGTACCACCTATCTGTGGTGGAGAATCAGAGTAATCTATCAGGAGGCAAAGGAAACCTGACAGCCTGACAATACAAAGAGGCTGTTTAAGATAAGAAGTGGGGCGGGGTGGGGGGGCGCTGAAGAGGTGTCTCGGTGCTTACGAGCACTGCTTTGTAGCCATTACCTAGTACCCATGCAGTAAGCCAGATGAGCTCTCATACGCACTTGTGATCTGGGAACTGTTGGAGGCAAAGTCAGGAGGTTCTCTGGGGTTTGCTGGCTGTCAGCCCAGGCAAAAATAGTAATGTAAGCTACTGGCACGGAAAGACCATGCTTCAAAGGGGCGAGTCAGAGAGTGGTAGAGGAGGACACCTGCACATACAACACACACACACACACACACACACACACACACACACACACACAATGGGAACATCTACACTGGATCTAACATGGTGGGGCATAAAAGCAAAAAAGAAGGTCAATGTGATGTGCCCTAAAGGGGACACGTCAGGTTCAGGCTTTCTCAAGAGCTGTAATTGACAAGGGAGAAGACCGTAAAAATGGTATTGATGGATGAGTTTTAGTTATCTGTTCTATTTGGGATTCAAGTTGGTAGGCTCTGGAGCATGTTTACTGCACAGAGGGGAAGGGACAGTGGGAAGGAAGGTGAAGCGCATACAGCAGCCCTGCGCCTGGCTGTGAAGGCGTACACCTCCATGCGGTCCTTCCCTGGTCCGCACATAAGCCCTCATGTTCCTCTGACTTCTCTCAGTCATCACCCTGCAGCAACCCATGCCACACACATTGCCACTTCTGGACACATGCTCTGAGAAGGCACAGACATTGTGTGTCTTGCTCTCAGCTCTGGCCTGATGCCCAAGAGAAGCTAAGATGGTTACCAGCTCACAACTGTGCTCCTGCTGAGTGCCAATTCTGCATGTTAGTGGAATCCAAATCAAATACGGTTTGCCATTGCTCTCTCCTTCTCTACCTCCTCTACTGGACCAGGCCAGATTGGGTCATGGGTGGCGAGGAACAGACACATCCTAGACCTTCCCCCCCCCCCCCCCCTATCATCTCTTTACGGTGACTCAGCAGGGTAGGAACAATAAGGCCTGAGTCCTTTTCCCTCACCTCAAACCCTAAATAAAATGTGTTACCCTTTCTCTCATTTTTTGTTTTTGTTTTTGAGATAAGGTTTCCTAGATCCCAGGCTGTCCTCACACATGCTAGATAGCAAAGGATAACCTTGAACTTCTGATCCTCCTGCCTCTACCTCCTCAGTACTAGGATTACACATCTGCCCCGATACCCCAGACTTATATGAGGCTGGGGATCAGACCCCAGGGCTTTGTGCATACCAGGTCAGCATACTAGAAGCAGTGCTGGGTACCTAGCCCCCAGATGCTGTTTTCTGTAAAGCTGTCTGTGATGCACTGGTAGGCCAATTCATAAGGCTTTCTGGGGGGCCGGATTATTTGTGGCAGCATAATGCTCATTACTACCTCCCAGCTTTTATTCAGATGAGAATTTATTTAGGAAGTGGGTTCTTAAAGGAGACGTGCATTCCTACCACACTGAAGTTTCTGGAAGGGCCATCTGTTTACTTTTACCAGAACATTCAACAAGTTCTGACACAAAGCACTCAGCCAACACTTGAGGAAAGAACGAACAAGTACTCCAATTAGGTTAAAGCAGGAAACTGTCAGGGGCCACTTATTCTGGGATGTACTTGCTACAGAGAACCAAAGCCCACTTTTGGTTCTAGCCGGGGCTAGCTCTCTCAAATGACCTCACATGGCCCGTGTTCTGGATTAGAGGTGGGGAGAGGTTGGAGGCACCTTCTTCCTCTCCTTCTCATAAGTCAGCATTTCTTCTCCAAACGAAAAGCTCTTCGTGGTATGTCTGGCTGTGGGCAGAAGGAAGCAAGTTATAAATGGCTGCTCAAGATGAAGTGTGTTCACTGAGTTTTTGGCTCCGTTCTACAGGGCCTGTTCTTTGAGCATGGGGCACTTACTTGGATTGATTCAAAATGCCAAACTGTAATGGTTTCGAGTGTCACCAGTTCTCATCCAAATATGGGTGAGAGGCAGATGGTGGGGAATAGTGATTGCAGGATCCAGAGCAAACAGGGCCCTCCCCCGAGAGGTAATTTAGAAGCACTGGAGCTGACAGTTGTTCACTGTTGGCCAACTCAGCGCTGTGCAGAGGGCGCTGTGCTGCCCTTTGGTGGCAGATTGCTCTAAATAGAGCAGCCTCCTCCCTGTGAAGACAGTTCCTTCATGCTGAAGGCTAGAGTCTCGGGGGCAGATTTCTTCCTACTTCCGGTGAGCCTGCCCAGCTCGCCATCATTGTACTGCCATCCCCGCAGCTCTGAGACATGCTGCAGACTCACCTCCCAACTTTCCACCACCCCTCACTAGAAATAAAGCCAGGGTATCAGTTACTTTTCTATTACTGTGATAAAACACCATGACCAAGGGAACTTGTAGAAGAAAGAATTTGTTTGGGCCTATGATCCCAGAGGGTTAGAGGCCATGATGGCAGCAGAGACAGCAGGTAACAGGTATGGCAGCTGAAGGTTCAGGTCTTGAACTACAAGCACAAAACAGAGAGAAAGAACTAGAAGCGGTGTGGATCTTTAAACTCACAAAGCCTGCCACATGACACATTTCTTCCAGCAAGGCCACACCCCCTAAGCTTCCCCAAAGGGCACCACCAACTGGGGACCACGTGTTCAGATGCCTGAGATGGATGGCGATATCTCTCTCAAATCACCACAGCCAGAGTCTCCGTAGGACTCATTTGACTTTCCAGTGAAGGATGAGATGTAGCCCGTGAATGAATATGGAAGTCTGCTGTGCTTGTCAGCTTCCTACCTCTAGGACAGAAGACCTGAGATGACTTCTAAGGAAGGAAGACCTATTTTGTCTCATAATTTTGGAGTTTTCTTGGTTGGTCCATGGCTCTGGGCCGGCAGCAAGCCAGGTAAGAGGGTATGAAAGCTTCTCACCTCTTGGCAGCCTGGAAGCAAAGAGAGAAATAAGAGAAAAACACAAAACAACAGAATTCCACTTTCCCCTTTAAGTTTCTTCTAGTGACCTATGACTTTCTACTAAGCCCCACTTCTTAAAGGTTCTACCACTTTCCAGTAGCATGAAGCTGAGGAGAAACCCTCAGTACCTGGACCTTTAGAGAACATTCCAGATCCAAACTACAGAGCTGAGGTCTCTGTGAGGAATCAGCAGTCTCCGGAGAAGGTTGCCTGGGAGTTTCTTAGCTTTCCCAGGAAAATTCTAGCTAATGTCCATTGCTTACCCACTCAACAAATGGTCTAGGTGCTGTGTTAAATGTTATATTGCATAATATCTCATTGCACCTCCATAAATTATTATTATCCTTGTTTAGTTTATAAGAAAACAGAGGATTGGAGATGAGTAACTTCTCCAGTGTGTGTAAGAATGAGTTGAAGAGTGAAGATTTGAACCCAGTTCTCTCTGAAATACAGTTGGTACTCATTCATTCCTCTGTGAAAATGCTCATGGTCCACTGACTAGTGGACATCCTCTCCCAGTGAAAGGTCTTGGATCTTGGGTCTTGGGGTCAAGAGAGACGCTAAGACAGATCATCCTTTTGGGTAAGAAGTTATTAACAGAGTTATTAGTGCCATGGACAGACAGCAGCAGGGTGGGAGTCCTAGTGAGAGTTCAAGCCCACAGGCAGAGTACAAGATCTCTTCTGGGAGGTGTCAGGAAGGGAAAGTTTCACATCATGAGCTTGCAGCCAGGTGATCTCTGATTCACCTGCTGCAGAGTGGGTAGGGGTGGGGAGGAGAGGAAATCCCAGGGAAGGGGTGTGCAGCTCTGAGGCTGTGGGCAAAGGGAGAAGGAAGGCCCATCTTGTTGAAGTGTACCCATTATATGAGTGGAAGGATGTGTCAACACTGGTGCCCTTTAGACTTCCCAGGGAGTCCAACCCTGAGGTCTGTAAGCTTCCTTGGGGAAGCGAAAATCATGGCTGTCTGTCATTCTCCAGGAGTCTGGACACCTGAGGAGACTGTTTACAGTCTCATAGATGGGCTCTCTGCAGGGGGTTTGCCATTTCCTGACAGTGGCTGCTGCTATAAAAAGAGAAGTTTCTGTGGTAGGTACGGCTGAGCAGTCTGGTCTATTGTAAGCCAGCACTGTGGTCTCTGCCTCCTCTGACCGTGCTTGCAAGTGTCATCAGATGAGACCTGGAAGACTAATTATTGTCCCCCTGGATCATTCAGGAGGAAGATGCAGGAAGAGGACAGAAAGGAATTAAATATTAAACGAGACATGGTGACACACACCTGTAATTCCAGCCACTGGGGAGTGGAGGCAGGGAGACCATGAGTTTGAGGTCAGTTCAGGCTACATAGTGAGATTCTGCCTTAGAATGAAACAAAACAACAACAACAAAAGAAAGAAGAAAAAGAGAAGAAAGAATCAAAATCTCTCTCTGCTGTTGATCGCTTTTTCAAGAAGAAATAAATCAGATGCAAGAGGAAGACTACAAGTGGGAACAGAAAACAAATACCCAAAAAACTCAGACCGCCAACTTGTGCAGCTTGGTGACTCTCTCTTGATTCCCAGCAAAGAGGCAGTCTCCGATGTGTGAAGTGCATCAGTCAGGCCCCAAAGGGACACTTTTTACAGCAGGAGGTTGGTCAGAACGACCTATTAAACTTGTTTTTATCACTGAGAATCTATAATCTCGTAAATTCTATAGCTTAACCTTTGAAGAAGAGAGGGCTCTTGTCGTTATGGCTTCCTGAGCAAAGCACAGCTGCTGTTAGCACCAGATCGTTCAGAACAGCCCCAATTTCAAATCTATCATAAATGTAGTCGGAAGACCATGGTGAGTGGCTGGTAGCACTTTACACACGTGGCTAACTGCTGAAGGCCTGTAACCTGGGCCTTTGGCCAGTAGCTCAGGGCATCATTCCCAGGACCTGTGGTGTCTGTGGTTCTCTCTCTGCTTTGCTTCCCTGGCCAGGAGCCACTGGGGCTGTTTTGTGTGTGCCCCACATGTTTGCCAGCTATGGTGCGTCCCAGCAGACCGCAGGTGCCTGAGGACCACTTGCTTTGCAGGCCTTTGTACAGTGTCTTCGCTACTGCAGCAGCAGTCAGTTTGATTTGGTTCAGGTCAGTGAAGGTTGTTGAGCACAGGTCTAGGTGCTGTGGGTGATGCAGGAACCCAGGACACTGTCAGCCATTCTCAACCAAGGGAAGGAAGGGAACTAAACAAAGGGCTGTGTGACAAGGGGTTGAGAACTGGGTCATGTGAGAAGTCTGGGAGAAGCAGGATCCAGCCAGACAGGGGCTGTGCCTAACGGCTCAGATACAGGAAGGGACAGTTGAGAGTTGGGGACAAGGAGCCAGGAGCTGGGTGACCTGTGTGGCATGGGTCAGGGGGAGATGCACCCTCCTCCATAGGTGTAGCTGCTGCTGAGGGCAGCGCAGTGCACTGTGAGTTTCAGAAGCAGCACTGGGAATAGCTCAGTTAAAAATTCAGGGCCAGCTACACAGTTGAGAACGAGGGCTGAATTATACATATCTTTTCTGAGGGAAGAAGATTAAAGGAGAGGTTTTCTTTTCTGTTTTTCTTTCTTTTTGGCTAGTGGTTCTAAGTAGGTCATTGGCAGCTCTATAGCTGCAATGGCCGGGCAGGGAGAGATGTATGTATTGGGAATGTCCTAGGCCTGTTCTCCCAGTGCACTGCCTTGTGCTCTCACAGGACAAAGGGCCTGAGCCATTCCACCCTGTAATCTGCAGGGACTTGACTATAACTGTGTAGAGAGAGGTATATGTGACTAATCAGCCCAGATCATCTGGACACTGACATTCTTGCGTGTTTCTCTTTAGGTGCAGAGCCCACGTTCTCTTCCCGGATCTGCTCCTCTGAACCCTTACTCCACTTCCTCATCGTCTGCCCCTTCATCATGCTGCTGCTCCTGCTCATTTCCCTCCTCTGCTTGTACTGGAAGGCCAGGAAGTTGTCACAGCTGAGTCTCAGGGCACAGAAAGAAAAGGCTCTCTGGGTGGACATGAAAAGGGCCACTGGAACCTGAACCAGTTAAGAAGGGAGCTGGAGAGGAAGATGAAGGCTACTGAATCCCAAGGAGTGTCTGTGCTGGTGGAGGGAGTGTGGAGTTGGATTGGACTGACTAACGCAGCAGGGACATGTAGTGGGCATATGTTGTTAACCAGATCCCGTTCAGTGTTTCTCTGCCTATCACCCATCTTCCTCTTTGCATCCTTCAGAAGTAGATGGCGCCATTGCCCCAGCTTACAGACCTCACCTCCTGGAGGTCCGGCCCTTGTCTGGAAAGAGAGGAACACCAGCTGGTGAGCATTCCTTCAGCTCTCATTCCTCTCCAACATCACCTATTTCCTTGGAAACATCAGCTTGGCCAGTCACAAGGGAAGCCGTTTTCTCTAGATAAGAGATGCATGGAAAACCCTGATGTCAACAAAACAAAGAGGAATTGAAAGCATGGATTCAGTTGCCCAGAATCTGACTCCCCACTCTGTACATAACTTCTTTCTAGGCGGAAATCCATTTTTTCTCCTAATCCCTTTTTACAAATGCCTGCTGAAAAGTGAAAGAGTAGGTATCTAATAAATATCGATTCTTTAACAAAAGAATAACATGTTGTGGCCTTTTTGAAGTTTTTATTTGGCCTTGTGATTTGGGGGTGGGTTTTGTTTCTGTTTTTATTTTGTTGAGAGTCTTTTGATACAGACCAGGCTAGCCTTGAACTTGAACTCACTGTATACAGTGCTACACAGTCTGGCTGTCCTCCAACCTGAAGCAGTCTTCCTCCTACCAAGGCCACTCTCCTTGTTGCTGGAAACTGTGGGAGAGAGGGCCGCAAGAATTCCTTCACAGCAGCTTTGCTCTTCCACGATGGCTCTGCCAGAGAGCAGTGAGCAGGTGCAGATTATGATGAAGCAACCCTCTTACTCGCAGATTTACATAAAGCCAACACCTGCAGATAATACAAACTGCCAAGGCTTAGGCAGCCCTTCCCCCCATCAGTGCACACAACAATTATTATAAACATAACTAGAAATAAACTTCCCCAACAAGTTCCCTAATCTTACCCTAGAAAGTCCCAAGAGCAGGGTGTCATAGTTTTAGGCTTTCAAGAGCTGTTTGCACTGTTCAGGCCTGGTTGTAGCCAGAATTGAAAATCAATCAAGTAAAGGACCTCAGATAACACATCTGTTTATTGTCTATGTGACCACCAGGGTTTCTTCTGTAGTTAGTAATTTGCATTTCTAAGGAGAGCCATTTATTTTTAATTATTTTATCAGGCACACAGTCCTCTCCAAAGATAATTAGTTCCTTTGCTCCTTTGCAAGCAGATTATCAGTGGCTGTGAGAACTCCCACCACAGACCCGCTGGCTCTTTAATCCAGCTCCCTCCCTCTAAAGCCTCATTTGAAACATTCCAAATGTTTTCTTAAACAACTAACATATTAACACATTAACTTCTCTCCCAGGTAAGGATGAAAAGAAACCTGAAATCAAAGAGTTCTTCAGAAATATAATGGCTCCCCCACCCATTTTTAGAGACTTTTTCTAATTTTATTTTAAGACCAGGTTTTACTATGTAGCCCTCCCTGGCTGGCTTGGAATTCACGATGTAGACCCAGGCTAGCTTGGTACTCACAGAGACATGACTGTCTTTGCTTTTTAAACAAATGCTAGAATTAAAGGCATGCACCACCATGCCTAGTAGAAACCTGTATTGAGATTGGAATTTTGAAGGGAGAGAGAATGTACTGAACGCTGGCCAGAGAATCATGGAATACACTGTGGTACTTCCTGTCTGGTCTGCCCAAGGTACTCTCCTACCTTTTCCTTTCCATTGAACCCAGGACAGACCTTCTTAGAGGAGATAGGGCTACCAAACATTTTCAGCCAGAGTGCAGCCAGGGGAAATATGTCCCTGGAACACTTCCTGTTTGTCAGGCACTGTGATCGGCTAAGGGTGGTGACTCAAATATGCCCACCCTCATATCAGTATTGCCTGGCCCATTCTGGATGCTCTCTTTCATAAGTGGAATGAACTGCACATCAGATTGCCTTAGAGCTACGCCGCACTATTGGCCCAACAATGAGTTTTCAGGCAACTGAAACCCCAAACTCTTTAACTTTTGAGCTCTGTGTGTGTGTGTGTGTGTTGGGGGGGGCGGTGTTTGTGTTGACATGAATGTACAGACTTATGCACCCGTGTGTGTATGTGTGCGTGGCCAGAGATAGACACTGGGATGTCTTCCTTAATAGCTACTCTATCTTATTGTTTTGAGGAAGGATCTCTCACAGAACCCAGAGCTTACCTGTTTCTGGCTAAACTGGGTAGCCAGTGAACCACCAGGATGTGCTGGTCTTGAGCACCTCCAACCCATGCCAACCCAGAGCTGGGGTTACAGACATGTGCTACCATATTGTTTTTATGTGAGTGCTGGGCATCTGCACTCAGGTGCTCATGCCTGTGCAACTAACACTCTGCCTGCTGAGCCATCTCCCTGATCCAACTGCGGAGATTCTAGAGTAACATTAGCTTTGACCCAGCATAATATCTACCTTTCAGGACACTTCTCTCCAGTTTGCACGCTCATTTGTTTTAGTATTTGAACTTGGTGAGGGCCTTTCTTGTGCTCGATGACTGCAACTTTTCTATTCTGTGTCCAACCTGGCTTTATTTTCAGCTTTGTTATAAATCCTCTTTGGCAGTGAGACAAGCTTTTATCTAAGGGGTTGGCAAACCACAGCCCAAAGGCCTGATGTAGTCTCACACCCATGCTTTAAATACAATTTACTGGATACAGTCATTCTCATTCCCTTACACTGTATGCATGGCTGCCTTTGTGTGGAAATGGCCACAATGGGAAGTTGCTAAGGAGACCATGTGTGCTGGTTAGTTTTTATTGTCAATTTTATTGTCATCTGGGAAGTCAACCTAATCGAGGAATAGCCTAGATCAGACTGACCTGTAGGCATGTCTTTGGGAAATTTTTTTGATTGCTAGTTGATATAGGAGGGTATAGCCACCTCGGGCAGTGCTGTTATGCCCAGTTTTTGAAATCTCCCTCCTCTCCAAGTACCACCAGGAGACCACCAATTCTGATGCAAAAGCAAGGAGTCTTTATTTTGCAGAGCAAACCAGCATGCTGGGGTCAGGCACCAGGTGAAATGGTCGACCCTGAACAAAGGCTTGGTGGCCTTTTTATAGACAGTTAGAAGGGGTTTCAACATAGGTGAGGTAGCATGGTTTCTAACTGGGGAACAGAAATGCAGTTTACAAATGTTTAGTTTTGGTTGGCTCATGCTCAAGGGGCTAACTGTCCACATTCTTAAGCTGTATCTGGTTTAACCATCAAAGTCCAGACATTTGGTTTATGGCCCCGAGGCCATCTGGCCAGATAAGATAGGGGCCATACCTGCACTGCTTCTTTTCTCTGATTGGTTGCCCTCAGAGTGGGGGTTCTTTCTCAGGTTATCTAAGCCCCATTTGCTGGATACATCCATCATCCTGGCCCCTGTCAGCCATTTGGTTCAGGGAAGGGTCTCCTGCAGTTTTCCCCAAGGACCAGGGTGGGGGTGGGGCCCTTTCAAATCCTAAGGGCCTGTGGCTATTGCATGGTGGAAGCCCTTTTTTTCCCTCAGAAAGAATCATCCAGGTCTAATATCTCTAGACGGTGGCCCTGGGCTTTGTAAGGAAGCTCTTCAAGTAAACCAGAGACTGAACTAGTAAGTAATGTTCCTCCATGGTTTCTGCTTCAAGCTCCTGCCCTGGCTTCCCTCAATGATGGATTGTGACCTGGATGTATGAGGCAAAAAAACCCTTCCTCCCCAGGTTGCTTTTTGGTCAGAATGTTTTATCACTGCAACAGAAAGAAAGCTAGAACATCATGTGACCTACAAAGCCTAAGATGATTTCTTTCTGACCCTTTACAGGGACTGTTTTCCAGCTTCTGTCTCTTCTGGTTAATGCTCTGCCCCTTGTAGCCATGTATTATGTTCCTGAAATGCTTGATTTGACCATTTTTATCTACCTTTGTCATGTATTTGGTTGACTTAATCAACAGTCTCAGCTCTCAGGACTGCTGTCTCTGATCCAGGCCATTCTGCAGTCATGATCCTCCTGAGCAGGCTGGCAGTGAGGACAGAAAGCTTGCCACCCTGTGGAACTCCTCATCACTGTTCTGAGAACCTTCTGTAAGCCAGACAAGTTGACACAGACATGAATAAGGCATGGGTGCTCCTTTCATTATTTTTAGTCTTTTGAGACATGTAACACTAGCTGATTTATTGCTGAAGATGAATTCAGTGGTGAAAAGAGACAAGCCGTGCTAATTTCTTATGACCATTCAGGATTTACTCACCATCACAGAGTTTCCTGGAACCTTACACAGGAGGGATTGTTGTTTCTGTCCTACCCACTAGTAACTGATAACCATAGAGGTAAAGACTTATCCAGGATCAACCAGCACTGTGCGGAAGAGCAAGAACCAAAATTGAGATTCCCAAGATTTCCTAGATGCTCTTACCACCAACACTGTGCTCGAATTTACTGCTGTGGGGGAAATTCTGATGACGATAATACCCACATTACGTGGTTCAAAATGGGTTCTTACGTAGATATAGGGGGCTCGTTGTTTGTTTTTCATGGTGGGGTTCATGAAAGTAGGCGGCAACTCCTGTCCATAATGGCTCAGCCCCAGCAACTGGTGGTTGCTCACAACCCACCAGTCAACTTATGAATAGATTTTAAACCACTTCAAATCATAAACAAATGTCACCATATCTGAGTTCTTTCCAGGCAATACCTGTGCTCATATGAAATGAAATCAATAGTAGTAATCCAGATTTTATGGGCTTTTGTCACAGCTTGCTTACAACAGGGTCTTAGCCATCAATAATGTCCTTCAAATATATCTAAGGATTCTGCAGGATTCTGAGGACTCACATGGTCTCCCAAGCAAAGTCTCTCCCTATAGTTCTTGGTTGTGTTGGGTGCGATGGGCTCCTTGGAGTTTGGGATGCTGGAGCAGGAGAGACCGGCAGGCAGCACTGCGCTCAGTGGTGACTGTCTGTCTGCATTACATTCAGATCTAAGGGGATGACTCTAATGTCACTGTGCCTTTGTGCTATCTAGTTATTCTTGTGAAAACAGCTCAATTTCCTTTTTCCCAAAATCACATTTAAACACGGACCAGTCTGGAATCAGACTAGGAGATGAAAGTCACATTCATTCTTCCACTTCCTGTCCTATGGCCACAGGTACTGTGTACTTGACCGCTTTACCACCCCCTTCCCTTTGCTTCCTGAAGGGATATGGTTCCCCATGGAATGGTCACACCACACAGATATGGGTTTAAAGAGGGTGCTTACAAGCAAAGCTCTCATCCTACAGAGCTGGTGGAAGTTTGGCCCCTCTCCTCTATGCCGACAGACCAAGGCCACAGCAAAGTTCCAAATTTCCACCCTTTTGGGGGGCAGGCTGCGATTGGCAGAATTGCTTACGTGTTTTAACCAATGCATTGTCCTTTGGTACCAGGGGACCCACTCTTCCCCTGAACCCCATAAACATACTATGACCCTTGCAACAAAATTGAGAATGCCCCTCTGATGGTTGCTCCTGGAATTCTGTGCATTCCGTAGACTCTTCATTCCCCGACCTGGGACCCACCTGGGTGCATCGGAGCCACGCCCCCTGGCTTCCTTCTTGCGAGCTACCTACCAGCCTGTACCCGATGGTCTAGCTGCTTGCATAGGAAGGAAATGAGGTCCTGGGCAGGCTGAAGGGGAGAGAGAAACAACCTACACAGGGAGATCATGCAAGCCTGCTTGAGGGGATGCGACACCATTGCCAGGTAGGCTCCAACATGTCTATTCCCTCAGATGGCACTTCTGTTACACTGGCTATTCATTTTTACCCTTCATGAACTGAAGTGCTATGACCACTTAGAAATGACAGAAATACCATAAAGGAGATAGTATTTGACTGAGCTTTAAAAGTAAAGGTGTATGTTCAGAAAAGTCGGGTTGAGGTAAACAGTCTAGGCAAAGGAGACTCCCAAGAAAAATGCAAAGTATAGAGTAGCCTTGTGCTGGTTTAAGTGTCACATCTACAGGAAGGGAAGGGAGATGAGGTCTCCAACGTGCATAGAGACTTGGGCTTTGTGGTGACCATTGGCCAGCCAGTAAGCGTTACTTAGTGTTCAAAGGATGAAAATTACCAGCGAAGAGTCTGGCTAACGTTGGGCAGAGAAGGTGATGGCATCAGAATGAAACAGGGCAGCTGGCTGGAAAACAATCTCCATTTTCCTACCATGAATAATGGAGATGGCACCAATTTTGTGAATGTCTTGAGTATAGAACAAAATTATCGGAAAATTTCAAGTATTTGACCAGGTGTGTTGGCACACAGCTGTAATTCCAGCACTTGGGGGGCTGGCCAGTCTGGACTACATAGCTGGTTTTAGGCAACCTGGTATACAAAGCAAGACTCTGACTCAAAGACGTAAGAAAAAAAAAAGAGGAGAAGAAAGGGAAAGAATTTTAAAGTATCGCATAAAGGTTGCAAAGTAGCTAATATTTATTTACTAAATACAACGCATGACCTGAGAGTCTTTCTTAGTTTAATACATATATGTTAACCTAACTTTCTCCTAATGTGTAAGAAATAGCAAGCAGTTACATTAGCTATCTCAACTGGTCTTTCACTCATCTTTTTACTTGAGTTGGGATCTTGCTGTGTAAGCCAGGCTAGCCCAGAACTATAATCCTATAAGCCTGGGCCTCCTGAATGCTGGGATTACAGGTACGCACCACATGCTTGGCTCCATTGATCTTTTTTATACTTACTCCTACATTTAATTTGCCTGTTAGAAATGTGAAGCTTCTACCACCTCACCTCTGAAACCAAGATCTCTTCTGGACCAACTGCCTAATAGAGAACTTGTGTTGAAACCATTTGCTGAGACAAAAGACCACCTTAGGGAAGGACAGTGATGAAGAAGTTTATGTGCTATCACCACCAGTGAAGGAAAGCCCAACACTTTTCTTTCTGTGAGACAGAGGGTGGAGGGTTTCCGCCTTGATCTGCACATCTAATAACAAGATCCTCAGATAACGCATCTCACTCTGGTGCTCTGAGCTCCAGCTACAACAAATTACTCACTGATCCCAACTGTGTTTCTGGTTGTGTGTCTTTCACTATGGAAACATCTTCCTTTTCTGTGATACTGACTAATCCCTTGGAATCCACCTAAATATTTCTGAGGTCCACATGAAGTCTTAAGAGAAAGCTGCACTGTTTATTCTTTTGCTTGCATATTCCAGACCAGATGATATTTGGATAGAGTTGTGATACAAGACAGAAGCTCAGTGAGCTCCCTACTGCACACTTAGGTGACTGAGATTATGAGTACCCCTGCTCTTCTCTTGGGTAATCTCCTCACATAGGACTGCTGCCAGGAAGCATTTCTATATGGCCTGATGTCCTGCATAACACTACATGGAGAAACTGAACCAAGAACATGGAACCTGCCCTTCGTCGCTGGTGTGAGTTTGCAGCTGACAACCTTCCCTTTACTGTGAACGGAGTAAGTGATTCTTCAACATGAGGGATTTTTCAACATCTTCGTTATTAGTTATAACACTGATTGCAGGGAGCACAGGGCACTGGTGCTCACAGTATATCTTGGCACATGGGAGGGGGAGGCAGGAAGATCAGGATTTCTCAGCTGCATGATGAGGTCAAGGACAGTCTGTATGTCGGGATGGTCTATAAACAAACAAAACAGAAAAGAATCATTGAGAGTCCTGGGCAGATAGAACAGATATACTCAATGACAATAGTAGTGAGTATCCTTTGATAACACACATGTGTGTGCATGCAGTGAGTCCCTAATTGAAACATATACCATTAATAGCTCTTGGTACGATAATACTATAGACCAAGGATCATCAACTTAGATTTAAGCAGGAAAATTAAAAGAAAAACAATTTGTCTGAGGAGAGTCCTTAGAGAGTAATGCAGACAGAGGTATTTAGAGCATGCATTTCTATTTAAAGGCACTCAGATCCAAGGTAATATATAAGATAATCGTGCAAGGAATTAAGAAGCTTTAGGGGATGGATTCAATTCTTCCCAATCTTGCATTACATCCTGAAGCCATCATCAGATACCAAAACTCCCCCATCCAAACAGTGTCTTAAGGTTATGACTGTCTTCACAGATCATCAGGCTACAAGCCCAGCTACTCTTCTGTTTTACCATTCAAAAGTAGGTCTATCACACATCACAAATGCATTTTTGTATAACATATGAGGTGGAAAGCTTGAGTGCCATCACTGGGGATGCAAAACAGCACAGCTTTTGTGAGTGAGCAATAGAGCAACTCCTTTCATTTCTTTTTCTTATCTTATTTACATGATCTTACAAAAAAATAGCATTACCAAATAGCCCAGTAACTTTGCTTCTGAGTATTTACCCAAATTATTGAAAGCAAAGCCATAAAGAGATTTTATATACCCATGTTCAGAGCAGCGGATTCACAATAGCTAAAGTCTGAGATAGCCCAGTGTCCCTGGATACATGTAAATAAACAGAATGTGGTATTATGTATATAATAGGATATTAGTCATCCTTTAAAAAGGAATGAGATCATGACACATACTACAACGTGGATAAACCTTGGAGACATTGTAAATGAAGAATTCTAATCATAAATGGATTAATGGTATATGATTCACTCCAAGAAGTGCCTTGAGTAATCAAATGTATACAGACATAAAGTAGAATTCTGTTTTCCAGGGCTAGAGATGGGACAACAGTGGATATTGGTTTAATTGATTAGAGGGCTTTGATTTGGGAAGATGGAAAACTCACTGGAGCTGGATGGTGGTGATTGCACAACAATGTGACTGAACTTAATACCACTGAAATATGCACTTAAATGGGAAGAACAGTAAATTTTATGTAGATTTTAGCACATTAAAAAGTGCAGTGGGGAGGCTGAGAGATAGCTCTTCTGGTAAAGACTTTGCTGGGTGAGCTTGAGGACATGAATTCCAGCCTCAGAACCCATGTTAAAAAAACAAAAAAACCTAGCGTAGAGGGTCTGAACTGGGGAACTAGAAACAGGTAGATCCCCCACACTCACTTGCTGGCCTGCCTAGCTGAATCAGCAAGCCCCAAGTCAATGAACAACCCTGTCTCAAATCAAGGCGGACAACACCTGATCAAAGACACCTAAGCTTGACCTCTGACCTCCACCTGTACATGAACATACATATGCACAGGAACATACACACAAATCAGCGTGCTGCTGCTGAAACACCAAAGTTCACCATTTTCCATGATTATCCCGTTACTCTGATGTCATATTCCTAAAGAGTATCTCTTTCCTTGTGCACTAACTTTGAGAACAAAGAGTGACATGAGCACTGTATTTTATAAACTATTTAGAAAACCATTGCTTAGCCAAGTGTCAGGGTCCATGCTCATTGAGCCAGGCCGTAATGGCGCACACCTTTAATCCCAGCATTCGGGAGGCAGAGGCAGGTAGATCTCTGTGAATTTGAGGCCAGCCTGGTCTACAGAGTGAGTTCTAAGACAGCCAGAGTTACAACAGAGAAACCCTGTCTCAAAAAAACAAAGAAAGAAAGATACATGCTTATAATTTCAGCTCTTGGGAGACAGAGGCAGGAGGACCATGAGTTCAAGGTCAGTCTCAGCTACACAGGGAGACGCTGTTTCAAAGAAAGAAAGAAAAAGGCAAGCATGGTAGTACATGTCTCTAATTCCAGACACAGAAGGTAGAGGCTGGAAGATTGCAAGTTTGAGGCCAGCTTAGACTATATGGAGATTATTGTAAGAGCTTGTATCAAAAACAAAACAAAACAATGCATAAAACATTTTGACTGTGCTCTATAGACTTCAATGACACATCAAATTACAATCAACCATGATCTAATCGCAATTTACCACTGTGCATGTTTTATTAAGAAACGCAAACCTGGCTTACCATGCAAAATTCAATCTATGTAAATCACTGTGTTAACAGAAGAGAAAGAAAATTCTTCATCATTTCAGTAGGTGCAAGGAAAGAATTTAATAGTTTTTAGTGCTCATGTCCAATACATTTCTCAGAAAACAGACAAAAGAGGGGAACTTTCTCAAGTTAATGAACGATGTCAAATTTGGTCGTAGAATATTGAGTCCTTGCCTGCTGTTAGGAATTAGATAGGGTGCCAGCTAGCACCATGTCTCTTGAAAACTTGATAAAGTTCTTGCAATGCAATCCTACAACAGAAACCATGTTAGAGACACCATTCTGACCTTAAAACCCAGCATATGGCTCCCAATACCTGGCAAAATAGAAACATAGACTTAGACCATAGTTTCAGGAACATCCCCAAGCAAAAAGTCCCTTAATGTCTTGCTTTTTGGCTTCTGTAGTTTCGCTTTGTGTTAACTGGAGTGTGACAACCAAGATGTATTTGTCAGGCATAAAAGACAAAGAGCTGTAAGGCTTGGGGATGAGAAATTTGGGCAAGTTCCCTGTGCAGCCTCTGGCTCGCAATAAAGACTTTCTTTTGTTCATTAAAACTGTCCATTTGATGGTCTCTGGTGGGCTTATATCACAACAATAAAACAGGACAAAGAAACAAAAAGCAAAAAGATTGAAACAGAAATTAAACTGGTCTTTCTTTTTAGGTGACTTGATTACGTTTGCAGAAAACTCAAATCAGGTACTAGATCAATAAAAAAAGAACTGCAGTTTGATATCAAAACAAATAATTTAGAAATCATATTAAAATTGAAGAAAATATTAAATGCCTTTGAGTAAGAAAATATGTGGAAAAGTTCTGTATGTAAAACTATAAGTTAAAAAAAAAACTATAAGTAAAATTGCTGGGCTGAAAAAGACCTATTATAGGGAGTCTATTTTCATAGTTAAAAGGCTCAGCATCATTAACATGTCAATTATCTACTGATGTAATGCAGCTGTTAACAACGCAGGAAGGGGGCAAATTTCTTCGTAACAGATATTTGCCAGTACAAGGAGACATTTTTAGAATCATATCTTGGGGAAGTGCTACTGGTGTCTAGTGACCAGGTATGCTCTGAACAGCCTGCAAAGCATAGAACAGCCTCCCTGCTCCACAGTAAGTCGCCAAGCCCCAAACTTCACTAGTGTCACATTTAATGGAATCCCAGGTATTTTAGGCATCAACATGCTCCTTCTAATACTAAGTAAAAATACAAATTATTTGGGATCAAGAAGACCATATTTAAAAATAAAAAGTTGACGCCGGGCTGTGGTGGCGCACACCTTTAATCCCAGCACTCAGGAGGCAGAGGCAAGCAGATCTCTGTGAGTTCGAGGCCAGTCTGGTCTACAGAGTGAGTTCCAGGACAGCCAGAGTTACAACAGAGAAACTCTATCTTGAAAAATCAAAAAAATCAATCAATCAATCAATCAATCAATTTAAAAGATAAAAAGAAGTTGAAGGAATTGCATGACTAGATTCCAGGAAATTCTGTAAAATATAATAATTAAGACCATCTGAAATATGGTTACCAATAGAGCAGAATTGGAGACAAGAAATAAATCTACACATATGCATGTACCTAATTTCTATTATTGCTGCTACTGTACTGAGGAGAAAATGTTCTTCTAGTGAATTATGCTTAAATAATTAGAAATAATATGTAAGCCAGGCAGGGGTGGTTCATGCCTTTAAACCCAGCACTGCAGAGGCAGAGGCAGAAGCAGAGGCAGGCAGAGATATCTGTGAGTTTGAGGCCAGCCTGGTCTACAGAGTGAGTTCCAGGACAGCCAGAGCTATACAACAGAGAAGCCCTGTCTCAAAAACCAAAAAGAAAGACAGAAAGAAAGAAAGACAGACAGACAGACAGACAGACAGATAGACAGAAAGAAAGAAAGAAAGAAAGAAAGAAAGAAAGAAAGAGAGAAAGAAAGAGAGAATGAAAGAGAAATAATATATAAAAAAATCACCTCACATTTTATACAATAAATTGATAAATTAAACACCATTAAAACTAAAAATTGAGAATCAAATAGATGATTGACATTGCAGAGTTTTAATATAAAAGAGACATGATGAGATACATATATTCAATAAGTGTACTGTGATTTTGACTGTGTGACAGGCTTATACTAAGAGTCAGGCAGACAGAAGTTGCTGACAGAGTCCCTTCTCTCAGGAAAGAGGGAAACAGAGTGAACATTTATCTCACTGAGCAGCCATCATGGGTTAGAAGGATTGAATCTCTGTGACAGCATTGGGAAGAAAATGACATCAGTCAGAGTTCTCCGGAGAAACAGAAACAATAGGGTTTCAAACAGAGACACAAGAGGAACTGTATTCTGGGAATTGTTTCAAAGTTACAGAGGCCGAGGGCCTCTAGTACAATGTTTGTGGGCCACAGACCCAGTGAAGCTCATGGTGTGATGTAATCAGAACCCAGTGGGCTGAGAAACTGGGGCGGCTGGTGAGGTGATTCCCACACTGAGGCCTAAGGCCTGAGAACTGAAGGACAGAGACGTGTAGGCCTTCACCCAAAGGATCAAAAGCTCTGATGTTCAAGGGCAGAAGATGGATATCTC
Source organism: Cricetomys ansorgei (assembly GCA_026225945.1). Taxonomy (NCBI): domain Eukaryota; kingdom Metazoa; phylum Chordata; class Mammalia; order Rodentia; family Nesomyidae; genus Cricetomys; species Cricetomys ansorgei. Next base: position 28,842,440 of record JAMJFZ010001038.1, read on the forward strand.
ACCCGAAGAGGAGAGGATTTGCCCGTTCTCCGGCTTTTTGTTCTGTTTGTGATGGTAACAGTTTGTAGCTACCAACCTGGAGGCTGATTTTTTTTTTAACTTTTTAAAATTTATTTTATTTTATTTTCTGTGTATTGAATGTTTTGTCTGCATGTATTTATGTGTACCAAGGGCGTACACGGTGACCACAGAGGTCAGAATTGGTATCAGATCCTCTGGAACTGGAGTTACAGATGTTTGTGCACCACCATGCAAATACTGGGAATCTAACCTGGGTCCTCTGCAAGAGCAACAGGGGCTCTTAACCCCTGAGTCAACTCTCCCGCCCATGGGGCTGATCTTTTTGTGGCTTACTTGCTCATTTTTTCCTCCAAGATCCCCCCAGACATACTCAGTAACAGTATTCTATTAGTTTTCTGGGCATCCTTCAGCCCAGTCAGATTGACACTCATCGCAATTTCAGAACAGGGGAAACACAGCCCTGTTTTACGATCACTACAAATTATGACTCCCTGTACCACAGTACGCTTCTGCCAGCTGCAGAGATTACCCTCCCGTGAACAAAGACACATAAGTAACCCAAAAGTAACAAGAGACCCACTGGGACAACAGCAATGTTAGGTCCTAGGACCCTCTAAGTGCCAACTAACTCTTAAGAGAGAGAATAATTTGGCCTGGGGGTGCGGGGGAGCCCGTTGCACTCAGCCCTGACTCCACATAGTTCTTTTCAGCCCAACACATGTTGAATGCACGGCCACTCTGTGCTGCCTTATGGAGCAGTTTAAACAGACACCGGAGAGCGTGTTGTAATGGTCTCCTGTCACTAAAGCAGATGCTACAAGTTCTCGAGTCTGTCTTTGGGGAGTCTTTGCATTGTTTAATGGACTATCTGGCAGCAGCTATTTGTACCATCCTGCTGGTTGCAGAAAACTGAGGGTTCTTTGGTTGTCACTGCTCAAAATATGACCTGTTCAATAAAAGGGTGCTGATATCAGAATGGCCCGTGTTCCCTCAAGCATGGTTCAAATGCCTTCTAAGCCCTAAAGCTGACAAATAGCAATTCTGTACATAAAGAACAACTCTGGGGGAGGGGGGGTAGTGGCAGGGGCGGCAGCAATGGTGCATGCCTTTAATCCCAGCAATCCGTAGGCAGAGGCAGGCATCTGAAGCGGCAGGGCTCAGCTCCCAGAGTAAGGGTTGCCCACTCTGCCCAGCAACAGATCCTAGCGCATAGGAGCGTGTCAGTATACCTGTGGTGCTTGGGTGCGGAAAGGCATTCAGCAAAGCATGAAATAAGCATCATTCATCGCCGTGTTTCCCCCATGTCAACACAAGGCGAGACTGCACCTTCCCTCTATAGTAGTTTGTCTTTCCTCACAAAAGACAAAGCAAACACAGGAGCCCCCAACAAGAAGCAGGCCCCAATAAGACGGACTGAAGCTACTAGCTACTACTTCTCACCAACCATTTTGACCTTTTGTCCCCTTTAGATCCGTGAAATGAAGCTTCATATCCCTGACTTGACAGGGCTCAGAGTGAGGTTTAAATGAGATGGGAGTGATGGTGTTCACACCTTTAGGCATCATCGTCACTTAGCACGACGTCACTTAGCACGACGTCACTTAGCAGCCCTCGTTTTAATGCATTCTCCTCTTGGAAAGGAAGCCCTAGTACTGTGTTTTAATTCTGAGAGAGAACAAGATGTGGGATTTGAAACCAAGCACAGACTCAAGTCACAAAACAGGACTGCTGCCCTGTTCACAGCAGCCACGGACAATGGAGGGCCAGGCAAATGGAAGGTTTCAGGAAAGAATCAGGCTACCAGGGCAAGTGAATGGAGGTATATTTGGATAATGTGATCTGGGTGTTTTTCAGTTAAAAGAGAAGCCAGCGTGGTTTAGTCCAGGAGTTCAAAGCAAAGATACATAAATACATGGAAAATAATGAGAAATGGAGTCACTGGAGACTCCTATCCTGGGGTACTTTATACCTGTATTAATTAGCTAATTCAATTTACATGTAGATTTGAGTGCAAATGGCACATTTGGAAAACAAATGTCGTGTTAGATAGTAAACAATTAGCTTGGGAATTTGTATTGTTGTGCTTGGGCCCAGAGCAAAACACCAGAGGCGGGTGACTGACACATCAGAAATTTATTTTCTCACAGTCTAAAAGCTGAATCCCAGATCAAGGTGCTGGCTGATCCACTGTCAGCTGAGGGATTCTTCCTGACCTGTAGATAAGCCACCTCCCTTCTCAGTGTGCTCTCTGGACAGACAGAGCAATCGCTCTGTTCTCTCTCTCTCTCTCTCTCTCTCTCTCTCTCTGCAGGCACATGTATTCCACTGCATACTTCTGGATGTGAGAGAACAGCCCTGGGTGTTGGATTCTGTTTGATGCAGGGTGTCTTATTTGCAGCTGCATATGCCAGACGAGCTGACCCACCGGCTTCCAGGGACTCTCCCATCTCAGTTTCCCACCTCACTGGAGGAGTACTGGTGCTGCAGATGTGTGCTACTGCGTCTAGCTTTTACCTAGGTTCTGGGGATCCAAACTCAGCCCTTCACACTTGCACAGTAAATGTTTTACCCACTGAGCCATCTCCCTAGCCATGTTGTATCTTCTGGAAAGGACATTAATAATCAGCACAGAGCCTCACCCTTAGAGCCTCACCTAAATCTAATAACCTCCCTAAAGCCCCACCTCTAAATACCAATATATTGGCTCCAGTGTATGAATCTTTTGGAACATAATGACATAGCAGAATTGTCAGGATAATCGATGAGCTGCTTGGCCTGTATTTACCCTAGGTGAATGTTCTTCAAGTCTGATAACATTTTAAAAATGGAAGTAAGTTATGTAAGTGCTATAGGCTTGGTATGTTTTTATTGTATAAATAGGCACACACACACACACACACACACACACACACGTAGCCTGCACAACCTGAAAGCAAAATCAGCCAAATGAAGTGAGCAAATTTCCCCACCTGCCACTTAGCTATGCTCCAGCTCTTCCATGAGGAATAAGCAATTACTGAAGTGGCAGGAATGGTGGCATCATGAAAAAGTCTAAGGACGCAGAGGTATTGCTTAAGGATGCATGCAAAGCTCTGGGTAGGGCCTCTGAGAACTGGGACGCCACTGCTCCCACCACAGCCATTCAGCGGTGCTGCTCTCATCTGCCCTGCACTGCAGGAGAAGTGTCCTGGGGCGGGGAGGGGGCAGAGGAACAAGCAGGAGCGGAGGAGGAATGGAAGAGAAGAGGTAGTTAGCACACAAGGGTGAGGAAGCAGAAATAACAGCCACAGCCCACAGAGGGAAGAACCACACTGTCCCTGCCCCCTCTTGGGCTCTCTGATGGGCCTAGTGGTGAGAAGACTGCAGACTCAGATCCCATGAGAGGCAAAGACAGTAAGTGTCACAGAGTTTAGGAGGCCTTTCTGCCTTGCTGGGACAGTAGACAGTGTTGTTGTGTTTGGAAACCAGACTGTTGGCTTCCAGTTATAATGAGGCAGAAGGTCAGTCCAGGAAAGGGTGAGGAAGTGTCAAAGAGGAACTGGAGTGAGGTCAGCTGGACCGTGTGGTTCAACTGGGCTTCTGTACTGTGGTCCATAAGGAGGTGGCCTCCGATCCCATCAAAACAGTTAACTCTTCTCACCCTGAGCTTACTTAGAACCTTCCTAGTTTCCATCCAAATGCATGTGAACCTTGAGAGAAGACCAAAAGGGAGAGGGAGGAGGAGGCAGACGGGGACAGGAGTAGGGAGTGAGACTTGTTGTGAGGCAGATCACTGAGACAGGAGATGATGTGGCTGAATGAGCCACGTCCCTCTGTGGCTGGGCTTTTCCCGTGCCAGTCACCAAGAGAGAGCCACATCAGATTAGCCTCACTTTGTTTTCTGTGATGCTTTGAATTCTGCTCAATAAAGAGACAATAGGGCAGCATCCATGAGCAGCAGCAATAGGGTGAACACTGTGTAACTCTGTTCTTGACGGAACGTCTGTGGAGTCGTTTACCTGGTGTAACGTTCTGCCTGCCTCAGCATTTTATAGGCGTCACTGATGAAGGCAAAGGAGGTAGGCTTGCCAAACGCTCAGTTGGGAGTTAGTACTAAGTCGGTTCTGAGAAATAAGATTCAAAGAGATCTGGACAAGCTAAATTCTCCTAGCTGCTAGAAGGATGGATCAAACTAACAAGATGAAATTTAGAATCCACTGTTAAATTTGAGCAAATCAGATGCACGGGGTGTAAAAATGGAAGCCCTGATCTTGGTTGATTGCATATTCAATATAAATTACCAGCATGACATATTTGCTATCAAGAAAGGAGAAGGAGGAGCCACATAATAAACTGGTCGGAGTCAAAATGAAGGAGACAACTATCCCACAGTATGCTCATTTGAGATGCAAGAAACGAAGCAAATATCCCTTAGAAAATGCTGCCGAGGGGCTCACGAGGAAGAGAATTGCAGCAGTTGAAGCTGCTTCTCTGGAGGGAAAAATGGACATGGTGTGAAGAGGAGAAGATGGCCATGTTAGGATATCTTAAAGTGATACTAAAAAAGACTAGATGTATCCATCTAACTCCAAATGTCAAGAAGATGGATATTGAAGACAGAACAATTCCTTCTCAATAAGCATTCGAATTCACTGATATGTGTAATAAAAGAGAACTGGTTGAGCCCAGGAGTTCTGTGCCACATCCATTAGGGATGCTGTGAAAGGGACCGGAGGGCACACTAAGTGATGCGAAGGTTCCTTCCACTCTGGTTTCATCCACCCATGTAACAGGTATACATCGGGTGTCTGTGTCCTGTATTTAGAAAGAGTGGTGAGCAAAATAAGTCCCTGATCTTGACACTTATGTATAGTCAACAGAGGAGACATACAATGACCAGGCAAGCGGACTGTGCTTAGTGCTATTCAGAAAACGAAAGGCACTTGCACAGAGAGGGCAGCAAGGAACGGGCTCTGTGGAGATGCCCACAGGGCAAGGGTGGCTGAGGTATTGCTTAGGCTGAGGCTTCATGGGTGAGAGGCTGGTCTTTAAAGAACTGGGAAAAGCAATGGGGACTGATGGTACTGAATGAGCAGAGGCCTAGGGTAAAGGAAAGCTTGGCATCTGGAGGAATTGAAGGCAGGTAGGGGTAGGCACGTGGCAAGCAAGTGGCAGGATGGCGTTAGGTAGGGAGGAGAAATGGGTAGGGCCAGATCCAATGAGCCCAGGGGAGGATTTAAATCGTTCTCCAACTTAACAGAGAGCCACTGGGGAGTTTTGCTCAGAGAAATAGAAGAACTAATCCTGCTTTTAAAAGGTTGCTATTTCTTGAAGACTATTTTATTTTTGTTTTTGAATAATTTCTTTTTATCCTTTGAAAGTTCCACACATTTATATAATGTATATTGATCATATCCATCCACCACCACCTCCTGCCAACTCCTAGCCCCTCCCACCTCATCTTCCTCCCAACTTCATGTTATCTTTTAAAAATTGTTATCAATACTCCCAAGTCCAACTAGTATGGACTTGTATACTGCCTGTATGCCCATGGTATGATCATCCATGGGGGCATAAGCAACCTAGCAGTGGCCATGTCCTCAAAGGATAGTGACTTTCCCTCCCACAGAAGCAATCAACTGCCCCTCTGATGGGAGTGGGGCCTCAGCCCTCTCCCCCAGTCTATGTTAGACTTTTGACGGCTCAGTCCTGTATAGGTAGCCACAGATGTTGTGAGTTAATGCATATAACGGTCATGTAATGACCCAAACTCAGTATTTTATAGAGCTCCTACCCATGTGTTGCCTTTTCCTTGAAGTCCCCTGAACCTGGGCGCACACCTAAAGAACTTGTATCCTTCTACAGAGATAACTACATATTGAAGCTCAAATCATAATAGCTAGGCAATTCAATCAATCAAAATGTTCATCAATTAGCAAATGGATAAGAAAAATGTAGAATATGCACACAATGGGTATTACTCAGTTGTAAAGAAAAAAAAAAAATCATGAACATTTCAGGTAAATGTATAGAACTTGGAAAACTATATGGGGTGAGGCTACCCAAGCACAGAAAGACAAACATTGTGTGTTCTCTCCCATGTGTGGACTCTAGCTTTAAGTCTTGTTTTGATTGTTTAGCCTGGAGTACCTGTGGAAGCCAGGAAACTAGAAACAGGCAACTGGTAACCACCTTAACACAGGAGGGATAGTAAAATACAGGGAAAATGAAAGTAGAGAGGGGAAGAGATTCAGCATGGAGGAGGGTGGGAGTAGGGGAATGAGGTCTTGCCAGAGGATTAGCCAAAATGAACAGTGTGTGAAAAGCTATATGGAAACCTGTGATCTTCCAACCCAAGGAAAAATTCCATTGATCTTGGTTGCACATCATACATACATGGTAAGACTCTACTGCTGCAGATAGTACTCACTTTGGATTCAGGACATAGAGAAATCAATCTCGGACTGACCAGGAAATGATTTCCCTGCTGGCCAGCTCACAACAGTGCCAGAAGGTGCTATGCAGGTTCTGGGGAAGAAAAACATCAATGGCCTTGCCCAGTGTTGGACACTGCCTGTTACAATACCAACCTGCCTGGAAGAATGCACACTGGTGAGACAGTGTGGCATGACTATTCTGGGAATAGCCAACAGCTTTCTGATTAGATATGAGGCCTGATCCACAGGGGAGACTTCATGCCTGCTGCTGTAAACCTGGTCAAAAGCCCCTGACTGGGGGGAATCAAACGCCCTTGAGGAGAACCTGCTACTGTTGTTTTGCCAGATGGTCATGCTGTCCAACTACCTTCTAAATATTTATGTTTTATACCCATAGACGTAGGCTGCTCTCCACCTTGGTCAGAGAAGCAGCGGGCAGCGGTTAATGCAGAGCCTCATAACTGGTCAAAGTGCCAAGTATAAATAATGCTGAGTGCTTAGCTGTGGGTGGACCATTTAAGAGCATTTTGCTCTGAAAAATAGTAGCGCAATGCAGAGACTGCTGTAGTCCAGCCTCTGGGTGAACCCATGGAGTAGCTGCAGGGAGCGATCGCCAGATCTGTGTGGGCTGTTTCAGCCAGTAAGACCTCAGCTTCTGGAGATGCTCAGAGGTGGTGAATCTTCAGAACCTTGGGTGACATATTCCTTTGCAACAGGAGAACTTAGCCTGTGCCCTAGTGCCACGTGTCACCACCCAGAGGAAAGGTCACTCAGGGCAACAGCCGCAGCAGCCTTCTCACCCTGGTTATCCTGGTGTGCAGCGTGGTCAGGGCCTTAGGGAAGTGGTGAAGAGTGTCCCTGCTTCTCAGCAACGCTGGAAACTAGGGTTGAGAATGAAGTTAGCATTAAGCAAAATAACTAGTACAGGGAAGCTAATTATAAAGGAGAAAGGACTGGGTTTAAAGTATGAAATTAGTTATCAAAAAGCGGATGGGAGGGAATAAAGAGAACCAAAGAAGAAAGGATTAATTACAGGATGGGGTTAAATAGCCAGGCAGAGAAGTAAGCATGTATAAAAGATTATGAGGAGGCACAGAGATTTTATCCCAAGGCCACTCCGTGGCAGTGTAATGACATTACATGCGAATGAAAAATGGGAGAAGGTATCCCAAATCCTGCCATCTTACATAAGCGTAATAATTATTATTCTGGTACATTATTTTTGTCATATCTCCCTGTGCACTTGCTTTTAATGGTGTTATTGGATTTTTTAAATCATAAGAGCAATACGTGTTAGTTGTAGAGAGTAAAACAGCACAGCTCTGCCAACCCAGCTTCCCAGAGGGATAGAAAAAGAGCCATGTAATACAGAGCTTTAAAAGTTTATAGTTTGATGTTTCAAAATATTGGCATGACTGTAGTCGGAGTACACAAACAATTTTGATGCTTAACGTTATACAAAGCATTATTGTTTCTCTGATGTCCTTGGATTAATGCCATTTTTACTTCTGTTTTAGTTTAACTTCTATATAAACCTTTAATGGAAAAAGCCTTTTCAAGACCACTTAGACAGAGAGAAAATGTGGCCCCAAAAGCACATGAAAAAAGAGTTTTACATCAAGTCATTAAAGAAGCGCAAATTAAAAGAAAATGAGATACCATTTTACGCCAGTTAGAATGACAATAATTAAAAAGGACAGATAATAGCAAGTGCTGGAGAAGATGTGGTGCACGGGGGAACCTCATATACTGCTGGTGGGAAAAATAACATGGTGCAGCCAACTGGGAAGTGGTTTGATGATTTAAGAAGTTAATTCACCATTTGATCAAGCTTCAGTCACAATTACCTACCCAAGAAGAATGAGAACGAAAGTCCATGTAGGGACATGTATGTTAAATGCTCAGAGCAACATTATTCCCAGTGGCCCCAAAGGGATGTTATCCACATGTCTGTCAAATGGCAAATGAATACAATGGAGTGTTATTCATGGGCAGACAGGAGTGGGATGCTTATACACTAGACATCGTGGATGAACCTCAAAGGCATCATGTAAGAAGACAGAAGCAATTGATGACTTCATTTATATAAGATGTTCAGATGCAAACATCAACTAGGTTGATAGAATTCTTGGGGTGATAAAAATGGTCTAACACTGTGGGGAGGGGCTGTGAAGAGGGTGCAGCTAGTGAAACTCCCTGTCACGTAAATATGAAGACCTGAGTTTGGATCCCCAGCACCCAGAGAAGCCAGGTGTGGTTGTACATGGACACGGAGATGGGTGGATCCCTGGATCTTTTTGGCCAGCCAATCTAACCAATGGGTAAGATTCAGGTTCAGTGAGAGACTCTACATCAAAAAACAAGGTGGAGAACAGTGGACAATGTCTGATGTCAATCTCTGACCTCCACATGCACACTCATCAATACATGTACATATGTATATGTGCACACACACATTATACTATACACAAAAAAAAAATGCTCTAAAGCCAGTTGGCAAACTCTACACATTAAAAATGCACTACAATGAGTCGTATACAAGAGGAAGAAGAGGAATCCCTTTAAACAACTCTTGGTATCTTATTTTAAGAGCAGTGAAATTTGGAATCTAATACTGCCGTCAATTTTTGGTACAATAAAAGCATTTGTCAAATGATTGACAGATCAGATTGTAAACAGATTTTTGCCCACCGTATCATCTTGATTGTGCTTTCATCAAAGGACAAGTTTAAAACTCTCATATATTTGGAAGGCAACAAACAAAATGCAATTGAATGAGCAGTCTATATTTTTTAAGCAAAAAGAATGAAACAAGAGGGTAAGGCCTTCTGCGTGGCTTTCACGTTAATATGCTGCCACCTAGTGATTATTTATAAAATGGCAGGACTTCTGTTTTATTTAACCTTAGGTTTGTTAAGCCATCTGCCTAAATGTTTGATGAAATGCAAGAGAACAAAGTCACTGAATGCCTTTTAAATTTTTAAATTTTAATTTAGCACCCTAATAATTTTTTAAAAATTTGAGACAAGGTCTTGCTATAAACTCAGGCTAGCCTGATACTCTCTCTGTAGCCCAGGCTTGCCTTGAACTCAAGGCAATCCTTCTTTATGCTGGGACTACAGGGATGACTCACCAGACCTGGCTATCCTAAATTTTTAAAATGGGGAATAAAGAATGCGTGTTGCTAGGGTAGTTGTGAGCACTAAATAAGGTACTTAGTAAAAGTCCTTATCTTAGAACATACTTTAGAGAAAGCTGAGATTTAACAACTTCCCTTCTTAAAATGTGCTGCAGATCTCTGACCTGCCAGGTAGAATGAGGCACTTAGCCTACAACAATCAAAATGCCCAAGAGGTTCAGAAAATCAGGTGTTGGGTGGGGGTGGTTATACTCGATGATTCAATACTTACTTAACATTCTCAAGGCACCCCAGGACTGCTTCCCCACCCCCACCCCACAGGATAGAATATTTAGAATTGACAGCTGGCTGGAAAACATTTGAGCATGAATATAATAAACAAGACTTGAAGAACTACTAGAATCTGACAGATGACTTGAAATTTTAAATTGCTGATTATTCTTAAATGATGCTGGCAGGGATGTCAAGGGTACTGTTGGAGTTGGTCCTCTCACTTCCAGATTATAATGAATACTCAACAAGTTTAATGTATGTCAGCCAGCATAGTGCTGGGCAGATTTGTTTTCAATTCCTCAAGAATTAAAATGAGTGTACCACTCTGGATTTTGTTTCACAAGTTAGAGAACCCGTCTGCTTCAGGATCAACACATCTGAAATGAGAGGGTTTCCATTATGGAGTTCTGTAGCCGCTAGGCTATTTCCTAAGGGTGTCTGCATGCCTAAAAGACATTTACTTTTCACATGGAAGGCTCTAGCACCACTTACACTTTTTAAAAAACAGCTTTCTTAAGGCCTAATTTAGATCTCCTAGAATTCACCAAAGAGTAGAGTTCTAAGCCAAGCATGGAAGCCGAGGCAGGAGGATTATGCACTAGAAGCCAACCTGGGAAACATATCCAGTTCTAGTCCAGGTTTAGCTAATTCTAATATCCTATCTCAAAATAAATAAATAGATGGGTTTTTTAGTTTTTGTGCATTGTCACAATCCAGCTACAGAGTAAGTCCAACATGTAATTTGTGTTTGAGTCAGCCCTACAATTAAATAATTTATTGGATCGTTAACCTGTGCATTTAAAACATCTAGATTTAGGCTCTACTCTCAGCATTCATTCTGAGTATATCAAGCTATCAGGAAAACCAAAACTTAAATTCTCAACTTCACTCAAAATAAAAATTTATAAAGTTCATTCTCCAAGGTCTCTCCAGAGGACTTCAGACTAAGCACATGGGTGGAATATATATACACAAAACTTGAGCTGGGTGGTGGTGGTAGCACATGCCTTTAATCTCATCACGCAGGAGGCAGAGGCGACAGATCTCTGTGAGTTCCAGGCCAGCCTGGTCTACCGAGTGAGTTCCAGGATAGCCAGAGTTACAACAGAGAAACCCTGGCTTAAAAAAACAAACAACTCCCCACCCCCCAAAAAAACCACACACACACACACACACACACACACACACACACACACAAACAAAAAACTGCCGGTTTTAGCTGTCTCAATGACGTCCCCCACTCCCACGCTCTTATTAATATGATCTGGGGACTAAATATTCTGATTTAGCACATCCTAAATTTCTAGAAGAAACAGTTTCTCCTTCTGTAAGCTTTCTGTGTACATTGTTGCTGAGTTGGACCTGAGAAAATGATCTCCGCAGCTGCAGAAGGGAAGTTTCTTCTGTAATGCCACATCTGAGACCTGGACTCTGTCTTGTTTCAAAATCATATTATAATACAAGAAAGAATCACCATGGTCCTCTTCCTACAAACCTAGTGTTTGTGGTCTTCATCTCCTCACATAGGATCTATTTCACATACAGATTTTTGAATTGCAATCTGGGAATACAGAAAGTACCCCACGTGTCTGTAAAATTTCACTGGAGAACTGTGGGTATACTGAATGCACTTGAAAATTCGTGTCTTTCTCCAGTTATCCAGAGTTAACTGCTGACTCCATTCATCTTGACATTTAAACGTTATTTTTATATTTATTTAAGCACTTGGAATGGACTAGTTCAGTCTCCTCCATTCGGTAAGCACCTTGTGGGTTGTTTTAAAGGTGTGCTTTAAGTGAACTTTGTATTTCTCAAACACCTAGTCCTCTTGGGGCATAAAAAAAAAAACCTATTTAATAAGAACTTCTTAATTCATAAGCGATACCTCGGATGTGTTTCCCCTCCACTGAACTCCTAAAACATTTATATTCTCTGTATAGCCCAGACTTCCTAGACACTGTAGCTTTTCTGCCCTCATTGCAGTTGCGTGTACCACTCTGTATGTCTGAGACATAGTCAACTGCAGAAATATGAAGCCACCTCTATTGCAACCAAGCTCCGATAGTCATTCTTCCTCTTCTGTTCTCTAATAGAACTGATTAAAATTTCTAACGATTTATTTTATTTTTAGTTCTGTGTTTGTGTCTCTGTGTGTACAAGTTAGTGTGTGAGTCCATGGAGGCCTGAAGCTGGATTTACACGTGGGTTGAGAACAGCCGGAAGTAAGTGCTAGGTAGCAAACTCATGTTCTCTGCAAGAACAACCAGCTAGCAATTTGCCCCTGATTACAATTTCAAACGCAATATTCTTTTAACGTCACTTTCGATTTTTAAAACTGCAGATGTAAAATAAGTTCAAAAGGTTTGACCTTTTGAAAGTATACACAAAGTAAATTTAGCCCGCACGCGAGGTCCGGTATTTCCCTCTGGTTCTTCTCTCCTCCCACACCTGGAGGCTCTTAAACCCTCACCAGCACGTGGAGGCAGCAGTGAGATCTACAGAGCGCAGCGCCTGGAACTGAGATCTGTGCAGCTGTTCTGAGATCGCGCCGCTCAGGCCTCTTCGACCTTGGGTGACCCTGCGGGGAGGACGCTACACTCATTCAAAGGTTGTCCGAGGTCCTAAGGAAGTCTGTCTGCTCCATTACAGACTGTCCAGTAGAATTCCGCAGTTTTAAGGGACGCGCTGGCCTCCAGGCCGCCTCTAAAGTGTCTCCCCCCACAGCGGCTGCTTCCCCGGGAAGGCGAGCCGCTCGGGCTCCCCGGGCCGCCCCTAGGGCTCAGAGGTTACTCCGGAGTCTTCCGAGCTGCGCCTCACCCCTTCCTAGGTCTCGCTTTCTTCCAGGCACCCGGACCTCCCGGCGTCCTCCCATGGCTTAGGCCACGCCCCCCGCCCCAAGTTTGATTTCGCCGCGCGCCAAGCCTAAAGGCGGTTGTAATTGGTTAAAGGTGCGAGGATCTCCCATTTAATTGGTTCTCCGTTCGGGGGCTGGGCGGACGCTGTGGGGGCGGGATCAAAGGCGGAAACCCGGCGGGCTCGGGAGTCCAGATAGCGCTATGGAAGTGGTTAAGTGTCCGGATCACGGTAAGTCCCCGAATCTCGGGATTTCGTCACCGGGCCGGTGCGGCTTGGAGTGGCCGTTGCTGACCTTCTTGTCTCCTCAGGGACCGTCTGCTTCCTAAAGACTGGTGTCCGCGATGGCCCGAATAAGGGAAAGAGCTTCTACGTGTGCCGGACGAACTCGTGCGGCTTCGTGCTGGCTACCAAGTGAGTCTCGAGCCCTGCGCCGATTCCGGGGAGTGGTCCAGCCTGGTCACCTTAGCTGTCTGGGTCGTAGATTCTCCCAAGTTCGGATCCTTCCACACTGAGCTACAAGTTTCTAGTCACCTGTCTGGCCTTAGCCATTACCCTCTGCCCCAGCATCCTTTGCGCTCTCTTTAAAAAGTGTAAACCGTGGACGCGGGGAATTAATTAGCTAGTTTTGTACCAATTTTAAGGTCATCCTTTTAATGTTAATGTTTGAAGTTAAAAACATTAGTAATTAGATACCAGCTTTTTTCCTGCATGTAAGCGGTGTGAGGTTGATAATCCAGTCGGGTCGTTTCTTAAAGGAGAAGCACTGAAAGAAAACATCAGAAATGGATGCGGAACTCGGGTTTTACGGACCTAAAAATGCCAAGCATCCTCTCTAAAGTGAGGAAAAGTTAGTACTGGTCTCACGTGGGACAATCTTAGATAGCAGGTGTCGACATTCTCTAAGTGAATTCAAACTGCGGTATCATTTGACATGTCTTCCTGCTTTCTGTTCAGCTGAACTTTGTAGAGCATAGGTATCTTTTCAGCATCATAACTATATAATGGATATTAGTACTAGAGTGCGTTGTATGATCTGTGACTCCGTTTTGCAAGAGGGTTTCTAGTTTCTAAGTATTTTGAGATTTGGTACCCCTCTCAAATGTTGTGAGACACGAACTTAGTCGTGTTTATAGGAATTAAGCATCACTGTGCTATCAGGTTTGGTTAAGCATTAAGAAAAGTATTCGTGGGGATTGGAGAGATGGGTCAACATTTAAGAGCCCTGGCTGCTCTTTCAGAGGCCCCAGGTTCAATTCCCAGCACCCACATAGAGGCTAACAAATGTTTATAACTTAAGTTACAGGGGACTGGACACCTTCTTCTGGCCTCTGCAGGCACAGCATGTTCATGGTGTACAGACATACATGCAAGCAAAATATTCCTACACATAAAAATAAATAAATCCTTTGAAAAGACAGAAAGATTGAACATTCTTATTTGGAGTGCCACTTATGGGTGTAGTATAATACAAACTAGTATAATACTTGAGGCCTGGAGTATGTCTGATAAGCAGAACCCAGGCCGAAAAGTTTTACAGGAGAATGCTGTAGACCTTCACTCAAACCTGTTCACTCTCAGTGTTGTACATATTTTTCTTCTGTAAGTTAGAAGGGACATTTAAAAATGTCCCCCAAGCAAGGAACAAATTAACAAATTATTGTTAGAGGTAGGTATGTAACAGAAGTGACAACTAATGGGTTATTCATGAATAAAGGTAATGGGAGCACTTGAGGAAAATTCTCAGTGGGCCTGTCTTACAGCCATCCTCAGACTACAAGTCATTCCTGGGAGTATTGCAGTGTAGACATAACAGGTAGTTTTAAACTCCCAAGTCATGGAGGAAAAGATAGCTATTGTCATGCTTTGTTTTAGAAAGTGGGAAAAAATAAGCTGTGGATCCTTTCCTCAGTAAGCCACATGTATAATGATGTATGGGACTTATAAACCCAGGACAAACCAAGTGTAAATCCTTAGTGTAAAAATCTGTAAGGAGGCTGGGTGTGAAGGCACACACTTGTGATATAAGGACTCGGGGCTGAGGAAGGATTGCTGCAAGTTTGAGGCTAGACTGGTCTAGGTAGCAGGTTCCCTAAGAATTCAAGTTTGAATTTGGCTTCAGACTGTTAGCCTTTATTCTTTGTCTCCTAAACATATTTTTGTTTCTCTTCTAGTATTCCTGTTTCTCACTGTTTATTGCATGAGGACTTTGTGGTAGAGCTGCAGGGTTTGTTTCTATCCCAGGGCAAGAAAGAATTGAGGTGAGTGAGTGTCCAATGGGAACATCTAGTTATATTTGCTCTTTTTTGAATCCTGAAAGAGTTGCAGCTAAATATGTTTTTTATTGTTCTTTGAAAATCATGACTGAAAAACAAACTATTTTTGTACTACTGAGCATCGACTTTGTTACTCCCTAAAAGCTGGGCATCTAGTTACCCTGAGAAGCTGGTGGTTAATTTCTGGATTACTAGCTCTGTTGTTATTCCTCTGTAGCTGTCAGATCAGTCCACTAGCTTATCAAGTTTTAATTTTGGTAATAGAAAAGAGGGGAAGGTCTCATATGCTAAGCACTCAATATAATGCAGTTTCCCTTGGGAAGGGCAGGGAAGTCCATATAGATAGATGGGAGGGGTTATTTGTCACGAGTATTAAGAGGTGAGTTGGAACTCACCAGGCATTAGGTGTACATTGCATTAGGGTACCAAGGCATGAAGTGACATGACCACTTCAGAGAAGTGCAGATGTTTTGTTTGGTGATTATTTATTCAGCTGGTTGGGATCAAACCCAGGACATTCTCCCTGGCCCTCACTTAAGTGGAGACTTCAGGAAATAAGTCTGGCCAAGAAGGCAAGGGTCATACATTAATGGTTTTTATGTAATAGTATGTGTTTTAGAATTTATGTATTCTAAACTCTGCCCCCAGCCCAAGTACATTGAAATACTTGTCATCTTTGTTTAAAAAAAAAAAGAAAAGAAAATCAATTGACGCTAAGTTTGGGTCAATATCTGAGGTGGTTAATTTGTGTCCATTGCTTCATTTACATATTCTTGCATGGTTAATTATGTAAAATAGTATGTCTTCCAACTTCTTCAAGGTTGTGCTGGCAATTGTGGGATCTTTGTATTTGCATGTCAAATATAGGTTCAACTTCTTAAATGTCTACAGAAAACCCTGATGGAGTTGTATAATTTACACGATCAGTTTTGAAAGAACAGACATCAATATTGACTTTTCCAGTCTCTGAGCATAGTGTAGTATGAATTTAAATTTTTCTCTTATTGTTTTTAAAGAGTGTTCATTATAATGCTCTCACACTCTACTTATATTTTTAGTGCCGCTATAAATGGAATTTTTGTTTTTGTTTTATATGTATGTTTGGGAGGTATGTGTATTTGTATCAGTTTGCATATATGTGGATATGTATGGTGCATATATGTGGATGAGTGGGTACATGTGTGGGTGTGAGTGTCTGCAGAGGCCAGAGGTTGATGTTGAGTGACTCTTGATCACTCTCTACTTTACTTATTGAGGCAGGGTCCTCACCTACCCTGGAGCTCACCAGTTCTGCAAGCCTAGCTAGACAATTTGTCCTGGGGACTTTAGATATAAATATTATATCTTGAATGGGTTCAGTGAGGAACGGAAGACAATCACTGAGGTGAAAAGCTTGAACCACTTGGCAGAGGACCTAGCCTCTGACTCCAAGCATGTGGTCTCCAGGTAATATATTAAGGAAAGGAAACACCCATCAATACAAAGGCCTATTTTGCATTAATGAACAGACTCCTATAATCTACTTCCCCAATGCCTTGCTGGTTGACCTTGCTGCCACTAGGTGAAGGTCAAAGCCTAGAGACATGGGTGTTCCCATATATCCTTGTTGGTTGCTGGGGAGGAACCACAGAAATCCTTTTCATTAGCAATAATATAAACAGAGGCAAGATAATCTGAGCATCAATTACTTAGGCAATTACTGGTTCCTCAAACTAGCATTCTTTCTGCATTCCAGAAGACTGCAGTCCATCCACACTCAGGAAGCTGGTTCCAAGGTGACATTTTATCCAGTAGTTCATGCTGACAGATTTAGTAACTGTTTAAAGCTCATTTTACTGCACAGAAGTACATGTTGCTTTACAATATTTGAGAATAAGTTCTCCTACTACAGGGGACCTTCTGCCTCCTGAGTGCTAAGATTATAGGTGCACTGCCATACCCACCCAGATTTTATGTGGGTTCCAGGGCGGGGGGGGGGGGGTTCAGAGCTTCAGTTTTCACACTTGCAAGGAAGCATGTTATTCACTGAGCCATCTCCTTAGCCTGTAAATGAGACATTTTTAAAAATTCTTTTTAAGATTGGCAAATCTTTATTAGGTGAGTTCTTGTCTCCAGACACTTCGGATCATTTGCCTCTTGATACAGAAGCACCTACCTCTGTAGATATTAGAAGGTAAACAGTAGGTTTCCAGTTTGCATTAAAAGAACCATGGAGATTCAAAAGTGAAGACAGTGGAGGAAAAGGGCAAGAGAGATAATAGCTACCATAGAATGACAGCCACACGGTGCATTGTTATCCCTTGCTTCCATTCCCGTCTGCCATGATGGTTCCAGAAGCTCTGTTTCACAAGTATTAGAGAGGTTAGGAAGGGTATCTGATTCCCACAATTCTGAAGTGGTATTGCTGGGATTCAAACCCAGCTCCAGCTGTGTCTAAACACCTGCTCCAAGTGAAAGCCTGAATTGAGATGGTGAAGCCTCTTTCTCGTCTGGAGTAGTGATGACAGTGGCCCCAGAGGTCCCTGGGTTGGGAAGACTCAGGTGTGTGGCACAGTTCGTAGTTCGCTGTTTGTTTTTTGGCAACTTCCTCTTTTAGACAGTGTTGTGGCCTCACTTCTGGTGTGCAGACTGTCTGGTTATCCTTCTTCTGATTTTAGCAGCCATTGCTGATCACTTTCTCCATTTTATTCTTCATACAGAGTAAAAAGTAAATAAATTGGTTATTGTATCATTCTTGTTATTGGCTTTCCAGCCCTTAAAGTTGTCCTCTGCAGGGGCTGGAGGCCTGGCTCAGTAAACTGCTGGCTGTGCAAGCATGGAGACCCGAGTTCAGAACCCCAGCACCATGTAAAAGTCGGGTGTGATCAGCCTGGGCCATAGTGAGATCTTGTCTCAAACATTATTTATTTTTATTATGGGGTTGGAGGGATGCTCCGTGGTTAAGAGAACTTGCTGCTTTTGCAGAAGACATGGATTCCTAGTACCCAAATCAGACAGCTCACAATAGTTCCAGTGAATTCAGTGCCATCTTCTGGCCTCTTCAGGCACTGCATAAATATGGTACATGCCAACAAAATACTCATGCAAATACAATAAATAAATAACCCTTTTTTAAAACTGAAAAATAAAACTCTTAGAGAATTCTTGCAGCCTGAATTATTTGTATCTTATAATTCATTAGGTTGTTCTTCCGGTGTGCTAGAAGTAAGGCAAAGGGGAAGCACTGGTGTGGAAACGTTCCGTGGCAGGTAGGAATTACCCGTCTGCCTTCCATAGGCCATGTTAAGACAGTGTAGAGAGTCGCTTTGACAGAAAGCACCCGAGTCTGTATGAACAGCTGGTGTCCATCACACTGCCTGTGAGAGAGCCCTGAAGAGTCGTGCGACTGCCCATTCAGAGTCACTGCAATGGTCAAAGGTTCATCATTTACCTCCTGTTTCACACAAATATTTTCCAGTGTCATAAAAGCAGTCACTATCCTCCGACTTAGGAATAAAAGGCTAACGCCCCCATCTTTTACAGATCAGTATTTACTGGATTTTGATATATCTAAGTGTAATTCTTAGGTTCCTAGAGTATGAGAGGAGGGGATGCTCTGCTCATGTGTTGTACAAGGGACTGGACCGGGGAAGCGGTGACACTTGTAAGGCACGGTGAAATCCACATTGTGGCTCCTGTGACTCTGGAAGCGCAGTGGCTTAGACTTTACTTTCCCTTGAGCCCTGGAGAGGAGTGACATGTACAGAGAAGGAACATGGCATTGAAAGAAATGGATTCTTTGTGAATTTGGCATCTTTCTTTTTTAGATGCAGAAGCCACATAAGGCATAGACTGATTTACTATGTATCTATTTCCTCCAAAAAGGCATTTTAGATACAAAGGTGGCCTTATTATGTTACAGCTAATTATTTTTATTGTCCATAGGATCTGAATCCTAGAGAACATGCCGGAACCAGTAAGTCTCCACATGTATCTGAGTTACTTTCTCATTCTCCCAGTCAGCCAAGAAATCCATTCAAGGTGCTTAACAAGAATCAAACACCAGCTCTCTGGAAGCAGTTTGTGAAAGAAGAAGTTGAGGGGAAGACAGCTGATAATGAGCTGAGAGAAAACAGAGACCACCTCTTGGATCAGAAGAAAGAACAGAAGCCCAAATCTAACTGCAGGATGGAGAAAGCCCCACATCTGACCTGGTGACAAAGAAACAGTCTGGAGGCAAAGGAAGAGAACAAGAGGAGAAAACAAAGTTTCAGCCCAAAACTAAGGAGACTGAAGGAATAGCTTCCAAACAAGGCTATGGAAACACACTTCAAGAAGCGTTGGCACCTCTACAGATGTCAGAGAGTGAGAGTCCAGGTGTTCCAGAGGAGCCAGAACCTCCCAGAGAAAAAGAAACCCAGCTTTTACCTCAGGTTGTTTCTGAGAACCCAGAAAGCAAATCTCAGAAAGAGGCACATCTCAGCAGGGAGCAGCTCAGGAATGGAGAGGCCCGAGGCAAAACAGAAATGGATGCCCCCAGCACACATGCCTCCCAGAAAAAGCTGCCTCTGGGGCCTCTCCAGGCACCTTCCCGGACCTCTGGGCCTGCTCCCAAAGGGCTAGTAGGATCTGGGCTTTGCTTGGGAGAGGTACGCCATGCTGCCTCCAGCAGCGATGACAGCGAGGAAGATGATGATGTTTCCAGTAAGTCAGGGTCCCCACTTCTCTTTGACTTCACTATGGACTCACAGAAGAGGGGGAACCTTCAACTTTCTGATCAAAGTGTACAGAAACAGATGCCTGCTTCTTCGGGTGTTTCCAAGAAGGGAGAATCATGTGACCCAGCAGCCCATCGTGCAACCCTTACAGCACAGCTCAAACAAAAGAAGGTATTGGATCTGCAATATGTACTGCTTTGGCAGAAGACCCAATTCAATTCCCAACACCTATGTCAGTTAGCTTAGAACCTTAACTCCAGGGATCTGATGCCCGTGTCTCACCTCCTTGGGTATGTGAACTTATGTCCACATACTTAAACATGGATGAATATAAATACTCATAATTTAAAATATATGTGTGTATGTGTTTAAGGAGATCCTCACAGAGTTGAGTAGATTCCTGAGAAGGCTTTATAGGTGGCTGTTTAATGTCTGCCTTAGTAAACTAGCTAGGTTTTTGTTTTGACTTTTAATCCTGGCATTTGCATTCGTAATTAAAGATCATTTCAGACTTTTGGTATGCTAAGCCATTTTAATCTGTGGTTGTCCTTTAATAGCTTGAGAGGCCAGTTCCATTTGCTGGAATCTGTCTTTTAGGGCACATTGGCTGTGGTGAACATCCAGGCCCTCCCTGACAAGGGCGAGAAGTTGCTTAAGCAAATCCAGGCGTTGGAGGATGCACTCAGTGCTCTGGCTCTCTCCCCAGAGCAAGGTAAGATGGGGTTTGCCCCAGAACTCAGTGTTTGTCAGTCTGACAGACATTTTGATAAAGATTGTGTTCATCCTTTCCATTTTATTGTCAGCTTCTGAGCTTTCTTCTGATGATATCTATTGTGATTTATAAAAGCATTCCTGCTTCCTGTGGTCTGAGCATAGTTAAAATACCATCTTTTCCAGGAAGCCTCTCTTGACACTGCATTTGCATTGCCTTTACTTGTTTCTCTCACTTCAATCTGTTCTCCCCTGTGTGTCCAGCAGGAACTAAGGAGAACTGTAGCTCTCAGGAACCACAGCAGAGTAACTTCGCCAAGACTGCTGCTGACCCTCCGCACTTTGTGCCTCCCCGGCCCCTTCCCAGTCACAGTGTTCAGCCTGGAGGCTCTCTAGGACTCAAGGCAGCCCTCCAGGGAACTGCTGAAGGATCCAGCCAGGGCTCAGAAGGTAAGATTCCAGGACTTAGCCCTGCTGTGAAGAGCTGATGATGTGAGTTATCAGTGTTACTTAGCAGATGTCTGAGCCCACTAGAAGGGGAAGCCATTCTTGAACTGAAAGTTGCACATGTCTTAGAGTCCTTGAATCTCTGTAGAGCTTTGAACACTGGTTTCAGCACTCCGAGGCTTGGGACTGGTTACTGCCCTATCCCACCATGCACCCATCCACCAACCAAGAGGTCAGCACGTAGAGGATGCACAGTGTTGTGTGTGAAAACTAGCTTATTATTATGAGGCAGGTAGACCAGCAGCTACCATTTTTGTTCTTTCCTTTATGGAAGGTGGGGAAGTTGGGCATGAATTGAGGTAGAGCACAGTGATGTGAGTGGTGACCTGTGATTTACCAACACATAGAAAACAGTAATGCCCTAGTTAGCTACATTTCTAGACAGCTCTGTGGGTCCCAAGCAGAGTCTTGTTTTTTGTTTTTGGGTTGATTGGTTGTTTTTGAAATAGGATCTCACTGTGTATCCTTGGCTGGCCTGGAGCTTGCTATATAGACCAGGCTGGGCTCAAACACATGGAGATGGAGATCCACCTGCCTCTGCCTCCAGAGTGCTGAGACCACCACACCAGCTCCTAGAACCTTAACTGCTATTTGACGACTTAGTTTGCAAGTCAGGAGATTAGAGTTGAAGTGGGCTGCCAGAAACTAGGAAAGCAAAGCCGGAACTGCTGGAGGTATAAAAAATGAAAGGGCAGAATTGACAAAGTTTCTAAGAGGTGAGGTGATAATTTGAATTTAGGCCACTCTAAAAAAGCATTGAAAAAACACTTCATTGGATAGCATAGGAGTCTTGGCTGCTCAGGAAGCCCTTTGGGACCATTGCTTATGTCCCAACGTTATTCTTTTACGTAGTGGTGGCAAAGGCACCTAGAGGAACACTAAATTATAGCAGATTGTTGAGGTAAGAAGGGCATGTGATGAGTCATGGAAAGAATTCTAGTAAGACAGTTTTAAGGCATTTTAAAACTTAGAGTTTCCCATTGTCTAGAAACCTTGAACTTGAAATGCTTTTCCCCTAAAATTGTGAGCAGCTTGGGTAGCTCATCTGTGTGGGATGAGAGGGCAATCAATGCAGTGTTTGTACTGCAATATACTGTTTATACAAACAATGCAGTGTGATACGTAGTAGTCAGCTGGTGACCTGCACCTCAGGGGTCAGCTCTCTGTCTTCACCAATGACTTCGTGCGTGGCTTTTACTCACTGGCTCTTTCGTTTTTTAATCCAGAGACTTTTGATTCCAAAATTACTATACAGCACGACCTTTTCTCCACTGCTATTGTGAACTGAAAAATAAATGATCAGAAATACCCAGGGCCTGGCTGGAGATGTAGCCGAGTGGTACTGCTTGCCTGTTGTGTTCAAGGTCTTGAAAAATTATAGATTGTTTTGTTCTAAATTATAGTTCATGTGGTTAAGCAAACAGAATGGTAGTAGAGAAGTTGGGGGGGGCAGTAAAGCCTTGAGGTAGGAAATTTTACTCAATAGAAATCCATCACCTGGCAAATAATTACATCTTTGAGAGGCTTTTACCAGAATATAGTACTTGTTTTACTGGTTTTTGTTTAAGACAGGGTCATGTTTATCCCAATTTGTATGGTTTGGAATCAAACCCATGTATGCAAGACAGGCACAGTACCAACCGTACAATCCCCAGCCCTCAGGACATGACACTTGTGACATCTTTGAGTAACACTTGTCTGTTTGAAGGTCGTATGAACCAACATCGCCTTCATCATGTGTGGAAAGTCACAAGCGAAGCCATTGATGAGCTGCATCGGTCATTGAAGTCTTGTCCTGGTGAAACGTCAGTGGCAGAAGACCCAGCTGGCTTGAAGGTGAGCCAGGAAGACTAACAGTGTGGGGTATCTAGCGCCCTGGAGATAAAGCTCTGTGAAACCTGCAGACAGAAGCCTTAGTGGCTTTACCTGTAGTAGTTCTAGAAGCCTTAGTGGCTTCTCCTGTAGTAGTAGTTCCTTCTTTTTTTGTTGAACAGTGAAAAAAAAATGTCATAAGGTTATGCACTTCTACAGCAGCAAAGGATCCATGTGTTGAGTTGGTAGATTCTACAGAATGCAAGCTGATTTTTATTTGTAATAATCTACTCAGGATGGATATAAACAAAACAAATGACCATAATGCAAAAATAAAGAACACCATGCATTGTATCATGGGCCATGTATATATAAAGTACAAAGGGAACTCAAAATAAGGAAAATACCATTTGGTCAATAAGTACATTTATAACTTAAAAGAAAATGCAGATCTTTAGAAAGCAAAGAGGATAAAACAACACAGGACAATAAAATGCTGGTGAGGGAGAGGGAGGAGACACAGAGGTGCTATTACTGAGTGGTGGATGGGCGTTGTCACTCCCTGAGCTGGGAGAAGCAGGTAATACTACTGAGTAGGGAAAGTCTCTTGCAGTGAGTGGAGCCTGGCATTGCCAAATGAACTTAGGCTTGACTGGTTCACCATGCACTTTACAGTTGTGGTGATTTTCTAAGAAGGTTTATGAATGCTTTGTGCAGGCTTGTTCTCTTCTAGAAAACACGGTAAACTGGAAAATGGAAGGACTGGGAGGAAGTCAAGGGCTACTGTGGCTTGAGACTAGCAGTCCAGACTAGACTGTTGGGTAGAGAGGAGAGTGGAATATACAGATCATGGAAAAGAACAGAAGGTTAGTAAAAGTTGAGTGACCATCAGAAGTTTGCTTGCAAGCAGTAAAACCAGACTTCTAATTGAAAAGACAAATGTGGACATTGTGTAGGGGTGGAGACATGCACAGGAACATTCTAATAGAGATGCTGAACATTGGCTGTAGTAGAGGCTTCAGTGTAGCAGACAGGAAACCAGCAGCTCATATGACAGCTGGAATATAGAGGGCTCACCTGTGCAAAGGAGTAGTAGAGTGAAGCTGAGTCCAGCATAGTCTCTCATTAGGAATTCATTCTGACACTTGACTTATTTTCGTCAGGTCCCTTTGCTGCTGCACCAGAAGCAGGCATTAGCCTGGTTACTCTGGCGGGAAAGTCAAAAGCCACAAGGAGGAATTCTGGGTAAGTTTGGTATTATGATAAGAGCCAGATAGTTATGGGATGTTTAGGCACTATGTTAACTGTGCTGTATTGTTTCATTTGATGTTCTCACAACACTAAGAGGAAGGTATGTCCATTTTTTCAAATGGGAAACTAAAAATAATGTTAAGAATTTGGTTAAAAATACATAGTGTACCAAGAGAGGTTTTGGCAGCAAACATTAGTAGCTATCTCTGACTAAGCAGAGGGTTTGTTCCATGCTGCTCCCCACAGTCTCTAGAAGCTCTGAAACATAAGACTGGGGCCCCCATCCCAGAAGCACAGGCCATAGCTACAATTACAAACTGATTATGACTTTTCTCTGAGTGTTTAAGGAATCTCAAGCCACCCAATGTCAGCTCCATCTGCCTTGGGTTCAGAGGTTTGTAGTAGGACCCACAGCATTTAGTCCAGTGGCTCTCAACCTTCTTAATGCTGTGACCCCTTAGTACAGTTCCTCATGTTGTAATGACCCCAACCATAAAATTATTTTTGTTGCTACTTCATAACTAATTTTGCTACTGTTTTGAGTCTTAATGTAAATATCTGATATGCAGGGTGATCTTAAGTGACCCCTGCGAAAGGGTCGTTTGACACTCAAAGGGGTTATGACCCACAGGTTGAGAACTACTGATTTAGAACTACTGATCTGTGGCTATGACTTATCATAGATCAAAATCAGCAGAAGGCTAACAGGATAAAATCCTGAGAGAGGTCTTCTGGAGTCTTCTTCTACTGGAGTCACCTGAGTCACGTTTGCCTTTCTAGTAGTAGGCTGTAGGATGTTTCCAACCAGAAAAGCATTTTGGAAACTCAGTGCCCAGGGAGTTTTCTAGGAACATGTCACATAGGAAATTTCACCCTAGTAGACACCAAGAGTCCATCCTCCAAAAGGAAAGCTGTATGTGGCCCAGAAGCACATTGTTTATGCAAATGATGTGGGCACAGTGAGTCACTCATGTCAGTTCGGAAATGTGAGAGCCTTCCTTACATGTTAGTTCCAAAGTGTGGCCACAGCGTAATGTCGAGATCGGAGCTCTCAGAGGTTGGTGGACAGGCTATGCTTGTTGACTCCTGCACTGTGGCAGAGGCAGAATTTAAATCGTAACCTATGAGCTCACATTTTACTTCTGCTCGATGACAATGATTATTTTGAATGAGAATAGCAGCCTGATGAGCGAGCCCGAGTGTCACATGTGGTATGAAGAGTGAGTTAGGCCGACACAGGGATAGTGTGAACACAAGGAGTGTCCGAGTGAGTTGGCTCAGCAAGCAAACGCATGTTAAAGCCTCGTGAGCCGTGTTTCATCTTCGGAATTCATGTAAAAAGTGGAAGGAGAGAACTGACTCCATTATGTGCCTTGGCATGTAATGCTTGTGTGCACACACACACACTCACACACACACACACACAAATACAGTGAAGCGGTCAGTTATGGTCTTTAATGCATAAAGGAAGTGCATGAGGAGGACTGTTGGAATTGTGGCAGCATTGGTAGAGTAGGTGATAAGATATGTTAGCTGGACATTTGTGCTTTGGGAAATAACAGAAAAACTAGGAAACATCATGAAACTGAAAGAGCCAAAATAGATAAATGCCTGTGTAACAGGGAAACTGAGATAAGGGCAAGATCTAACTTTTAAGTATCTGACCTAGACTCTATATAAATAGCAAGAGATCATCTTCACAAACAAGAGCCACTGGGGCAGGGAGTGGATAGGGAAGCTGTAGGGAGTGGGTTGGTTTCTGCTGAGACTTCTCTTGAAATCATGTTGATTCTTTGTGTCTTCCAGCTGATGATATGGGCTTGGGAAAAACCCTGACAATGATTGCCCTCATCCTAACCAAGAAGAATCAGGAGAAAAGCAAGGGAGAGGGTAAAAGCATGCCTGTGACGTGGTTTTCCAAGGATGGTGAGTATAAGCGCCTTCTGCCATTTCTAACCTTATTTGAGCCAGCAGAAGGAGGTTTTCAAGCTATGAAAGGAGATCTCTGGTCACAACTAATTAATCTGTTAGAAAACCAGTACTGCCTACTTTCCTGTGTTATTTCTAATGCTAAGTATGCTAGCTATAAATAACTTCTTCCCCCTTTTAATTTAAATTTAGCTTGATCTAGAATTAGAAAAAGTTTTCTGGAGGTGTAAGTAAGGCTCTGGAGGAGTTAGTTCAAGCCTAGTAATTACTGTTGTCTGTTGATGTTGGCGATAAACTCCTGGGTAGATCCAAATTAATGTACTTTTAAAAAATAATACTTTTATTAATAACTTGAGTTTCATACAATGTATCTCAATAACGCCCTCTTCCCATTCCTCCCTGATCTACCTTCCTACCCATGTGCTCTCAAAAAAACAAATAAAAAAAAACCTAAGTCCAGCTTGTGTAGTGGGAGCAAGGATCACAGGTATCACCATGGTTTTTGGAGGAAGCAGGCTGCTCTGATCATGGATATTCATTTGGCCTATATTAGCCTGAGATTAAGTATAATAAAATTCTACCAGAAGTTGAGCTTCACTACCCAAACCACGGGCACCTAGACATGGCTCAGACACCCAGACACTGAGCAGGCACCCAGACATCTTGCAAACACCAGTATATTCCTCATGCCCCCTGAACATCCCACAGGCACCAGGGCCTCCTGCAGGTGCCAGGGCATTCCACAGGTGCCAAGACATCTCACAGACACCTGAATATCACACAGGCATCAGAATATCCTGTGTGTACCAGAACATCCCACAGATGCACAGACATCATGTAGGCTCTTGGTCATCTGCAGACACCAGGACATCATGTAGGCACTCAGTCTTCCTACCGGTACCCATATATCCTGCAAATAGTAGGGCATCTCACAGGCACTTGGCCATCCCTCTGGCACCCAGACATCAATCAGGTACTCAGATATCCCTCAAGCATTAGGCCTTCCCACAGGCCTCTGGACATCTAATAGGCACCTGGACATCCTATAGGCACCAGGGCTTCTCACGTGTGCCAGGATATCACATAAGTACCTGGACTTCCCACAGGTATCCAACCATCCCACAGGGGCCTGGCTATTCCAAAGGGGTCTGATCTTTCCTCAGGTACCTGGGCATCCCACAGGCACCTGGACTTCATGCAAGCCCTGAACAGCCTGCCAGAAAAAGTGCCTCATGAAGCCAGGCTCAAGCACCTAGTGAATTCTGATGGTATCAACAATGCAAACATCTCTAATTTTTTTGTTCCATGTGAGAATTTTGAGGTTTCTAAAAACTTCTCCCAAAAGGGGGAGACTCAACCTTGAGTATGGAATATTCTTCAGCTGGAACACACATCAGGGTGATCCTGAGGTTTGGCAGAGCATTCAAGGGCAGGACTTGCTCAAGCTCCAGATGTTGTCCATCCTGCTGCCTTGGCTTTTGTCCTTACAGCCTGTGGGAAGCACCACAGCCCATGTGCTTCCCCACCTCATCAGGGGGAGCAGCAGTATTGGCCTGGCAGGGGATGAAGAGCCCAGGAAGTTCTGTTGCTAACCAGAGGACAGGTCTCTTCGGTGGATACTCAGTCTAGGAAATGAGACATTTTTCAGCTGGGTTATCCTGTTGTTGCTCAGGAGCAGGATTATCCTGTGGTTTGGCAATTAGTTTGGAGTCAGGACCTGGTCTAGCTCCAGACTGCTGCATCCAGCCCTACCCTCATCACTGACTATCCTGCTATCTAGCCTTTGTGCCTGCAGTCCTCAGGTAGCACTGCAGTGCATGCTCTCCTCCACCCATCAGGGAGAGCAATATGAGTGGCAGCTTCGGCCATGGGAGCAGCAGTGCCAGCCTGCTGGGCTGTGAAAGGGCCAAGAGGGTCTGGTGGCAGCTTGAGGACTTATCCTTTGTCCACCCTGGATGTGATGCATGCCTGTCCATACCTCCTGCTGTGTGTCTCCTTTGAGTGCTTGCTGCCATTTCCCCATCTGCCCAGTCCCCAGGTCTGCCTCTCACACGTGTGTGTGCTCCATTCTCCAAGAGGCAGCTCCGGCCTGGCGGTCGGTCACATTAGGGTGGCTAGATTGTGGCTTCAGTCTCCTGGCATCCCAAGCATGCATCCCTCTCGGAGACATCTAGTTCTCTTGTCCTTCATCCTGTTTGAGCAACTGCTGCAACTGTGTCTCTAGTTCAGCGTCCTCATGGGCTGAGCCTGTGGGCTCGCTCTATGATCCTTCCTGTCCACTCACAGCTAGCTGACTTTCCAGGTGAGTCACTGCCGCTGCATCTTTCCAACCACTTTAATTCACAAAGTTCTTGTCAGACTAGGCACCAGTCTAGTTCTCTGGTCCGTGAATATGTGAAGAGTGTGTGTGTGTGTGTGTGTGTGTGTGTGTGAGAGAGAGAGAGAGAGAGAGAGAGAGAGAGAGAGAGAGAGAGAGAGAGAGAGGGAGGGGGGCTGATGGATTTTGTCTACTTCCCTGAGAGAGAGAGAGAAACCCAGAGACCGAGACCTGTCGGATTTTGCCTACTTCCCTGCCACCATCTTGAGTCCTGTCTGTGCCTGTTTTTCCATCTTAGACTCTTCTCATGGCCTGCCTCCTCCATGTCTCTGGGCAGCACCTGTGGGCTGAGAGGGAGCCCTAGCTGTTGGATCGCAGTGGTGCCTAGCAGGCCGGATCCCTTTTCTCTTTGTGGAAGTGCTGCCCTACTCCTCTATTCCTGACTCTCTTGGCTCGTTTGTCCATGCTGAGTGCCCAACCCACAAGCTGAGTGGGTGCCCTTGCCCTATAGTATATGGGGCATAACAGGCCACCCAGCAGAGATGCTGCTCACCAAACCCCCTCCCGCCCCATCTCCTTCATGCTGTGGGTCGAACCCACTGGTTCATTCCGCCATGCATCCTCTTAAAAAGGGATGGTGCTTAAAAAAAAAAATGCTTAAAAAATATAGCTTCATGTATATTTTAAAGATGTTGTATCTTGCTGGGTGGTGGTGGTGCATGGCTTTTAATCTAGCACTCAGGAGGCAGAGACAGGTATATCTCTGTGAATTTGAGGCCAGCCTGGAACTACAGAGTGAGTTCCAGAACAGCCAGAGTTACAACAGAGAAAACCCTGTCTTGAACCAAAAAAAAAAAAAAAAAGATGCTGTAATGCTGTATCTTACCTGTAAATACCCTATGATTGCCGTGAACACAGGCACAAGTCCTGCTCTGGTTATGGGGTAGAAGCCTGGCCCTCTGCCCTCAGGGCCTGGTTAAGCACGGGGATGAGGAGCTATGGCACCGAACACCATTGCTAGATGGCTCCAAATAACATTTGCTTCTCTCAGAAGAGGCTGTTTATACTTACATATGGGCTCTATTTAAGACATAATAATTTGTGTTTATATTTTAATGTGGAAATACATTAAGTTACAATTTTCATCAATCAAGCAATCAATCAATAAAAATCCCTTAGTGAATCATCTCAGGAGGCCTTAGGGAAAACCGCTTCCACTTCTGGCCACTGAAAGAGCATTGTATTTTAGACTGGGTCACATACTGCCCATATTAATACCTCCCTGAATTTAGACTCATCAAACACTTTTATAGGGGAAAATAAATAATTAAGGAAAGAGTATCACTTCCATTTCCCATTCTGTTTGCTTTGTATAGAAATAAAACAACAGTTAAAAGTATTGATTGAGGGATAAAGTTAGTCAAGAAAGTTAATGCTGAAGGCTGTTTAATGAATGTGTTGATTTCCCCCCTCAAGATTCCTCTGTCCTTACTTCCAACGGAACACTAATCGTCTGCCCAGCTTCCCTGATCCATCACTGGAAGAAGGAGGTAGAGAAATGCGTGAACAGCAACAAACTCAGAATCTATCTCTACCATGGGCCAAACCGGAGTCAGCACGCAAAAGTGTAAGTCCGAAGTGCTTGGAGGTGTCTGCAGCCATCTAAGGAGCCTGTTGCCTTTCTGCTTGCTTATTCTTCTGTTTGTTGGGGATAATCATGTGTGAGACTGAAGCAGATTTTCAGTCTTATTACTGATTACTGGATAGCCTACATTCTTAGATACATCTTAAGGTTCGGTGGTTTTACTTGGTTGTGTGCTGGTCACTCCTAACCAAAGCTGCGATATGAAGGGCTTGCAATGCCTGAGTTGCCTACCAGGTGGCAACCACATTCCCTGGTAAACTGTGGGGAATGAAGAAATGTCAATGTCTCTTGGGCACCAAAGGTCTGAGTCTAGAACTCCTCTTTGTTTCCCTGAGTGTGAAATGCAGAAATTCCTGAAAGGGGACACTAGAGAGGGGGAAAGATTACCCCAGATGGTAAGCTTTAATTTTTGGTTTTTGGAAGTAGTTTTTTGTTTTCTTTCTTTCCAGTGCTAGGGATCGCGTGCCTTGAGCATTCTTGGTAAGCACTCTACTACTGAGCTACAGCTAGACCTGCCTGTTAATTTGAAGGAACTCTTTTCTGTTTCTAAGTGGGATGTGAGGGTCTGAGGCGAATATTTGCTGTGTAACCAAGGATGAGAACTTTGTTCTTCCTTCCAAGTAATTTCTCCAACCTTTGTTTTTGGATATTTTGTGTCCCACAGAACAGTACAGGTGTCTTCCAGGGGTCAATTACTAGATTAGTGACTTTTATTTTTAAATATGTATTTATTTTTTAAAGTTTATTTTTGATTTTTAAATATTTATTTATGCAATGTGTATGAGTGTTATGTATGTGCACCACATGCACGCAGGTATCTGCAGAGGCAGGAGCAGGTATCAGAGCCTCTGGAACTGGAGTTACAGGCTATTATGAGCTTCTGTGTGGGTGCTGGGAGCTGGACCCAGATCTGCAAGAGCAGCAAGTGCCGCTGACCTCTGAGTCACCTTTCGAGCCTGACCTGAGTCTGACAGCACACCTGTTCTCACAGAGCAGCGGTGGCAGGACTGCAGATTTCACTGAATCCTTTGCTCTGAATCCTTACTTAAACAATTGGAACTCACTTGATTTGCACTTTGAGTGTAACTGGCTTGTTACTCAGAATGGACCAGTCACTTATATTTGATGCTGAGGATTCATAGATGGTACTGCCACTTGACCAAAAGACATTATTGCCATCTCTCAAGTACATGATATTAAAACTTCAAAATAGATCCGTGCCTTTAATAAGAACCTTTGTTTGTAAATAATGTAGGAAAGGTGAGCTGAAAGCTTATTGCATATATTTTCTGCCCCAAACTAATATAATGGGTTTTTATAAATCTATTATAAAGTGGTATCAGAGAAAGTACCATTGGCATGGGGTTGATAGTGCTGTGAAGGTTTCTTTTTTCTTACAGCCTTCAGCATCACCCATCTCAAATCATTAAATATAAGTTTCCAACCCTGTTCTACTTTCTGTTCTGACCAAGTCATAGCAAATTTAATATTGCTACAGCTACAGATCTTCCTCTCTGACTCACTGGATGGGAAGAGAAACTGTAGTGAACAGATTATAGTAAAAATGACCACATTGGTAAGAGGTAGGAAAATCTGGTAGAAAACCCCACATCTCATATTTCATATACACATACAGAGAGAGATGGACAGACAGAAACAGCATGTGCATGTACCCAGGACATAATTAGCAGTGTCAGTTCTGCTGTATTTCCTCCCTGCCCTAGATTTTTTTTTTTTTTTTTTTTTTTTTGCAGTATTGGGAGTTGAACCCAGAGCATTGAGCATACTAGGCAAACACCCTACCACCCCAGTTCCCTAGGCCGTTTTATAAAAAGAAGTCAACTCTGCCTCTGGCAGGCTCCAAGAGGAATTGTTTACTGTTTGCTTTGTATTGTATCCATGCAGACTCTCTACATATGACATCGTGATTACTACTTACAGCCTTCTGGCCAAGGAGATTCCCACAACGAAGCAAGAGGGAGAGGTCCCAGGTGCAAACCTCAGTGTGGAGGTGAGGCTTAGGGATGCCAGGGAGGTAGAGGTGGAGCCACGCAGAGTCTAATGGGAGAGATAGCAAAGGTATCTTCCCGCAAGGAGAATGTTCCAGATATTCCACCTGTGGAAATGGGTTCTTCCCACTGCTCTTTCTTATCCAGAACAAGCACCCCAGTGATAAATTAGTACTTGGCACAGAATTTAGCTATTTTTTAGAACTAAAGAAACAGACACTGTAATTATGGCAGTGATAACCAAACATGAATGTGATGGAGTCTCATTCACTGTTTCATCTTGGACCATGTGGGGAACACTCTCATGTATTTGTATTCTGTATGCATTAACCTGTTATTTCCTGCTTCTCTACTTCCCAGAAAAGGGCCTTGCAAATAATAGGACTATAGATAGGTCAGAGACTAAACTATAACCTTGGAAAATTCTTTGTTCATAGACAGGTTCGAGGACTCTGTTAGCTGATGTATATAGGCTTTATTGTATAATTTTGTGGGGATTTCTGTATTTTGGGTGGTTTGTGGAGTATTTCTCACGCTCATGACCAACCTCAGTGCTTTTCCATGGCTCTTAGGATAAAACCCAAATTCTGTTAGCTAATGTCTCAGGTACCTTGCGATCTTGCCCTCTCTATCCTTCATCTCCTCGTCTGCCCACTCCCTGTGGCACTGTACACTCCACATACTGTCTCACCTCTGCTCATCTCTGGGTGCTGTGCTTAGCTACCACCCCTTTTCTCAGGTGCACTTTTCCTAGCCAGTTCAGGAAGCCTTTCTGTACTGCTCCCTTTTCAGCATTTGGATGAGTGCCTCCCCTGGCACCTGTGCCCACTGGTGTTGGGGGAAAATCCAAGAAGTCGTGGTGCAGCGAACTTCCACCACCCTGTACTGAGTGACTTCTGCATAGACCTTATGCTCTGATGACGTTTTTCTCTCTTCCTACAGTTTGCGCTCCTTGAGGTGTGAGCTGGCCTTTATGTTTTTGACTTAGCATCTCACAACTAAAAATGGATTTGTAGTAAAACTTAATAAATTTAGTAAATAGTAAATATTTATGGGTCAAGTGAATTTTCAGCCTTATGTCTAGTGTCTTCCTGGCCAAACATTGTTAATTCTGTTGCTGAATGTGGGTTAAAAGAATAAACAAAAAGTCAAATTACAAAGCATTTTACCATTAGGCATATTGAATTCTCTTAAGTGGTCATTTATTAGAACCTTTTGAGAGGTACTGTCCTTGATTTCTGAACTCAGTCCAATGGAAGGGTCAGAGTGGGTTCTCTGCACTTATGGGTCGGTCCCCTCATCTCCTTAAGGACACGTGCATGTTCCATGCCGGTGTTGGAATCACTTTGTTTCTTCCAGGGCATCTCAGCACCTTTGCTTCAAGTAGTCTGGGCTCGAATCATATTAGATGAAGCTCATAACGTAAAGAATCCTCGAGTGCAGACATCCATTGCTGTGTGTAAGCTGCAAGCACAGGCCCGCTGGGCTGTCACTGGAACCCCCATTCAGAACAACCTCTTGGATATGTATTCACTAATAAAGTGAGTAAACTCTTTGGGGTCGTATTAGTGTGAACCCTGTCTCTATCCAGGGACCCTTCCTCATTACTTCATGTCTCGTGATGAAGCTCTGGTGTGTCCAGATTATCTTGTGTAGCATGTGGCAGGCTTTAAAGGCAGAGAATGAATATTCATGAGAAAGTATTATCGATTTACTGCTGATATCATTATTTTATATGTATGCAAAAACCTAGAACAGCTTGAATTAAAGGAAGCTAAGGTTACCGTCCTTCAGTCTGGTGGGTGTTTTAGGCTATTTTGCTTTAAAATACATGGACTAGGGGCAGGATTGCAACTTTTTTGAGGAAAACAGAAAAGAATGCTGGTTTTAAAATGCTTATTTGTTTCAAGTGAGCCCATAAAAGGTTTTGGAATTTGTTTGCTAACATTGATGCTTTAGTAATAAATTCCAGATGTTCACTGTATGTCCTGTTGTGGCTGTGTACATTGTTCATGTACAGTGCCCATCTTTACAATGTGATTTTCCTTACTGACTTGGGTTCTTTGGGCTTGTCTAGCAGACAGTGCTATGGAATTCATTTTCAGATGGGTGGGATGACAGAATAACCGTTCTGATTTGTTTTCACCTTGTGCCTTACCTTTCAACACTTATTCTTTCCTCTCCTGCATCTCCTTCCCTGCCCTGCAAC
Source organism: Cricetomys ansorgei (assembly GCA_026225945.1). Classification (NCBI taxonomy): domain Eukaryota; kingdom Metazoa; phylum Chordata; class Mammalia; order Rodentia; family Nesomyidae; genus Cricetomys; species Cricetomys ansorgei. The sequence goes on from JAMJFZ010001038.1 coordinate 28,876,505, forward strand.
CCCCCTGGCCCTAAAAAAGGTTTCTCCGCTGTTCCCCATTTGATGAGTTCAGTCTTTGGAAGAGTCAGGTTGACAATGGTTCAATGAAAGGAGGAGAACGGTTAAGCATTTTAACCAAGAGCCTTTTGCTGAGGAGAACAAAAGATCAACTGGATTCCACTGGTAAACCTTTGGTAACCAGATTTCTATCTATCCCCGGGGAGGCCAGGGTAGGAAGGTGACCAGGACCTCAGGTAGATCAGACACCGGGTGTCAGGAGCCTCAGTTTCCTTCTGAGGAGACCTCCTTAGAGCAGTCCATGGTGCTGTTAGCACAGTCCTTTCCCAGGAAGGAGGAGCTGCTGTCCAGAGACTGGTTCAAGAGGTCTGGTGTGCGGGGGGGTTTGGAGTACTCAGTTGGTTTGCAGAGCTTCACAACAGCCGCCACCTCTTTGTTCCAGGTGCTGCTACCCTCACGTAGATTTCAGCTGCACCACTTAAAGCTTTCTGAAGAAGAGCGGGCTGTTTATGATGTCTTTCTTGCAAAGTCAAGGTGTGTACCGTGAAGAAGCGCCTTCTCTTTGTTTTTTTGTTTTTTCCTTTCTTGGCTTGGGGATAAGTCTAGGCTTAGATTTCCTTGAGTTTCACATATAACACATATAATGTTACATCTTTATATTCCAGAAAACCCCAAATCATGTTTCTTTTTTAGTGCCTTTCCTCACCCTTCCTTCTCCATGTCTTATCTCTGTCTCCCATACACACTGAAGGCAGAATTTTGACTCCACTTTTAGTTGGCTTCTTTACATAGATATTGAAGGATGTGAATCCGTCTGTACCTTTTGGGGCTGTAGTGGATAATGATCTCTTTGACCTTTGTCTTCTTATACTCTATACTTACTATACATTTTTAAAAGTTTCTGTCTTGTAAATAATAATAATAATTGATTATTGCATTGCCTATGGCTCATGTTTGCCATGAACTAGGCATCAGTTAGCCAGTGCACCTGTGACCTGTCCCAGCCCCACTCTAACCAGTTAAGCAGCAACCACTGTAAGCAGTCTGGCCCGAGTTGCCATAATATGTGTTTTCCCTTGTTGATCTGAGACAGGTCAGCTCTCCAGTCCTATCTAAAGAGACACGAAGGTAGAGACAGCCATCCTAGAGGAAGCCCAGATAATCCATTCAGTAGAGGTAAGCCAGAGGACACTCAAATGTATATAACCACTGAGTGGGACTAGTAGCCATTAAAGTAACAGAAGCAGGTTATGGGCCCCAGGTATCAGAGAGACTGCGATTTATCAAGGCTTGTTAAGTCAGAGAAAAATACATGATCTGAAAACATAAGGACTTCTTTTTGTTTTCTATGTCTGCATTATTACAGTATAGAAAAGCCCAGTATTTTATTTGACTTCACAGAAGTGTGTTACAGGCTGTCAAAAGGCTCAGTGCCTGAGGACCTGAGTTCAATCCCTGGGACCTGTAGAGTGGAAGGAAGGTTCAGCTGACTTCTGCAGGTTGTTCTAACCCCAAGATGCATACCTGGGCAAACATACCACCCCAGGAAGTTTGTTTGTTTTTTACGTAGGCTATAGCTAAATTATTGAATCTCACTCAGTTCCTAGTTCTTCCCTAGATTTCCCTGTTAAATCCTGGGACTTGTCTTCTCTCTTGGAAGTGGCACAGGAGTTTGGGTCCAGCATGCCCCGGGGTTCTGCTGCAGCAAGTTCACAGACACCCAGCACTATCCACGTCCTGTCCCAGCTCCTGCGACTTCGCCAATGCTGCTGTCATCTTTCTCTGCTGAAGTCGGTGAGAGAGGGCTCAGGCTGCTGTCACCTCTCTAAACTCAGTCAGGGAAAGGCTGGTTTGGAGGGCTCTTTTGTGGGATGGAGAAGAGACTTCTTATACTTTATTTTATATTAATTATGTTTATTAATCTCCATGATTCCCATGGCAACAAGATATACTTTTTTTTTTATCATTTGCTTTGTTCTAGATACACACTGTTTTAGAACAGGAAGTGGCATTTTGTTAAGGAAACCATTTGTGAATGCTTTGGTATCTCAGAATGGTATCTCAGCTTTTGTAGTTACTGGTGTTCAGTATTGAGTATTATGAACACTCAAGTACAAACTGGAAAGTTGCTTTTTCCCTAGACAGAGGCGTATCTAGTACTCTGATTTATTGCATTATTTGTTTGAGAACCTTGGCGCAGTACTTTGACTATCAGCTGAATGAACTATGAAAATAGGATGATCATGTAATCTGTCTGGCAAGTTTTAACTTGCATCGTGTGGTTTTTCTGGTCAAAAACTTCAAGACCATGCTTTAGACAGGGTCTTTTTCGTAATACTGGAGTACTGGAGATGTTGTTCTCGAATGTTGGAAGTCAGCTGTCAAGAGGGCTCGCTGTCCAGCTGTTCCTATCCCTTCTGTTCTTCCAAGGCCCTGGACCCGACAGAACTGGAGACTGAAGGCCTTGTCCTGTCCCTGGAAGAACAACTCAGCGCTCTGACCTTGTCCAAACTCGACATCTCAGAGCCATCGCCCACTGTTTGCCTCAATGGCACATGCTTCAAGGTGGAGCTTTTTGATGACACACAAAGGAGCACCAAGGTACTTTTCTCAACTCTGTGCTTTACAGAAAGATAGAGCTACCTTTCTTTCCTGTGTTTAAGTACCTCATTTGTACACATGGGAAGAGCCGGGTAAGTGCATGTTAGATCTGTCAGATTCGAGATTCCCCCTCTAGTCTTAACCCCTCACTTTGTCAAGGAGCCCTAAAGCCTGCATTCGTGATGGGTTTTCAGAGAATGATTTGGGACAGCTGTCATCAAAGTAGTTTCTCAGTCACAGATTACTAGGGAAGGACTGCCAGTTTTAAGCTAGGAACGGGGCCTGAGCAAGTGAGCAGTTTGTTTAGGGAAAGCTTGGAAGGAAAACTACAAAGATACGACCCTGGAGACTGTGTGCCAGTGACGATTGCTTCGACTTCTTGGAAGGCTTCCATCTCTGAGTCTTGTTTTTCACAGAGCCTCTTACTTTGTTAGTCATTCAGCTCTATTTAATAGAAGAGTTTTAAAGCTCAAGGGTTTTCTTAGAGGAAGACAAAGCTATGCTGAAACTAGAGTATGTTGGCTTAGGGGGTACTTCATTATCCTGCATACCCTCCAAGCAGGGCTTGCTTCTCTCTGTTAAAACCTTCAGCTGCCTTTCTTAGCCTCAGCCACTCTTACCAAAAGCTTTTTTAAAAGATGTGATCTAGAAGGAAAGTCAATGCCAAAGGAACAGAATTATACCAAAAGAGAAATGCTGCCTCTTAAAGTTTTTTTGTTTTGTTTTGTTTCTTACATGTTTTATTTTGTGTGTGTTCCTTAGTGCACTTGTGGGAATCAGAGGACAACCTGTGGGGTCCAGTCCTCTCTCTGCACTGTGTAGGGTCCAGGGATTTAACTCAGGTTGTCAGGCATGGCAGCAAGCACCCTTACCTGTGAGGCATCTTGCTGGTCCTTAGTTAAAATCGTAGAACATGAACCTAGGTATTTACCATAAATAATTGAAATAGATTACGAGCCCTGTATGTGGCCAGATTGTGTGTCCTAGCATAGTTAGGGTTAGCTGCTGTGTCCTTGCCTAATATGCAGGTAATGTTTGTTCACATGGCTTCCTAATATGAGCCCATCGATAGATTCAAACCATGTTAGACTTCATGGAAGCAGAGAAAAACCCTTAAAGCTGGCAGAGCTCGTTTGTTTTCTTCTGTAAGTATTAGGCTAGAACCTTCCCTCTTCCAGCAGTGTTCTAGAGGCCAGGAGTACAGGAATGGACCAGACATGTGTGGCGTTCAGCTCCTTGGAGCATCTGAAGTCTTGAAAGCAAAGGATGACTACAACGCAATGATGTGCAGTGTGATCGGAACTATGACAATAGAAGCAAAAGTGAACATACGCAGTAGGCACCTAATCCATACTCAAGTTGGGGTGCTTTCAAAAAGTGACACCCATGGTACGTCAGTATGGCTAAATAAGACCTGAACGGTGACAAAACTCAAGGATGTACTAATGTGGAAGAGAGATCTCACAGGGACCTACCCCTAGCAGAGAACTACAGGTAGCCAGAGACTGCTTCTGAGAGATGGAATTAGTCGCTCCCAGGGACGAGGCCCCTAACTGGTTATCTGCCTCAAAGTGGTCAGCCCTAGAGTCGTACCTATACCTATAGATATATATATCCATATATATATATCCATAGATATATATAGATATATATATAGATATATATATGTCTATATATAGCTATCTATAGATATCTATCTAGATAGATAGATCTATATACACAAGCTATACTAAATGGATTAAGAAGGTTATATTTATGTGTGTGTGTAGCAATGATAAAAAGAGGCTGTTAATTTGAGAGTAAGTGGGGGATGCATGGAAGAGATTAAAGGGAAGAATGGCAAAGGGGAAGTAATATAATTATATTTTAATTAAAAATTAGAAAAAATTCTAAAGCAAAAAAAAAAAACAAAAACCCTTGACGTTAAGCTGACATGAAAATTGATGTTCTAAAATACAAGGAATGGATGTGACCTATCAGGTAAAGAATTTCAGTAGAACCGAAGTGTCTTTTGAGGACGGCATAGTGAGGAATGAGCTGAAGCAGAGGCCAGAGCAGCTTGGACCCAGCAGGTCCTTTTAAAAGACTTGGGCTCTATCCTCAGTGGGAAGTCATGGGGAGGAAGAAGGCAACCTGCTTACATTTAAGAATTAGCATTCTGGCTGCAGAAGAAGAGTGAGTAGCCAAGCCAGACCAGAAGCATAGAAGCTGTCCAGGAAATTGTTCTGTAACTCAGGGAGAGCAGAGAGAAAGGTGAGTGGCTTAAACTGCAATGTTCTGTGACCTTTCCCAGGTATCTTCTCTGCTGGCAGAACTGGAGGCAATCAGAAAAGGCCCAGGGTCCCAGAAGAGGTGAGCACCATTTCACTACCTCTTCAAAGGTTGATGTTTGTGATCTCAAGTCTTGCCTAAGTCATGCCCCATAGAAAGCACTGACTTATGGTGTAAATTCCTGTCATTTCTATTTAAAATATTGGGGTGTGCATTGACTAGGATCCCCGGTTTACACACTCTAGAAGATCTGGGTAAGATAGGTAACTGAAACAGTAAGAGCACAGAGAAGCACTGGAGGGCAGCAGGAAGAGCAAGCTCATGGATCAAACAGGGAGGGTAGCAGGGCTGCTGCTGAGCTGCTTAACCTGAGGCTTGTCATTTCCTGTACCTTGCTTATGTTTGGTGTCACACACACACACATCTGCCTTACACAACTGCATTTGTATATATGAAATACTTCTTTATACAGTCTTAAAGCTCTGGTTAAGACATGGCTTGGGGAGAGCAGCCTAGCGGTGGTCCTGGTCGTCCTAGGACAAGTAGCTAGTGTCCCTTGTCTGCAGGACCACAGGCTTTTACATGAGTGCTAGGACCCCAAACAAAAGATAGCTGGAGTCAGTACTTAGCCAGCCCTTTTTTTCTGACTGTAACACCAAGTAAGAGTGGAGCTTTGAGAGAGCTGGAAGGATTATAAACTTAGAGTGTGGCCTTAAATGTGTGCCTGTATTAGGCATGCCACTACTGTGAAAGGCCTCACACGAGGCACTTAGAAAGCAGATCTTGTGTAGCTCATGGCTTTGGAGGCTTCAGTTATGATAGGATGTTCCCATTGACTTAGGCTGTTGGTGAGGGAGCAGATGTCATTAGCAGGGGTACATGTCAAAGCAAATGATCACATGTCAAGCCAGGAAGCAGAGAGGAAGAGATGAGCTCTGCAGTCCCTTTAAAGGACTGCCTCTCCCTTGGCTCTACCTCGTAACCATTCACAGCTCCCCCAGATACTGCCACCCCGGAATCAAGCCTTTACACACGGGTCTTTGGGAGACACTATCCAAAGCACAGTATGACCTTACCCTTCAGGTGACAGGGATTCTGTCTGTCTGCATTTTGTAACTCAACACTAACAGCATGACATCCCTGCAGATGAAACTGCTTACTCTTTTGGTGGTGCTGTTTCCCCTCCTCTCTAGTGTCATTGTCTCTCAATGGACCAGCATGTTGCAAGTGGTAGCACTTCACCTCAAGAAGCATGGACTGACTTATGCCACCATCGATGGCTCTGTCAACCCCAAACAGAGAATGGACTTGGTGGAGGCATTTAATCACTCCCGGGGACCTCAGGTATGAACTGGACACAGCAGGCCTGTGTAATCGAGGAGCAGATCGTTCTTAGTTATAAAGCAGCATATTGTAGCATCTCAACTTAAAACATATTTGCAGTCTTGCTCCTTCCTAATGTTTATAATTTATTAGACATACATGGGGTCCTTACCAAAGTGCACAGGTACTCTAAAGAAAGTAATTTAGGAGGACTAAACTGAAGAGTCAGCAGAGCTGGTTGGGATCAGGGTAGAAGAGGAAGCCTGTGGGATATGTGTGTGGGCTTTTGATGAGAAGTGTGGGAGAATGGGGTCAGGCAATAGGCAAGGATTTAGGAAGCACTAGCCTGATGGAAGGAAGGATAATTTAGCTGTGGGGGGTCATGGTCATAATTTAGTTAATACAAAGTTGATTACCCAGGGATCTGAATTACAGACCGAATGTTTTGGCAGACGGTTTCTTGAGGTTGACCCTCATGTGAGACGTGAGAGGTTTTTCAAAGGTGATATGAGAAATGGCATCTTAATGTTTCGAAACATTACACTAGGGGAAAATTTGAAAGGAACGTGTTGCTTGTACGTTTTGATCTTCTTGAACTAGACATGGCAAGATGCTGTGCTAGCTCTCTTTCTGCCGCTACCAATACTTGGCATAAAGAGAAGGGGTTTATTTGGCTTGTGGGTTTGGAGGTTTCAGTAGTCCATGGTCAGAGAGCCCAGATGCTGTTGACTTCTGGTATGGGAGCACAGTGTGGCAGGAGTGTGTACAGGGAAACAACCAAGAAAGTCAAGAAGACAGAAGAGTCAAGGGCCAAGGCCTCATTATACCTTTCAGAAGAAGTTCCCAATGACCTAAAGATCAATAGTACCACTGACCTCACAAAATTCCACCTCCCATCTAGTACCATGATGGGGACCAAACCTTTGCCACCTGGCTTTTAGGCACTGGAGATCCAGTCTACGATAGATGTATTATAAGACCAAATATGTGAGAATTAATAGAATGTTTCCTTTGAAGATCATGCTAATCTCCCTCTTGGCTGGCGGTGTTGGACTCAATCTGACTGGAGGAAACCACCTTTTTCTTCTGGACATGCACTGGTAACTTCAGGATTTTCCCTGAGTTGTCATAGCATAGATGGAGACCAGTGGGCTAGAGGGCAGCAGGGTCTGACTTCTTAGGTTCAGTCTACCCTGTAGAGCGTCCTGGAGACATTCTGTATGGCCTAAGTGGTGTGTAAGGCTGGCCGACATTCCAGAATTGCTGAGTGAGCGTTTCATGACTACTTCAAGTAGTTCATGATTTTTATTGTTCATTAACTTAAAAAAAAAATCTACTATCTTCCCCCCCCATAAAAATGAAGAGCACAGGTTTTTTTCTCATGACTAAGAACTACATTGCTTAGTTTGATGTCTCTAGAATACTATTTCTAGACATGGTTGTTAAGGAGTCAAGTCTCAACCTTAGAAGCCTTACTTGAGAAGGAAGAAGAGAGGTTTTCTAATTGTGATAGAAGTGCTTTCTATACCCAGCCATCGGCTTCACAGTGTGTGGTGCCAGTGTCAAGGTGCATGCCCTTCCTGGTACTGGGCGAGTGAGGACACATGTTACTAGGTGGAGTCTCAGTGCCAGTTTCTGATTTTCTACTGATGCAAACCAGGATTGCTGTTCCGGGCTTTGTTTTTTGAGTTTTGCAGTTCTTGGGACTGAACCCCGGGTTTTGCACACATTTACCCCAGTTTCCTTCTCTTTTACTTTTTACTTTGAGATACACTAGCTGTGCAAGCTGGCCTTGAACTTGGTCTGTAGTCCTGGCAGGCCTGGCATTTGTGATCCTTCTGCCTCAGCACTGTAAGCAGCTGGGATTTCAGGTCTGCACCATCCTACTTCTTCCCAGGTCCTGTTTTTGGGGTGATGGGTCTAACACTCAATGCAGCCTCAACTGGTGAGAAGAAGCCAACTTGCTGTCTTTGTGGAGAATGTGTGTAGGTTTACTTAGGATTCCCATATACACAGAAGTGAGAAAAAACACACTATGAGGAGAATATTGAACAGCTTTTCTCTTCTTAGGTTCTAAAGCCTGGAGGCTGTTGTCAGTCTGTCCATGGTCATCCAGCTAGTACAGACCACATAGGAATACTGGTTTCACTTTTCATTTCTTACATGGATGGACTGATGATAGTGCTGAGTTATTAGGAGCCTGGCCCCAGTTTCTCAGTAAAGGGTAAAAAAAAAAAATCCCTGGTCTTTTAGGTCAGTGCATCACGGACCAAGGCTGACAAACTTCTGTAAGCATTTTAGGCTTTGCAGAGTACATAGTTTTCTGTTGCATATTCTTTGTTTTGTATAGTTTTCTTAAACCCCCTTGAAAATGTAAGGACTGGTTTTAGCTAATGAAGCATACAAAAACAGACTGTGGGCAGAACTTAGCAATAGACCGTGGTTGGTCAGCTCTGTATAGGATGTTGATGGCTTCTGAGTTACACCTCTCTTCTAACAGGAACCCCTCACTTGAAGACCAAGCCTGTGACCGGATTTACCGAGTAGGACAGAAGAAGGATGTTGTCATACACAGGTAGGCAAAGGCGCTGGGCCCCTCCCAGCATCTACCTTGTGAACGCCTTTCCTGGGGAGTATTTTCATAGAATATAAAGTGGTGATCTCTGCACTAATAATGCACAGGCATAACCCAGGGACACTACTCAGGAAGGGAAGAATCAATCTGAGGTAACCTCCACTGGTCATGGCCAAAGAACAAGTGTACACAGTAGTAAGCTACAACTCACCAAGGAGGCAGCTGTGAAAGGCTTGCTCCCTGACCACCTCTTCCCCTTGACTTTTTTAACTTTTAGTGTACTATAATGCCATTCATACAGAAAATTGCAAGAACATTATCAGAAAGTTTCCATATTCTTGTTCTGTGTGTGTGTGCACGCGTGTGTGTGTAGTGATTAACATTAGAATATTAACATTAGTATGTTAATACTGTTATAATAATACTATAATATAGTACTATGGCAGATCAATCCATATTCAGTTTGCTATCTCCCAATGGCGTCCTTCACAGCAGCAGGAGATTCCAGATCCTGTGTGGCATGTGGTTGTCATGACTTTGTATCCTTTAGTGGCACAGTGCCTCATTCTCTGATTTTGACATTGACTTGGAAGAGTTCAGCCTGTTACTTTGCAGAATGCTCAGCTTTGGGGCCCGCATGTATTCAGGACCAGAACCTGCCTTACTGCTACAGTTCAAGCTTGATGTGGCACTTTCTCTGCTTCCCCTGCATGACCGGGTCTCATGGGGGACTTGCTTACCTCTGTTCCTTTCTCAGTCTTTGCAGAGGACCTTCCAACCCTCCTCCTGAGCTGCTCTTGTTGAAGAATACAGTGATACAATGTATGGTTTTCCTGGCTTTAGCTCTCTTCTCTGTTAATTGTGTATGTTCCTCCTTTAAGTGTGTCCACTTCAGTAGGTATCTAATCGGTATTTTTAGTTCTGCTATCTCTTAAACATCCAACCTGGATATCCAGATCCCTGCTGAATATCTAAACCTACGTATGCAAGTACTCATCCATCTTCATTCATCCATTTTGTGCAGATACCAAAATGAACGCTTACTGAGCACCTGAATGTGCCAAATATAATTACACCCTCCAGGATACAAATGTCAATCTGAAGTTTTGCTTTTACCACCTCAGTTCATACATGTGCATTATCTGTGTGACTAGCACCCATTAATCTAACTGTACAGCCAGAAACTAGACTCCTCCTTCTCCCTCTCCCCATGCTAAGGCCTTCAGTTGTATTATCTAGACTGCTAGCCGTCCTTCCCTCCACCCCACTGCCAGCTCCCTTGCCAGCTCTGCTGAGCCCTGCCCCTGCGCTGCCAGCAGAGGGCTCTTGCTAACTGATCTCTGTTGGGACATGCCACCCTTCTCAAGTGGCTCACTTCCTGGAGATTTACTCTCAGTGTCCTGACATGTCGGGGACAACCACTGAGGATCTGGCCCATGGTTCCTGAACTTTTGCCACCAGTAGATTTGACTGGACAACTTGATCTTTAATTAAGCATACCATGTCCTGAAGCTCAGCCACAGTTTGCACATGCACTCATTCCCTGGATGCTGTGCCTTCTTCCCTATCCCATGTAGCAAGCTCTGGTCATCCTACACACCACACATTAAGAGCCAACTCTAATGGTGCCTTCCTTGACAGCCTTTTTTACCTGGACACTCCGCTGTACCACTTCCTGGGCAGTGATATTATCATTATTGTTGTTGTTATTGTTATCAATTTTTATTTTTTTTCTCCTTCAGAGAAAAAAACTATATGCCTTTCTCTTCCGCTTCCCACAGGACATGGTGTGTGTATGTCTAAATACATACATACTTAGACGGTATTTGAATGAATGACATTAGTGGAGACTTCTTCAATTTGAAAAGGCTGTTTATGGTACGGATTGACTTAAGAAACTAGACACTCTCCACTTAAACACACACAAACACTTGTCAGAATCTTGATCTTGAGGCCCTCCTGACCTTGTCAAGATAGTTTGAATAAAAACTAGGCCTCTATATTTGTTTTAAATAGAGATCTCTTCTGCAGTTACCCTCAAGTCTCGGGCGCATCACTTTAAATGGACATACGTAATGGAAGTTGTGTGGATCCTCTGCTCTCAACTAACCCCAGGGAAACATAAGCAACCTCCTTTAAAGTAGAAGGCGTGGTTTGGTAAGCTGCTTGGGCTCTGACATTTGTTGTCATTTACTCTCAGATTTGTCTGCGAGGGGACAGTGGAAGAGAAGATCTTACAGCTCCAGGAAAAAAAGAAAGATTTGGCCAAACAGGTCCTTTCAGGGTCTGGAGGATCTGTCACCAAGCTCACACTGGCCGACCTCAAGGTCCTCTTTGGCATCTAGCTTCCTCTGTTGGTGCTGGTGTCTACCAGGGTCTGGAGTGATGCTCTTCCTGTGACCCTGGAGCCTTATATTTCACCTTTCTCAAAATGAGGCATAGCGGGTAGTCAGGCATACTCATCACTCAGCTTGTTTAGTGTGTGCCATGGAAACCACTCCGTTATTTCAGACTTAAGCCTGGCATGTTGGTGCATGTCTGTAATCCCAGCACTTAGGAAGCAAGACGATGAAGAGTTCCAGACTGGCCTGATATATAGACTCTTTCCTAAAACAAACAATAAAAGTGCTTTGGAAGCAGTCATGTAGTCCATAATTATAGTCCCAGCACTCAAGAGGCAGAGGCAGGGTTGTGAGTTAGAGGCCATTTTATGCTACAGGGTAAATTCCAGGCCAGCCTGGGCTACAGACAGAGTAAGACCATATCATAGAAAAACAAAACAAAATCAATGAAAGCTTTTGCATTAGATAATCTGGGACGATAAGTCTGGAAGAACTATGCAAATGCTTCAGTAAAGCTCAACAGGTCATTATAGCATGGTGACAAATGCCTATGATCCCAGCACTTTGAAGGCAAAAATAAGAGGGTCTTGAGTTGGAGGTTAGCCTGGGCAACACAGTGAGTTCTTTGGCAGTCTGATTTTTACACAGTGAGACCCTGTCTATCAAACAGCCACTGAGTCCTCTGTTGCTGCTTCGTAGCTGATAGGAGACCTGGACTTGTTGCCTTGTCTATGTAGGCTCCGTCCTGTCTCCTTGCTAGTGGGCTGCCTCTTCTAAGCCTCTTTGTGAGCTGAGCACAGGGTAGATCCTACAACCAGCCATTCTCCTGTGGCTGACTGAATCCAGGCATTTCCTCACGCTTCGGGTCAAGATATTTCACATATAAACAGATGTTGAGTATTATCATGGTATTATCTAGCATTTGTCCTTTAGCTTGTGCATCATTGTCCATATTATCAGCATCAGTGTGGCTGTCACTCAGTTTCATCACTGTATCATTTAGTATTTGTATCATTTGTTGTCATGATATTTGTCATGTAGTATTTGTGTTATTTAATGTTTATGTCAGTTTTAGTTATCAGTAGCATTTGATACTGCTCTGTCATTTAGCATATACCACTGTATTACATTGTGTTATCATCGGTATAGTCTAATAAATGTGTTCGACAGTGTCACAGAGGTAATGCTGTGTGTTCACCAAACCCTATCTGTTTCCTTGGAGCATCCGGAGACCATCTGGTGCGATAGGGTCCACATTACTGAGTTCTAGCTGGAGCTAGAACATGGGGAGCATGAGGAGAAGCGATGGAAGGAAATACGGTATACAGTGCAACGTTCCAAATGTTTCTTTGGGAATGTTTCTGTAAAGCTGCTGAAGATACGAATTGAAGAGAAGATGTAGCCTTAGGAACGGTAACTACCACTAGATCAGGGGGTTCTCTTTTTTTCCTTTAAAAATATATATTGTTTGGGAATTTCACACCATATCTTTTCCCCTCACAACCTCATGTCCTCTTTAAATCCACTGAGTGCACTCGGTGCCAGGGAGCACAGGGAGCACAGGGAGCATCAGCAGCCTGTCAGGGGTCACATTCCTGAAGCTGTCCTTCCCCAGCAGCCATCAGTTGCCAATAGCTTTTAAGCTGTGGGGTGGGGATTTGTGAGACCCTCCCCAATACATGCTGGGATTTGGCTGGCTTGATCTTACACATAAAACATAACCACTGTGAGTTCCTGTGTGCAGTTGCCTGACACGCCCAGGAAACATGGTTTCAGTGGTCCTCCACTGTCTCTAGAAGGATCATTATGAAAGAGGGGGCAGAAAGAGCAAGGCAGGGGTTCTGAGCCTGATTTGGGCCAGATTGCTTTGTGAGACTTGGTCTTAAAGTGACTCTGCAGACTAGGTCTTTCTGAGGTATATCTCCTTCACCCACCTTGCCTACATGGAGCTATGTCATGATCAAAAATCATCCTTTATTTGGGGGCATCAGTATGCTGACTAGTGTACAGAGTAAGACTTATTTATCAGGAAACTAATAACAGTAGTTCCCAAGACACTGTTAACTTCTGCTAGGAAAAACAAAACACTTTTCCTGGAACTATTTCTTCCTTGGTTGGGTAAAGATGCCAACCCATGTTCAGCAGTCAGTGTGTCCTGAGGCACTGGATGTTTCAAGAAAGCCTTGTAAAAGCAGGACCTAAAGGCTTACAGAGGTGGATAGTGTGCTCTGGGGGAAGAACTCAGCTCTGGAACTCGGACCCACTTCTAATTCTGGTCTCACCTTAGCTGGGTATACAGCTAGTTAATGTGAATTTTTAAAAATTCACATTCGGTCTCATTTGTAAGGTGGACCCTGTTTTTAGAACTTAAGGGCTACAATAAGATTCCTGATTAGGTGAAATGAAACAGTAAAATTATCCTTTTGAAGTTACAAGATCAAAGTAACAACAGAGAAGCTGAGAAGGAATGGCTCTTAGTAAGCATGTCCAAGTCTGACTCAGCCATTAGCTGACTATTTACCGTAGGCTAGTTACAGGTCCCTCGGGCATTGCAGCCCTTTGTCTGTATGGTATATGAATTAGCATATATCACATACTACACTGGGAACTTAGTAACAAATACTCACGGTTTAACTTATTTTACCAGACAGATCTGTGGTGTCTGTGTGTGAGATGAACACTGAATGTCCACTCTAGGCTCTGCTGAAACAGAGTCCTAACTTTCAAATTTAAGTCTTTACTTGGAGAAAATAATACAGAGATTATAACCTATATTCAGGCCCACTGACAAGTGCCTGTAAGGTAGACTGATAACTTAGACTTTTCTTTTTTCCCTGTTCTGATGGCAAGCTAGCAAACCTTCCTGATTATGTCTGGGGTGAGTTAGTGTCCTACCAAAGGGAGATGTTAATGATGTACTGTGTATGTAGAAAATGGACCTGGTGCCTGATGGGATGGAGTTCACCAGATGTGTTCTTAAATCCTAGTCCCAGGACAAACATCTATCGTGAATTAATGTGTGTGGCTTTCCGGCGTCCATCTCAGGTTCAGGTTTATTTTGTTGTCTGTGGTCCTGGGGGCTGAATCTAGGGGGTCTGCATGCTACCAAGCACTCTATTACTGGGCTACTTCCCCAGCCCCCCATTATTTTTATTTATTTATTTTTGGCACTGACAGTCAAGTCCAGGCTTCATGAATACTTGGCAAGCACTGTACAACTGAGCTGTGCTCAGTTTTTATGTTCATTTTAGTTTATATGAATCAAGTTGTTTCATATTTTTTGAGATAGGGTCTTTTTTAGCCCAGGCTGATTGTGAACTTGCAGTAACCCTCCTGCCTCAACCATCTGAGTCTTAGGACTAAGCATTCTCCACCATGCTTGGCTCACTAATCACTGTCTTGGTAAGATGGCGAGTTTGTTCCCTAATCAATAGGCAGCATCTCACAATGTAGTGACCTAATTGAGGTGCCATGCTGAGTCCTGCCAGTGTCACCAAGCCTTCACAGGAACTTCTACTGCCAGGTTTTTTTTTCACGTTTGCCTGCCTACTTGGTCTGAGTTGGTCACAAACAATCTGAGGTAATAAACCCTTTCTGTAAGTCCTAATGCCATACAGGTACTAGTGACAGTGCCATGGGACAATGCTGGAAGTAACATACAGAATGTGGGTGCAGCTGGCAAAGCTAAACCGAACAACTGTCACCAAGGCACAGTGTTCTCAAGCACCAATTTCAAAGGAGTTTCCTTCATGGAGGTTTATAGTTGACTTTTCTCTTGGATGTTGATCAAATAAGAACATGCAACATACCATGGACAGGTGACATGCTCGGCCCTTTCAAATTCCATCCAGGACTCCTATTGGCATGCAATTGGGAACAATAGGCAGAACCATACCTTTATGGGATGTGACCCCTTTCTTTGGCAGTCATGTGGGTTAGTAGGTTTTGTTTGTTTGTGTGGTTGGTTGGTTGTTGTCATTTGTTTTTTCTTTCAATTCAGGGTCTTGTTATATACCCTGCAGCCAGATTGCCCCTGTTTCCTGAGTGTGGGGATTACAGACATACACCACGTCTTCATCTAATGATTTATTGTGGACCCTTATACAGTTTTATTTCCTCATGAGTATATCTTTCTCAGTGAAATGGCTCTTTGCAGGACTCCACAGTGAAACCAGATTCTCCTACACCAAGAGGATAATCATGGAGCCACCCGTACTGTATGATCTCCTGTTCTCTGAATTCTTGGTGTTTAATTTTCTGAGAGTAGGTATATGGAATAGGATGTTATACTGCTGTTAAACAGCTTGTTTTTAGCGAGGTTTCTATTCTTCAGCTAAAACACGACCAAAACCAACTCGGGGGGGAAAAGGGTTTATTTCAGTTTACAAATCTAGGTCACACTCTATCACTGAGGGGGGTTGGGGCAGGAACTGAATCAGAGGCCATGGAGGAGTGCTGCCTACTGTCCTGATCTCCATAGCTTGCAAGGCTGCTTTCTTAAACAACTCAGGACCACCAACCCAGGTGGCACTGTGCACATAAATGGTTAATCAAGAAAAGTCCTCACAAGCCAATTTTCCTAGATGACCCTGGTTTCTGTCAAGTTGACAAAAAAAAAAAAAAAAAAAAAAAAAAAAAAAAAAAAAACTAGCCAGCACACAGCTTTAAGCCCTAGAAAAATATAGGATGAGGAAGAAAACATACCAGCATACCTGCAAGCACAATGAGAAACATAATGGAAAATTTGAATTCTTAGGCATATATCTGTATTTAAATGTTTTCATCAATAACAATGAAATTAAGGCTAATTAGGTACAGTGTACTACAGGAGTCCATACCTGTGGAGGACAGTGAGGAAATGTAAAAAGCCTGCCACAGGGAGGAACAGGTAACAGCCATGGGATGTGCTTACCATCTTGAGTCCTACCTGGGTTCCACAGCTACATCTGAATGTGTGTAAGGATGTGTAAGGAAAGATGGAGAATATTTCTGTTGCTCAATTATTTGTATATTAATTGAAATCAAACACCTACTGTGTGCAAGACTCTGCTGAGCACACCAACTGTAAGGGGAAGCAAAGCCAAACATAAGTCTACCTCCCCGAGACTGACTTAGCATCTAGTAGGAGAGATGAGCCTTAATAGACTGACTATGCTGTCGCCTAGTGGCGAGAGCTGTGGTAGGGGACCTGTGTAGCCAGCAAGGATTATCACAGAAATTGACCTGTGAGAGCTTTGAGGAAGTGATAAAGAATGCCTTATCAATATGTAGGAGCTGATACAGCAGAATGGACTGCCTCTTCCCCGTTCTGCTTCTAATTGGCATTCTCTTCATCCAGCCACACCCGACACAGGTGCACATCCTCTGGAGTAATGCTCAGCAATTACTGCAGGGAGGTTAGAGGACAGGTGGGCTGGCAGATATATGTTTATTTTCCAAGACAGGCAAGGTGTTTATCCTGTTACAACATCCCAGAGGACCAGGACTCTTAATTTATGGCTCTTTTTTCTAAGCTGTAACACCAGCCGCCTCACTTAACATCATAAAGCTGCATCTTGATGCTTCAACGTGCACAGTTGAGAGTTCTGAAAGCCATTTGTTCCCTAGGACAGCCATTAAAGCCTCCAGTTCTTTTTTCCTTGCCGTGGACTTTGGGGTTTTTCAGATTGCTCTGACTTTCTATACATCTTCCTGCTGCCAGAGCAGTTGGATTAAACTGGGCTAAGATCCCATTATTGTACGAGCCAAGAAGAGCCATGACTACTGCCACCCACACAGACTTTTAAATATTTGTAACTGAATTGTTACCATGATACTGTTTAAAGACCTAGGTATTAGCCAGAACCTAGATGCCCCACAGAAATCAAAATTTTTCTCTAGTGAAGCAGCTTCACCTAAGAGTTGTCCAGTTATTGCAACCTCTCCAAGGAAAACTTGTGAGCTTCTGATCCACTGTGCGGCACTGATTCATAATGACGCCTGGGAAAAGATGATGTAATTCAAGAGACTTCATGGTAGAAGACTCCCTAGATGTCTGAGGTAATTGGAAAACTCAAGGCTGGTCCCTCGAGTGCACAGAATTTATCCAACAAGTTTGATAGAAGGTTAAGACATTTTCCCAAGTGGTATTTGTTTAGATGAGAAATACTTGGGTTTGGGAGAATGGAAATCATGAAAACTAAGTAAAGATAAACTAAAAATTACCAATTTCAGTTCAACACACTATTGTCTCTACCATGAGCCAAAATCTGTCCTTCATGGGGATAGTACAGTTACTAAATGTCAAGTCCTTGCCCTCATGGTGATGAAGCCAGGGCAGGGTATTGCCTTCTGGGTGGGATTCTGTATTTTATACATGGTGAAGGACCTCGCTGAAGGATGATAGTTGACCCGACAGCATAAACTTGAAGTCAAGAGTGAATCATGAAGATATGCATCTTTGAGAAGGGCATGTCAGGTAGAAGGCCAGTGACTATAAACACTAAGATAGACTGTTCTGAGCACGAGGAGCCCCAGGCAGGGCCACTGAGGCTGGACAGAGGACAGAGGGAGCTGGGCAGGAAGAGAACATGGATCATGCTGCTCATACATGCTAATGGGAAGACTGTGTGCTTTGTTCTGAGTAAGATTGGAGGCCGCTGGAGGGTGCTGAGCAGAATGTTTTGAGAGATTCTCTACTGGGAGGAATACAGTGTAAGGGAGGAAAAGGTAGAAGCAGGCCAGTTAGAAGACAGTGACAAAACTTTCAGGTGGGAAGTCATGGTGTCTCAGAGCAGTAGTCAGATGCCATGTGAAGGTGAGGCGGATGGTTCCCTGTGGCTTGGATATGGTGTGTAACAGGATGTTTCCAAGGCTCCAGCAGCTAAGGGCAGAGCTATGCTTTTTAAGTACAGGAGAAGCAGTGGTGATGGCAGGCAGGAGGAAGTGCAAACTAGACACTGGAAGTCATTTAAATTTGAAATGCTTACTGTACACACAAGGGGAGATGTGATGTAAGCCATCAAGCATAATCATCTAGAGAGTAGATGTGGAGGTGAGCGTGGGAGTCGCCGTGTATAAGTGGTATTTAAGTCACAGAATGGGGTCTTGGGAACAGAGGAAAGAAATGAAAGAACTGCTCTTCAGCTCTGCTGAGGACAAAGATCAGGAAATGCAAGGATAGCAAAGGAGACTGGGAAGGGACAGCCAAGCAGGATGCAGACAGAACATGACACTTCAGGGAGGTGTATCGTGTCCCATTTGCTATAGAGAGCTATCCTAGGCACTGTGGACAGCTTAGTAAACCCTGACCTGTAACCCCACTAGATGCTACTAGGACCCGTATCCCCAAAGATTCTGATAGACATTCTTCAGGGAGGTGGGGGTGGGGCAAAATTACTCCTGGCTGAGAACCAGTGATCTCAAAGCAGTGATGGTAAGCTGAAGAGGCACCTGCCTCTGGGCCCAGAGACATAAAGAGTGAGGAACAAACAAACAACTTGAGGGATAATGGGCAGCAGTGCCTTCTGGGAACATCAGATTGTGCTTACAAAAAGGGGCTAAAGGGGAATGTTTCCAGAAAAGTATCTTAATGTCTGTGGCTACAAAGTAGCAGCTCCAAGAAGGAAATGTATTCTGTGGTGCCCTGGCAGCAGTCATCTAAGTACTTCACTTCCTTGGCTTTATCCAATTCACCACTCCAATGAGTCAACACTTCCTGAGATCTTATAATGCAAATTTCAGAAATTACATTTAATATATGCTGAGTTTACTGCTATATAAGAAACCAAGAATCCCATGACACACAATATGTATGTATTCAGGGAAGAACTTGGCCAGGCTGTCTTCTTCCCAGAATCGTGTAGCCAATAGAGGGCGCCCTGTAGAGTCAATGCTTTCAGCTGTTGCTGGGTGTAGAGACAGCGGAAACACACTAATAAGTCAGAGCTGTGAGGATGGAGGGCCCTCCATCATCCGTGTAAGGAGAACACAGATGGGTGAGGTCTTCCCATGCCGTTTCTTATTAACTGTCTACTTGTATGCCCTACACGAGTCATCACCCAGGCTTCCAGAAAGAGGGAGACTCACCGAAACAGCAAAATCACTTTACAATTGTCATAAACCATGTCCTGGCAAAACCACTGAAAGTATACTAACAAAAAGTAAGTGGGACAAAGGGTTTCATTCTCTGAGAGAAGTACTTAAATTCCAGCTCAGAGATAAGCCAGAGAGACCGTAATGCAATGGAAAGGAGACAAGTTCCTCCTGCTCCATTATCTTTATGTTCCAATGGCACAGACCCAGGCCTATACCAGGAAAGGAACCACTCGTGGGACAGTCACCATCAGCCTGCCTTGCAGTGTAATGGTGGCCTGCACTCATCCGTCCAAGTTACAGATGAGAAGCTGACACACAAAAAAAGCACTTGAACTCTGAGTTAGATAAAGCACTTTATCTTTAATTTTGTCAGTTTCTTTGGAACTACTCAAGTTCTAGGTCCTCTGGACATTGGAAGTCATGCTGGCTTTGAGTTTACCTGGCTGAACCTGAAGCCATCAGAGTGCCACGGTCCTAAGCAGACTCCTTGGTGCATTCTGCCCACCTGTGTATGTGCACTCAGACTTCTCAATAAACTTCCCACAGCAAGACCAGTGCGGACGACCTGGGTGGCCTTTGTGTCCATGGCCACAGCCAAGGTATCCACCTGCATAATACAAAGGGAAGAAAACAACTGAGTAGAGTCCAGCTCTTACTACACAAGTCACATGGGCAACATTCAGACATAAGCAGGGAGAATCCAAAGGAACTGCCTATTTGACTCCACTGTGATCAGAACCATCAAGGCAATCATGACCAGGCCAGGCTCTCAAACTGTACAGAGTGCAACCTGAAGATGAACTAGTTTGCACTTTAACTGTTAAGTTAACTGGTTTGGATCTTAAGTATATACAATGAGTGACATGAAAAAGAATAATAGGTTAGTGGAAAAGAAGACATCCTGGATCGACTACATGGAAGGGTACAAAAACCTATTTTGTGGGCCACCATTAAAGACATGATGGAAATTTTTTATTATTTTATTTGATGTATGTAAGTGTTTTGCCTGCATGTATGTCTGTGTACCATGTGCGTGCCTGGTACCCACTGAGGCCAGAAGAGGGCGTCAAATCTCTTGAACTGGAGTAATAAAATAGTTGTTGAGTCCCCATATGGGTGCTAGGAAGTGGGGGTAGAGGTTGGGGGGTAGGGGTCAGGGATGGAGGGGGTGGTGCCCCCTTTAATCTCAGCACTTGGGAGGCAGAGGCAGGCGGATCTCTATGAGTTTGAGGCTAGCCTGGTCTACAGAGTGAGTTTCAAGACAGCCAGTTACAACAGGAAAACCCTGTCTTAAAACAAAACAAAGCATGGGTGCTGGGATTGAACTTGGGTCTTCTGGAAGAGCAGCTAATGCCCCATGATTGAAGATTTTAACATTTAGATCTATTGCCTAGAGGCCCTGCCTCCCCAAAGAGCTAGACACTGCTCGGTCTGCTGATCATCGCCATTTGGGATTTCTTTATGACTTCGGACAGGTCCACATTTCACAGTGCTCAGGCTGCTAGAATGGGTGTAGACCGAATCTGAGAATCCCACAGAGGAACCTGAGGACTGGTCACAAGGCCATTGACTGATGAACTGTATTAAGGAAGAACTCAAAACCTGAGGCCTGCCATTTCAATTCAGAATGAGCTTGTTTGCAGGTCTTTTGTACTGTCTCTAGAAGTGAGGCCTCAGTGTAAACACCCTGAGGCAGAGAGGAAGGACCCTTGCTGTTTGGCCTGGCAGGCCTGGCAGGCTTGAGAGCACTGTCCTTACCTGGCATGGTTCCTCCACAGGCACAGCGTGCGGTTTTCTGGCCTCCGCTGGAGCAGAAGGTACAGCAGTGAAACACACCTGGGTGTGGCCGATGCTTCTTCCTCACGGTCACAGTGAATGGTGAGCCCTGCAGGGTTCAGGCCGAGAGCAAAGAATGGCATCAGGTATCAACAGGGTGTGCTGAGCATCAGAGCACAGTAAGCAGACTCCAAGTCACAGGAGGGACAAGGATACAGGACATAAATAGGGCTTCTTGGCCTGATGGAGCAGACACTAGTGCAGTAAAACTGGACTTAGATGTGTGTAGCCCTCTTGCCATGCACCAGAGTCACCACATTTCACAGGGTCACTGATCATTTGTGTAGCTACTAGCCCTCTGGGCACTGAAGACAGTTCCAAACGGTGAACTCTGTTTTCAGTGACATCTGAATTAGCTAGGGTTTGGCTCAAGTTCTTCATGGATTCATGGATTACATTAAGTGGGAGTAACCCACTCCACACACTAGTCAGCTTGACTTGGGTTCTCATGTAACCAAATGCAGTCTTTAGGAATCTCAGTCTTAATTCTTGCATCATCTCAGGGGTAACTATTGGCTGCCACAACCACAACTAGGACACATGGAGTGCTTTCTTCAGCTTCTCGGCCACGTGTCTTCTCACAGACCAAGCACTTTTCCTCCCACCTCTGGACCCTGAACGCCACAAATCTGTTAGTCCATCTCCTAATGGGTGGACTGAAGATACATGAAAGAAAGGTTTAGTATGTGTGGCTAGTAAGTCTCAAATTAGTAATTCTATCCACTTTTTCTTCAAGGACAACTTCTGTATTTTAATTTCTCTGTTAAATACAAAATGTTTATTAAGTATTATAATATTCCTGTCCCTACGTCTGAGGGAAAACAAAGTGGACAGTTTGGAATCTTAGAAGACTTCCCAATGTTAAATTCTCCCTCTTTTGAAGGGAAGATCCATAGACTGAACCTTTTAAGATTATGAGCCAAAATAAACCTTTCTTCCTTTTAAGTTTATATCTCAGGTATTTCATCATAGTAATGGAAGGCTGGCAAACACACAATTAAAAAAAAAAAGTGGAAGCAAACTTAATTGGTACATCCTGTAATTCCTGTACTTAGGAAGTCAGGGCAAGAGGATCAAGAGTTCAAGGCCAGCCTGGCTACATAGTGAATTACAGGCCAGCCTACAGAGTATAACAATATTCTGTCCCCTATCTCATGCAACAACATAATGAAACAAAACAACCTGAAGTTAAAGTAATAGGTTCAAGTTCCAATTTTGGTTACAGAGCTACTGTCTATTGGGGTAAGAGCGATCTGTCTGAGTAGGCTTTGAAGAAAATGGAGGTAAAGTATACAAAAACATCCTGACACACTGTGATTAGATAAGTAGTGATGGCACTGAATGAGTCTTCCTAGTGCACAGGACACATGATTAACATGACCACAATGGTGCCTACTGCCATCAGTGTTGACTTCTGGCTAAGGGTACTCAAATTGCTCCGGTGTCACCAGAGATTTTAAAACTTAAACCAAGAAATATTATACTTACTTGCAGGGGGCATAGGAACCATGGGACAGATACACATATGTGCTAGGGCAGATAGTTTAGGCAGATACATGATTGGTCTGACAACAGGAGTGAAACCCTGCCAACTGTGGCCCAGTCACAGTGTGAAAAGACCAAAAATGCTTGTCTCCCTGTGGTCAAGACATCTTTCCCAGATCAGGAATCCCAACAAACTAACCAGGAGAAGGATAAAATACAAGGATTAACTCCAGTGGGCAAAATAGGCAGTGTTCTCAGGGCCACGAGCACCCTCTAGTAAGAACAACAGTCACAGGTTCTGGGCTGTGTCCACGATGAAGAAGAAAGGACAGTTTATTTCATCTCCAAGCAGCCAGTCCTATGAAAGACCTATGAGCAATCCTGAGCTGACAGGAAGCGCGGTGGCCTTCCTCACCTGCACGTGCTGCTCTCTGATGCAGACCCACACAACGTAGACTCCAGGTTCCTTGGGGGTGTAAGAGACACGGTATGACCCATCCTTGTTGTCCTGGACCACCGTTCTGATTGGACTGAATGAAAGTAAGGGTTCAAAAGGCCATCCACTCTCACAACCCTGCTCCAGCTGCTCCCCTCTGAGGCCAGAGTTCTGCACCAATACATCTAATATGAATGATAAACATCCCTCTAACTAAAGGTAAACAATGTCAGTTCTATTTTAGTGCTACAGCCTGAAAACCTGGAAAATGTTCCTGTGCTTTTCCACAGGCCTCTGATGTAGCCCCTGCTCTGTGGCCCCTTCTCCTTAAGCCAACTGCAGAGGGAGAAATATAAACACAACCTTGGAACAATTTAATCGAAAAGTAGGCTAGGCTTAAGAAAGGGTACAGTTCCGTTACACATCCAAAGGTTTTCTGTCCATTCCAAAGTGTGGAATGAGGACAATCTGAACTATAGAGAGAACTGAAGCTAGTTATAACACCTACACAAGAAAACACATTGGTTAATGGTGTGGAATCATTTTTTTGTGGCATTATGGAACCATAAGATGAAAAGAGTCCAGTTACATCTCTAGTAACTCGAAGGCCCTGGTTATCTCTCTGCCTACTACACATGATATGTGTAACACACACCTGTCTTTCTTATCTTTGGGAACAATTGCGACATGGACGTTGTCTCCTCCCCTGCCCATGCTCTCTCCTGCGGCATCCTTACAAAGCAGGGTAAAAGAGGCTGTCTGTTTCTCTCGAGCTCTGTGGAGATCTGCAAAAGACAAACAGTGCTCACCTTGCAGGCAAATGGGAGAGACCAAAGAAAGCTTGTGCTTCCTGGTTATTTGAACTACCCTCTTCCCTTCCTATTCTCCTTCCCTCTCACCTTTCAAGCTATACTGCCTGGGTATCCCTCCTGGAAGCCTGAGCTAAGCAGTTACACATAGGTAACTTGGGTCACACAGGATTCTGCATCTTAACTTCAGCCCTAAGGAACTTCGAAAATATTCAGGATTAATCTAGGTATCCAAAGAAAGCCTTTAGACCTGTATGAGACTGGTAACCTCTAAACTACCTTCTGCAAGTCCTGGGTCCTGCTAGAATAGAAAGGGGACACTGCAGGCTGGCTTGCACCTTACCTGTTGTGAGAGCCTCTGCAACTCAGAAGCTATTGCCAAGGTACTGAGGGACTACCCACTAGCTACAGCCTGTAGGCTGTACATTTGTACATCTGTAGCATACAGATGAAACCGGGTTTCTCAACCGCAGGCTGGGGAACTACCATGCGTTACAGAGAGACTTACTTATTTTACATGTCTAGGAAGCAGGGTCTAGGAAACTCGTGAAACTGCATGCCCAGGTTAGTGGGTATTTCTTGGAGATCATTCTCAAAATGATCTGTGACTTCCAGAAAGTTAAGAATTCCTAGATAAAGTGTGTACAACTCTTTAATACAAATTTTCTATCATGATTGATCTACAAAATATGTATGAATAACATTTTTCCCTTAGGAACGGAACATTGGTGTAAAGAAACCATTTCTAGTCTGGTGACGCACACCTTTAAACCCAGCAGAGGCAGATGCATTCCTGTTCTACACAGTTCCAGGTCAGCCAGAGCTACACAGTGAGTCTCCAAAAATACCAAGCCAAACCAAACCAAAAAAAACTCAACCTATCAGATCCTTTGAAATACCAATAATATAAAGTTTGTGTGAAGCAAAATGGTAGGGAAGAAAGCAAGCTATGATCTTGTCTTCCTCACTGCTCTGTAACCCTTGATACAGCATCCAAGCACAGGGCCCTGCCATGTGTGTCTCTGAGCAGGCCGATCTTTGCCTTGTCCTAGTCAGTGCTGTTATCTCCTGCAGGCACAGACAGGTCTATCACCTAAAAGCAAAGCATGGTCCTTAAAGTTATCGGGAGCATCTAGTTTTCTAGAGTAGAAAAGGTGTGAGCCTCACCCTGGTATTAATAACTGCACTCCGCCCAGACAAGTGTGAATGAAAAGAGCAAGGCAGGGGAGCTGCCACCTTTAAAATCAGTAAGCCTCTCTCCCTTGGTGGTCAGAAGTAGGGTACTTCTAGCTGAACAGCTGCTTTTCTTTTTCTTTCTTTCTTTTTGACACATGGTCAAAAAGGTGGGCCTCAAACTTGTATGCATCTGAAGAAGTCCTCAAACTTCTGACCCTCCTGCCAAGTGCTGAGATTATGTACATGTGCAGTCCTGCTGTTTTATGTGCCCTTGGAGAGCAAACCAAGGCTCTGTGCAAACCAGGCAAGCAGCCCACCAATTGAGATACCCAGAAAGCAAGCCACAGTTCTTTAAAAATCACATCCCTGTGCACTCTCCTCTCAATGCCAACAAGAAATGCTTCCCTACCTTCTCCCTGAAGGACACATTTAGCTGGATCAACTTCTTTGGTATTAATGGCCCCATATACTTCATAGCCTCGGCACTGGCCAGCCTTCTCCTGAGGAGAGAAGCAGATCTTATCGTTCACCCCAGGCCGGGCACTGTACTCAACTTTGTTGAGCTTCCTGAGCCGTTCTACCACCACCCCTTTGGTGATGAGGATCTCTAAGTCCGAGCCGCTGGTCAGCAGGTGCTCAGTGAACTCCACTCCAGTCCGCATATCTGCCAGCAGCTGTTCCAGCTGTGCTTTCTGCAGCTGCAATGAGTTCTCCTTCTGGACCCGTATGTCCTCCAGCTGCTTCAGCAGATTGTCCCGATGTTCCTCGATGGCTCTGATGTAGCCCTCAGAGAATGTTTTGACATCAGCTGCTACTGCCTCCACTCGCTCCTGGAGGGCACTGTTCACGCTTCTGATCTTAGTCAGGGCCTCCTTCAGAGCCTCCACGTGGGGCTGGGTGCCTCTGAGCAGCTCCCGCACAGAATCCCCATGCTTGTGGATGACGTTGCTGGTGAAGTCGTAAGGGTGTTCCCGGTGCTCCCCAACTACACAGTCCCGACACACCGGCCGGTCGCAGAGCTCACAGAACAGCCTCAGCTCCTCTGCAGGGTGAGCAGGACACAAGATGGGCTTTCCGACTCGACTGTAGCCTTTCAGGTCTTTCAGGTCTACCATGGTATGATAAGTCGTCTTCTTCTGCCGCCTGGGAAGAAGCAGTTGGGAACAAGAAGTGAGGGAATAACTCTAGAGGGAGACAGTTTGGCAAAGAGGTTCTAGGAGTTAAGTAGATTTGAGTCACATTCCCCAGAACTTCTAATAACAATCTATAGGATCCTGTTTGCCTCACTATTTCTCCACACAGTGAGACCCATGCCTACCTGAAGACTGATGTTTAGAACACAATTTACATACACTTGAATTTGGCTTGTGATATGTCTTCAGAAGGTGCACTCCTGAGAAACTTTCACTCAAAGAGTTAAACTTAATATGTTTAGACAAGAGCCACTGCACACTTCCTAAAACACGGTGAAGACTAGCACCGAGTGATACCACCATGCCAGATGGATCTAGATAGCAATAAAAGCAGCCAGGTGGCTCTGACGAACTCCCATTTTATGTGTAAGTAGCATTTTAGTAAAGCAATCCCTTTAACCAGTGCCCACGTTATGTACACTGGCAGGTCAGAAATCGATGAGCACTAAAATCAATTCTTTTCTACAACCTTCTAGGGGACTCGGGGAAATCCCTAGGGAAATGCAGCAACTGCTTATAGAGTTCCCTGGTAACATTCCCGTTACTTGAAGCACATATGCCTATTCTGGTATGAGTGTGGCTGCAGAGAAAATGGGTCAGCTGTTGAGCTGCCAACAAACAAGACAATCATAGGGATGACCACACAAGTTAAAAATAGGGAGCAAAGACAGCTGTTCTGTCAGCAAGGCCAGAAAACAGAGGGAGGTCAGAACTTAAAAAAGTGTTCTAGGTTAATTCGAAAACTTTGTTTAACCTTATATTCTGATGCACTTAGAAGGGGATGGAGGAGAAAGGGGGACAAGGAGTAAACCACCTAGCAAACTATTGAGTGTGATAAATGACAAACACTTCAATTAGGGTCTACCAGCCTGCTCTCCAGATACAGACAGCTATAAGGCAAGGCACAGCCAATCAATACCAATGCCAAGAAGGTGGCATGTGTTTAGTAAAAATAGCACAGAAGAGCCAAGTCTGAACTAAAGACTCAGTTCAGTTACATGCATACCAGCTGTGGGACCTTAGCAAATCACAGAATATTGCTGAGCTTCCATCTCCTCGTTTAATAAAAAGGGGTGAAATAGTGCCTGTCTTTCTGTAAAAGTTACAAGGATCTGAAGAGATCAAGGGCAGGGTATGTGCTAGTACAGTAATCCTGTCTCTCCAGCACCCATTGCATATTCCATGGACAAGCAATTGGTGATGGAAAGAAACCCCATGTGCTCTGTAAACTGAAACCTGCAATGCTTTTTTACTACAGGTATCAGGCTGGCTGTGCTAACTTCCATTCTAAAGCTTGCGATTACATGGCATAATTTTCTTTACCTTTTGATAGTGTCTGAGCAAGCCTTACTTTTGACTTGCCCACCAAGGGATTTGTCTTGATATCTTTGCACTCCACTCTTTAAGTCACAAAAGGTGGGGTATTCCCTCTTTACCTATGAGCCTGGCAGCAGAAGTGGCAGAGATTGGCTTTGCAGGTCTGACACCTCTTCTCTACTTCTCTGTCGCTGCACAGGTCACACACCAGGCCCTGGCCTTCCCCACGCAGACTCTCCAGCATCACATCATTCATGGCCAGGTGGTCTATCGTTAAAGCCTTCACTCCACCCAATGGCAGGTCCACCTGAGCATCACATACCGGACAGAGGATGCCAATCTGTGGCTGCGGGCTGCGTGGCTTGGGTTCCTGGAATATTGACCCCTCAGAGCTGGTGTCCGAGTCTCCCCCTCGGACATCCACTACCGAGAACGGTTCCAGCTTTTCCAAACACGTGGTGCACACGGTGTGCAAGCAAGGTAAGAGCCTGGGGGCGTTGAAAAGCCCCAGGCATGAAGGGCAGTGAGTCTTGCCCGTGTTCCCAGGTGCGTTCGCATCGGGGAGTTTGTGTAGGAAACCCAGAAGCGGCTTTCGGTTTTCTGACATCTTCCCCACGTCTGCACCCAGTATCAGAAAAGGTCCTGGGCAGTCCTACAATGCAGATTATAATTCACCCAAAGACAAAGTTCCCAGAACCTGAACAGAGACCATGAAGACTCCGGTGTAGCAAAATAAAAGAGCAACCGGAAAGAGGATGCCTCTGAGGAACCATCCACAGATCTACTCCGGATTTGTGGTTGGGCCCTTCCTTTCCACTGCATCCCATACCAGACAGGTCCACGCCCTCCTCAATCACCCAAGTCGCCCTCCTCGCAAGCGCTTCCAGATCTAGCTAGTCTTGCCACCGCCAAGCTGACCCCTGCATTTCGTGTCCTCCACGGCCTCCCCCATCCCGTCCCACTGGTCCCGCCCCCACCACGCGACAAGCGCGCCCTTGCCCGCGCGATGAGGTAGAGGGTCCTCTGGCTCTGCCTGGGTACGGAGGCAGGTGCCGCCGCCTCCCTGGGCCGCCCAGAAGGCCCTAGAGCGGCCGCCCCGCCTCGCACCAATCCCAGCCCAGGCCGGCTCCGAAGAATCCAATCACCGTCCGAGAGGAGAAGGCCTCGCCGCTCGGAGCCACGCCGTCCTCCAGAGTGACACCACTGCCATCCAATAAGTTCAGCAAGTTCCACATCCGCCTGTCCACTTGCGCGACGAGACGGGAGGCGGGGATGAGGAGTCTGGCGTGGCTAGTGCGGTCGGCGTCACCTTTTCAGGAAGATGAGCTGCGGCCCCCAAAGAGGCCTCAGGACAGCTAAAAAAGCCGCGCCGAGGGTCGCATGACGAGCTCCGCCCCAAACTCAGATACGGTTCTCCCATTGGTTCGTGGTTCCGTCAGTCGGCCGAGGTCTAGCCCGAAGCATGCTGGAAGTTGTAGGCGGCCTCTCCTTAGCTGCAGAGGCCTCCGCGAAGCTAACCTGCGGTGTTCTTTTCTCAGTCTCTTGAGCATTTTTCTGGCCTGGAATCCCCCAGGTTTAGCGTGCTGGGTACCAGAATACTCCGCAGCCGGCTAGCTTCTGGCATTTTTGGGGCAAGGGTACCTCCGGCTCTGGTTCCAGGAACCTAACTGAAAAGTTCAGAACGGCTGCCCCGCGGAGCTGCACTGAGTTTCCAGGGTGCAAACAGACTTTAATTCACAGGTCAAGGTGAGAGGGCACAAAACCTAAGAGAATTCCACAGTAACGGAAGGCAGGCAGTGGGACGAGCAGTGCAAGTTTAGCAGCTATTTTTACAATCAAGGAGGGCTCCTGGCGAGTCACAATGGGACAGTGGAGGATGTCAGTGAGGGCCAAGTCCTTTGTAGGCTCGACAGCCAGTTAGGAAGATGGGTACACCTGGTACTCTGAGCATTATTATTTCTTTGTCTCCTTGAAGAATTTTGCTAGGCTTCTCAGATTCATTCCTGTGGAGACTGTTTCCTACTCGTGGGATCTGAGACGTTGATCTCTGAATTCCAAAAATGGTAACACCTGTTCTCATTCCTCAGTAACTTAACTGTTATCTCACTGACTTCCTTGTTTACAACCTTTCTTATTTGATTTCGAACCATGGACAGCTGTTTTAGAACTTCTCTTATTAATATCAGTCACGGGGTGGGGGCGGTAGCTTAATGAAGAATGGACTCTGGGTAGAAAGAACCCCAAACTATGGAAAATTGAAATTAAAAAGAAAAAAAAATCACGTGGTAATTTCTAAAATATGTTGGTCTGGAGCTGTAGCTCACTGATAGATTATTTGCTTAGTATATATGAGGCTCTGGATTCTGTCTCTAGCACATATATGAACATAGACAAACACCACACACACACAAATGGTCTGGTCTTTATTGTGAGAGTTTTGAGATCTGGTTCTAACTTTAGCATAAGTAAAATATTATCCGCAAATGACTCAAAAGCCATTTTTATACAAATGTGACTTCCCAATGTAAGATGCCTACAAAGGTCTTAAAAATGAAAATGCTCCTTACCTGGATTTCTCCAGCCTTTTGTCCTCTTCACTGCCCTGAACAAATCCACTTGCTTCCCTCCAGTATGCTGGAGTAAATTACACAAACTGTATGGACTTGGCTTTGCTATATATTCTTGCTCTGAACATTGCACTGCTTGGTGCTTAGCTATACTTTGTTTCATCTCTTATTCATGCCATATTGCATTTCCCATAGCGGGTATTCTAACTTCTCTTGTTTAAGAAGTGCTTTATAATTTATATGTGCGTTATCTCATTTAATCTTCTAAGAGCTTATGAGAGAACAGTCCCGAAGGGGTCTAGTGGCCAACCTGAGCTAACATCTGGGATAGTCTAATGATGTCATGTCTAAGATCTGCTCCAGTCACCTCTACCCTTCCCTTTCTCCTCTTCTTAAGCATTGAATCCCTCACGCACTGAGCACCTTCCTTCAACTGAGGGAGAAAAGGGGGCTATCTGGAGGACTTGACTTTCTACTACTAAAAGTCTATGTTCTCCTTTCTCATGCCACAGATTGCAGTTTTCATTCCAACCCCTTCTGCCTCTTCTTATTTCTCTGACACTTTCTAATCAGTTCTTATGCACGTTCTTTCTACCAAGGACTGTGATCAAGTCCTGAAAGAAAACTAATTATCCCTTGATCTGGTTCCCTTCAACTTAATTAACTCCGGTGGCTCTCGTCACTGTATTTCTTAAAGTGTAACTTTGTGTCAAATTTCTTATCACTAACAATTTGTTCTTTCATTTTGTGTGTAGATCATGAGTGACAATGTTACTGAACTTTTCTCAATACTCAGTCATTTTAGTATTTGCCATTGCTGTATACTTGGGCTGCTTTTATGTTGGCTTTTGTTAGCCTCCTCTTCATTTTGTCTGGCATCTTTCCCATCGGTATTCCTCTTGAAGAGATGAGTCCCAGATGCATACTTCCAATACTGACAGACCTCAGAGTTTTTGTCACAAATATCTATTATAACTCTGCTCCAAAATACGTTCCCATCACTTAACCCCCACTGTAAATGTTGCTGGGCTTCCCTAGCCATTAAATTCTGTTCTCTGGATCTTCCTATTTCATCCTCTGGAGGGGAAGCTCACTCTCGCAGCCGAGATCATACAGTCCTCCTGGCCCCCTTTCTCAGTTTTCATTCCCAGGCAGGCATCAGTTTCTTTCCATTCGCATTGCCAACACCTTGCTATATAGAACTTTAAAGATGGCGCCAGACTTTATCACTCTTACCTCAGGTATCACAGTAGTTTCTGAATCATTCTTGACTTCCATTTTTAAAATAGCTGATTTGATCTTCCAGGTTAATTGTAAAACCATGCTAAGCCTTCATTCTGAAACGTTTCCCTCACGGACCCATAAAACCAGACTTTTAGGCAACCCCTGGTTTGACAAGTTCCTTTCTTGTTCTTTGTCAGTGTGTCTACATGGTTGTCCTGCCTTTATCGTTAAAACCTCTTCTTCCATCTGTGTCAGGCAGAATTTATACTACATCCTCAAAATCCTCCTGTTATTTCCGAGCTTCCAGTGTGTTCTAATAGCTCTTTAGTGAGTTTGGGCGTTCATCTCGGTGGTTTAATTTGATACCCAGCACCCCTCAAAGAACCTAAACAGGAAATCAACTCTTTTGCCTATATTATTTATGTTGCAATGTTTTTAACCATATAGTATTGTTTTATTATGTTTATGTATATATATGTAAATATATTTATAAATTATTTATATTGTATGTAGATATGGCATATATATGTATGTGTTTTCTGGCAACTAACCCAGTGCCTTCATAGTAGGTATTTGATAAAGACCTGTTAATAATGAGGCAGAAATTAGTGATCTCAGATAATGAGAAAGCTAACAGACTATATTTAACCAAGAATTCTGTGGCTAGTACAGACCATAAGTGGTGTGGGCTGAGACCACAGGGTTAAGAGTTACTAACAATGTTCCTTTGTCAGAGTTGGCACATTGTCTTGTTCCATGTTTACACACTGCTTCATCTCTCTGGTGACTCCAGACACCGAGTAGTCACAGGGAAGTACAACAGCCACAGGAGCAGAAGAGCAGGACTGCTGGAAGTGGCCAGGTCCGTAAACTATCTAAGGATTTCAGCCCACCCCTAATGCCCAAGACGGGAAAGGATGGTACTGAAGGCAGGAAAGCCAGAAAGGGAAGATGACCTATCAAGAGGTCAGGAAGGCTATATCTGACACTGCTTGATTGATCCCAACAGATACTGAGTGAATATACAGAAAGGGAAATAGAGGTTCTGGCAGAGTTATCTTTCACCATTATATGTCTTTATTGGTCACTATCCTCTTTACCTCTTGATTTCTTCTGAGACCTCTAAAGTCCAACCCCATGCTCACTTCTGCCTTCATCCTCCCCTTACTGGTGGATCTTTCTCTGGGTTCACACTCATGGCCTCAGTTTCCCCTTCAGTTCTGTGCTACTCAGCCTCCTTTGTCTCTTCTTTCTAGGAGAAGAATCCTGTTGTGTGAAGGAAATGTCTCCCATAGGCTCATGTCTGAAACCCTCGATCCTAGTTGGTAGTGTAGTTTGGGGACAACTGGCAACTTCTAGTTGATAAAGCGTCACTGGAGGAAATGGCCCATCAAGGCAGGGTGGGGTGCTTTGAGGTTTTATAGCTGGCCTACTTCCAGGTCTTTGCTTCTTGATTGGCCCAGGTGTGAGCAAGCAGCCTTGTACCCCTGCCAACTGTGAGCCACAGCAAACGCTTCCTCTCTTGTGCTTGCTGCCATGAGAAAGTAATTTAAAAATAGTCTATGCCTGCTTCTTGAATTCTTTTCCTTCATTTTACCCCCGAAATGCCATGCAGTCCGGCGTTTGCTGTCAACATTCCCCGGCAAGGCACCGGCAGCTTCCACGTGCTGCTGTTCAGTTACTGTTTACCTGGCTTTGCTGTCGAGTTAAACACAACTTTCTTTCTGAAACTTTCCCTCCCCCTTCTTGCGCTCTGACACCTCTCTTTCCCCGCAGTGCAGTTCCTTCCACCTGGCTCTTAAACGTTATTTGCTAGAGTCCTTAGCCCTCATTCTCCTCCAAAGCCTCCTCATTTCCCCTTGATTGCTGTGGAGGTGATACTTGAGATGATGCGTAGAAGGAAATCAGTCAACTATTTCCTGTGGGCTGGGGATTCTTTTACTGGTACCGCTGTCCCCTTCGTGCAACCTCTGAATTCCCAGACTTGGTGAAGGAGCAACATGGACACACAGCTGGAAAAAGAGTAATTCAGACAAGGGAAGAGCCTGCTTACCAAGAGGCGCGTACCTTATGTGTTTAAGCAGAAGGCCAGGGTGCTAGGGCAGTAAGAATGAACCAATGCGGGGATGGAGAGTAGGGATTTTACTGTGACCTCACCTTGGCAGCCAGCTTCATTTCTTGTACCCCTGCCCCCACTTTTTCTTTTACACAGTATGTACCTGAGCTTCAGCCTTTTAGGGTAACCGTACCAATCTACTTGCTCTGGCTAATGTAGCTTGCCCATGCCTCTCTGCCTAGGTGATTCCTATCCATTTTACAAACCTCTGTTTAGACATCTACTCCAAGAATCTTCCATTCACCTAAGCCTTTGATATGTGTGTCTCTGTGTGCTACCCATAAATGCTGGATAGATTTTTGTCCGCTTGACACAAACAAATGCCTCCATTGGAGATAGTTGAGTCTGTGAAGCAATGATTGACATGGGAAGTCGAAGACTACTGTAGACGATGCTACCGCTGAGCAGGTGGTCCTGGAAGATATAAGAAGGGTATCTGATTGTGAGCTTGGAGAAAAAAACAGTAGGTGGCATTCCTCTGTGATTCTTACCTCTGTCCCTGCTTGAGTTCCTGTCCTGACTCCCCTCAATGAGGGAATGTGTTCAGGACATGCAAGCCAAATATAAGCCCTCTTTTTTCTTTTCCTTCTTTCCTTCCTTCCTTCCTTCCTTCCTTCCTTCCTTCCTTCCTTCCTTCCTTCTTATCTCCTGCCTTCCTTCCTTACCTCCTTCCTTGCTTCCTTCCTTCCTTCCTTCTTATCTCCTGCCTTCCTTCCTTCCTTCCTTCCTTCCTTCCTTCCTTCCTTCCTTCCTTCCTCCCTCCCTTCTTATCTCCTGCCTGCCTTCCTTCCTTCCTTCCTTCCTTCCTTCCTTACCTCCTTCCTTCCTTCCTTACCTCCTTCCTTCCTTTCTTACCTCCTTCTTTCCTTCCTTCCTTCCTTCCCTCCCTCCCTCCCTCCCTCCTTCCTTCCCTCCCTCCCTCCCTCCCTCCTTCCTTCCTTCCTTCCTTCCTTCCTTCCTTCCTTCCTTCCTTCCTTTCATGTTTTATCACAGCAATAGAAAACCAAAATAAAATACCATGCACCTCAATTTTCTTTCTCTTTCTTTTCTTTCACTATATAGCCCTGGCTGGCCTGGAACTTGATATGTAGACCAGGCTGGCCTTGAACTCACGGAAACTTACCTGCCCCATTGCTGGGATTAAAGGCTTGCACCACCACTCCCAGCTGCATCTCATTTTGTATACACTCACCTGATGCTGCCTTCTGCCATCGCTGTGCCCCTCCTCAAAGATTTTGTCATTTTTAAAATTGTATGTGTATGTGGTTACGTGCTCATGAATGCAGGTGCCTTACAAGGCCAGAGGCATCAGGTACCCAGGAGCTGGAGTTACAGATGATCGAAAGCCACCAGGTTCAGGTACTGAGAACTGAACTCAAGTCCTCTGGACATGCTCTTAACTTCTGAGCAAACTCCTAGCCACAGGGCTCCTGCTGCATTGCTAACACAGGCTATAGTGCCTGAAACAAAACATGTTCGGTAAGTGAATAAGCTGCTGAGACTCATGGTTCATATCTAGAAACTCATAATGTCAGGGCAGATCATCAGGGGACTGTATTGCTTGTTTCAGATAAACTGTATTGCCTATTTTTGCATTCTGACTTTCTTAGCATGGCCTGATTCCTAACATATGACTCTTTAGTGCCATCTAGTGGAAGTAGCTTCTGTCACTGTAAAAGCTAAATAAGCTTGGATAGCACTTTTTTTTTTCATTTTTTTAAAAAATGAGATAGAAAAGGAAGGGATTGAATAGGCTCCAGGACACAGTGAGTTCTAGATGTTTGGGCTTTTATAGAAATTCACTGTATTGAGCCAGGAGTGGCACTTGCCAGTAATCCTAGCACTTGGGAGGTAGAGGCAAACATACAAGGGGTTCAAGGTCATTAGAGAAAGAAAGGGAAGAGGGAGGAAATGAAGGAAGGAATAGGTTGTGAGGTGATGTAGTTATGAGATCAACAAGTTACTGACACTTGCTGATGAATGGGCAAGCCGTTCAGCCTTGGGAAGGTGGCCATGAGGTAGTTAGAATGATGTCGGTTACAAGCTCTCCAGAGGGGAGAGGGTTGGACTCAAACTGCACAAGACGTCAGCTCCACAATTACTTATCTACCTGCCCTTACGGAAAAGGGTCTTTACTGACTTGTTTATAATCATTTCATCCTTAGTATTTGACTCCTGTTGACTGACAAGTGTCTGTCATAGCCCCCAAGAGGCCTATATTTGACATAGAAAGTGTCCATCTTAGGTGATCCTTGAACTCTGCACACCTTATTGTACATCTAGTACCATCTCTCTGCGAACTCCCCTTTCTCTGTCCATCACACACTGGAGTTCATTATTCACCTTTCTTGGAAATAAATGTTTTCAAAAGGTATCTGGTATATTATATATTTTCTTTGAACAGCATGGGTAAATGCTTTTTATTATTGTATTAGCTGCACATACATTTATCTTCCATGTAATACATATATAATTGACTAAAATGGGTAATATAAAGAAAACAGCACATTTAGATGTCAGATTGCATACTCCATGTGGTGATAATGCTTGTCATTAAAATTGGAGACATAGTTGTGGAACACTCGTGCTGTTACGTTAGAGAACTGGTCACAAAAGCATGCTTTGTGCTCCTGGTAAACACTGCATTCCCATTTAACACAGTTTCCCCTTTTAGGCTTCCTGCAGCACTTGACTTTAATGTGCCAACTTTCAAGGTCAGTTTTGACAATGCTTGTTTAAATTGGACCTTTTGTGTGGTCCACATTTTCCCTGGTTAGTTTCATGGCTTCTTTGCCAGGTCAGTATGGGCAAGGACTAAAGGAGAGACCTCCCAGGCTCATAAGTTGGCAGAATCCATACTGTTAAAATGGCCGCCTTGCCAGAAGCAATATGGTCAATATAGTTCTTGTCAAAATTCCATCGACATTCTTCACATAATAGAACATTTAGTCCTAAAACTTACGTGGAAGCCCAAGAGATCTCAAACAACTAAGGCAATCCTGATTGAAAAGTAAAATGCTGGAGGCAACACAAGACCTCACTAACTCTACCACAGCCACTGTAACCATAGCAGCACGGTGCTACAAACAACCTACAACATGACCTAAACAGAAGTCCAGGCAGCTGTAACCACCTAATTCTTGACAAAGGTACCAAAACATGCACTGGAAAAAAGTCAGCCTCCTGAACAAGTGATATTAAGAAAGTTAGATATCCAAATTAGATCCTTAGCTCTCACCCTGCACACAATCAACTCAAATAGAGCAAGGGCCTTAATGTAAGACCCAAAACTTTGGAAGTTGTTCCAGATCTAGGCATAAGCAATGGCTTTCTGAACAGGACTCCCAATTGTTCAGGAAATAAGACCAAGAACTGACAGATATCGAAAGGCTTCTCTATAGGAAAAGAACAATCAAAGGTGTGAAGAGACAGCCTCAAAATAAGAGAAGAATCTTTGTTGAGTATTAATCTAATGGAAGTATTGGCTGTAATATATACAGCACTAGAAAGGAGGGCAAAAGACCAATCAGTTGAATCAATAAATGAGTGATGGAAATGAATGTTTTTAAATGAAGATATACATGTGGACATGCGCACGCACCCATGTTATATACAAATACATAACATTCAACACCCTTTGCTGTCAGGGGAAATGCAGACCAACTGCATTGAGATTCTATCTCACCCCAGTCAGAATAGCTAATCATTAAGAAAACAAAAGGAACTCTTATTCACTGCTAGTGGAAATGTAAATTAGTTCAGCACTGTGGAAATCAGTATGAAGGTAAAATTTCAAGTATCCTTGAAAATTTTATAATACAGCACACCACCTCTGGGACTATATCTCCCCCCCCCTAAAAAACCCAAAATATATTGTATGATTTCCCTCTTATGTGGAAGATAGGAAAACAAAACAAAACAAAATAAATAAAAAGACATGAAAGTACTGGAGATGTGGAGAAGGAACGAGGGAAGGAGAAGGCAGGAAAAAGAGTTAATAGAAGAGGTAAATATGACCAAATCATATCATGGATGTATGGAAATGTCATAATAAAAACCCTTATACTCTACAATCTATATAATAATCACTCAGGGACTAGAGAGATGGTCCACTGGTAAAGAGCTCTTGCTGCTCTTCCAGAGGATCTAGATTTGTTCTGAGTACCCACATAGCAACTCATAACCATCTGTAAATCAGTTCCAGGGGATCTGACACCGTTTTGCTTCCAAGGGCATTAGGCACACGCATGGTGAGCATACATATATGCAGGCAAGACATCGATATAAATAAAAATAAAAAATTTTAAAAATAATTCATTCTGAACTCAACATGTGGAACTGTTTCTTATTCTCTAAACAATACACTATAACAACCACTTAGCATTTACATTATATATGTGATATAATTTAGAGAAGATGAAAACTACACAGGAGAATTCATACATGTGTTATGAAAACACTATTTCACTCTATACAAAGGAATTGAGCATGTGCAGCTCTTGGTGTCTGCATGGTGTCCTGGAACCAATTTTGCACAGTATCAAAGGATGAGTGTGTGTGTGTGTGTGTGTGTGTGTGTGTGTGTTAGTATCTGTGTATGCATATGTATATGTATGAGTGTGTATGTGTGTGTGTGCATTTGTATATGTGCATGTGTGTATGTGTATATGTGCATGTGTATGTATATTTATATATATATATATAGTTTAAATTTTTATTGAGAAAATGTGTTTGTCTAAAAAGACAACAATTTAGAAGAATATATATGAGTAACATATCTCTAATGCCATGTCTGGAATCTGAGAAACTAGTTAACTTTTTTGGTGGTTGTTACTAAAAAATCCATATATTAGCCAAGGGGTAGTGGTGCATACCTTTAATCCCAGCATTTGGTAGGCAGAGGCAGGCAGATCTCTGAGTTTGAACCCAGCCTTGTCTACAGAGTGAGTTCCAGGACAGCCAGGACTACACGGAGAAATCTTGTCCTGGAAAAACAAAACAAAATCCATAGAAAACAGCATTATTTCTAAACTTTCATAGGGAAAAGCATCGTAAACTCATAAGTATCTAGTGCTTGGCTTTGGTAGTTAACAAAATTCTGTCATTGTGGCTTAGTATATATCACCAAGTTCTATTTTTCTTCTTTGCTAAAAATTTTTTAAAGCAAATCCAAGATATGTCATTTTATTCAATTATGTTAATATATTAAGACACCTATTTGTAAAGATTAGGTGAAAAATATATTGAAATATCCATGAAGACTTCTTCACCAAAACATGCCATGTGCATAAGATGTTTAATTTTTTAAATGTCCTTTATTTGAAAGAGGGCTCAGGTGAGGGTTAGGCACCTAATAATGATTTTGTGACTGTAGTAAAATTTATGCAGGCCTGTACATACACATGAGTGCCATGCCTTGCAGGCCTGTACATACACATGAGTGCCATGCCTTGCAGGCCTGTACGTACACATGAGTGCCACATATGCAGGCCTGTACATACACAAGAGTGCCATGCTATGCACGCCTATACATACGCACCAGTGCCTTGCAATGCCCTTCACCCCATGCTGCTTCCCCTGCAGGATTTGTGGGACTGTATTGCTTTTGATTTTACACTTGAACCTCCTGATTTTTTTCTTTCCCTTCCTTCGGAAGAGCTATTAAAATGGTTAAGAAATGCATTCCTTTCCTCCCCATTTCTCTGAGTGATAAGACCTGGGGATGACTGTAAAAGGGAAGGCTGTGATTTAATGCAGTGTCTCTTCTAATTCAAATGACAGCCAACTTCTCTGAGCACAAGTCGCCCACAGCTTAGTAACAGCATTTACAGCATGAGTAGATTGTAATACATCATGGTCTATAGAGGCATTTATACATTAGTTCCAGAGATGTTGGTAGGAAATATAAATAATGTTCCCAGCTGCAGGAAAATATAAATCCCCCTCACCTACCGAGGCAGAGTCTAGTTATGTATTCTAGATTGACAGCAGCTATTTTTTCCTTAAGTACCTATTTCGTAGGAAGTGTTTAAATCAGTGCCGCATTTTAATAAAATGTTCATTTATTTGCATAGTATGTAGGACCTGGAAAGACTTTCTATCTTTTGTGCGGAGAGGCATGCCTCTCACTTTCTTCTATTATTTCATGAGCAATACAGGCCGTTTTCCAGAAATTCTGATGCAGCAAGCCCCTTCTGTCCTTCAATGTTCCATGTTGTTCTGTTAAAATCTCCTAAGAAAAGGTTTGGTATAGGCTGTATAGCTGTGAACTGGGAGGAGGGGATACGCAATCTTGATGGAAAAGCTTAGGGACTGGTTTGGAAGCAAACAGCACTTTCCCCTTGTCTTGGGCATGGCCTGGAGCGATGCTGTCAGAGTTGGAGGACTAGGAAGAGTGGAGGGCTGTTCTCACAGGGCATCTTCACACAGCCACAACCCAGTCCTATGCTTTCCAATGTGGGAACATGTGGGAAGCAGTTGCCTCATGCAGCTGTTAACCACTGGAGATATGCATGTTGAGGTGATACGTATTTATGTTTATTTTCATATTTTTAAGTATAAACTTGTCTGCGTGTGCGTGTCACATGTGTGTGCACAGGTGTTGGGGTGTGCCCACGTTGTCCTCACTCTCTTTCAGTCTTTTGTATGGAGGCAACTTCCCTCATTTGAACCCAGAGCTCACCCATTCAGCTAATCTAGCTAGCTAGCTTGCTCTGGGGTTTCCCCTTCCCTGTGCCTCCTGAGTGCTTGGATCACAAGCAGTCTGCCAGGCCCACCCAGCATTTATGTGGGTGCTGGCGGCTCACATTTACATGACAAGCACTTCACCCACTGAGCCAACTCCCCAGTCACAGTACAAGGAAACATTTTAAAAGGACAGATGCAGGTCCACAGCAAGGCTGAGCAGATTACATATTTCTCCTCACGTAAGAACACACACACCCATCAGCAGTCTGCGCCACAAGGTGCATTAGTTGCTGTCTGTGAACTGAAGTCACTGTGCTGTCAAACTGCACAGTCTGCATTAGGGTTCGTACTTGGTGTTGTATGTTCTGGAGGTTTTAACAAATGCAAGGTGCGTATCAGCCATCACAGATTCTCTGCCTCCAAAGTCCCCTGTGCTACATCCTGGCAACCATTGGTCTCTTTAACTACCTCTGCTGACTGATCTGCCTTTTTTTCAGAGCTTTCAGCTGGAGTCATATAGCCCGCCTTCCACATTGATTGCCTCGTCTCTGTTGTCCCTCCCATTCAAGTTTCCTCCATGTCATTTCACAGCTTGGTAATTTCATGGCTTGATAGCTACCTCTTCCTTCCTTCCTTTTCTTCTTCTCCCCTCCCCAGTTTCTCTCTCCTTTCCTTCTTTCTTTCATTTCTTCCTTTTTTTAAAATCTTTTTGAGACTGGGTTTTACTTTGTAGACCAGGCTGACCCGGAAGTCATTATGTAGACCAGGCTGGCCTTGATTCTGCCTCTCAAGTGCTGGGGTTAAAGATGTACACCACCACAACTGGGCCTTTTTTTTTTCTTATTCCAAAGAATATTTCAATGTATGAGTATATCACAATTTATTCATCCAAAAGTAGATAAGAGTTTAATAAAACTCTATTGAATAAAACCAGTAATTAAATCATTTCTACTTGTCCTGCTGCACTTTTTAAGGTGGCCACTGAAGCAGAACCACAATAAATTACACTGAATTCCTCTTTGGGTGGCTCTGCCATAGGCCTTGGTAAAACCATATAATCAGTAGAGTCATCCTCAGAACAGCTGTCTATTCTAACACCTGCCTGGATCTTCTTGTCTCCTACAAAGGGCGTTTTTCTCTAAGGGCTTGCCTGGCCTGCTCTGTTTCCTCTGCTGACCCCAAACTGACTGGCGTGCTCCTCCATCCTTCAGCTCCCCAGATGACTCTGAAGGCAGTTGTTTCCTTGGGAGTAGGCGGTAATCGACTGATCCCACCTCTCACCTTTGTACTAGGTCTTTGGAGACACATAGAAATGTGTCCATGTGGCTATGTTCAATAGAACACAGGAGAAGAGATGAGGCAGTGTTAGGATAGAAAGACATGTCTGTTGGAGCACTTGGAATTTAGAGCACTTATATTAATAGTGTTTCTAAAAATTCCTAGAATAGGAGTTCATTTCATTATAATCTGATTCATTCTTCTTTTGCCTTCAATCTGTTTACCTCCTATGTTCGCAGTGGGAGCGACATTTTCCCCAAATGAGCAAAAGTTGGTTCTTTGCAGGTGGTGGAAAAGGAAAATCTTATTGTCTCGGTGAATAAACCATATATTTTGTACATGTATACACATACACACAGTGCAAATGCAGGTACAGGATATATCTTGGATAAAATGTCCCGTGGGAAGTCAGTGTTCCTCGGGGGGCTGATTTGGACATACTGAAAAGCGCAGCTTTCTGTGCACCAGACAGACATTCCGCGGGTATGCACAGAGCAGCTGCACTCTAATTTACACCAGTTAATACCCAAAATGTCCCAAGGAGAGTAAAGAGCATAAAACAGAGAAATTATGTTGAAATGTTTGCATCTGCATTGTGCCCTGTCTCTCCCTCCTCTGGCACTGAGATTCTGCTCTGAGTCCCTGTTGGAGCCACCTTGGGGAAGAGGAATAGCTGAAGGGTATTAAAAGTTTCACCAAATGTTGTTAGCTCTGTGCTGAGTCATTTATATTCTCCTCGTCTTTTTCTGTCTTCTCTCTCCTATAGTAGCTTGGTGAAGAGTGTCTAGGTTTCTATTGCGCCATTTTACCAAATGTCTTCCTGTTTTATTAGTTTATTTTGAAACAGGGTTTCACCGTGTAGTACAGGCTGGCTTCAGACTCACCATCTTCCCACTTCAGCCTCCTGAGTGCTGCGGGTGCACCACTGTACCATACCCACCTTCAGATGGCTCCCAAAATTGTCGCGGTAAAGTGCTGACACATGCGTACCTCTACCCACCCTCATACCTGTCTGTTCTGGAGCCCTGGAACACAGCCTCTCTCACGCCCTTACTGCCTTTGTATTTACATGTGGAACCACTCAGCTCTCCTCCCTCTGGAGCCTTCACACAGCCTTTACCCGGATGTTTCCCAGAAGCCTTTTAGTTTCCCTTTCCTCCGGGAAGGCTTCCAGGACCACCGCCCAACCCCACTCATGTCTAGATTAAGCTCCCAAATATATTTCAGTCATTGAAATTACCTTCGCACATCATCACACTTACGCGTTGAGCTTGTCTGTCTTTACTGCTGCATACCTGCTTTAAAGGCAGAGGCTACGTCTGTTCAGCTCTGTCCTTAGCTGCTTACCAAAGGCCTTCATAACATTTACTTAAAACAACAACAATTTAACTATGAAATGCATTGTTGTTTTATAGAATTCCATTCCAAAGGACAAAATAGTGGGGAAAACATTGTATTTGCTTTGTAAAGCTTTACTGCTGAGAACAGTATTTCAGATTAGACTTTACTAAAATACAGGAAACAGCTCCCGGGTCCCCATTATTATCCTTGTAAAAGTCTCTGTGAAATACTTCTGACAATGTCACGAGGACCTGGCTGTCTCTCCCAGCTCCTGCGAAGATCTTTCTAGGCCTCTGTACTGCAGCACCGTGCAGACAGCAGTGGACTCAGGAGCGATGGATGGGAGGTAGAGCAGACGGTGGAGCCCACAAAGAACGTTAGGGAATTCCTTTTCAGGACTTGAGAGGTCGGTGGAAGAGACATGTGACAGCAGTAAAGATACAGAACTATGGCGATACCTGCCTTCCCAGGCACTGCTGGGTAGATATTATTAGTCCCACACACTAGGTTTCCACCACTGTGACGAAGGTCCTAGAGAATCAGGAAGGAACAGTTTCAGTCTGTGGCAACAGAGTCCCTGGCCTCTTCTCCCTTGGGCTGTGGTGGCATGGTA
This sequence comes from Cricetomys ansorgei, assembly GCA_026225945.1. Lineage (NCBI taxonomy): Eukaryota > Metazoa > Chordata > Mammalia > Rodentia > Nesomyidae > Cricetomys > Cricetomys ansorgei. Next base: position 28,919,768 of record JAMJFZ010001038.1, read on the forward strand.
CATCATGTCAGGAGCGTGTGGCAGGGGAAGTCCTTTCACCTGGTGGCAACTGGGAAGCAAGAGCTGAGGAAGAGGGAGGAGGTAAGCAGCCAGTACCCACCAAGCCTCCAGACGCCTGACTTCTACTGTGCCTCGCCCTCTGGCTCCACCACCTTCCAGTACAGCACCACAGCTGGCAACCAGACCCATATGGGCCTTTGGGCATTTATGATCCAAATCATAATGGTCCATCACAAGAACGGTGTGCAGATAAACCAGAATGCATTATTGAAGAAGAGATGCTCTTTTTTGTTTTCTAGAGTTTTAGATCTATCCATCCTATCCAGGGCCCACAAACGTTAAGTCTACAGCTCCTTCCCAGATTCCATGGCCAGTATGAAATAAACTCGGGCTGCACTTTCTTCTTTCCCCAGCAGGGTTCCAGACTGACCATTCCTCAGAGGTGAAATCAGTGGGTATTCTGATCTGATATGCTTTAGATCCGTAATTCTATATAGTTACTCAAGAAGAAGGCTCTCATCGACACTGTGTAAAACGTGAGCGCAAATGGACGAGTAGAGCACACACAAGGTTACCACGGCTAAGGAGGTAAATTGAAGGATAGTATTTTTCTCTTTGAAATAAATTGTCAAAATACACACACAAGTTTCTTTGCACATTAATAAGAAAAGTTGAGGTTCACCTGTCTTGAGCCCTAATAGATGCCTTGCTTTTTTTGTTTTGGTTTGAGACAGGGTTTCTCTGTTGTAACTCTGGCTGTTCTGAAACTCACTCTGTAGACCAGGCTGGCCTTGAACTCACAGAGATTCACCTGCCTCTGCTTTTCAAGTGCTGGGATTAAAGGCGTGCGCCACCACCACCTGGCCCTAATAGAGTTCTTGATCCCTCCTGTAGGGTAGCAATTTCTCCTGCTTCCTGGTTGCATTCAGGAACATCTCTCTTCTAGTTTATTTTTCTGTTGCTTTGATAAAATATTCTAACTAAAGACAACTTAGGGGCAGAAAGGGTTCATAAAGGCTTGTCCTTTCAGGATACAATCCATCATGGAGGGAAGTCAGGGCAGGAACCCAAGCAAGAACCAGGGAGGAATGACAAACATTGGCTGTTGTTCAACTACCTTTCTTGTCTAGGGAATGGTGCCTCCCATAGTGGGCTGGGCCCTCCCACATTAATAATCAGTGAAGACAACCTCTCACAGACATAGCCATAGGCCAATCTGATAGGGGCAATTCTTTCATTGAGGCTCTCTCTTCCCAGGTGACTCTAGGCTCTATCAATTTGACAATAAAAACTAATTCAAACAACCACCTATTTCTTCTCAGGAGCATGCAGAGGACAGAATTACTGGATCAGACTAAGCACTGCAACATGCTGAGAAAGACTTGTTCCTTTCATTCTCTACTTTTCAATTCCTACATTTTGAGCTAAGTCTAGTGAATGCTTCTCTCTTCTTGAAACAAGTTACTTATGTTCCCACAATACCTCGAATATGTGGTCTTAGTGACCACTCCAACCATAAAATTATTTTCATTGCTACTTCATAACTGTAACTTTGCTACTGTTATGAATCGTAACATAAATATCTGGTATACAGATGGTCTTAGGTGACCCCTGTGAAAGTGTCATTCAACTCCCAAAGGGGTTGTGACCCACAGTTTGAGAACCACTGCTTTAGAAGACAGATCTTCATTCTTCCAGTTATGCAATGCGTGTAGCACAGCTGTCCTCTGCCAGAGCACTAATACAAGTGCCACGGTGTTACCCTGTACCTTCAAATCTATTTGTGCATTTTTCTCCTAGTAACGTCTCCTTTATTTAAAAATGATTTATTAATCATGTGTGCATGTGTGTGTTTGTGTGTGTGAGTACAGGTGCCACAGTCTGTGTGTAGAGATTAGAGGACAGTTTTCGGGAGTAGGCTCTCACTTTCCACTTGGTTGAGACAGGGGCTTTCTTGTTGGTCTTGTTGTTTGATAGACTGAAGAGCATCCTTCATGTGAGTGTCTGGTAGTTTCCCCTGTCTCTATCGTCTCTCTCACCCCAGGTCTGCTGATTACAGATGCATGCTACCACATCTGGCTTTTTATGTGGGTTCTGGGGATTGAACTCAGGTCATGGGCTTATGTGGAAAGTGACTTTACCCTCTGGACCATCTTCCTGACTGCAAGCTCTTTTTTTATTTCACTATTTTTAACACTAGGGATAAGTATGTTTGTGTCCCATTTGTATGACTTTACCCTTGTATGTTCTTCATCTTCAAGGACTTAGTGAGAAAAGAAAGATAAAAAGATGAAACAACAACCAAAACTAACAGCAGCAACAACAAAACCTAGTTTCATTTCTGAGAGCCCAGGGAAGAGATACTGGGATCCACAGATGGCCCCAGTACTGGCAATTTGGTTTGCTTACAAGGATCTCATCTGCCCCTCTGATTCAGCTTTTTTTCTTTGAAATCGGAGGCACACGGGTTGTATTTTCATCTCTTCGTGATCAAGCGGTCTTTTGTAACATTGAAAATAGTAACTGGTGGTTTGGGGAGGCCGTTAGTCACCTTAGCGCCCTCAGCAGCCTCTACCCGCAGAGCTGTTGTGCTCTCTTCCTCGGGTGTCCTCTGACCTGCTTGCAATTGGTCAAGCTTTGGAATTGGAATTTGGACCAGGTTTTCTGTTGTTTCCTAACAGTTCAAACACTAGCCACCTATTTTTGGTCAAACGGACGAAATATAGCAAGGTCATTCATATGCTTGCTGGTATAATTCCTAATACTTGTTTGTCTTGCTCAGTACATACAATTTGCAGTGGCTGATTTTATTAGTACACACACACACACACACACACACACACACGTATTAGTACACAGATACACACATGAGTATTACAGAATAAATTGTTTCTCCAAATTTATATGTTGAATTCTCAGCTCCCAGGTGTACCTCAGTATGTGATTGTGTTGGGTTAGAGCTAGTTGGGTTTAGTGGTGCCATGTGTAGGCCCTAATCCAGGGTGTCTGACATTCTCATAAGAAGAGTGAGAGCCAGGTAAGGTTGCACATGCCTATAATTCCCACACTGGGGAGGCTGAAGCAGGTAGGTCTTGAGTTCAAAGCCAGCCTGGGCTACATTGTTAGACAGTCTTAAAAAAAGGTAGTAAGAGGTATCAGGGGCATGCCCACACAGATAAGAAGCCATATGAGGAGCCTGAGAAGGCAGACAAACAGCAAAACAGAGGGAGACCTCCCTGGTACCTGATCTTGAACTTCTAGCCTCGGAAACTGTGGGAAAACAAAATTCAGTGTTCAAGCCACCCAGTTTATCATACTTTGCTTGGCAGACTAAGCAAAAGAATTCGACAAGGCTACGAAACCTGTATGCAGGATATGCCTAGGTGTGTGTGTCCTTACCCATCACAGTGAGGAGGATGTGGCGGAGCCCTTAGAGAGGTCAGGAGAGTCTTGCAGGCTCACTGAGAAGCAACCCTCTGTGAGCCAGGAGAACCCTGGCATGACTCAGAAAGCGGGGCAACCTCCTTCAGGGACAGGGGACCTTTTCTTTCTCTCACTTAAGAAAAATTAACACACACAATTTTAGGTTTCATTGTGGTATTTTCCAAACACAATCTGGGGCCCCAGAGAGATGACTCTGTAGTTAAGAGCATGGGCTGCCCCTGCAGAGGACCAGGATTTCGTTCCTAGCGCCCCCATCAGACTCACAACTGCCTGTGACTCCAGTTCCAGGGAATCTGACACCCTCTTCTGGCCTCTATAGGCACTCACAGGTACTCAAGCATATATACATGCATACGACATATAAATAAATAAAAACAATAACCCAGAATCCCCTTCTCCTCTCCATGTCCTGCACCCCCAGGTCCTTACCCCTACTCCATCGCCTCTGGTCTACTTTACTATTACATGTATCCTTTTGCCCCTCTCATCTTTCTCAACAGCTCTTTCTGCCTCCCATGGTCTCTAACTGTCCCACAGTCTATACACACTCTCACACCCCTCATCCTCATATACACAAGCATTAAAGGCTGGGATCCACATACAAACAAAGCATACCACTTTCGTCTTTCTGAGTCTGGGTCACTTCACTCGGTGCATTTTCTAGATCCACCAATTTTCTAGCACACTCTTTTTCTTCGCTGCTGAATAACATTACATGTGTATACACGTCACTTTCTCATCATTCACTCATGCACATCTAGGCTGATTCTGTCTCCTTACGTTGTGAATAACACAGCTCCAACATGATGCTATAGTAACCCTGTAGTAGGACGTGGAGTCCTTTGACAAGCCCTTCACAGACAGCTACAGATCTTGAGAACAAAACTGAGAACTTCCCATGACTCCACTTTACAGCAAGTAGCAGAATGGAAGCCAGTATTTACATAACATTTTAAAATTTACCAGGCCCTCTGAACATTCTTGTACTTGCTCAGGAATAGTCGTGGTGATAGGTAGGGTTTTAATTCTGGCTAGCCTGTTGACTATGGGATTGGGGTGTTACTTAAGCTCTCGGGGGCTTCTTTATCCTCAGTAAAATGGTGATGGTGATGGTATTAGGATCAAAGAATGAAGATGAAATTTATGGTGGTTTGAATGAAAATGGCCCCATAGGCTCATAGGTACTGGTACTATTAGGAGTGACCTTGTTGGAGGAAGTGTGTCACTGGGGTTCGGCTTTGAGGTTTTAAATGCTCAAGCCAGGCCCGGTGTCTCTCTCTGTCTTCCTGCTGCCTGCCAATCCAGATGTGGAACTCTTGGCTCCTCTCCGGCACCATGCTTGCCTGTGTGCTGCCATGCTTCTTACCACGATGATAATGATCTAACCTCCTGAATGTAAGCCAACTTACATTAATTAAATGTTTTCTTTATAAGAGTTGCCATGGTCATTGTGTTTCTTCACAGCAATAAAACCTAAGCTAAGACAGAATGGGAGAAATATCTAGTCCAATGTTGCTGTATAGCAGGCAGTCACTTTCCTTTCTTTCTATAAAGATAGTTATTTGTGTTTTATCTGCATAACAACTCCGTGTTTATGCAGGAGACATAGTCTCTTTGAGTGTGCCTCATGTTATACAGTTGAAATCATTCCACACCTCCTTGCCGAGAATCACAGTTCCCCACAGCTCTCTGATTAGCTAGTGGAAAGCTTTGTGTTGTCCTGTCATTCAATCTCATCACTCAATTTCAATGTTTCAATGAAGAGAACCCTGTTCCTGAGAGAGAGCAGTTCACCGAACTGCCAAAAACAATGTCGCTGACTGCCTCTCGTCTATAGCTAGGAATCAGCATGTCCTGTGGGGTTCTGGGAAAGGCAATGATGGGAAGATAGAGTAGGCAGGACCTAGAGGACAGCTGGTTGGGAAAACTTTTCAAAAGGGTAAATGGGAGAAGCTGAACACAATTGTCATTTGTCATTGAGCCTTATTTAGCCAGATGTGACCTGATTCCCTGGGAACACACGCTGCCTCTCACTAGAAACTGCTCTCTTTATGTTCCAACCTTGACACATGTCCCCAGTCTCACCTGTCCAAGTGTCCTGGGTCCCCCTACTGGAGTCATATGTGGCCATCTGAAGTTGGTTATAAATACCATAAAGTTCTAAAATATTATCTGTCAAAAAATGAAATAGTTCTCGCTATACTGATATGTGGATGGTTACAGATGAAGGTGGATGATTGCCAGTATAAAAAACCAGAGAGAAAGGTCTTAGTGTGCCATGAATAGCTACAGACTACATTCACCGAGCACTTTTCTCTTGTTCAGAGGAAACTGTAGGGGACCCAAGTGTTCATGAAATGGTCATGTTTAGAGTTTTGAGTAAAGGACATTGTAATTGAAAATACTAAGAATAACCTTCAGACCAAGCAATTAGATTTGAACTGAAAGTCAAAGTCATGACTTTTAGTATATTATATATGATTCTTATCTATCTATCTATCTATCTATCTATCTATCTATCTATCTATCATCTATCTATGTGTGTGCTAATGTGTGCGTGCCTGTGAAGGCTCAAAGAGGGTGTCAGATCTCTGGAGCTGGAGATTCAGGCAGCTAGAACCAAACTCTGGTCCTCTGCAAAAGCAACAAGTGCTCTGAATCTCAGGGCCATCTCTCCGGGCCTCCAAAATTATGAGTTTGAAACAGTCAGACAAGGGGCTCGTGAGGTGTCTCAGTGGGTCAAGGTACATGCCTCTAAGCATCATGACTTAAGTCTGATTTCTGAGACCTACATAGTGGACCTCTCCTGAGTTGCCCTCTGACAGCCATGCTTACTGTGGTACATATGCTTTCCCCGCCCCCAGTAAATAAATAAATGTAAAAGTTTTTTTGTTTTTTTTTTAAGAAACAATCAGACATTCATATCATTTAGCGCAGTGATGTCTTCTAGTGGACTCCTGAAGTAATAGCTACAAACCTACAAAACCTACAAACAGAGGTTGTGACCCAACTGCTGTGTTCCAGTATCTAAAATTTAGCAAGCCTTCCCAGGAAATGTTCACATGACCCTTGTTTATGCCACAGCCTCTCCAAAGGCTGTCTGGGTCCGTGCACTTATTTTATCATCATAATCAAGGGAGTTTAAGTGCACAAGGATGAAACGAAGAGATGCTATTTTTATGCTAAATTACACAGACAGACTGAAAAACAAAGAGTAAGGTGACAGTGCGTTGCACTGCTCAGAATCACAAGGAAAGTTTCTGCCGGTCCTTGAGGGCAGGTGAAATTTAAACATGGGAGAAAGAACTGATAACTCCCACGTTGAAAATTTTCAGGATGATTCAGCAAAAAACAGGTACAAAGTAAGACAGCTTGAATTAGTGCATCAAATGCTCTGGTGTGTGTGTGAGGGCTAATGTAGGAATTACAGGCATCGTCAGTAGAACCCAAGCAAAGGCCTTATTCAATTAGTACCTCCTGCACGTGTTTCTCATCCCTGTTAATGGACAGATTTGAGTTGCTATTCACTTAACTTAAGTCTTCTTGCAATGGGAATGGTTGGTAGTTCATGTTGTTGGTCAGCCTTTGCCACTGTAACAAAATGCTTGACATAAACATTTTAAGAAGAGGAAGGGTTTATTTTGGTTTATAGTTTCAAAGAGCTCAGTCAATGGTCACTTAGTCCCAATGTTTTATATTTTAATGAATTAATGAATTTGTTTGTGTGTGGGTATATCTGTGCATGTTCCAAGGTATGTGTATAAAGGTCTAAAGACAATTTGCAAGCCGGGCAGTGGCGGCACACACCTTTAATCCCAGCACTTGGGAGGCAGAGCCAGGTGGATCTCTGTGCGTTCAAGGCTAGCTTGGTCTACAGAGTGAGTTCCAGGACAGCCAGAGTTACAACAGAGAAACCCTATCTTGAAAAAAATAAATGAATAAAAAAAAAGAGAGAGAGGAGAAAAAAGATAATTTGCAGCTTGTCCTTTTACCATGTGGGTCTCAGGGATTGAACTCAGATTCTTGGGCTTGCTGGAAAGTCCCTTCATCACTGAGCCATCTGGCTGGCCCAAGATTGGTGGGTTTTTTTGAAGTTTCATTATTTATTATGGGCATTTTGCTTGCATGAATGTCTGTGCACTATACATGTGCCTGGTGCACACAGATACCAGAAGAGGGCATCAGACCCCCTGGAACTGAGTTATCAATGGTTGTAAGCTGCCACGTGGTGTTGGGAATTAAACCCAGGTTCTCCGGAGGAACAGCTAGTGCTGGTAACTGCTAAGCCATCTCTGCAGCCCCAGGTCCTGTTGCTTTGAGCCTAAGACTGGCCAAACGTCATAGCTGACCTCACAGCAGAATGTAGAGAGGGCAAAGCAGGAAGGAACTAGGGGTAAGACATACCCTTTAAGACAGGCTCCCAGGGATCTACTTCCTCCAAATAGGCCTAGCTCCTAATATCCCTTTCAGTGCTAACTTCATCAGTAGATGAACTCAGGATGCAGTTGGCCTCCTCACCGTCTAATCACCACTCGGCAGTTTCACCAACCGGGAACCATACATACCTCCAACACAGGAGCCTTGGAGGTCATTTGATTTCTAACCCCTAACCCTCGTGCTTCACTTTGAAGGTTGAATTGTTTATTCCTTTAAATGTGTTTTAGCTTTAGGGCACTTAGGCTTGAACAGTTACAGGTGTTTTGTGGTCTACACCATATTCTGGTTTGTGGAATACATATCTGTTGACTACTGCATCTGCTGTGTGCATGTGGACCAGACCAAAGGAGTGTTTATACTTTCACAATTTGATTCACCTTTGGTCTCTGGTTCTGAAATATAACTAAAGGTCCATGCGTTGAACAAAGGCTTAGTCTCTAGCCTTTGGAGTCAGTAGAGGTGGTAGAGGAGTCAGTAGAGCCTTGGGAGGTAGGATCAAGGGAGAGGAATTTAGGCCTTTGGAAGTGTGAACTTGAAGGGTCACTGCACATGCCTCTCCCTGCTTCACAGTCATTAAGATGTGAATGACTTTGCTTCACTGTATGCTCCCTGCAACAAACTTACCTCAGCACAGGCCCAAAGCAGTGGCACCAACCAGCCATGTACCGAGACCTCTAAAATTGAACAAGAAGCATCCTACCTCCTCTAACTCAGCTGTTTTGTCACATTGACAGAAAGCCTATCTTCTACATAAGGTAAGTTGGGACCCAGCTGGGAATGCAGGAAAGGAGCAAGTCTAAGATTCCCTTGGAATTTTGTCCTCTCTAGATACTGTCTTTCCACCAATTACCAGTAGAAAGTATGCAACCTGAGGCTGGCTGGTGACCCTAGGCCCCTGGAGCTTTACGTGAATAATGAAAGGGCTAGAAAATATTTCTTCCACATCTAAAACTTAGTAATTCCTCAGTAATAAGAGTTGTCTTGCTGGGAGTGGTGGTGCATGCCTTTAATCCCAGCACTTGGGAGGCAGAGGCAGGCAGAGTTCTGTGAGTTCGAGGCCAGCCTGGTCTACATTGTAAGTTCCAGGAGAGCCAGGCCTACATAGAGAGACCCCATATTAGAAAACCAAATTGTGACATTAGTGCAATTATGTGTGTATAAATGTGTGTGTGTGTGTGTGTGTGTGTGTGTGTGTTTCCCCCTAATTTATCTGTCTCAAATCAAGAGCCACAACCATTTTCCCTGATAGAAACAGGCTAGGCTGGTATAAGCCTGGAGGAATTTCCTTAAGTAACTAGACACTCAGACACTCAGCCCATACAGGCTCCCATCCCTTCCCACTTATCCAGCTAACACTTGAAGAAGGCCCATTGTCTGTGGGAGGTGTTAATCCTTAGAACGTGTCCTATAGCCCTTTCATCCATCTCTCCATTTTCGACTTCTGTGACAGACAGGCAGATAGCAGTGTAGGGAATGTGCATTTAATGATTCTCTTGAATGGTCTCAAGCTTTCTGTAACAAAATGTATACAGATGTGGCGATCCAAAGTCCAGGGAGGCAGTGGTCAACACATGAGTGTGGAGAGGGAGGTGGCGAAAAAGCGTTCTTTCTCCACCCAAGCTTCATTCCTCAAGGCTTCTCTTCAAAGAACATTTCCCTATTTTCTTTTAGAAGTCCCAGTGTGAGCTGGGGTGTAGCTCAGTGGTAGAGCATTTGCTTAACCTATACAGGGTCTGGGTTTGATCTCTAACTCTCTAAAAACAAATAAAACAAAACCCCCAAAGCCCAGAAGTCTGAGTGTTTCAAGGAAGATCCACTTTTGTTGCTTTAATTTGTGTTTTGTTCAGACATGGTCTTGAGTTCTAAAATCCAGAGCCAGAGAAACTTGAAATGGAAATGAGGCAGCATTTAAACCAAGCGTACTGTGTGGCACAGAATGAAGGGAGAGGACCTCAGAAGTACAGTGAGCTGAAGATAATCCTGTGGAGAATTTCCCATGTGCCTTGCCGCTGTTCACTGACGGATGTCACACAATGCAGAGATCTGGCTCTCTGAACTGCGACAGTAGCCAGAGTCCGGAAGACGATGCCCACTTGTCAGGAAGCGAATGGGCTTGCTTGAACTCACCATTTTCAGGATCTTTGCACTCTAATTCAGGATTTCCTAACCTTGATGTGGTTGGCATTTGGCATTGGATAAATCCTTTCTCAGCGGGACTTGTCCTATCTATTGCAAGATGTTGAAATAACCTCTGAGCGAGCTCTATCCTCTAGACACCAGTGATCTTGATCTCCCCCTTCCTTTAGTTGTGACTAGACTCTCGACATTGCCAAATGTTACATGAAAGATGAGAAGAGGGAAATCACTCCAGTTTACTCCCAGTGTTCTAGAGGTTGGAAGCTGAGGTCACAGCTATCCATGAGGGACAGAAAGTAGAAACTTCAAACTTTATGATGACATAAGGCCACGTCGCAGGATGAGGAGAGAGCACCTATGCTGGGCCATTCACAGATCAATATCATCTGTGAAATAAAGTGACATTTGTTGGCTCCAAAGAGAAGTTGTTCAGATTATTTAGAAAATCAGCATCACTCAACTTATTTTGTTTGCCCTAAAATTATGATCACTCCCTTATATATTTGGCATTTGTCAGGTGGGAGGAGAAGCCAAAGCACTTCTGAAAGCATCCTAATGAGAAGTGAATCACTGGGCCTGTCACTCAAACGCAGCCACCACTGGGTTGTGAAGTGGCAGCTGATTAGCAACTCTTCACGGTGTACACTACAGTTTGATGTGCAGAATATAAAACATGAGCATGAGGCCATTGAAACCATCCAGGGACTTTCAGAGCAACATTAGAATAGACCATCTAGCCGCTCCCCAGGAGCTGGTGGGCACAGAGAGGTTCCTGAGACATGGGAGAACACCCACCCCTGCACGTGTTTTAAGGGCACTCTTACTACCCTCTAGTTCAATGGAATCATTTTCTAGGTCCATCTTGTCCCTATCAGAGGCCTCTGTGGATTGCTCGTTTTCTTTTCTTGCGTCTTGATCCTGTCTGTTCACTCCAGACTTCTAGACCTGAATTCATTTTCTCCCAGAAATATAAAACTAGGTCATTATCTTGCGGAAAAATATTTCTGTGGATTCCTGGGATTCTGCAGAGAACAGCAATAAGACATCATGATAGGCATTTAGCTAATGTTTATTGAGAACTCAGAGTCTCTCTGCCCTTGCCTCTGCTTGAGTGTACTTCCTGTTTAGAAATGGGCTTATTTTTCTGTATTCTGTTGTCCTTCAGTGGCCCATGGTCTATGGGCTGCTGAGGGAAGGTGATGGCTTATATTTTATATTAAAGGAGGGGTTATAGTCTCAGGAGAGAACTGAGTCTTCAGAGCAAATAGAAACTGAGAGATGAAGGAGGGAGCAGGTTCCTGGGGTGAGGTTGGAAGATACCTTCTGCCTCTTCTCCTAGCTAGAGAGTGTGTGACCTAAAATAGCATGGACAGTAATAGTGTGTGTCTCAAATGATGATCTGTTCCTTTACTTTAAAAACCTACTTAGAAAAAAACAGAACAAAACAAAATCTCAAGAAAAAAAATGTATTTGGTTTAAAGTTATTCTTCTATAGAGAACAAAGTAGTATGTGTGCTATGTGTGAACATCGCCCTTTTCATGTATGGCATGACTTTTTACAAAGCTGAAAATTATTGCTCTTAGAGAATATGAGGAAAGGATGAATAAACTATAGGTCACATTATCTAGTTGCAGCTTATTAAGAACTCATCTATAGTGTAAGCACGAATCAAGGGAGGAAGGTAGAGGTCCTCTTTCCACCTGTGAGGTCCCCAGAGGACAGTCCCTTGGCGGAAGTCTCCCTTTGCTGAAAACCCTGGTGGTCAGAAATGATGGGCTCTGGCAGGCTTCCTTAAAAAGATTCCACTTTTTATACTGCACTTCCTTAAGAGCTTAAAGAACAAGAGAAGGGAAGGTAAGAAACAAATGATCTTTGCCTGGCTCCAGAACTTAGATCTGGGCGAGGAGGGCATGTGTCCCAGAGCAGGTAGCATGCGCTGTATATACATGCAAGGTGCATGTGGGATTCAAGGGCCCTCAGAAAAGAGGCCTTAGGCTGGAAAGCTCTTCCCTGAAACGGATACAGGGAGTCATGGATATGAACTGTTGTAGAATAAATTTCCCAGAAGGGACAGGGAGGGAGAGGTCAATGCCAGAAGAGGGATGCGTATGTGTGTGTGCAGTACTTGAGAGAAGAAAGAGGACTCTGATTGCTCAGCTGAAGACAATACTCTGATACATTTGTGCTCAGACTCACTATGGTTCCAGAGCAAAGAGATAAGTGATGAAACAGTGTTTGAACAGTTTCATTCTGGTGCCTAGTCTCCTATCACCTGTAACAGGGAGAGGAAGGTGCAAACACAAGGTTTTAGAAATAGAATTGGGGCTGGGGAGAAGGCTTAGAGGATAAGAGCACTGGTTGCTCTTATCCAGAGGATACAGGTTCCATTCCCAGCACTCAAACGGCAGCTCACAACTGTCTGTAACTCCAGTTCTGGGGAATCTGATACACTCTTCTGGTCTCTATGGGCACCAAGCACACACGTGGTACATAAATATACATATGGCAAAACACCATACGCATGAATAATAAAATAAAATAAAATCAGGTTAGAGTTAGCTTGGAGGCATGATGATAAAACAATGGATTGGGATCGGTCTGAGAGACACCCGGGAGGAAATACTGCGTGTGTATGTGTGTGTGGGGTTCCCTGGCAACACACCGACCTGAAGGACAGGACAGGCAGAAAAATCCCTGGGACAGTGAGCCTCAGGCCTTGTGGGGATGCTTCAGAGTTCATGTGTGAGTGTTGACCGGCCAAGTTTTGAGCAAATTTTACATGCAGTAGACTATGTAGATGTAATTGGAGCCAGAGAACCAATCTCAGCAGGAGGGCTCTCTGGTGAGTCACCTGGGTCCCAGCATACATGCTAGGGTTGGGGTGGGGAAAAGGTCTCTTACCTAGCCTTTCATTAGGCTTTGTGAATAACAGTAAAATCTGGGGCAATTAGTCTGGTCTAAACAGCTCTTTCTGTTGAGCAGGTATTTTTTTGCATCCATTAATGACTCAGCAAATGAATAGTTGTTTGAATTTACACAAATAGTCGAACAGTGTGGAGTGGCTTTTCATATCTGTCAGTCGGGTCTGTGCTCCTGGTTAGCGCTAGACACTGACGAACTTTTGCCTTTCACAACGCTGGGAGATAGTGCCTCCCCTATAGCATCAGTGCTTATCCCCTCTATGGCTGACATTGAGGACTATTTGACTCTTGTTTCTCCAGCCAGCACTGGAGAAAGGGCGCAGCTGTAAGGAGCACTGGCTGCAACCCATCAAGCATACTCTGTGCTTTATCCCACCTGTTGTACCAGCAACTTTGCATGCTTTGGCATTGCCAAGGCCCATCATCTTAGCCTCAGGCAAGTGGAGAGAGACAGGAGCGCCCAGCCAACCGAAAAGATGGAGGAACCACGTGGGTTAGGCCCTGAGTTCAGCAGCTGCAGTTGACTCCGCCTTTTGACCTCTGAGTCTGTAAAAGGAGAGGCGAAACATTCAGAGTCAACAGAGGAGAAGCTGGCTGTCCCCCTCATGTGACGAATACAGAGCATCTGAAAAATCCAGCAATTATTTCCCAACAAGGGCAGTTTTGTTTGCCGCTCTCCACCCTTCTAGAGTCAACTCAGAGGTTTCCCTTTCTGTGGAGCAAGGTCCATTCTGTGGTCCAGTTCTGTCAAGACTCAGACAAATGAGAACTACAGCAATGAAACAGTCCTTACTGGTTCCTATGTGAAAATGCAGCTCACCGAATGGCCCAAACCAGTTCCTTGATTTTGGACATACTTCCTCCCGCCGCCCACACCAGGCAGTAGCCTCTACAGAGTTTGTGTCATCAGATTTCATCACTCCTCTATAAAATAATAAGGAATTATCTAGTTCATCTTCTGCTCTTTTCTTCCTAGACAATCCAATTTCATGTAGCTATTTCAGTTCTGCCACCCAGTAGGTGTGTAACTTTACTAAGTAACTCAATATACATTTGCTCTAATTTCTTCCTCTATAAAATAGAGCCAAAATGATAATGGCCTACTTCATAGGGTTATGTTAGGGATTCGGGAGTGACTTAGAACATACAGCTTAGCATATAGTCACTCAATAAATGTTAGCTGTAAACACAACAAACATAGAAGACCCACTCAAGCCGGTAACCATCTCTTTCATGACCCTCACAAATGTATTTAGCTTAACTCTGTCTTAAGTTTCTCATCTGGATTTAATGTTGCTACCAAATATGTCAGTTAAAAGCAAAATTATTCAGTGAATATTTTTGAGCATCTACTGTTGGGTTTTATATTTTTAGAGATTTGTTTTATTTTTTATGTGTATGTATCTACTTGTGAGCATATACGTGTGTGAGTGCAGTTTCTGTAGAGTCCGGAAGAGGGCGTTAGATCCCCTGGAGCTGGAGTCACAGGTGGTTGTGAGCTGCCCCATGTGGGTCCTGAGACTGAATTTGGTGGGCTCTGCAAGACCAATGTGTATTCCTAACTGCTGAGCCATCTCTCCAGCCCCATATTGTTGGGTTTCAGAGGAGTCCAGTAAATAATACCGTCTTCCCAACTTAGTGCTGAATCAACTAAAAAGAAGGACAACAAAAGCAAAGCAACCAGAAGACTGAAAATGACATCTTTACTGCTTAAAAATCTAGTAATAAAGGGTGATACTTTGACAGATGAGGACTGGGAGGGGAGGGGGAGGTTGAGGAGGAGGACACCGCAAGGTGGGACGGGAAGGGAGCAGGGAGCTAAACTGCGCATGTCCAGTTCCTGATGTACTCACCAGTCAGATAATTTATCTTCTCTAGGGAAGAGAATAAAATAAGGAAGATGGACACTAAAGGTTAGACACACGGGGATCCCGTCCCATAGAATGAAATAGAGAATGGAATAGAGATGTAACTTCTCAAGCCTACATGTGGTGGGTGATGTGCCAGGCTTTGGGCATCTCTGCCTGCATCCTCCACAGGCATTTGAAGAGTAACATCTCTAAACCATCATCTTTCACCAAGACCTGTAGATTTATTTGTTTTCATTGAAGCAAGTTTGGATTTTTTTCCTCTTTCGTTTTCCATATGTTCACAATCCCTCCCTTAGACCACTGCCAGAGGCTCCTGACTCCAAGGCTTCTTAATCTCTCAGCCATTCATTTTCTTCTCCTTTATTTATTTAACCCAACTTGAATTCTGCTTAGCTACTGGTCCACTCTAGTCACAATTAACAACTCTTTCTTAGAGGTTCCATATCAATACTGGAATTAGTTTTTAAATGATATTTATACCATTTTTCTAAGCATTTCACCAGGTTTTAAAAGTGCTGCGAACATATTTGGCACAAAATACATACTTGTTAAATAGCTGTCCAAGCTGATTACTATTCCCTTGTGTGCATTTACTGCATTTTATCCATTTTGTTCATTTGCTTTCTATGTCATCAATGGACACTTCAGGTTTAGATTTTTTGACTATTATAAATACTATTACTATGGACATGAGCATACAAATATCTATTTAAGATTTTTCTTTGATTTTTCTATATACTTAAGGGTATGGTTGTCAGATCATATGGCTGGTCTATTTTTAGAGCATGCCATTTTCTGTTGATTGCAACAATGTCAGTCCTACAAACAGTGGATTCTCTACCTCATTACCAACCCTTGTCAATTTCTGTGCATTGTTTTATTTTGCTGTTGTTGTTGGTGGTGGTGGCAATGGTAGTGGTGGGGATCATCTCAATGGCTCTGGGGTCTGAGGTGATAACTTCTCGCTATTTTACTTAGCTTTCCTCTCATGATTGTTGTTGTGAAACACTTTTTGGTGCACCTTTTGGTCATTTGGATAACATAATTGGAAAAATGCCCTTTCTTGGGTTTTTATTTTCAAATTCAGTGCTCAGGAGGCTGGGGAAATGGCTCAGTGTTTAAAGCTGTTTGTCATGAAAGCACAAGATGTGGAATCCAGATCCCCAGAAGCCGACATAAATGTGGGGTGGGCGTGGCAGCCCACCTATGATTCCAGCCTCAAAGGGTAGAAACGGAATCAATCCCCAGAGTAGCTGGTTAGTGTGAATAGCTCTGGGTTTGATTGAGAAAGCCTGTTTCAGTGAATAAAGTAGAAGAGCAATGGAGGATGATTGCTGATATCCCTATGCATGCATGTATGTGTACATGTGTGCCAACACATGAAAAACATACACATGTACACCATACATACACCAAGATGAACAAAGCACACACACATGGAAAATAAAGACAGGTTACAAGAATTGAGCTGTTTATAGCTGGATATGTAATTCAGTAATTCATGCTAGACTGTCCAGCATGTAGAAGGCTCTGTGTCTGGCTGTCTATTTTCTCTGTAATAGTACATGTGGGAAACATGGAAAGGCATGCAGGTATACTTAGGAGCATAGTGCTCAGCTAGTGCCCTCTGATCCTCAGTTTCATCTCCAGCAGCATGGGGGGTGGGAAGACCCAGGAAACCCACCTGTCACTTTGATGTCCCCCGTGGCCTTGGCAATGTTGTTTTCGATCATACAGGAGTATGTGTTGTTGACTGTGACATTGTAGAGCACAGATACAACCTTCATGGTCACGTTCTCAGCGTTCAACTCAAAGCTGGTGTTGGAGACTTCTGAGAAGTTGGCTCCTTGGTCAACTTGAGATGCCCAGGCCACTGTGGGCTGGGGGAACCACCGAGGAGCCTCGCAGCGCAAACTCTCTGAGCTGGCATTATAGTCCACATTTATCTCTGGCACACTGAAGGCTGCAGAGTCAAGGGTCAAAAAGGACAAATGTCAAGGAGGACAGATTAGACAAAAAAGTCTTAAAGTGCTAAGTCTTAAAGACATGAACTATTGTCAGGAGGTGGTGGCTCATGCCTTTAATCTCAGCACTCAGAAGGCAAGAGGCATGCTGCTCTTTATGAGTTTGAGGCCAACCTGGTCTACAGAGCAAGTTCCAGGACAGCCAGAGCTACACAGAGAAACCCTGTCTTGAAAAACAAACCAAACTAACAAACAAAAACACCAACAATCACTGCTAACACTTAAGTGACTCAATGCTCCCCACAGCATTGTTTGTGTGTGGCCCATTATGTTGTGGGCACAAATAATGATTTTCCCAGAGCACCACTATTCATTGTTACCCTTTAGCCAATACCACAAACCCCCGGGGCCTGAGTTTCGTGTATATCAGTATTAAGATAGACAACATTCCCCATGCAAAAGGAGCTCAGTGATTGTTAAAAAAAAAAAAAAAAAAAAAAAAAAAAAAAAAGAGGAAGAAAGAAAACAGCCTATTCCCTCAGGAAAATAAGGCCAACCTTGGAAGGCTTCTGAATTTCATGTTACAGAAGGAAGAGGTAGAAGAAAGAAACACAGCTTTCACCTTATCACCACAGAAAGCCTATTCACAGGCCTTGTGACCATGGGGATTTGAAGTTTGCTTGGGTAGAGACTATAGCTCTGATATCTAGGAACAGAATGGTGGGGATTTGTTTTATTCTAATCAGTGCTACTCATTAAAGTAACATCTGGAAATTAAGACATCCTTTCTTCTCTATCTAGGCAGAGTGACACTTGCAAAAAGTGTTACGTATCTGGGCTTAATTATTATTCCAAAATTGCAGTCCACAATTAATATTTTAAAAAATTATTGTGATGATGATGATGATAATGATTTAAGGGTGCATGTGCCACAGCACACCTGTGAAGCTTGGAGGATAGAGCTGGTTCTCCCCTTCTACATTTACATGATGTGGCCATTTGAATGAGAATGGTCTTCATAAGTGCATATGTTTGAATACTTAGTTCCTGGTTGGTGGAACTGTTTGGGAAGGATTAGACGGTATGGCTTTGTTGGAGGAGGTGTGTCACTGGGGGTGGGCTTTGAGGTTTCAAATGCTCACACCATTTCAAGTTAGTGCTCGCTCTGTCCCTCATGCTTGTGAATCAGATATACGCTCTCAGCTGCTGCTCCAGGGTCATTCCTGCTTGCCTGCTGCCATACTCCATACCATGATGGCCATGGACTCATCCTTGGAAGTGTAAGCCCCAAATAAACTCTCTCTTAAACAGTTTGCCTTGGTCAGGGTATGTCTTCAGAGCAGTTGAAAAGTAACTAATACACATGGGTTCAAGGGATCAAACTCAGGCTGACGGGCTTGACTATCAAGTACATTTACCTACTGAGCCATCTCACCAGGCCTCTGAGGCAGTCAGCAATTTATTAAGGCATTTAGCTTCTTTGCTCAGAGTTAGGCTAGCACCGAGTGAGAGGGAAAAGACACCTTTTCATTGCTGTTGTTTGCTTTTGTTTGTTTGTTTGTTTCTGAGACAGTTCTATGTAGCCCACACTGGCTTTGAACTCATCTTAGAGCCAAGGATGACATGGAACTCCTGATCCTCTTGCCTTCCTTCGGTGCCCAACGTGCTGAGGATACAGGCACGTGCCACCACACCCTGTTCTTTACCTCGCTCCTAGCAAGCCTGTTACACAGCAAGGGAGAGGAGATATACATGTTTGGAGCAGGTAGGGAATAGGTTCCTGAGGGGTGACGTGGGAAACTAAGTCTTGAAAGTGTGGCTTTGGCTAGAAGTATCTCCCAGGTATTAAGTACGTCATTTGATCTTCACAATAATCCTACGGTTATCTGTTATTATACCTATACTAAAACTTTTAAAATTTGGAATTATTTCCTTTTACTAGTTTCTTAAAAAGATGTATTTATTTTTGTTTTGTGTATTTGAGTGTTTGCCTGCATGTATGTATGTGCACCACGTACATGAAGTGCCTATAGAGGCCAGAGGAGGGCATCAGATCCCCTGGAGCTGGAATTACAGATGGTTATGAGCTGCCGTGTGCATACATGTACATGTTGCAAACCAAACCCCTGTCCTCTGGAAGAATAGCCAGTGCTCTTAACCACGGAACCATCTTTCCAGGCTTTCCTACTTCACTAATTGTTTAAGTTAGCATGCAAATAGATTTCATTATGTGAACAACTTTAGATTTACATACAAGTTTCAAAGACAGAATTCTGTAAAAGAGAATTCCTGTAGATTTCCCAGCTGGTTTCCTCTCATCTATCATTTTAAGTAATCATTGTACTTCTGCCAAAACTGAGAAACCAGCATAATAACTGTTGACCAACCTCCAGAAAGGCTTCATTTGTATTTTTACCAACTTCCCATTAGCCTTTTTTTTTTTGAATTCCGGAATCTCATAGTACAGCAGAATGTTTTTAGTTATTGTGAGACCTCAGGTACTTCTGGACTGTGACATTTTCTCAATCTTTTCATACTTTTTATAGCTCTAACAATTTAAAGTACCGGTCAGGTATGTGTCAGGTGCCTTTCTGCTGGGATTTATGAGTGGAGTTGTGGGGTTTGGAGAGACATGGGGCAGAGTAAAGTTCTCTCATCAACATGGCATGCTGGAAGGTGCGCGCTCTCCACACTCAATTGCCGACGATGAGAGGGAGCGTTTGCTCGGTGTCTCTGAAAGTTGACTTCACTACCCAACATACACTGAGCAGAGTGGGAAGACTACTAAATGACACCTCCGCCTCCTGGAGAAGAGGAGAGAGAGGTAAATTATTTGGAATTTCTGTATGAACAGAATCTGTCTCAGCTCCCTCATTGTAAGTGTGCAATTGTGGGCTGTAAGCCCTGAGTCATAATTCAGCACTGTACTGCTTTGTTTCTTTGTTTTAGTTAGGTCTTTCACTGAAGGTCACTGTGAGCTGAGGCTCAGAGAGGCTGTGTTGTTTATACCACTGTCCTCATCCAGGCCTGACTCTAGGGCTATGCTTTTTTTATAGCATTACATATACACACAAGGTGTTCAAGAAAGGCCTACAAAGACTGTACTAGGAGAGTACAGGCTACTTTCTGCCATCCTTTGACGTCTCTTTTAATTTCTCCTCGGGGCTTCTTATCCCTTTCCTTCAAGTGCATTTGGGTGTGATCTCTCCTCCTCTGAACCCCCCAACCATTCTATTTCTGCTTCTCTTAAAGTGTTGTTTGTTAAGCTTTATTAATTGTTACCCCTGTGCAGATCTATTCTGTAAGATCTATACCAGAAGCACTGCGACCGAGAGGAGGGAGAATCAGTTTTATTTATCAGCTTAATATTCTTCATTGCATCTATCTGAGTCCCTTGTATATGAATTCAGAAAACATCTATTAGACAGGATTGGCAATGAAGTGTGGGTTTCACCGGGGTAGTACTACTGAATTTGTATGACAACATTATTTTGTTTGTTCCTTTTAGACCTCACCTAAAATGGGTCTCATTGTCAGGAGTCTCTGGAGATACTCATTTCAGGTGTGGGATTGGCCCTAATTAGTATAGAAATATCCCAGGACGGATTGTAGGCTTCTCTTATTAGCAATGGCAGGGCCTACCTTAAAGAGACTGCATTTATTAGCTAGGAGTGATGGTGCAGGCCTTTGTTCCCTGTAGTTGGGAGGCAGAGGCAGGCAGATCTCTGAGTTCAAGGCTAACTCGGGCTACATAGTGAGTCGCAGGCCAGCTAGGGCTACAGAGTGACCCAGTCTACAGTGTTTTCTTATTAGCCACAGAGAATGGACTGATGCCAAACCCAAATTCCTAAGTTTTTTAAAAAGCAATCCCAGGCTGGCCTCAGACTTGCTATACAGCAGCAAAGGACCTTGAGCTTCTTATCCTCTTGCCTCTATCACCCCAGTGCTGGGGTTACAGGCGTGTACCACCACTCACTCTTGTTTTATGCTGTGTTGCGGATTGAACCTGGGACTTTGTGTATGTTAGGCAGTACTCTATCAACTGAACTACATTCCCCGGCCCTTAGCACCCAGATTTCTGTAAGCAAATGCTTACATAGACCACATGCCATCCTTATTTTGGACACCCTAGGTACAAGTCCATACTCTATCTTAAATTCATACACATCACACAAAATACATTGAAAGAGGTCCCTTAGGATTTCCTCGGCTGACAGCACTGTGGAGATGGGGGAGCAAAGTGGTCAAAGGTTATTTTCACTTCACCTGCTTCTTTGCGTGTGTGTGTGTGTGTGTGTGTGTGTGTTTATGTCATTGTAAAACACACACACACACACACACACACACACACACACACACACACACACAGCTAGGGCTACAGAGTGAGACCCTGGAGGGACAGAAAGGGAGAAGGTTGGGATACACCTGGGAATTCAAAGATGGTGAGATTAGAAGAAAATATTTTAAGTCCTAATATTATAGTAGACCACTTTGAAAGTTGGTATGGTCTTGGGTATAACAACAAGATGGCTACTAACAGAACTGAGAGTTTTGGTCTGAAGTTGGTCATGTTTGAGCACACCATGATATTTCATCAGCAACTCATGCCCTTTGTCCTCGGCAATCTTTGGGTCCTCCCCCTCCCCACTCCAATGCGCAGAAGCAACTCACCTCCAGTCTTATACTCAAGGTTCGCATTCCCTTTGCCCTTTGAGGTGCGGATGTAACAGGTGTAGGTGCCAGCATCTGTGAGTTGCACGTTTTTCAGTCTCAGGGACGCGTTGCCAACCACCACCTGATCAGCAAACACCGCAGTCCGGCCTCTGAACATCTCATGCTGCTGCGAGAGGTCGTCTCTGCCTTCTTTGAACTCATGGACCAAGCCTATGACACCTTCTTTCAGCCACTGGATGATGATGCCATTGAGCTTGATGTCAGGTTCAAAAGTGCAGCTCAGGGTCCCATCCTCTCCAATGTTTCCAGCCGAGGTGAATGTCGTGACTGTGATGAAGTGCTTCCCTGCGATTCACGAAGGACCAATGCCAGTGAAACCTTGGTACTTTGACAGCCAAGCTCTTCATTAATGCAAGCTGGACAGAGATGTCCAGATCAATTAGAAGTAGAGAAGGACACAAAAAGCTTTTTAAAAGGCACAACTAGAAAAGGCAGGTAGAAACGTTGATATCCACAGCAGATCTGCCATGTGCAACAGCTTTCGTAAGAACAATCTGCCCAAACCCTGTGGCAGCGGGGGGAAAACATCAGAGTTGAGGGTTTGAACACGAGTATTCAAGTCCTAGTTTTGTTCCTTAATACCTGTGCAGCCTTAAATAAGTCATGGGACTCCTCTGACTCTCAGGAAAGTGGAAGTAACAGTATCTGTCTTATCTGCCTTGAAAAGTTATTGTGAGGAACAAATCAAACCAGTGTAAACTTGATTTGCTAACAGCAACTACCGGGTACAGTATTATTCTTAGCTAGCCAGAAGTGACAACGAAGCGAAACTTCAATTAATACGGCTAGTAATTCTGAAGAAAGTTAAATTCTAATGTGCTGAGACTTCTTTTCCTTGGGATGGTGAAGAAACTCATGCACCAAGAAGGGAAGTGGCATGGCTGAGGTTGTAGCGTTAACTACATCATAACAAAGAGTGGTACTCGGTGGTGTTGTTTTGATCCGAGATAGAAGACATGTTCCTCACCTCTTTGATCCTATTTCCCGGAGAAGCATCGACTATAGAGGTGTCTCTGTTCTATCGCTTCTTCTTCAGCTGTCCAGCCTACAGCCCACTCAGTCTAGGGTTTCTTTACGCTAGCTGTTCCTATTAAGGGCACCTTAGGATGAGTCGATTAGTTGACTCATCCTGTGACATGGGTGTGGAGCTAAGGGGATGCCTTTGGTACCAAAGAGGGTCCTGGAACAGATACAAGGAACTGTGGAGAGGAGACCATGGAGACTCACCCTAAGAGCCGTCCTGGCTGCTGAGGATAGTCAAGGCTGCAGGAGGTGCTGCCCTTATCTCTGCACACCTTTTCACACAAATACCTGGTTTAAACATTGAAGATGGTCCCCACAAGCCTTTCTGACACCCACAAATGTCACCACGATAGGTCTTGGACACTTCTCAACTGTACTTTTCAATTCCCTATTGGTTTTCCCACCTCACATGTCTGCCTCCATCCAATACATTTTAAATGCATTGATCTTGTGGGTAGACTTTCTTAAGTACAGTCTGAACACAACTGTCTCCTAGCCACCAATTCCCCATGGCTACACGGGCTCTGGAATGAGCTGCTGATTTCCCAGCCTGGTCTTCAATGCCAAACACTGCCTGGCACACAATGAATGCCCCTTGCTTCTGCCTAGCAGCTTCCTCTCCCACTGTCTCCCTCCATGTCTGTTTTGTCTGTGTCCAACGGTCTGTTGATTTTCTTTCTTCAATTTAAAGATTCATGAACAAATAGAACATGTTCCTTTTCAAATACAGAAGCAAACACCCTAGACATCAGGGTGTCCTTGGCACGTCCAGCCCATTAAGGCTTGGGATTGTCTAATTGACTCCAAGACCTTTGTAAAAGAGATGGGGGCAATGAATGGGAAATAGAGCCAAAGACTCTAAGCTATATAGATCTGCATAAAAAGGAACAGAGAGCTATGGGTAGAAGAATAGGCATAGCTAGAAAAAACGAGGCGAGGAAACAGGCAGGCATGCATAGGCTGGGCTGGAAGACATTTTTTGGAGGCTTGACAGCATGGAAGGAAAGGGATTTGAGGAGCAGCTGCCCTCTGTGGCCTTTCGTGTGAGAGATTTGGAAAGATGGCAAAGACAGGTTGGCTGTGTAAGAAGAACATAGCACCCCTGTCTCCTGTCTTGCATTTTCTTGAACACTGCTTTAGAGATCCAGGCTTATTTTCCATTATCATTGTTTATATGAAGGCCCAGGCTAGCATGGGCTGCATGGGCACACTCTGTGCCTTCACAACCCTGCTCATCTTTCTCTTGTCCAGAGTTCATGCTCCCCTGTACCCCACACACCCACATTCCACTCATATCCAAGTCAGTCAGGATGGCAGTCCTTCCGAGAACTCCTTTTCAGTCTGTCAAGGGAGAATAGGTAGATACACCCCACCCCGATAACTTTTCTTTTGCCTTTACCATGACAACTGCCTTCCTCTGCCTTGACTCGTGTATGGACTTTGCAGTCACCCCTAAGCTTTGTCCAAGGGGGACAAACTACACAGCTACATAGCTACGGGTCTGATAGTGTTTACTGCTCTGTTCTATGGATAAATAATGTTTTATGAGCTCATGAATAAATGTGAATAAGGACAAATCAAAGCACTGTGTATATAATCTTCCATTGTAAGTGTAAAGAGCATGTGCCAAGGTCAACACATTTAAACTGGGGAGAAACGTTAGCCTTAAAAAGAAGACAAAACAAATACATCCAGATTCTCAATGAAACCACAGAACAACTGGGACTCGGTCAGAGCCAGAGTGAAGGTGACTGTACTTTATAACGTGTCATTGAAGTTAATCTGGAAAATTACTTTTCAGAAAAAAACCCCACATAATTAGCACAATTATGGAGGAAATGAAATGATAATGACATGTCTCAGTTTGGTAATTGTGTTCACGGAATTCATTTTAATATGTTGGCCTTGAGCCCACAGGTGGAGAATCCACTGACACATCTCCTAGAGAACTTGGTAATTAAAAATAAGCAGCTCCAGTGTGCCAGGGGACCTGCTGCAGCTTCAGGTCATTTGCGGTCATATTCATGATGTGGCAGATGGGATGAGCATAACGCCGATTGAATTCTCATCCATAGGAAATAAGGAGGAGACATAAAAGCCAGCGAGAACTTCAAAATCAATAACTACCTATTTGTTACATGCACAAATGAAGATTCAAAGTGATTAAACAAAATTTAATGTGCAAAGCCAGAGTCTGTATTCAAATGTGGCTCAAATCCTGGCTCAAAGACAATTATGTGGCCTGGCCTCACGCAACTCCCCGACATTCTGACCCCCAGAGGCTCCTGGGTGACTGGTATGCAACGGATGAGAGTCCTATGGAGGTGGGTTAGAAGCCACTGTCTACTGATAGAGAATTCTCGTGGCTGACATAGATGTAAAGAATCTCATTGGCCTCTAAGGTTGTCCCAAACTCCTCAGAAATTGGAAGATGGGGCATTTACTGAAAATAAATGATCTAGTCATAAGGGTACCCTAGTTTGGTTTCCGTTGCTATAACGAAACAGTATCCAGAAGCACCTTGGAGGAAGGAGGGGTTATAGGGCTGTACCTCCACATCACGTTCCATCTTTGAGGGGTGCCAGAGCAAGAGCTCAAGGCAGGAACCTGGAGGCAGGAACTGAAGCAGAGACCGCAGAGGAAGGCTGCTTACTGGCTCCCTTGTTCTACTTGCTCAGCACTTTCCCTTTGTCTTTCTAATTAAAAAAATACATTTATTTTGAGTGTATCTGAGTGTTTGCCTGTATGTATGTATGTGGACCATATACATGCCTGGTGCTCCAGGAGGCCAGAAGAAGAAATCAGATGCTCTGCAGCTGGAGTTACAGGTAGTTGTGAGGCGCCATGTGGATTCTGACAGCCAAACTGGGTCCTCTGCAAGAGCAACAAGTGCTCTTAACTGCCGAGCCGAATCCCTAGCCCCTCAGCTACTTTTGTTACACAGTCCAGGCCCACTTGCCCCTGGTTGGCGCCACTCACGGTAGGCTGAGCCCTCTTACATCAAGTAGCAATTAAGAAAATGCCTCACAGACACAGCCTCATACCAATCTGACCTGGGAAATTGTTGAGTTGAAGTTCTCTCTTTCTAGGTGACTCTATGTTTGTGTCCAGTTGACAGCTAAAGCTAAAGCTAAAGCTAAAGGCCTCAGAGGTGAGCGAGCTGCAATCTCAACATCTCAGTTTTCACACGGGCGAGTAATGTTCAGTTGGTTCTCCCATGTAATGCCAGGGATTAGGAGCAGGAGTACAGGAAACAGGAGGCAAACATTTCATAGAAAACTGTGATAGAAGGTGCTGGATAAAACTTAGGAAGTGAATGGTCCTTTGGCATAATTGAGCACAGCTTCTATACTTCCAATGGCATAGAACACATGAGAAGCTTTTAGCAGAGGGTCCTGTAGCATCTGCTGGAGCACAGCTGTGCAGAATGGCACTATAGCACATGGCTTAATGATAGAAACACAAAGCCTGCTCCAGGCTGGGGTAACACCTATGGGTACCGTGCTAACCAAAGAGGAAAAACGGGTGTGTAGCAGTTGCTCATGTGAGAAGAAATTAGGTCAGGAGAAAGAAAGGGAAGATGTAGGGATGTATTGTGGCAGGGTGTGGGTGTGTGGGAACATGGCAAAGATATCATACTGTCTGGGTCCTAGTTCTGTCAATTTCTGGATATGTAACACTGAGCAAAATTCCCAAGATCTTTATTCGTGCTTTTATGTGTAAAATGACCCTAACCCACTTGAGCATTAATTGTTAAGTGTGTATAAATCCTACTGGAGGGTGAGGAGAAGAAGAGAGCACCTAAGACTCAGGGACACGAAAAGAGGTGAAATAACAAAGCAAAAGGAAACAATTAAAAAGAAATACAGATGGTCCCCCCACTCACGATGGTTCAGTTTGTGATTTCAGAATGTTGCAAAAATGATATACGTTTAGTAACATGTATACTTTAAATATTGGCCTTTTAAGTGTTCCTGGTGATACTATGAGATACTCTGTGGTGGTGTTGGCACCGGTGGTGAGTGTAACTCCCAGTCGGCTACATGGTTATAGAGCCAACGGCCACACTCTGCAGTGTGCTGTGTGCCAGTTATGGTTGTTTGAGAGGTTGGGAATATTAAATGCACCAAACTTGCAATGTTTTCAACATACAATTGCTACATTGTAATGTAGCCTCATTATAAATGAAGGACCATCTGTGTTAGAATGAGACCAATGAACAAGTTCAGAATTGTATCAAAACACACATGGATGGTTGGTTTATGATAATGGAGGCATTAGAGAGAAGGATATATTTTCAATAAATGGTGCTGGGTCTGCTGGACAACAACACAGAAATACTGAATCTTGACTCTGTATGCTATAAAATCCATGCTCAATGGTTTGTAAGCATACCCACGAGAGGTAAAACAACATGGGTTCTGGAAACTTAGAACATCTTCATGACTTCAAGGAAGGCAAAAAATTCAAATTGATTACATTATGTTTCACATATAAAGGAAAGGATTGATGCATTAGACTATGTTAAAATGAAGACCATTCGTTCATTGAAATCTATTGAGGGAGTGAAAAAGCAAGCCATAGAGCAGAGGAGATCTGGTAACACACGTAACTAATTTTCAACCACAATATATAAAGAACTATAAGTCAAAAAGAATAACAAGGGACTGGAGAGATGGCTCAGAGGTTAAGAGTGCATATTGCTCTTTCAGAGACCTGAGTTTGGCTCCCAGACTACGCTGGGCAGCTCACAACCACCTGTAACCCAGTTCTATGGGGCCTGATGCCCTCTTCTGGCCCCTTTGGGTTCTGCACTCATGTGCACCAACACGTACTCAAGATGCATCCACATAATTAAAAATAAAAATAGAATCTTAAAAAAAAAAGAGACTCACTTTAAAAACAGGCGAAATATATTTTTGATGGTAAGGAAAATGGGGAAGGGTGCCGATGCCCTGTTTAAATAAATGTACTTATGGCAAGATTATTTAGTTCTGTGCCACTGCTGTCTAATAACCATGCACTGGATGGGAGTGATAGAGGAAAAGAAGCAGCCGGAAATATAAAATAAAATCATGAAGTGAGAGCTTGGTCACAGACCAAGTTAAAATAAGTGTGTTGGCTTCAGTCAGGCAGTTTATGGGAAACAGCAAACAATCTGCCTCAGAGAAGATAGCTGCTGGCCTAACTTCATCAAAATTGAAGTAGCATCCATGATAGGTGTTCTAGAGAAGCGGCCTAACAGAAGAGGGACAAGAAGGCTTCCTGTAACCGAAATGGGCTAACTGCCTTTGGAGAACGGCTACCGTGGCATCTGTTTCCTACATGGTACAGTAACCATGGCTCTACTTTGAAGTTTTCTGGGCTAAGATTCTGTCCTTCACACATGTGACCATGAGCGATAAGAGGTGTAGCGGAGATGGGCTCAGCATGGACTGTGGGTAGAGGGCACGTACCTGAAATACCAAAGCCGATGATGAGTGCAATTGCTCCGGCCAGGATAATGATGATGTTAATAACACTATGGACAGAGAGAGAGAAATAGGTTACTTCTTTGTTCCACCTGACATCCTGCCTCACAACCATCCCATAGAAGACGTGCTTTGTAAGGCATCTCGAGCTTTTCTTCCACATAAACCCTTCCTAGAAATAGGTGCCTTGGGAATGAGTCTCTGCGATCCCATCCCCATCCCGCTGGAGTCCAGGGACAGGTGAAAAAGCTTCCCTTTTATCCTGATGGTGTCATCTCACTTTCCTGTTTCCAGGCCACAGAGGACCTTAAACACTGTTGGAGCGAGGCTGACAGTAGCATCTCTCTGTAGTGCCTGGTGGCACTTGAGGAGAACTTGTGTCTTCCTCAGCCTTACCCTAGCAACGCTGCCCACCTCCTTGCATCATTTGTTTTCCTTTCTGCGGACCTTCACCTCCACCTGGGCAGGCCTTCTTCACTCTGTGTGCACTCACACCTGGTCTACCATGCCCTGGAGGTCCTCAGTGAGTGTCTTCTGTCCCTTACTTTTAAAAAGTGGGCAGGGAGATGTAGCAACAAAGTACATGCTTACAATTGTACATCTAGGTGAAACCCAGGGTCCTTGTAGCCCTTTAATTCCTGGCTCTCCAGACTCACTTTTCATCCGTAGCAGCCGGCCTGCGGGAGCTCCACCTTCCACCCTATCACCATTCCCTGGGGACTACACCCCTTGGTGCAGACCCAGGGTCCCCTTAGCTCTTCCCAACTGACCCTCTCATACTTCTAGCCCATTTCCATTCCTTTGTGTCAGCTGTTGATCTGCAGAAACACTTTCTACCAGAGAAAGCACAATGGTAAGGACTCACCATCCTTCCCGTCCCCCATTTCAACCTCTCTAGACTTACCTTAGTCATGTAGCAGCCTGCCTGCGGGGCCCCTCCCCCCCAGCCCACCTCCACTCCCTGGGAGTTCTGCCTCTTGATGGACCTTATCTCTCCTTAGCTATTTCCTTCTGTCCCTCTCCGTCATCCCTCCTAGCCCATCTCCATTTCTTCGTGTTACCTGACAACTGACAGAAGCAATCTTTACCTGTGACCCCACAGCCACCATACTTGACCCCATAATCACATACTAGGATCTAGAGTGGTTAACAGCAACCAAAGAACAGACCTACCCACCCAAAAAAGACAAGACTAGGTATCTACGCCAAGAAACACCCCAAACGTGATAACTACAGATGCCTAGATCCTAATGTAAAACACAAATGCAAACAGCCAAGACAGTGTGCCTCCTCTAAAAGCCAGTAAGACCATTACAATAAGGACTGAGAAATGCAGCTTAGCAGAAGCACAAGACAAGGACTTCAAAACAACAATTATGAAAATGTTCAAGGACCTTAAAGAGGATATGAACAAATGCCCTAAAGAAGACTGTGAAAACAGGAGCAGTTAAATGCAATATTGCAAACATTTTAAGGCTTCAAGACATGAAAGTAGAAATAGAATCACCAAAGAAAACCCAAGTTGAAATAAAACTGGAATGAAAACAAATAACTTCAGAGGTCAGACCAAAACCACGGAAGTAAGTCTCTCCAGCAGAGTACAAGACATGGGAGAGGGAATTTCAGGCCTTGCAACAAAGTAGAAGAAATGGATCGCTCAGTCGAAGAAATGTTAAATCTAAAAATGTCTAGGCACAAAATATCTAGGAAATCCGGGACATTATGAAAAGAACAACCTGATGAATAATAGGGACAGAGGAAGGAGAAGAAATCAGGAATAAAGGCACAGAAACTATTTCTAACAAAATCATAGAAGAAAATTTCCCCAATTTAAAGAAGAAGATGCCTATCAAGGCCCAAGCTTCAAGGTACAAGAAGCATACAGCACACCATATAGACAGGACCAGAAAAGAAAGTCCCCATGAAACATAATAATGAAACCCTGAATATACCGAGAAAAGAAAGGATATTAAAAACTGCAAGTGAAAAGAGATCAAGTAACATAGAAAGTCAGACCCATTGGAATAACACTGGACTTAAAGACTCTCAGAACAGCACATCAAAAGAGGTGTGGGGAGCCACACCACAAGAACAAATAACAGGAATCAAGAAACACTACTTGCTGATAACCCTTAATATTAGTGGTCTCCGTTCCCTAATAAAAAGACACAGTAACAGATTGGATTCGAAAACAAGATTCACCTTTCTGCTGCATCTAAGTAACACACTTTACTATCAAGGATAGACATTAAGGTAACGGAAAAGGTATTCCAAGCAAATGGACCCAAGAAGCAAGCAGCAGAAGCTATTTAATATCTGACAAAATAGACTTCAAACCAAATATAATCAGAAAAGATAGGGAAGGACACTACATATACAATAAAGGAAAAATCAAAAGGATATTGCAATTCTAAACATTTATGTATCAACCACAAGGGAACTATGGTGGTTTGGATGAGAATGGCCCTCATACGCTCATATATACTAATACTTAGTCATCAGGGAGTGATACTACTTGAGAAGGAATAGGAGGTATGGCCTTGCTGGATCAGGTCTTGTTGGAGAAAGTGTGTCACTGGCGGTGGGCTTTGAAGTTTCAAAAGCCCATCCAAACCAGTCTCAGTGTTTCTCTCTTCCTGCTCTCTGTGGAGCTAGATGTAGAACTCTCAGTTCCTCCAGCATCATATCTGCCTGAGTGCCACCATGCTTCCCAGCATGATGATAATGGACTAAACCTCTGAAACTGTAATCAAACCCCCAATTAAATATTTTCTCTTGTTATAGTTGCCTTAGTCATGGTGTCTCTTCACAGCAGTAGAACACTGACTAAGACAGAAGTTGGTACCAGGATAGTGGGGTATTGCTGTGACAGGCCTGACCATGCTGCTTGTTGGTGGAATATGGACTTTGGGATTCTAGGTTAGGAAAGCAGTTGAATGCTTTCAGCAGGGCTTAATGGGTCATCCTAGTAGGAACATGGAAGACAGTGGGGGCTGAAGGTGATGTAGAATGTGGGGGCCTGGTTCAAGAGGTTTTGGAAGGGAAATATTTTGGAGAAGAATGTGGCTATTTTCTGTCTTTGTTCAAAAATTCTGCCTGAAGCTAAATTGAAGAGTTTTGGATTAATAGCATTGGCAGAGGAGATTTCGAGATTGACTAGTATTGACTCTGTTGTGTGGTTATTAGTGGTCACTCTTATCCAGACCTATTATTAAAAGGAGCAAGCTGAGCAAAGAAAAAACACAAAATGTACAGCTTGAGGAGAAAAGGAGCACCAGGAAATATAATGGAGCTAAGTCCGGAGCTCAAGGAGATGAAAAGTTTGGTGTTAATGAGATAAGGAAAATGGTAACTTCAGGACAAGACCCCACCCAGGTAAGCTTCCAATTTATGAGAAGGAATTAAAGAAAAGCTTAAGCAGTGAAATTCATAAAGAAACACTACTACGACTAAAATCACATATTGACTCTCACACAGTAATAGTGGGTGACTTCAATACCCCACTCTTGCCAATAGACAGATCATCCAGGCAAAACTAAACAGAGAAATGCTGGAGTTAAATAATGCCATAAATCAAATGGACCTAGCAGACAGAAGCTCATGGAACTTTCTCCAAAATTGACCACATACTAGCACACAAAGTGAGTCTCAACAGATATAAGAAAACTGAAATAACACCCTGCACCCTATCTGACCACCATGGATTTAAAAAGCTGGATATCAAAAACAGAAAGCAGAAAATGCACAAGCTCTCTGAAACGGGACAACTCACTAATGAATGAAAAATGGGTCACAGAAATGAAGAAAATTAAAACTGTTTTAGGATTAAAATTGAACGAAAATGAAAACACAACATA
This sequence comes from Cricetomys ansorgei, assembly GCA_026225945.1. Taxonomy (NCBI): domain Eukaryota; kingdom Metazoa; phylum Chordata; class Mammalia; order Rodentia; family Nesomyidae; genus Cricetomys; species Cricetomys ansorgei. The sequence continues at coordinate 28,951,627 of JAMJFZ010001038.1, forward strand.
CCCAAACCTACAGGAAACAGTGAAAACAGCTCCAAAAGGCAAGTTCACAGCGCTAAGTGCCTTCATCAGAAAACCGGAGAGATGTCACATTAACAACTGAGTGACGTACTTGAAAGCTCTAGAACACCAGACATAATAAATCTAAAATAATAATCAAACTCAGGCTGAACTAACAGACCAGAAACAAACACCAAAAACAATACAAAGAATCAATGAAACTGAGAGACAGTTCTTTGGGAAAATCCACAAGATCGGGAAACTCTAATCCAAATTAAACAAAAGACACAGAGAGAGGATCCGAATTCATAAAAGTTAGAGATAAAAAGAGGGACATTACAACAAGTAGAGACTGGCGTCACACACAAGGCCCGCACAGGTTCTAGCCAGATGAGTTCCAGCCCTGAGAGGGGAAGTAGACATGTGGCGGCCATTGACCAAGAAGCTGTGATATCTGAAGTCAAAGGGAAAATCAGTTTTCTCCAAGGAATCTCACTGGTGTTTACAGCACACGTAAGGGCAGGCCCTATGCCCAACGGTAGATGGCCAACAGAAAATGGCATTTTTGTGGACTTTTTGTTTCATTTTGTTTTGTTTGGGCTTTTTTTTTCTTTCTTATTAGGCTTTTGCTTGTTTGTTTTGATTTTTTGTGGGGGTGCTTTTTGTTTGTTTTTCTTTTTCTAAGAGAGAGAAAAAAAGAACATAAAGTTGTGAGGGTGGGGATGTGGGGAAGGTCTGGGAGGAACTGGGGGAGGTGAAGACATTATCAACTAAAAAAATCCACATACTTAGCATGCTCGAAGCTCTAGGTTCCATCCCAACACTAAAAATTACAAAAAGGTGTGTGTGTGTGTGTATACTTACTCAAGAAAATTTAGAAACGTAAATATTCAATCCAAAATAGGACAATAAAATCACCCACAATCCCATCATCCAGACACAAACACTGTTCAGTTTTTGACATGTATCCTGACAGCTGTTAATTAACAGACTAACAAATGACACTTGAGGAAGAAAATAGCTGAATAAGAGAGCGTTGTTTACACTCTGACCGCTTGAATTGCGTGATAGGCAAGTTGCCCCACTCACAGCCTTACATTATCTACCCATCCGATAACTTAATGAGGCAAACACGTGCATCAGCTCCACTTTACAGAGGAGCGACACGGAGACTAAGCATCTTCCCTAAAGTCACGCAGCAAGTGGCAGAGCCAAGGTGACTCTTGTCTCTCAGAATTGTACTCAGTTACTTTATCTAATGCCCCTTAAAGTGGAGGCTGGTGGGGCGTGGGAAGGGTATTAGCATGTCCTTTCTTTCTGCTTAGCGGAAGCCAAGCCATGCTTCCAGAAGGACACTGAGTTTACCTGGCAAGAATGACTCAGGTACAGCAGAAGGCACAGGTCAAAGGGTGCATTGGCAAATGCATCCTGGGAAAGCTTGCCCTGCCATTGACATCATCAGGAGTGGCTCAGCCACACTCAGCTGTTGGCGACTCACACACTCGCCACACCCACACACAGGCAGGACAAAAGAGGCACAGGGAGGGAAAGAGAGAGAAAGGAAGCACGCAGCATTTGACTTTCTATACTGAATGAGCTCCTTGTACTCACCTCCCTTTGGCTCAGGAATGGCGCCCCAGAGAGAGCTGACTTGCAAGGACAACTTTTGAGTCATAAGTTGCCTTGGGGCACAAACCCTGCTGTGGTTCAGCCACTAGGCAGCAGGTAATAACAGGCATCTGCTAATCAGCTTCCATAAGACTTCGGTGATCATTTCTCCTCTCTACCCTCAGAACAGCCTCAGCTCTGACTAACCAGGTGTGAGAATAGCTCAGTGAACAGAGCAGGAGGCACATTGTGGCGTTCCCCCGCTGCAGCCACTTGCATTCTGGACGGTTTTCACTTCCTTTGATAACCTCCTGAGGCTCGTTTCTTTATAAAATGGGACATAAGAAATTCCTGCTTTACTAACTAGAAACATGTCACAGTTTGTATGTATTTCCCCACCCCCAAATCCTTAAGTTAGTACCGCAGAATGTGACTTTACTTACAAATGGGGCCATTGCAGATATGAGTTCAGATGAGATCAAATCAGAGTGGGTGTCCTTACAAAAAGGAGAAATTGGGCTGGCAGCAATGTGTGCACCTATTATCCCAGCCAGTTCGGAGGCTAAAACAGGAGGATCCTACTTTACCAAGACTAGTGTACGCAACATACTGAGAAAGTTTCAAAAAGTAAAAAATTGCAAAAACATACATGCACACATACGCACAGGGAGAGGATGCAATGCCTTCTGTCTCCCAGCTCTCAGAAGGAAGTAACCTTGCCATCTGAACAACAGCACACTGTTGTGTGAACCATGCAGTTCACCTCCCTTCGCTGTGAATTCCCCCAACAAACTAACAAAAGCAGTGTTTTGGGACCTAACAGTTGATAAGTTCATTCTAAAGAAGATTTTATTTTATTCATTCTTAAACGTTTAGAAGTGGCAAGACAGCAGTCAATGAGCAGATTCCTGCATACACATTGTCCTAGTTAGCTTTAACTGATAGCGTGACACAGCCTAGAGTTGTCTGAAAAGGGAGTCTTAATTGAGGGACTACCCAGATCAGACTGGCGTCTGTGAGGGACTATAGTAATCAACTGATGTAGGCAGGCCTAGGCTCCCTGGGTAGGGATCCTGAACTATGTAAGTGAGGTAGCTAAGCATGAACCTGAGTGAACCAGTTAGCAAGCAGCATTCTTCCATGGGTTCTACTTCAAGTTCCTGCCACCACCACTCCCTTTTAAAGACTTATTTATTTTACTTATATGAGTGCTTTATCTGCATGCACACCTGCATACCCGAAGAGGGCATCAGATCCCATTAATGATGGTTGTGAGTCACCATGTGTGTGCTGGGAATTGAACTCAGCACCTCTGGAAGAGCAGCCAGTGCTCTTAACCTCTGAGCCATCTATCCAGCCTCCATCCCCCCATCCCTTAATGTGAACTATAACCAGTAAGTTGCTTTTGGTCAGAGTGTTTCAGCACAGCAACAGAATAAAACTAGAACATTCCACCAAGAGCAGGTGGGCAATGGAAGTTGTGTATTTCAGTTAAAGGAGTTGAACCCACCTCCATCACCCCCAGGCCTACATGTGTCCCTGGATATCACCACAGGACCTTGGCATCTGTCAGCAAGTGTTCTAAGGAGCCACCTGGGGGTCTTTCCTAAACTTGTGTTCTCTTGGGAAATCATTCAGCCTCTAGAGTCCTGGAAAGAGAAGCAGGAACTGGCAGAGCAATAAATAATTTCTGTCTGCCGCTTATTAATTTAAAAAAATTTATTTCTCCTTAGGCTGTCCATTTTGTAACAAATGAAGTCCACTGTCTTATGGTCTGTTAGTCTATCAGTCATTCTTCAGGTAATTCTGTGCTGGGAGCAATGCAGGGGAACAGCAGCCAGCACTGGATCGTCAGGGGTACAGCTCAAAGGCTAAGCAAAGACTAGGACGAAGCTACCTCAGTCTGACAAAGTCCTGGGGGATTGTCTCCTGAGTGCCCTTTGCCACTGCTGGGCCTCTCGTGCTTGTTGCTGTCATGATCTCCTTGTCTCTCCTGTGGTGTGAAAGTTCTGTGGGGGTCTCTAAGCCCTCGCTGGGCAGTGTTACTGGCACACATAAGATTGGTGAGGATTCTCTCAAACAGTACCAACTGGGCAAGGCAATGCCACTCAGCTAAACTAGTGACCCAACTGAAACTCCAGAAAGAATAACTAAAAGACACGAAAAGTTACAAAAGTTAGGTGTTTTTCACATGTAGTTACAGGATTAGATCAGGTTGTTTTGCCAGCTGCCTTGGAATCAGTAACTTAGGAAACATTACTAACTCTAGAAATAACATAAAAGTAAGAAAACATATTGCTAGGGACTTGTTTGGTCAGGGTTAGGAAATCTAGAACAAAGAAAACTTAATTGCTAGGACCCACGAGTTTCACCTATGAAACACAGACCCCTGATTCAAGAAATAACAAATGAGTTTCAGTGCCCATTGTTAGGCTTGAACTTCCTCGACCACAAATCAAATGGATTCCTTCCTGGTTTCTATAATTAAAGTTTTTCTGATGAGTTTGGAGTGTACTTTAAGGATATAGAGTTATGGAGCACATGCTCCTTTTACCTAAGAAAAGCAAAAGACCCCTGACTTAAAGTTTTCTAGCTATAATAAACTTGTTTCACTGTGTTAACTAAGTAAGAATTGTGGTAGGTTAGGGTACTTTGGCGTGTACTTGTTCCCTAGCAACTGCGAGACTAAGCTGGCTGTGAAATTACTCAGCTTGCTTAAACTCAGCTAATCTATAATAGAAGAACTATTGCTTCTAGGATATAGATGTATTGTGGGGAGAAAATATTTGGGGAACTAGGTGGTTAGGTATGGGTTTTAAGATAACGTTTTTAAATATATGGAGCTTGTAATCACTGAAAAGTAAAACCTGTAATAATTATGTGACGTTTAAGTTTATGATTAAGATGTGATTGTAATGTGATCTTTCCCCATGAGGGCTTTGTCAAAAATATATATATATACTGTATGGGAAGACAGACAAAAGAAGGAGTAGTAGAAGGAGAAAAGGAGAGAGAAAAGCCTGAATAAAGAGAGAAGTCTTGTCCCATCCATAAGAGGTGTGGTTTTGTTCATATTTCCCCAATTCTGCTTCTTCCTCCAGGGTCACTGAACTCTCCCTGGGGCTGGACCTTGGTCGTTCAGTGTATCCCACAATACATATTGATGCACACAAGACTTTAAAAAGAGCCACGCACATGCTCAACATTCACTCTTTGCTTAACTAAACCAATGGTGAAAAGTGGGAGACTCGGGTGTCAAGTCTCACCGTGTGTGAGTGGTGGAGAAAGGTGCTAGTTCCAGAAGGAACCCCCAACTCCCTCAAAGGCAGTGATGTCCCAAAATGACAGTCTGAGTTCAGTTCAGGCTGGGCACAGAAGAGTTGCTGCCCTATAGAGAGAAGCTTATATGCACTATTCCCCAGAAACCTGTGAAAGGGTTTCTGTCACTTCCCTGATCTCCTCTTGCCTCTGGTGAGTGGGGCATCTGGTTCTCCGTTGGTGTATACATGTGGTGCTTATCAAAGCCCATGCTAACCTGTGGTGCACATCATACAATGTATTTTTTGTTTGTTTGTTTCAAGACAGGGTTTCTCTGTTGTAACTCTGGCTGTACTGGAACTCACTCTGTAGACCAAGCTGGCCTCAAGCTCACAGAGATCTGCCTGTCTCTGCCTCCCAAGTGCTGGGGTTAAGATCATGTGCTACCACTACCAAGGTTTATGGTGCAGATCAAAGCCCATGCTAGCCTCCAGTGTCTATGTTTATTCTAGTTCAGTATAATTTAAATAGTGGTCTTATCTAAATTGGGGACCTTCTCTGGGGGCAGGGTGTTCTTAGTATGTAAAATAAGAAGCAAGAGGGACTAAAGCTGCTGTAGCTTAGCACTCTGAAAAAATACAAACAAAAACTTTTATGCAAGGTGTTCTTACTTTGTTTTCTGGTTTTTATTGTTCAGAATAGTTTCTAGAAACTACACTTCAGAAAAATATTAATGTAAAACTCAGTGTTCTAGGGGCTGAAGAGATGGCTCAGTGGTTGAGAGCACTTGTTACTTGCAGAAGACCCTTGTTCTGTTTCCAACACCCACATGGCTGCTCACAACCATCCATAATCCCAGTTCTGGAGGGTCCAATGCCCCCTCCAGAAGGCACTGCATGCATGTGGTACAGGCATAGCTGTAGGCAAAAATACTCAGACATATAAAATAAAAGTATCTTTAAAAAAAACAAACCAAAACAAAAAGCAACCAAACAAAACTGTCTTCTACCCTCTGCTCTGGAATTCACAGTGTATTAGTTTTGTTAGATACTCTTTTTAAAGGAGCCCAACTGAAAACCAGTGTTTTGGGGAAATGTGATGGTCATTCTAGGTTGTCAACCTGACTACATCTGGGATGAATTACAATCCAGGAATGGAGGGCACACCTGTGAGACATTACTTTTGCTTGGTTTGAAGTGGGTGAATCTACTTCTAGTCTGGACCTTAGAGGTAGGAAGACACACACCTTTGATCTGGATCTTGAGATGGGAAGACACACCTTTCATCTCGGCCTCACCTCCTACTGGAGTCTATACAGGTACATAGAAGAAGGAAGCTTTTCCTCTTTGCCTGCTTGCTCTTGCTTTGCTAGCACATCCATTCCTTCACTGGCATCAGAGTCTACTTCTTCGGAATTTCAGCATATACTGAAGACCAGCTGAGACACCCAGCCTTGTAGACTTAGCAACTACTGGATTCTACTGGATTCTTGGACTTTCTAGTCACAGTCAGACATTATTGGATTAGCTGGACTTCAGCCTGTAAGTCATTACACACACACACACACACACACACACACACACACACACACACACAAATAAATATACACAACATACACACACACAAATGAATATATATAACACACACACATAAGTGAATATACACAACACGCACACATAAAGAATATATACAACACACACATACACACACACACACACACACAGAGGGAGAGAGAGAGATATTCAGTCTGTGAGTTCTGTTTCTCTGGAGAACCCTGACTAATACAGGAGTCTTGCTAATTTATTAAATATTTATTACATATACTTACTATGTGAAAGATGAAGTGTTAGGAAATATGATTAAAACATGGAGCTGGTGTAAATAAAGTCTTGTCTTCAAGGAGTGCTCATGGTTAAACTAAATGTGAACATGAAAGGCAAAAGGAAAAAATCAAATTCCCACTTTAATAACTAGGCCATCATTATTTGGATCCTGACTCTGTGGCTTATGGTGTCTTATACAGACATCTAGAGCCTAACTCCTAATGACCCATTGTGACTTGGGTGGCCAGTTACACTGAAGCAACTCACACTATAAAACTCACCACTTACCAAGACAGTGAGTAGCCAATCTGCCAATTATCTGGCATAAATGCCACATAAGACTAAGACCAAGCAACTTCCCCACTTTCTGCCTGGCAATCTCCTCTCCCTGGGAGCTCGCCTACTGCTTCTTTGCAGGGTATTTCCATACATTCTCCCTCTGTCTTTTCATGTGCTGGCTGAATTCTTTTACGTCCTTCCTATGCCTTTTTGCGTGGAGCTGTATCTGAAACACACACACACACACACACACACACACACACACACACATTTTTAATAAAATGTGGAATTTGATCAAGGCTTTGGTAATTGAAAGGCATTTACCAGCACATTTCCAGAAGGTGAAAAGAGCGATTTCACTCAGAAATATATTTAACTAACCCACATTACTACACAGAGTCTGAGTTGGAAACACAAAGAAAAAGTGCTACTTTGACCACAGGGGCTGGGGTCTCTACCCCAGCCTGGCTGAGAGGGCCTTTCAGAGGTGGAGAATTGACGTCTTCCTGGAGAGAGCCAGCTTTGCAGCTGAAATACATCCACCCTGCCCAGGATGCCCTGTCTAGTTGCTTCACGTGTCTTTGATCCCACTGTTGCTGCCTTCCACAAGACTTGAGGGAAATTAGACATTTGTTAAAATATCTTGCATGAATTCCTGAAAATGATCTCGCATTCTGCAATAAAGGTAATGAGGCTTATGGAGGAAAAAGTAGGGCAAAAGATGGACCGTGCAAAACCCATGCAACTGTGTAATTGGCTCATCATCGGAAACAGTAATCGATACCCGGGTCAGTAAGTTGGGAGCCAAGATAGGCAGCCCATTAGGACCAGACAGTGCTTCCGAGAGTATTAAACATGCACAGAATAACAGAATGAGTACCCTGGCTTCGGCACTGTGAGCCAGGGAAACCATTGTGAATAAGAGTGCACAAGGAAGTGAACCCTCAACATGCAGGGCTGGGGTGCGCTTCTCAGCGGACGCAGTTTCAATTGCAGGTACTCATTCAAAATTAAAGAGAAAACGAAATGGAAAGCCATAGAGTCTTTGCCACCAAGGCTGTTATTTTTCTGTCTCAGCTTTTCTTGTATTGGGAATAAATCTGTGTGAAACAACACAGTTTCCACATGATACCGCCACCACCCTCCTGCTTTCTAATTACAAAAGAGCTTACTCATGTTCTAGAAAGACATATTACAGCAGGCAATATTGCTGCAAATGTTAACATGAACAGGAAAAGAGACCTCTATTTCTGAGATAAACTTTTATTACATCAGAGCTCTCCCTCTTAAAATTAGCTTCTAAATAAGCATATAAACCAACAGGTTTTGTTATGGCATTTCCATACGATTATAGTTAATCTCAGTTGTCAACTTGCTGAGATCTAGAATCACCTGGGAGGTGGCCTCTGCGCATGCCAGTAGAGGATGATCTTGATAAGGTCAATTGGAGTGGGAAGGACTGCCCATGGTGGGTGGTGCCATTCCCTGGGCTGGAACCCTGGACTGAATGAAAAACAGAAAGTGAGCTGAGCAGTGGTGTTCATTCATCACCTTCTGCTTCCTGATGGTGAGAGGGAAGTGGCCATGTGTTTCAGTCTCCAGCCACTTTTCCTTCCCCACCGTGATGGACTGTACCCTTGCACTGTGAGTCAAAACAAATCCTTTCTGTTTCAAGTTGGGTTTGCTGGGTGTTTATCACAGCAGCAGGAAAAGAAGCTAAGACACATGCACTGCTATTTTTGCTCCTTGCCCCTTCCTCCCTTCCCTATTCCCTTGCCTCTGCTTGGCTAGTTCTCTTCCTTCTTGCCCTCCCCTTTCTGCTTTCATTTCACACACATTCTATTACACCACACATGCACATTTACAATTATTTTCCCCTCTCTCATGGCCTTTTTCTAGTTTCATGGACTATATCTACATCCATACCCATACAGACACACACACACACACACACACACACACACACACACACACACTTAAAAACTGGAAACAGAACTGCCATATGACCCAGCTGGACCACTCCTGGGATAAACCCAAATGGCTTTAGGTTCTATGGCAGAGACACTTGCACATCTACATGCATTTCATGCTGTTCGCAACAGCTAAGATGTAGAACCAGCTTAGACATCTATCAACAAACAGTTAAGGAAGAATGTGCTTTATATACACAACAAATTTTGTTCAGCCATAAAGGAAAGTGAAGCCATGACATTTGAAGGGAAATAGATAGAGATCATTATGTTAAGCACAGCATCTCAGAATCAGAGAGACAATCATTGCGTGTTTATCTAGATTTTTAGATCCGTGTGTGTGTGTGTGTGTGTGTGTGTGTGTGTGTGTGTGTGTGTGTATGGGTATGGACGTAGGTTTTCAGCTTTTTGAGAAGCCTTCATGCTGATTTCCATAGTGACTGCACCAGTTTGCATTTCCACCAGCAGTGACTAGGGGCTCCCCTTCGCCTAACCCTCCTGCATTGGTTGTCAAAAGGCCATAGCTCTTCGGCACGTTCTGTGTCTCATGTTCAATGCCCAGTATGTTGTTCAAGACTAACAATAATAGTAAGCAGCACTCCGATGACTTGTTTCATGTGAAGAAACTGAGTCTTGGGTTAAGTAATAGATCAGAAGTTCACAGCTGTGACTATGTTGGGTTTCAGGCCTGAACGTTCCAGCTTATGAGCCTGTGCCCTTGGCTACTTGCTATAAGTCGAGAAAATGGCCCATATGGAAGGTGGCCACAGCTTGGAAGGCCCCCATTGTTGCTACCACCCTTGCCTGTCTCTGCTAGTTCCTTTCGGGAAGCTGCTGCATCTTGAGCGGAGCCATTGATCTAGAAAACATCAATGCTCCCAGTTTTATTCCAGAATGAATGGTTCCTGTTTCCTTCCCAAACACTTACAGACACTATGTTCCTGACCAGGCATCAGCTTAGCCCCACTTGCATAACTGAAAGTGTTTAAAACTCTGAAAGCTGGGTTAGGTTAGCAAACGTAATCACTCTGAACAACTCTACTTTTAGACAATATATGAAGGAGATTTAGTGAACAGACATGAGAGCATTGCTTTGACTTTTCTTATTAGCAGGGAGAAGAAATAGCTGTCATCCTTCCATAATCGTGAGTCCTGAAGCCCTGCATCGAACCACCTGAGCACCTACACGCTCAGGAGCGCGTGTCTGCACTGAAACATACAGAGTACAGCAACCGCTTACACGGCAGCCACATTGTATTAGGCAGCACACATCGTCTAGACATACGTTTAAAGTATCTGAAAGGATGGGTTTACAATATGGAAATGCTGTGCCATTTTCCTTGGGGGACCTGAGCATCTGCAGATTTCCATATCTGTGCAGGGAGCAGGAATTCTAGAACCAATCCTTCCTGGGTTCCGGATGTTCTTAAAACACCATGGAGAACAAAGCGTTGTGCTTCAAGGGATAAAAATCAATCGTATTCTAGGTGTTGATGCATATCCGTTCCAAGCTTTTAAGTCCTGATCCTGGTGGTCTGCCCTAGTGTCCTTCCCTGGTGCTGAAGAATCCAGGGTATAAAGTGTCTGCTGGTCTCTACTACTCCCCATTGTGACTCTTTCTAATGGTGAAGACAAGATCAAGCTTTGATTCAGGAAACTGGAAACAGGAGGACTGAGAGCAGTGAGTGAAAGGTAGTGAGCTTGGAAGAGAGAAGGCGCTGTCACATGGGGCTTGAGGAGTATGCACGGAAGAGGAAAAACATCCTGTTCTGTCCACGTTGCTTTAACAGAGGTGGCTGGCCAGGTTTTGTGTTTAACAAGGTGGTTTAGCAAGTCTCATGAATAGCATGCATGAGACTCGATTGCTGTTCATTTGTGTGGTCTCTGTTCTCTCTAACTTCCCTCAAGAACCAAGGCACAGTATTGTGGGGTGCTCTGATGCATAGGGCCCATGATTCCATCGTGACTTGGCTCCCAATAGCATAAATCTAGGAAGGGAGAGATGGCCAGGAAACGGATTTCATCTTACACGCCAACAACGATCTGAATGATGGGTACTGGTGGCCCAGAATATTGTGCTGGAAGATTTCAAGGTAGCCTCAGGGCTCCCAAGGGAAGGATGCCAGCCATGATAAATGTGAGCATGCAGGCCCTATGGATGTCAGCAACGAGATAAACAGTACCTTAACTGGATGCAACTAAAAACTGCTAGAATCTTAGGTGTGATAGCAATGCTTACTGACACCCTCCGTGCAGTTTTGGCACATACTTAAGAACTCTAATTGGCACATGTAGTTAGAATGGGATTTCCCAGTCTTGGCACTGTGGATTACCTGGACTGGATGAGTTTTTGTTGCTGGGGGTAACAATCCTGTGCATTGTAGGGTGTTTGTAGCCAGCTTCCCTAGCTTCTCCCTTTCAGTCCTTAACCTCTACCCTCTTGGCAGCCAGAAATCTTTCACATACATGGCCCCACATGAAATCCCCTGTCCTAGGAGAGTGTGGTGGTATGATTAGAAAACCTGTCTTTTGAAGAACAGTTGAAGAAATTGAACTGATTTAATTTACAGGAGAATACATAGAAGCATTGATCATTTTAATATTTGAAAGATGCCATATGGGCTTGTTCTCCATGACCCTGAAAGAAACAAAGACCCTGAGTGAAAGTTCTGGGGGTTAGAATTAGGATCATTGTACAGAGCTCTCTGGCACTGGCCTGAGATGGCAGCTCCTTCACCACTAGACATACACACACAGGGGTCATCACTGTATGCACACGACAGGGGTCATCACTGATTGCACACACACACAGGTGTCATCACCAGATGAACATGCACAGGTGTTGGGGGGTAACCACAGGGAAAGGTACAGGTGGCAAAGCATTAGTAACATCAGATAAAATTTGAATGTCCTTTTAGATCATTATGTGATTCTGTGACCTCATAGTCCCCGGAATTCGATCTGACCTGGTCTTTACAATGAACATGTATTCTGTACACACCTCCCCAGACCTTTGTTGCTAGTATAACAGTGACAGCCGACACCTCACTTGGCCCCCACAACTGTGTGAGACCGGAAGCAAGCTGATGCTAATGTGGAGTAACTCCTTGAGACTTTTTCCTTGGGAAATCAGACCAAGGTTAGACTGTGGTCAAAGACACCATCACCATTGATCTTACTTATTGTATTTTTTAAAATATAAATTTAGTGTTCTGTAAATACTTGCTCGGCACAGTTGTAACCAATGCAAGGAAGTACAGTTATATACAGATTGAAAACAACATTTCACCTCCCTTGGCAGGTGTCTTCCGTCTGGGACTATGAAAGGAAAGCTGAAAAGGGAGTATCAGATGGGAAATTCCAGAATATTGACAAACAGATACCTTCCCCAGACAATATTTGGGTTGGCAGTGGAGCCATTCCTTTCACTGGGAGAGCAGTTCTATTCCCAACTGCCCCTGGTAGCTGTGAAGCTCACATTCACACACATGTCATTGTCCTGGTAGTTTCTCCCACACAGACAGGGCCAGACAAAAGTGATGCAAGTCTGATGACTAGTCCTTCCTGTATTTCCTGTTCTCCATGCAGAGAGAGAAAAAAATTCCAGAAGATTCCTTCGGCAATATAACTGATTCCATTGTGTTTTAAAACAAACATTTCAAATATTTATGACCCTCCCTTAAAGAACGACCTGAACTGTGAGGAAGGCCAGGTAGCCCGAAAGCAATCCATGCCTCTGTCTAAATCAAAAAAGCCTCCTAATTGTAAGTTCTCCAAACTGGGGGTTAGGAGAGAGGTACGCAGGCACGCAAGGCACCCCCCCATCCCCATTCTCCCCCTCCCCGCCCCCAGGTGAGGTTTGGCTGTGAACAAACACTCCCTTCTCCTGACTGACCGTAGCCTGGGTCTTCCGTCCACTCACAGTCCCTCTGCATTTCACTGTGCTCATCCCTCTGGCTCAGCCTTGATGGGGACAGGAACGTGGCTCCTCAGGGCCTATCATGGCTGGAACTGAAGAATCAGGGAGAGTACTGCTGACCCTCCCCTCCATCAACTCAGCAGAGAAGCTGGCTTTCTTCCCAGCCAAGACTCCCAGGGAGCAGGGGCCTTAGAGTTGAGCCACACTGATGTCATCCTATACCACATTTAATACGCCTTCCACAGGTGGCCAAATAAACAACTTAAGCTTTATAAAGTTTAAATATTAGCTGTTGTCGTTAAACTGTAAAAATAATATTTATTTTAATCTCTTCTCAACTGTCTCCAAGTTCAAGCAGAGGCTAGAGTTAAAGTTCATCTTAAAATACCCCAGGCTATTTTTTCTCACCTTTCTCTCCCAGGAACCTTGAGTTCTCACCAAACCAGCTTGCTCATTGTCTCCTTTTGTTCTTTGCTCAGAATAACAATCAACCTCCTTGTGGATTTTTCAAGAGCCACTCAAAGCCACTCAAAGGCTATCATCTTGGCCTTAGGCGCCTGCCCTGGTGGCCAGCACATAGCTGCCCTCCCTTCTCACTTCTTTGTGAATTTAGGTTGTGTGTGTGCATGTGTGTGTATGTCCTCACATGCACGCACACACGCATGTGCACACACGCATGTGTTGGGGTGAGGGTGAGGGGTGGGGAGATGGGTATGTGTAGGGGGTGGATCTCAGAAGCCTAGATCTGTGAGAGGGCAGAGGGACAGAGCAGGTACTAGGGCATCACTGAATGCACAAGGATGAAGATAGGAGAGAGGACAGGGCAGGCTGTCTCCGAAGAGAGTGCAGTTTTGTTTAGCCTACCCACTCCATCAGTCATCCATAAGTCCCTGTGATCTGGCAGACATATGGCCTGGCAGAGCCAGTGATCTATAATTGAGGTTACCTCTGCAACACCCTACAGTCACAGTGGCTCTTTTGACTTCTCATTCTTCTTCTTGCCTCCTGGAAACCCAGGCCTGTCACTGAAAGGACACAGAAGCCCTTGGGCAGGTGGCCTCTCAGAGAACCTCACCCTGGGGTCAGTTCATTGTTTGCTCATTAATAAAGCTAGGAACAAAGCCCATCTATCTCCCTTGGAGCTTCTCTCTGCCAGGTTACACCCTTGCCTTAGGGGTCTGACTCCCCCATGCTGTGAAATAGGACACAGTGTTTGGCTTTGTCCCTCTGAGGCTCCTATCATTCATTAGAATGTCTTCCATGAAAACAGACACCTACGTGTTAGAAGTCAATGGGGACTATATTATTCAGTCTTTCAAAAGGAAGTCTTCCTAGTGCTCACCCTTACCTGCTGGGACCTTCATTCTTATATCTGAGAGTTGGACATGGTCTTGCAGATATAGTCTTGTAATGCTTGTGGGAAGCCAGGTGTAACATCAGACTGCCAGACCCATCCCATGAAGGCCTGGCCTCCTTGGGCCACAGTCACCATGGGCAGACCCATCCCTGGGAGTGCTCTATGTCCTTGGATTGTCCCTTTGTATTCTGGGACTTTCCTGATGATCCTTGCTTGATCAAACCAAGAACTGTTCTGAGACCCAAGACAGGGGGACACCTCCTGTCCTAGGATCAACAGTCATCCTTAAATTGAAACCGTCTATGGACCTGGCCATCTGTAACAAATACATAGAAGTTTCTCTGAACCTCCAGTGTGGGATCTTGTCTCTCCCTCTTCCCTGGGGCTAGGTTAACCCAGAGCGCACCTCACAGGTCAGGTTCTGTTCCTTCGTCATTTTCCTCTTGTCCAGGCTGACTTCTGGGGTGCCAGATTTAACTTTCTCCTACAGATTCCTCCTGATGGGAACTCCAAGTGTGACCCTGTTTGCCAGAAGGCCCTGTATTTATTTGTAATCCTCTGGTATCTATCTCCAAATTCCACAAATTCAAATTCTGATTTTTGGGGTACCCTGATGTACTGTAGCCAACATTCTGGCATAGACTACAGGTCTGAGCTACTGGGCTATCATAAAATTAAAATTTTTCTTTTTTCCTTTTTAAAATCTCTGCACAGGGGACTGGGCAGTGGTGGTGCATACCTTTAGTCCCAGCACTCAGGAGGAAGAGGCAGGTGGATCTCTGTGAGTTTAGAGCCAGCCCAGTCTACAGAGTGAGTTCCAGGACAGCCAGCGCAGAGAAATTAATTCACTCATTAATTAATTAAATTTCTGCACATTCAAGTGCCTTTCTTTTATCTTGAAAAATGATATAATTTAAACATAAAAAATATTGATTTGATCATAGAAAGTGGAGAATGTATATCAGCCCTCAATATTTTAAAAGTTCATATATATATAAATTCAAGAGTTTGTGTGGGTTGTGAATACTTTATTCCATTCCCTCCAATTTTTGGCTCCCTACCACTATGCCCCAACCATTCTAAATTATTTTGGATCCTTCAGTGTACCCAGCTGTTTCTTGCCCCTATGCCCTTGTTTGTTTTGATATCCAGGTTCAGGTTCGTGGAGCATAGCATTTAATAATTTAAATGTGATTTTATAATACTTGTTAAATAAAGGTTCTGTCTTGCAGACAGTTTCCTTCAGAGTGTCTGACACATGGCTTCCTGAGCACATTGCATTAATAAATATTCATACTGTGCTACCATGAGAAACATAACCATTCTGAACTTTTGGAGACATTTATGGTAGAAATCATCACTCGTCTTTCTCTATAAAGGAAAGCAGTGGTTTTTAAGAGTGTGATGTAAAATCTTGCGGATGCTATGAACTATAACAAGATGTTCTGGAATGCTGGAATAAGAGAAACCCGGGGTGGCTGTGATCAAGAATGTAGGAACCGATAATAGTGCTGGGTGAAAACTTGCTGAAACAGTCTTCTTGGGCATTTTCCTCTGGAAATGGAACTCCAAATGAAGTTCTCCCTCTAAGAAAAAGGAACATTGTAGAGATATAAGCTAAGTTCACAACAGTAAGGATAGCTAAATAGCCTTTAAAAAAAAATCATCCGTCTAACTGCAATGTACTCAAAATGCTGAGTTGAAAAGCCAAATTAAACCCCACATGCATAAGTTTGAGCACTCAGTTTTGCCCGACATAAAAGAAGACACGGCTGCTAAGAGTGGAGAAAAGCATGAATTCAGACCAGTGAGAGGGTCTGAACCCAGCGGCTGTCCCTGGATCCCAGCGTGTTAGAAACCTATAGAGTGCCAGAGACAAAGCTGAGCATCACAGAAGCCCAGGACCCCGATTGGAGATTGACGTGAGTGAGAACAATTCTCTAAATGCAATGACACCATTTGAGTCATGAATCCAGGCTGCCTCCAGTCCCAAATCCTACCCCAACAACCAGCTGGAAAGGGCCTGGTTGGCAGAGCTCCAGTGCTTAACAGCAGTAAAATGTTCCTTGAAGAAATGCACTTTTTAGCCTAGACTTCAAAGAATTTTAGCCGATAAAATTCTCACAGGTAGAAGTTCATAATATTTTTTTATGTCAGAGAATACACAAGAAAAACATTACTATGAGTAGGAGTTTATAGAAACAAGGGTCGGATTTTAAAACAAAGAGCCTGTTAAAATAAGTAAACAAACAACAAAACAAACTGATCAGATAAATTTAAGGGGAAAACATCTTAACAGACTAATAATAATAATAATAATAAACCAACAACAAATAATTGAAACTTAAAGCTCACTAGGCAAGCTAAGGAGCAGAGTAGACACATCTAGAAAAAAGGATTAGCCTAGCGCTCGGAGCTGAAGAAATTGCACGTGATGTGATACAGAGAACTGAAAAGAACGAAATCACAAATGAATGGTAAAATACATGAAGAACAAATGGTAATTTTTAGATGATGTCTAGAAGGCAAGAACAGAGGATGAGGCAAGACTGATCTCTTTATGGAAGACGCCTAGTCTTCTGCTGCAAGAGACGCAATAAATCTCCCGTGGGAAAAGAAAACCATAGCAAGAGACGTTCACAGTGAAAACTGAAAAAAAAAAAAAAAACTGAAAAGATTTTTCAAGAAAACTGAAAAGATTCTTACTGCATAGTAAGAGAATAGACAGGTTGCCTAGAAACGAATGTCTGCTGGACCAGTAGCTTATTTTCCAAAATAACACAGGAGACCAGGAAGGTGATGGAATTATGTCTTCAAAGTTCTGAGAGAAAAGGATATATGAGGTGTAACTGGAATATGCAGCAGGCATTCTGGACACTATTATGATACACAAGGAATGTGGTACCCACCAGCAGGGCTTTGTGCCCATCAGAGAGACTCTTCTAAGCAAGAGCTTAGAAGTGTGGCTTATACCGTTAGCCAAGGTGGAAGCCACCTCAATGTCCACCCGAAGAGTCTTCCTCAGATACAGCAACTGGGCTGGAGAAGCAAGCCACAGATGAAGCACTGCTAACACGAGGAATGCAGTGAAGGAAGCATTTCTTGGATCAGCATCGCATAAGCAGAAGGCAAGTAGGCATGTTCTCCTAGCATCAGCAGATCAGGGGCAGTGCCCCCGAGAGGCAAATAAGGAGGGGTAGAGGGAAAGGGGAAAGTCGGATCAACTTATATACAAATTTAAGATCATTGTGCTTAGTTTGATCTTCTTTACACTTTGGGTTGCATAGCAATTGGCATTAGTGGCTGCCATTACTATCTTTTAAAAATAATTATTTTTACCCTGGCCATCTTGTAAGGTTTAGGCATTGCTTCTCAGTTTAAGAGAGTGAGGAAGATTTGAGGTTCAGAAAGGAACTACCTTCTTGGCTTGGTGTCTTTCCTCTGAGTATCACAGCCTTGTGCATCACATAGACACAGTAAAAATGTTAGTTCCCATAATGCACTGACTAGTTTTATGTCAACCTGAGACAGGCTAGAGTCATTTGAAAAAAGGGAATCTCAATTGAGAAAATGCCTCCGTAAGATCCGGTTGTAGAGCATTTTCTCAATTAGAAATTGATGAAGGAGAGCCCAGCCCATTGTGGGTGGGGCTACTCCTGGGCTGGTGGTCCTAGGTTCTAAAAAAAGCAGACTGAGCAAGCCATGTGAGCAAGCCAGTAAGCAGTATTCCTTCTTGGCCTCTGCATCAGCTCCCGCCTCTAGGGTCCTGCCCTGTTTGAGTTCCTGTCCTTACCTCTTTTGGTGATGAGCAGGGATTGATGTGGAAACGTAAGCAGAATAAACTCTTTCCTCCCCAAGTTGCTTTGGTCATGGTGTTTCATTGCAGAAATGGTAGCCCTGATTAAGACACTTTTACTTCTGGCAATAGGCTAAGGTCCACAGCAAGAACTAGGAAGACCGTGGATGTGAGGTACTGCATTTCAAGGCTTAAGTGGTGGAGGGGGAGGGTTAGAGGAGGAAAGAGTTGTCAGAGACACTTAGAGGCAGATTTCACTAGGGCTTAAGAACTAGCTAGGCCTGGAAACATGGCCACTCCAATTTTCCCTTAGTCTAGAAGTGAATTAGCTTTGTCTCTTATCAACCCAGCTATGGAATAGAAATTAATTAGCTTCGTAGTTTTAAATTTACAATGCTTCTTAGTTTCTTCCCCTCTTTAGGTATATCTTACTTGAAACAAGGACAAAAGAATACTTTCACCTTTCAATAAAATGCAACAGTACTGGCAGACACTTTGCCGAGACACTCAGGAAAACTCAGTGTCTGTAGCAAACAGACCGGGGCTTCAGAAGAGGCAGGGATAACTGGAGCTGTTGGTCCTTTTTTTTTCCAGACAACTCTCAAACGGCTCATGAAAGTGAATCAGAGCCTTCTGGAAGATGTTTTTACAGCCTTCCAACAAAATCAAAATCTAATTGGGTTGGAAATATCTACACCGGAGTCAAAGGTGGCATTGCCTGCTTGGAATGTGGCTTTACTGCTCTGGACAGTGGTCCCCAGTTAAGGGACCTTTTCCAAGAATTGAGAAGAGTAGGGTTTTGGGATGTAAGCAGTCAAGAAAGGTATTGTCCGGATTCATTTCTGTTTTGACTTCTGGGCTCTGTCATCGAAGGGACAAAAGGATAACGTAGCTGAACCGAAAATAAGCTTGTTAAATGTGAGGTGCATAGACACACAGCCTGGGCCCTTGTTGTATAGTATAAATTGTGCCTGTTCGGACAGAGTGAAACAGCTCCAGGACTTGGGGAGTCCTGGTAGCAATTTCAACCAACATCTTAACTTTAGGTCACTGTTTCCAGATGGAAATTCTGGAAGTCAGAGTCTTCTCTGGCTCATTGTTATTTGGGGAACAAGCTTGTTCTCAGGATTTTTCAGTATTTCCGTCTCTATTTCATAATGCTACATTTTGTGTTGGGATTAAAGGCTAAGAACACAAAGTGGGGTCTTTATTATACAGTATGCATAGGGAGATGGGGTAGAAAACTGTGTGGGGATGAGGTGGGCAGGGGCTATCCTTGTTACAAGGGTCCTACATGCCGATGCTGGTGACTTGAGAGCAACATAGTGGGGCACGTCTGGACTATCCAGGCCCCATATAGGCCCCGCTTTAGGATTCCTTAGGGCAGACTAAGAGAGGTTTGCTAATGTTACATTTGACTGCTGGAATTTCCAGGCCACTTCTCAAACTCTTATAAAAAGGAGCTTTAGGAGCTGGAGAGATGGCTCAGCGGTTGAAGTCTGTGCTTCTCTTACACAGACCCAAGTCTGGTTCCCATCACCCACGTTGGGCAGCTCACAACCTGTAACTCCAGCTCCAGGAGATCTGACGCCCCACAGGAGCCAGCAGTCAACATATAAGCACATACAGATACATGCTTCACTCATAACTAGAAATAAAATGAGTCATTTTTAAGGAGCTTTTTCTAAACCACTTTAACCAATTAAACAGTATAGCCATCACTCTGTAATTCGACTGTTTCTTTCCCCCACCAGATATTTAGCAACCCTTTGCTCCCAGCGGCAGCCTGCAGCTAAAGTCTAGCCTCCTCTCTCTTTGCGCACATTTCCTCCCTCTAGACAATTTCTGGGGGGTAGCCAGTGGTAGCGTCTCTGTGTTCTCACCATACCCAGTACACTTCAGGCAGACATTATCACGCTGTGTTAAAGTGATCTGTTTCTGCACTTGAGTCTCCTCTAGTTTCAAGAGCTTCTCAGGAGCAAGAGCTGTATCGTTTTACTTTCACACAATAAGGTGTTAAATTTAAATTCTGAACCGGAGTTCCAATATACAATAGATGCTGCGTGCCGAAGAGGCACTGCCTCATTACACAGAGCTTAAAAGAGAATCTTTGACTCACTTCCATAATTCTTAGCCACATCACTCAGACAAAGAGTACAAAAAGGGCTCGGAGTAGGAAGAGAAGATTAGTGAACATATTTCTTTGGAGAAACTTTTTCCCCCTGTGCTGTAAGAACATCCGTCTCTCCCTGCCAACATTCAGATACGGGCTTTAAAGAGCTTGTTACGCACTTCCTGATGTGATGAGCTGGGGAACAGCATGAATCAGAGTCTACATCATACTTGATAAGATGATGTGGTCTAGAACAAATGAGAGAGAAGGAGAGAGAGGGACGAGGAGAGAGACCGATGGCAGGAATAAGAGGTCTCCAGCTCTGAAGCCAATGCTGTCTCACAAAGCAAGGCACTTGGGCTTCCCTGGTGGGCTGGGCATCCTTCAACAGTGCAGCCTGCTTATCAACATGGCGCCTGGGAAAGGGGGCTGAAGCAGTGAGTCATGCCGAGGTGGACGTTCAGGGAATTGGGCTGAGGTGACAGTAGGCAACTGAGAAAGACCAATTTTTCTAAGAGGCTTGACTCATGCATGCTTCCGAAGATGCTGAGCTGATGTCCCACTGCTAGACCCAATGTCCCCGAGAGAGCTAAACTCAGTGACACCCCAGCTTTTTGTTTTAGGTAAAATGTCTTCTCCCATCCCCCTTGCCCCCAAATCCACCACGGATAAGATTGATTTGAACAGTTAACTAAATATATTGCCCATATTTAAAGCCAGCTTTTGTGCTAGGAGTATGACTAGACACTCGCCTAGCATATGTATAGGCCATGGTTTGTTCTCCAGTACAGCCCCTAATAAACTCTTAATTATTGCATATAAATAGATGTTTTTTCTAGATCCACAGAACTTATCTTATTGTGGCCATATAAAAGCCAGACATCTTGTGACAAAGTTGTCGAAGTCGACTCTGTCAAGTGAGTATTAACCATGGAGAAAGGCAGACTGTAACCCTAGCACTCTGAAAGCTAATGCAGAGTTACAAGTTCAAGCCAGCCTGGGAGACATAAAAAGTTTCAGGCCAGGTGCATACTCACCAAAACCCTGTCTCAAAAACGAAGCAAAAAGAATAAATATCAGCACAGCAGAACACTTTACGTGAAGCCGATGAACTGCTAGGAAAATACTAAAAGGCATTATATGGGCAGTGCCCAGCAAGCCTCCCTTTAAAATAGTCTCCTTTCTCAGCCTCTATCTCTGTAAGATTTTCCCTTCATGAAATCCCCCACCCCAACTCCCTGAAGACCCTATCTGGTGTTTTTCCTGCTGTCTATTTCCTATGCTGTCTCTCACAGTCCACTCTGACTTCTCTGTATGGCTTGGTCCATTGGACTCATCACTGCGAGTCTGAGCATTGGGAGTTGGCACAAAGAAGAGGCTGCGGTTATCTGTCGCCACTGTTGCTCCAGAAGGGAGAGACCTGGCTAAGGCAGCATCAGGCTTGAGGGGAGCCAATGGTTCCGAGGCCCTTCGAATCTTTTTTCACCTGGCAGCAACTTTTATTCTTTGCTGGATACTAAACACATGAGAAGTAGATGTCATTGGTTTTGTTTCCAATTGACGTACCTGCTATGACATTTTATCTCGTTAGCCACCGATACCCGGTGAATGAGGAGTACTTTACTACGAGCATGCTGGGTGGTAAATTAGAGGAAGAAGGCTGAGGAGTCAGCATCGGCAATGTAGGGGGATGGGAAGGTCCCTCATGTTCCCTAACAGCAACAATAATTTGATAACCATTGTAGATAAACTCTGCAGGAGTTTTGACCCAAGCAGGAAAATGAAAAGCCATACCTATTAGGACTAGGGCTGGTTCCAAGGCAATCCAGAAACTCCTGCCCTGTACATACATACATTTATTTATTTATTACTCATTCATTTATTCATTTGTTTGTTTGTTTGTTTGTTTTTTCAAGACATGGTTTCTCTGTGTAACAGCGCTGGCTGTCCTGGAACTCACTTTGTAGACTAGGTTGGCCTCCAACTCACAGAGACCCATCCGCCTGCTTCTGCCTCCTGAGTGCTGGGGGTAAAGACATGCTCCACCACATCTGGCAAGGTTCACATCTTGATGTAAGACCTGAAAGCCTAAAATGACTAATAGACAATACAGAGAAAAAAATATCTCAGACATTTTGGTGATGATTATTAAACATATGATGTTAAAAGCAAAAATAAGCAAATGGGGCTACCTCAAACTGAAAAAAGTTTCTATATCAGGAAGGACGTAATCATTATAATAAAGGGAAACCCACATAAAGGAAGACATATTTATATATCTGATAAGGGTTATTTTCCAAAACACATAAAGAACTTATAGAAGCCAAGAGCAACCCCAAATGATCTACTTTTGACAGTCCAAGGAGCTGAATGGTCATCTGACAGCTATATGGAAGGGTGTCCAACAGCACTAATCCTCAAGGAAATCTCACCCCACCCCACCCCGCACTTTTAAGACAAGATCTGTCTTGTAGCATATGCTAGTCTTGATTACAAAATTCCCTTGCCTCAGCATTCTGAATATTAGAATTATAGGTATGAGCCACCATGCCTGGCTGAAATACAAATGTAAACTTCAGTGGGATGGTTCCTCCACTTCTTAGGAAAGCCTTTATCGACTGGACAAGTGGTAAGAAGTACTACTAACGAGGGTGGAGGAAAAAAGGGATCTCTGTCCACTGTTGATGCTGATGTGCATTGACTGCTACAGCCATTGTGGGAAACTGCATGGGAAGTCCCCCAAATCACCAATGTAACTATCCTGTGATCCAGCAACCACACATCTGAGTATGAATCCAAAGGAAACGTCAATATCCTGTGTACCCACGCTCACTGTGATAATGTTCGGAAGAGCTCCCACACAGAAACACTCTGAGCGTCCATCAGCGGTTGAGTGCATGAAGACCTTGTGGCACAAATACACGATGGAGGATTATTCACTCTTAAGAAGAAGGAAATCCTACTATTTGTGACAACGTGAACCTGGGGGATGTTATCCTAGGTGAAATAACGTAGACACTGAAAAACAAATAAAATGAGTTCACGTATGTGTGAGATCTTAGAAGCAGAGCGGTGGAGGGGACCACCAGGGGCTGACGGTAGGTGAATGGGAAGATATTGGTAATAGGGTACCAGCTTTTAAATATGAGATAAATGAGTTCTAGGGACTTAATGCACAGTTATAGTTAATGGTGTTAGACACTCAAAACCTGCTGAGAGAGTAGTGTTTGCATCACACACATACAGCGTATATATACACACATGCATACAGACACATACTTATATACAGACACATACACACATAATCACATAGAAAAATGATAACTGGAGTGAAAGACAGACTCATTAGTTCTATATAATGTCATCTCATAGTGTATATCAAATAATCACATACATCTTACATACAGACTCTGTGCTTATCAGTTACACCTCAGCAGAACTACTGTGCAGAGGGGAGAAGAGAAAGGAGGTCTGGAAGGAACCAGGAAAATCTCTAATGTTGGAAACTATGGAGACATCAGATGTAAAAGGTGCTTCGTTTTTCAAAATCTTGACCTTGCCTTTAAGGTACATGAGGTTTGACATCTCAGACCAAATACAAGGCATCTCTTCTCAAGCTCATGCTTTCCCCGGGCTCTTGGAACAGAGTGTCGGGTCAGTGGTTTGCCCTCAGTAGAGTTTTCACAGCAAGAGCCCAAGCCCAAGCCAATGTGTGCTATAAATTATATGTTAGTTATTTTTCCTCACTTAAGTGAGCACATGTGTTCTGTTGCCAGATGCCCCAGGCAGTGATTAGACAGCATCCTCTGTCCCTGAGCCCAGGTACGCAGCACCGGGTACCCTGGGATTCCAGGGAAGCTGAGCACTTCATAGTGTGTGCCTTTGGGGAGTCATGAAAGCCACTATCTTGCAATTCTGTTCTTCACAAGTGTATTTGCCTCGAGGGTAGGAAACTGAAGCTGGAGAATAGGCCACATGTATTAAATGGTAGGTCTCATGCTTCCTGCCTCGGAAAATGAGCGTTCGCCGTCAGACAAAGGGTTTATTAAGGTAAGTGGAGCCTGGGGTGCAGCTCGGGAAAGGGGCGCGTGCCTTGTTGAGTGAGGTGCGGCAGTGTAGGAAAAGAGTAAGTGGCATTTATTGGTATCAGGTAATAATGTGTTTGTTACATCTGTGAAAGTGGAACATTTCATTGATCTATTCACCTGGAATATGAGAAAGCAATGCTAGTTCGTTTTGTTTTGTTTTGTTTTGGGCCAAACTTTTAAGTCTCAGCCTGCATTTTAGGAGAACTCTCAGAGGAAAGCCCAAAAGCTGCCTGGGTCTTGGCAACCATGACTAGCAGCGTATTCTTTCTCATCGTGATTGTTCCCCGCTGGTGCTGTAGAGTTTCCCTCTTCAAGAAATTTACAGAAAGGCAGCAGAACAAGTCATTTGGGGTTTGGACTCCAAAAGGCTGCTGGGAAATAGCTTTTGCTACCTCATGAACCTGATGAAGGTGACTGCCTCCTGAGAGTCAGCTGACTAAGCCCAAGCACCTGACATCCCCAGCGCCATGAACAGTCTCACTGACAGTAAAATCGCAGTTTTCTAAATAAGAAAAGAACACAGGTTTTGGAGGCAGATAGACCTAGACTAGCTTGTATTTCCTTTGTGTATGTGGTATTAATCAGTGGTGATCATGGGTAATATGAAATTCCTGACTGCTGGGAGGAAGTGGTCAGGGGCTGAACAGAATCTCACCGAGGCTCATGCATAAGTCTTCCTTTGCTCATTAGCAAATTATTTGAAAAATGATTTGATTTCATATCTTCTAATCACCCTTCTAAGAGTCCTTTTTTGCTTTCGCCTGTCACTTTAGGCCTTTAATGCACTCAGGTAAAAAATGAGGAGGGTAGAACCCACCTCCCCTTGTTGAGAAGATCACACCTGCCTTGTGGTGGCCTCTCTGATCACACTTGCCTTGTGGTGGCCTCTCTGATCACACCTGCCTTGTGGTGGCCTCTCTGATCACACCTGTCTTGTGGTGGCCTCTCTGATCACACTTGCCTTGTGGTGGCCTCTCTGATCACACCTGCCTTGTGGTGGCCTCTCTGATCACACCTGCCTTGTGGTGGCCTCTCTGACTGATCACACCTGCCTAGTGGTGGCCTCTGACTGCTGTTCCTGGTATACATACTGACTTCCTCTTCCTCCTCCCAACTTTATTCCACCTCGCAGACTTTTCCTTTTGCTTAGATGTTCCTCCCACTTCCCCTTGCTTGGCTACTCCACGCTCAAATTGAAAGCTAGCTCCTCTAAAAAGTCCCTCTAAGCACAGAATACCACCATCATAACCAAGAAGACTCAACAACCCTTTCATAGGGGTCGCTTAAGACCATCTGAATATCCAGATATTTACATTATGATTCATAACAGTAGCAAGATTATAGTTACAAAATAGCAATAAAAATAATTTTATTGTTGGGGAGGATGTCACCACAACATGAGGATATGCTACCTTAAAGGGTCACAGCATTAGGAAGGTTGAGAACCACTGCTCTAAGATAGTCTGAGACCAGCCTGTGGTGGCAATCAGCATGGTACATAGTAATCATGTATTTGCTCACCTGTCTTCTCTTCCCAAACTTTGAGGTCTTATACTTCAGTCATGATTATCTCTTAAGGATTTGTGGTGCGAGGTACAATAATAAATGTTCAATAAATACTTGTTAAATAAATAATGTATGCAAAACTCCTAGAAGCTGCTCAACAAACAGTTGTTAAATTAATAATGTATGTGGTGCTCTGAAAAGAATGCTAGCACACAGGAAGAATTTAACATCAGGAGTTGTGATTTCGAGGTGGACGGACTGTGAGTCAATCCCCATCAAGGCCGCTTCCAGAGGTGATGTGAACCATTGACTGCAAGATTTAAAATATCAGGCTGGGTCTCTGATATATGACTCTGGAAACTGAATCTACGGGAAACAAACAGTGGGCACCTGGGAAACTATTGCTGTCCAAACTTCTGCTTATTTTAAGTTCAAAGTCTAGGGGTCTTGGTGTCTTTCCTAAGTTCTCTTCTTTTCCAAAGGCCGACGTGTAGATGGTATGCCTCGCCATGCAAGAGAGCTATGTGTTGCCATCAGCACCAGGGTCATGTCCGTCTTTTGAACTTCCCTGTGCTACTGGCCACATCCTACACTCAGTATCCTACATGCCTCTGCCTCCAGCTGCCTGAAGTTTGCCATCTCTCTTCTTACGTAGGATGCAAGCCATCAGCTTTCAATCTCATGCTCCTATGAAGCTGTCAGACAAAAGCCTGGGTCAGTGGTTTTGTACTCTGTAGCTCTCACGCGGAGAGTCTGCACCCAGCGAGGGCCACTGACTGTCTTTCTGACAGATGAAAATATGAGGCATGGAGAAACTGACTAGCATGTGATTACACACAATACCCTTGGAAAGGGATGTCCGAAGAGCAAGAGCAGTGTCCGTGTCTCCATCTTCTGCTCTCCTCCCGCTGCTCTCAGAGGGCTTCACGTATGCTATAGCAGTGTCCAGGACACTCCTTACCCCTAGTTGCTCTCAGAGCACCTTCTACACACTGTTAAGATGGTTGGACTTCCAGATTCAGGTGATAAATGAGATGTGAGGATCTGAAATATGACACGGCATGATCAAGATTCACCAGCGTTTCCTTTCTCTGGGAGCCTAAACCAAGGCCTTTATTCCACGTGCTTTGTGAGAAATCAAAAAGGCTGTTTCTTTGTTAATTTTTTATATTTATTTGTGTGTGGGGGGTGGGTGGGTGTATGTGTGTGTGTACGCACGTGCGCACGCGTGGGTGCGTGCACATGTCAGGGTGCACGGGTGGAGGTCAGAGGACAGCTTATGGGAATCAATTCTTTCTTTCCACCACGTGGGTCCTTGGGATGGGATCTGGGTCAGCAGGCTTGGCAGTATGTCCCTGGATCCACTTGAATCTCACTGATCCCAGGAAGGTATTTTCTGGTAACTGAGTGTTTACAGCAATGCTCCTGAGAGTCAGAGAAAGTCTGTCATAGGCACCACCCTCCCTGGGTAGTGCCTTCTGCTGTAAGGGCACAGAATTGCCAGGGCCCTATTTTATGCCATTTAACCTCACCAAGCTATAGTCAGCTACTACTATTAAATTAGCTCTGTGTTCTCATAGGAGTAACCCCTACCTTTCATCCCTACTTCCCCAGAGTACCACTTCTTTTCCTAAATTTATCTGCCAAACTGTCAAAATGCTTAGTCACTGTAGACTTTGGGTGAAACTGATGACCATTAGGTAGCATGTGAACCAGACAGCGATGTTACGGGCTCCCTCAGGGGAAAGTATTCCAGACCATAGGACAGTGAAATGAAGAAGGAAAGGAGGGAGAGTGGAAAGGAAGGGAGAATCTCTAGAGGACCTGATTTAGTCCTGGCCACCTGCCATCACTGTACTGAAGCTACCCCTGTCCAATACTTCCCTTCCATGTCTTGGACATTTTGCTCCTGTGGCTGTCAAAAACCAAACAGGAGTTCTGGCTGTGTGTGCCTTCACCATCCATAGAAGCACAAATAGCTGGTGCTGAATCCCTCTCTGCATCTAGACCGAGTAATTCAACTTGAGGTTCAGGCAAATAAGATGAGCACCCATAAACTGGGGTGATAATTGCTTCCTGAAAAGAGGAACTCATTAGCAATTATAATAATGAGAGAGCAGTCAAAATAATACCCATATTTATCTAGTAAATCATTTGAGATGAGCCATTGATGCCACCTGAGGATTCTCCTTCTGGTTTAATGAGAAGAGAAAGCCATAGGTTAGTCACACGAAAAAGCCAGGGCTAACGAAAAAGGACTTGCTAGAGAAGGGGTCATCTGAAAAGAGTAGTGACTTTGGAT
This sequence comes from Cricetomys ansorgei, assembly GCA_026225945.1. NCBI lineage: Eukaryota > Metazoa > Chordata > Mammalia > Rodentia > Nesomyidae > Cricetomys > Cricetomys ansorgei. The sequence continues at coordinate 28,979,643 of JAMJFZ010001038.1, forward strand.
ACGAAACATGGGGTAGTGATTGCTGGGAAGGACATGCCATCCTCCTTGGTCTCCTGGGTACCTGTTCAGCCAGAGTCCATGTCATTTGGATGTCAGACCAGTTCCTTGATGCTGCCCTGAGATTTTTACAGTCATATCTGTTTTTATTTCCTACTTATGATTGTTTAGTTACAGACTATCTGCCTGCTTCTTTCTGTCTCCCAGAAATCAAGCCACATACCCCTACAGCTGTCTCCAGAGAGTTGATAAGCAATGGTGGTGTGAGCCTGCAGCTCTCAGAGCTGAGTCGGCTCTTCCCTCCTTGCTGCCATAACCAAAGCCTCCCTATCTCCCTCCATACTGCTCAGACCCAAGATGGCCTAGAGTTATAACTAGATTCGTTTGCTTGTTTATGCGTTTTGTTTCATTTGAGACAGGGTATCTTTAGGTAGTTCTGGCTGTTATGGAGCTCTCTATGTAAACCAAGATGGCCTCGAACTCAAAGAGATCTTCCTGTGTCTGCCTGCCAAGTGCTGGGATTTAAGGATCAATTACTATACCCAAACCTAGATTTTTAACAGTCCCTTCCTGACTTCTAGTATGTAATTTAGGTATGGTATGGTACGGAATTTGACACCCCCCCCCACACACACCTGAAAACCTTTATCAACCTTCTTCATTCCCTGGGTTCATCTCTCCCTTCCAGGAAGTTGCTTGAAGCTCTAATTATTCTAATCCTTGGGAACTGAGGGAAACTGAGGGGCATTGACAGCCCTTTCCCATCAGGCCTCTGTGATGCTAACCATGATGGTTATCTCGGCTAATGAAGCTAATGAAGCTCTTCCTGGGACCTGAAGAGCTGCTCTCCCACTCCAGGCCAGGATGCTGTAGTTCTGCCAATGAAACTCATATGTAGGGTAAATGTATCTCAGCTTCCCTTCTACACCTGCAAGACCTGCAACTGTAGCAGTGGTGCTAGTCTTTCCTATGCCCTAGTAACTCTAAGGTTACCTGATATATACTAGTAAGTATAATTTTAAAGAATTACTTTTCATAACATCAAGTTCATCAAAATGCTTTTTTTTTTGTTTTTGTTTTGTTTTGTTTTACTTCTCTAGAACTCTTCAAGCCTTTAGCATTAATATTCACATGAATGTCACAGAGGTATTTGTGCTAGATTAAACCATCTGGAACTATGGCTGGATCAGTCAAAAACAACTGAGCAGCCAGATATGGTGGCACATACCTGCAATGCCATCAACTGAGAGGCTGGTGCAGGAAGGATCGCAAGCTCAATGGTGCGCTGAGCTGCACAGCAAGGCCCGACAGCAAGGCCCTGTCTCAAACAAACAAAACAATAACAGAAACTCAAACAAAAACTCCTAGCCCTTGGCAGTTTCACATGGCCAAATCTAACGTCACTCAGCTCCTCCAAATTTGCTTGACAACAGAACTCTTCTGGGAAAAACTTTGATTGGTGTCACTTTGGGAACCACTGTTTCAGGCACTGTATTACAAACACTACGAAGTACGCAAGGCGTGTGTGTCATTGGCCTCAGGTGATGCTCACATCCAACTAGATACTGGGCTGAGCAGAACTGAAAGTCCTCTAAAGAGCAGAAAGGAGATCCCACCAGGTCTTAAGACCAAGTTTCCAGGAAGAATTCTGTCATTATGGTTTGGATCTCAAAGTGTCCTCCGCAAGGTCGCATGTTTGAACACGTGTTCAATAGCTGGCATTGCTGTTTGCGGGGCTTGTGAGGCCTGGCCGGTGGATCACAGGGAAAGGCTACTAAAAATTCTCTATTTCTTTCCCTTCAAGATATGAACAAGCTACACTCTAAGTTCCCACTGTCATGGACCCAGCTGTGCCAGCCATTGTGTCTTCCGCGCCATGATGAAAACTGTGAGCCAAAATAAATGTCTTCTTTCAGTTGCTTCCGTCGAGTGTTTTGTCAGAGTGATGTCAAGAGTAACTCATTCAAGTGGCTGAATATGACATTTTCCAACTTCATAGGAGAGCAAAGACACATTATCATATAGGATCCTGACTGCTGCAGCATCAAGCAGAAATTCTTTAACTGTACGACTGCTTTCAAGTTTAGTTTTAATAACTCAAAAACTTCCAGTAGGAAAAGCAGACAACAAAAGGATCCCCCCATATTAGTAACTATTTAAAATCATTTGTAATTTGGCTTTGAAAGGTAAGAAACAAAGAAAAAGAAGTCTTAGTGATTAACCCATGGATGACTTTGGGTTTTGCCTTCTTAACATTTCCTTAAATGTTACCATTGTCTTTCACAGTGGAACAAAATCACATATTACATGGCATAGTAGAACGCAGGTGTTACAAAAGTGGAAATAAATGGAAAAGGGAGGTTTTAAGCAGGGAGGAAGAGGGAGGGCAGTATAAAGGGAGAGGGGGAAAAAGAGGTAAATAGCATTAAGGGTACTTTTTTCTAGACAGCATTTCCCTGTTGTAGCTCTGGCTGGCCTGGAACTCACTCTGTAGACCAGGCTGGCCTGGAACTCACAGAGATCCTTCTGCCTCTGCCTCCTGAGTGCTGGGATTAAAGGCATGCACCACCACTGCCCGGCTATAATTTCTAACTGTATTCTAAATATTTAGTCTTATACACACAGGCAAATGTAGCTCTCACTCCTCATCAAAGAAGCTTCTTTTTGTAACAGATGGAGACTACTACAGAGATCCACAACTGGTCAAAATGCAGGGGACGTATTTATTACTCATTCAGTGTTTGAGTTCATACCAAACTATCCTCTAAGAAAATCCCAATACACCTGCTCCTATCTTTCCAGATGGGACAGTAATGTCAAAGGAAAGATCAGATTAAGACCTTCTAGCCTCTTTACTTACATGGGCAGAGTTGAAGACCTGTGATGGTTAATTTGCCAACTTGATTGGATTAAGAACACCAATGGCATTAATAAAGTACCCCTTTGGAAGTACTTATGAGGGTGTTTCCAGAAGAGGATTAACTGAAGGGGGAGGGGGAAGACCAGCTCTGAATGTGGATAGCATCATCCTATGGAATGGTGTCTTTGACTGAATTAAAAATGAGAAAGCCAGATGAGTGCCAGAATTCTTCTCTCCCTACTCAAGGGTACACTGAGATGTGAGCAAGGCCCGATATATATATATATATATATATATATATATATATATATATATATATATATATATATATATATTTCTGCAGTCATGGAGCTACCTGCCATCATGTCTTCCTGACCCTACGGACTAAGCTAACCAACCACCCATAGCTGAAGAAGTCATTGATTCTAGAGAAGAATCTATTGCTTCCATTTCCCTAAACCATTAAATATAATTTCTAACTGTATTCTAAATACCTATCCTTATACCCACAGAGACTGTAGGTATAAGTATAGCCTTCCTACAATGGACTCTAGTCCCTCAAACCATGAGCCAAAATAAATCCCTCCTCTCTTTAATTTTTTTCTTGTCAAATATCAGGTCACAAAGATGAGAAAACTCACAAGTCAAAGACCTAAAGGTAAAGTGTTTCCCTTTAAGCAGCTCCCCTCTCTCCTCACCCAGAAGAAGCCCACCCACATAAGATTCCAAAACCTACAGACATTCTTAGCACACAATGACTCGTGTGTGCATTTAAGGTATGTGTGTACATGTTCATGTGTGTGAACATATTTGGGTAGGAGTCTGCACACACGCTCATGCTAGTATGCACAGCGGAAGTCAGTGCTGGGCATCCTCTCTCTTTCATCTTGTTTTTTGAGGCAGAGTCTCTCACAGCTTACAGACTGGGCAAGACTAGCTGGTCAGCGAGCTCTCGGGATCCTCCCATCGCCACCTCCTCAGCTCTAGGATGACAGGCATGCACAACCATGCTGAGCTTTTTATGTGGGTGTGGGGGATCTGAACTCAGGACCGTGAGCTTGTACAGCAAACACTCTCCTGAGTTGTCTCCTCGGCCTCTAAGAGCTCCTTTCTAAAGCCTGCATGTTTTTTTATTTGAAACATCCACACGCTTTGCATATGGTGTCCCAGCAAGGCCTCAAGCACTTCCTGAGTCTCAACATTTCAAAATACTGTACACTTATAAGGGGAAATGGCAGCAGGAAGCATTAGTAGCATAAATGCGCTATTATAGCTAGGACACCGAATAGTTTTGTGGGTTCATTTGGGCACCTGGCTGACATTCATAAGCTGTGTCGTGGAAAGTATCATCTTTTCACTTAGGACTGCCACAGCAGCACCTCTGCAGGATGTTGGTGGAGGATGAACTTAGAGTTCCTCTGCCTGTGCCTCCAGGCACAGCCTGGCCTGAGGGAACCCTCAAATGTAGTACCATAGGGCTGTTTGGAAAGGCCTGACCAACTGAAGAGGTCCCTTTTCTCTTCAGACCTCAGTGGACAATTTCTCTGCATAAAGGACATCCTGGAGGTCTGATCTCCTTCTCTCCACCCTGTCCCACTCCCAGATGCAGCCTGTTCAGAAGCTCTGGGCCAGCAGTGATTGGCAAGCCCATCTCCCTCATTCCTTGAACACTGTCCTTGTGAGGGAGCTGGCTTAGCACCCAGGCAGAGTGCCTCTGCAGGGCAACCCCACAGAGCTGCCCCAAGGTGAAGGCGTCTGCAGCAGCAATGGGGAGCTTGGCTGGTTTTTGCTAAGTTTCCACAAGCTTACACTGAAGATATCAGATGAAGGTCACCTGGCCTAAAGCCAAAACGAGGACAGCATGACTCTCCCGTTGACTGTGACTTCTCCTTAGCTACAGAGACAGTCACTGAGACGTGTCCTGTCTTCAAAGAAAAGAAGTGGATGGGAAATGTGGTCTCTGGGCGGATAGAAGCTAAAATCAAAGGTCAGCTTCTTGCCTGGAGTGATTCATTATCTGCCTCTCCCTCCACAGGGCTTTCCATCAGGACCTGCCTGGAAAGGTCCTGAACTTCAAAGGCACTTGACTGAGGCTGTTCTGGGGTCGACAAGATGTACCTTCTTACACTATATAGTGCTTGCTTTAAAAAATAAATTTCTTTCTTTTAAAAAAAAATTTTTTTGAGACAGGGTTCAGGCTGGCCTCACACTCATGGTAGACCCTGCCTTGGCCTCTCAAGTACTGTGATTACAGTGCGAGCCACTCATGCCTAGCTGAGCTTACCCTTACCCTCCCACACCTTATACCACTTTACAAAGGGTTTGCCAGCCACTGCACAGAATGATGGTCCCTGTGCTGTTACGTTCTGCTCCTGGAGCCTGAAGGTTTTTGGCAAAGGGGAGAGTCTGTCATCAAACACAGGACAGGAATGCTGTGCTGGGTCGTTGTGCCAGAGGCAAGGCTACAGAATGCTAACTGGTACCGCAGGTGCAGAGAAGCAGAGGTTGGCTCCAGGAGCTGGGGCCCATGTCATGGTGAAGAGTGAAGGAACAGGAAAGGAGACCCAGCTGTCATGGAAACCAAGGAAGGAGTGTTTCCTCAAGGTCCTAGGGCATCTGTGTTGAGAGCTGTTGTAAAGGCTGTTGTAAAGAGAGGGAAGAGAGAAGCAAGCTAGGCTTGGCAATGTGAGCTGACTAGAGGTACTGACAGCTGTAATATCTTTGTCTAGTGGGGACTAAAAAGCCAACTGGAGGGAATCACAGCTAGATAGGTAGTTGGCAGCCAAGCTTTGGTAAGTGCTTTATCAAGCTCAACTTGCATAATTTCCACAGAATCCTATAGTATCAACTCAGAGATGGCTCTCAGATCAAGAGCAGAGGCACAAAGAGGATTAAGTAACTTACTCAGGTAAGTAACTTACTCAAGGCTGCATAGCTAGAAAGTAGTTCAGCCAGGAATGGACAGGCAGGCTAGCTCTACTCTGTGTTCAGAACCACCAGGACACCGGCAGATCAGCCTTGCAATAAGTTTGCTGACGAGGAGAGAGCGATACAGGGTGGGCAGCCGGAGCAGTTATGAGGCTGAGAGACAGTTTTTCTCTTTAAGATGGAAAATCCTGACACCTGGACTGTGCGCAGATTGGGGTGATAGAGGTACAGGGAAGATAGATGGCGGGCGACAGCTAGAGGAAGTGTGCGTGAGCTGGGGGATGACACAGATGGGGAGCGTGCGGAACTGACCCTTGATAGAGCGGGGCAACTCTGCACCCAGCCATGTAGCCCGGGGCCGGGGCGGTGCAGAGGAAAGGACACTCCTGAGTGTGGTGTCTGAGAATGAAGAGGTGAAGGAATACTTGTTTGGTAGTTTCCATTTTCTCAGTGAAGGGTGAAGCCAGACAGTTATCTGAGACCAAGGCGGGGAGAAGAGATGGAATGAATGGAACAGCCATTCTGGGAGCCGGAGTGGGAAGAAAACGCAGCAAGGGATCAGGATACATAGATAAAAGGCACCCCCCCAGATATTACTGACGCTGTTTCTCAAATCTTCCTTGACTTTAATTCCATGAAATATTTCATTTTAAATCGACAAAAAAGAAAGAGAGGAAACTTTTCTCTCGTTGCTGCCACCCTGGTAGCTATAGACCGGCATTAGCCCCATTTTACAGGTAGTGAAACTGAAGCTTTTAGAGGGTAAGCATTCACAATTGTCAGACAGTCTAAAGCCAGAGCCCAGTGAAAACTGTTCCCCTCTTCCTGACAAAAATGATCATGACAAAGTTGAGGTCCTTAGTGAGAGAAGCAGATGAGCACCAGGAACAGACATTCATAAGGAAGTCTGGCTGGGAACATAAAAGAGGCAATTAAGGTACCTAGAAAAAGCAAAAGGGACTTCAAAGCAGAAATGGCACAGGAGCTGGCTGCTGAAAGAAGCTAGTCACTGCAGTGGGCGAAGAGCATGTGTTCAGATGATACACAAGTATTCATGGGAACTCTATGACCCTGGAGACTTCAATTTAATAGGTTCCAAGAGATAAAAGTTAGACTCATCTTTTATTGTCTTTGTGGGGTTTGAAGTGTTAACATGGTCAAGACTGAGCTCTGCCAGGTAAGATTCTGTCACCGGGCAAGCTTGTATGGTGCTGCCAAGCCTTTTGCCCCACGGTCTAGCTTGAATATTGTGGGGGAAATGGGAGGCCATGATCTCCTTTGCTCAAGCTTCCCTCATCTATTTTAGCCACCTTCATAAAGTCACACCAATCTCCCCCCTCTCCGAGTAGTTTTCTTCTTTCAACACCTTCATCAGTCATATGATCTCGTATAATTTAAGAATAGAGAAGTTTCATGGAGTCCTGGGCTTTGGTGACCCATGACAATCTACTCTGCAATATTTGTGATTTCTTGGTTCTGATCTCTCTACCCCTCTGGATATCCAACCCTTCTCTCCTTCCTTTCTCTACCTACACCCCTGCATGTCAATGCCTGTCACCTCTCTGTCCCTGGCCCCTCTGTCCTATGGGCTTTCCTTAGGTCACACCCCCATAAACCATTCCCTGCTTGAGCTGTTGACACTCACATCCAATCCTATCCCTGACCCCCTCCCAGCCTCTTCCCCATGCTTTCTGCTCTTTCCTTAACGTCTTCATCTGATGGTCCCAGGGAACCTCAAACCCAATATGCACCAAACTTAAGGAACTCCCCTGTCGTATGTCTCTCCTTCAGCTCACTCTGCCCCATCCAGCCCCGGGGAACTCATCCCAGGATCTGCCCTTCACCCCCTCCTCTGCTATTCCTCAGCACCGATCTCCTCCTCATGTTTTTCACATCTGTTTCTCTTCCCCAAGCCTCTACGATCTTTCTGTTATCGTCTTTGTCATCCTGACAGCAGCTGCCATCCTCTCTCATTGCCTCCAGACTTCTCCCTATCTAAGGTGAAAATTTAGATTCCTATCCTTGAGAATCTTTAGAGCCAATCATCACCAACAACCAATCCCTAGCTCTCAATCTGGCAAATAAGGTCGTATGTGACCGGGAGTTATCTCTGCCCCAGATCTCAGCACTTCTCAGAATTCATGTTGTGATTTTATGGCAAAGTAGAAAGCAGCTTTCTGTGCTGCCTCATGAGTTTTAGCTTATCTTGTTCCTTTTACATACAGTAGTCTTTCTCTTTTTAACTTGGTTTCCACTAACTCATTTTTTTAAGAAAAACACAGACATCTGGCTCAGGAAACCTTCTCCAATGTACTGGACAAGGCAGGACTCCCATGACGTCCTGTGCCTATAGTTCCATAACATAGGAATGACATCATTGGGAATTTTCTTCTACTGTTAGACTTGACATTTGTTAACATCTTGGTTGTCTTTGTCCCGGTGCCTAATGTAACAGCCAACAGAGAGTAGATACGCTGCTATATCATCCACCAAAACACACCACCCTCAGGTAAGAGATCCTAACTTCCCCACCCTTGGGCTCCAAGCAGCACTTGACAAATGAGTGAATGCTGGTGCCATAGATAGCCATGGTAGAAGAGTCGGGATCACATAGCTCCTCAAGTGCCAGGACATTCCGCCTGGAGAGTGTATATTCTGAGAGAGGTTTGAAAGGGTTAAACTCCCTATTAAGGGAGCAATCTGCTGGGTCTGCAGAAGACGGCAGCCCCTCCCATGAGCTCTGCTGTGGAACTGTTAATTGAGAGGAACTATGATGAATAAAGGGGCGTGGCAAAGGGCGGGGATTGGCTGGCACTGAGAGCAGACGCTGGGTTTCCCCCAGGTGGGTTCTGTTTGTATCTAGAGGAAAGCTTTCCTCTGAGATGATCAATGTCCCTCTCCCCAGTCTGTCACCCTTATGGTTTGTCCCTGTTTTTGCAACTGCAACATTTAAATGGTGAAGAGGGCAACCGGGGTCAACAAAAGAGGAGCCTCAGTTGATTCTAATGGGTCTCTAAACCTTAGGGTGGAGGACCCACATTTTGAACACCCACCTCTGGCTGGTCCTCCTGCAAAACCAGTCAGGCTGGTTGTAATGTATTATTAGAAAGCCCACACGCCTGCCCTTGGGACAACAGAAACACTTGTTTCATGTTTCCCATCCTGGGGACCGAAGCTTGGGTGGTGGGGGAGGAGGGTGATGGTGGGAGCAGGAGCAAGCACCTCAATAGGGTGTTCAGACTGAGCGAGAGTGGGTTTAAAGCTGCCCACCCCTTATACATAGAGCTCCAGGGCCATGAACAAATGACTGATTTCTCTCAGGCGATGACGAACTTTCTCAAGGGTTAGTGAAATTCAAGATGCTACCACAAGGCACCTAGTACAAGGCAAGAGGAGAGGTGCTTGCAAAGTGCTAGCTCCTGACACAGGTGCTTCCCGAAGACATTCACAGAGGCTGGGATGTCTGGATGGAGATAACCCTGACCTCCATCTATTGCTTCTCAGAGGGAGCTGGCCCAGCACAGCGAGGGCAGGGCTGCCCAGATGCCCTGTGCAGACCCTGCAGAGCCCCTGTCTGCCCTCTTGCTGAACATGAGTGAAGGAGATGAAATCCTGTTTCAGGGGAATTTTCAGGGGGTTTTCTAGGCTGTCTGTGGGAAGTGACAATTCTCTGGGTCTCTTTACAGACTTTTTATTGTTAATCACTCTCCTTTGTACCACCTCTCCCTTCTTTCCTTTTCTTTTTTAAACTGGAAAAGTTGGAAGATTGGTCCTTTAAACAACCCCTAGAGCCAGCATGCATGTCTTTCTGACACTGTAAGGAGTTGGGACTAACATTGAATCACTACCAATTTCAAGAGAAAAACAAAACGCTTTTGTTTTCCATCTCTTTCCAATCAGAAAGGTAAATGATGTCCTGAGGGGGAAAAGCAACTGGAATGTAGCTGAGGAGCCAAAGGTGGCAGATGGGCTTGCTTCTTTTTATTGTATTATGTTTTCATTTCTGGAGCATTAGGCGGCAATAACCACCAGGGTCTCTCCTCCAGGCTCTCCTGGGAAAATGAGGTGCCCATCTTCTAGCCAGGGCTGACGCAGGGGTGTTGGTGCGAGTGGCTCAGCAGTACAGAGAAATTATATCCACAGAAGAGAGCTGAAGCACATTCTTACCTGCTTCCTTCTGGGGGCTGAATAGTGGCCTGTGTTGTGTTCACCCCCAGCCCCTGCGGTCCATTCTATGCAGGTCTGTGCCATGGCTTTAGTGTGCCTGCACATCTCAGTGAAGTCCCCAGCATGGCACACATCAGACCACAGCTGCCTAATAGGGATGGGCTTCCCATGACAAACCACCAACCAGAACCTTCCATGAGTCTGAGCAGGTGCCCAAGCGCTGTGTGTGCTGCTGAATTTGGTTATTGGCCTCTTCCTGACCAGTTGTTAGATCAGATAAAGACTCAAGTGAGGCCCTGTGGCACAGCCCAGAAATTCTTAGTACCTCCCAAAGACCCTGTCCCTGTTCTTAGTCAGAGAGAGAGAGAGAGAGAGAGAGAGAGAGAAGCACATTACCTCCAGAAGATGATCTGCCCTAAGGAAGCCATGGCGAGGGATGAGTTCCTTCCCTCAGTGGGGCTGGGTTCTGGTGAGTGGAGCTGCTTGCCACTGCCCTCCTGGGTGTTGTGACTCACAAGGAGCTCCTGTGTGCTGGCTTTAAATAGTGCAGGCCAGGAGGGGTGTATGCAGCTGTGAACAGCTCAGGTATGAGGAAACAGCTCTGTGAAGCCAAGGCCCAGGGACGCCTTTCCAGATCCTGACCTGTGAGACGGTAAGGAGAAGTTTCCCAGACCCCATCTCGGGACTTAAATTCATATAGGTCTTTATCCTCCACCTGGGTAAGGGAGAGAGCTAAGGAGATCTACATCACTGTCAGAGGAGTTCCAGGAGGCTGCAGGGTGAGTGGAAGTGCTGGTCCCTGCTGGTGCTGACCTCAAACATAGACTGGGTCCCCGCTGATGGAGTCTCTCTCTCATGCATCTGATCCCTGCTGGTGCTGACCCCAGACAGTGGACAGGGTCACCCCCCCCCCCATAAAGACATTCTCATACATCTGATTCACACTGGGGCACCACAGAGAGGCCTGAATGGAAGTGACAAGAACCTTAATTTCTTACTGCAGACATGACAAGGCCCAGCTAGGTGAGCAAATCCTTTCTGAATTCTTTTCAGTGAATGAGTGAGGGGACCTGCTCCCCTCCCCCCATTTCTTATTTCTGTTTGAGACCCCAGAGATGTAGAGGATGCAGTGCACGGGAAATTGCTCAGGGTGAGTCAATTAGCATTCAAATTTTTCACTGCACGGCAAATCAGTCTCTCTCTCTCTCTCTCTCTCTCTCTCTCTCTCTCTTTCTCTCTCTCATCTTTGAGATGAGTAGCCCTGGCTGCCTCACACTTCTGTCAATCCTGCCTCAACCCCTGAGCACGGGGTTACAGCCTAGGATGCTTCCTTCGTACTGTCTCCTCTAGCCTTGGAAGGAGAATGTCATTGATGGCAAAGTGACTTTAGAGGAGAGATGCCCCAGGCCTCCAGTGCTCACTCCAGATTGGACCAGGGGCTTTCGGAACCACCAGACAGTGGAGCTGAGGAGGGAGGACTGAGTGGCAAGAAGAGAAGATTCAGAAGTCAAGCACAGGCAGGTCAATTTCCTGTGTGGTTTCAAAACAGACACTTTGCCTTGCTCTATGTCTTACAGGGTTAGTGGATTTAGGAGAGGGTCCACATGCCTTCGCTTCTCCTAAAATAAGCTAAGAGCAATGCCCTGGAATCTACAAAGTGTCCATGAGATGAGTCCTTCCAGGGTTTGGGAAGCCATAGTCACTGGAGGCTCTAGTTTGCCTAGATCATCTATACATTCTGACCAAGGACACAGAGATTCCATACACTCAGCGAGCCCTATAAACAGTGGCCCCCACCTCCAACGCTCTTCCAGCCACCGTATATCATCACTAAGGGGAGGCCTAAGGAAGGCCCTGGGAGAAAACAGGAGAACCTAGTAGACAGCCCTCTGGGAGAGGAAGTCGCCAGGGAGCAGCTTCTGGAAGGAAGCTGGCTGAAGAAGCCATAGACCATGCAGTGGACATTACCACAGCAGGGATGTAAAGCTGAAAAACATTCTGCCATTTCTGGAAAAGCAAACTGATATCACTGCAGTTCTGGCTGTGAAACTGCAACAGTAAACACATGAGGAAATGGGGAAGGGTATTGTGGTGTGTGTGTGTGTGTGTGTGTGTGTACAGAAAGAAAGACAGACAGACAGACGGAGCATTGATCCCTCTTTAGCACTTGAGGGACATGACATGTTCTCCGTGACTCTCTGCTGACATCCCCACCCTGCCCAGGCCACCTTCTACACTCACCCAGAAGCAACGGGCTTCTCTGTTGGTTCTGTCCTCTGCACACTTTTTCACACAGCTGTGTCCCTACAGTGGCCCCAACCACTGCTCTGCTCCAGCTGCCCCGTACCTGGAAACCCCAACACCTGCATCCCCAGCTCATGCCCCTTGAGTTCCCACTCCACACAGCCAGCTGCTAACTGAGCGTCTCCCCTGGGTATTCCTTCAGAGATCCCACAACTAGAAAACATTGTCTGCATCTGCAGCCCCACCAATCTTCCTCATTACAACTCTGAGAACACAGCAGCCTTGCGTGCTGTTGTAGAGGCAATGGGAAACTGTGCCCTCTGCCCTCTGAATACGGGAATAAGCTGACAAAGAAGGATTCAAAAGAAAAGGCATACAATTGATTAACATCTAAAAGGAGAAAGGCACACACAGGGAGAATCACAGGAGTGATTAGTCACTCCCTTAACCGTTATTAAAACCCATCATGCCCTAATTGCTCTGAGGACAGTTTTAGAGACTCATAGGTGCTTATTTGAGGACCAACAGAGAGGTTTCCAGGAAGCCTCTTTGGAATTCAAATGTGCACAAGGAAGAGACATTATCTTCTCAGTCTTACTGACCCGGACAGGGCTTCACGGTAGGGTGGAGGGCAGCGCACTGGAGATGGGGAATTCCAGAGTTTCTGCTCAGCCTTGGGTAGGCAGAAGCAAGCTTTCCCTTTAGGTCAAATGCTTCATGTGTCTCCAAACACCGTATCTGGGTGGTACCGTTTTTTGAGGCTCAACATGAGGCTGCACATGTCAGGAACTTCAGTGACACCCCTTTCCCCTTCCCCTCCTGCTCTGCACCCCCCCCCACATCCTCCCATCGCTTGACTCTTCCTCCTTGATTACTTTGCTAAGGTGGTCAGAACAAAGTGTCCCAGGCTGTGCAGCCCAAACAGGATTTTTTTCTCATTCTCAATTCTGCAGGCTTTAAGTCTGTGAATGCTGTTCTGGAAAGTTCCATGTCTACTGAGACTCTTCACATTAGGGTAGGGCCTTTTCCATCTTGACATAGTCTTCCTCTGCAGATCTAATTCCAAATCTTATCTCCCTACGAGGACAGCAGCCATGTCTAGCTAGGGCCCGCCCTAGGACCTCATTTGAACGTCACTGCTTCTTTAAAGGCTCTATCCCCAAGTGCTGACATTCTGAAATTCTTTGGAGGGTTGAGCTTAAGAGTTTTTGAGAGAGATGATTCAAACCATAGTACTCCTTTATGCATCCAAACCCATCCCTTCTTTCATTCTCCAACATGACCAAACCTAAATTCAGCTCCCATTAGTTTCCAATGAACCTAAATTATTAAATTTATTAAAGTAGCTGGGCAGTGATGATGCACACCTTTACTCCCAGCACTTGGGAGGCAGAGGCAGGAGGATCTATATGAGTTTGAGGCCAGCCTGGTCTACAGAGTGAGTTCCAGGACAGCTAGAGTTACAACAGAGAAACCTTGTCTCAAAAAACAAAACAAAACAAAACAAATAAAACAAAATTTAGTGGACTGGGGAGATGGCTCAGTGGGTAAAGAGCTTGCTCTGCAAGGGCAAAAGCCTGGATTTGAACCCCCAGAATCCATGTGAAAGCTGGCTGCAGTGATTCGCATCTGAATTCTCAGAACTCCCACACTGAGATGGGGGAGAGAAGGGCTGGAGAATCCCAGGACACTCTCAGCCAGCTGGCCTGGTGTAAACAGCCGTAACAGCAAAGTGATCCTGGCTCAAACAAGGTGGAAGGCAAACCCAACACTTGAGGTCACCCTCACCATGGCCATGACACACCACCTGTAACTTCAGTTCCAATGCCCTCTTCTGATGTCTGTGGCTCATGCGCACACATGGTGTACATGTACACACTCAGGTACACATACACGCATAAAATAAACATCAACTAATGAAGCAAAATTTAGTTTACAAGTATCATTGTTCCCCAAGGCAGCCCCTAGGGGGCATTTGACCCACTTCTGCAATGATCTTCAGAAACCACAGATCCAGCGGGGCTGCCTCCCTCCTGGTGCTCCAGCCTCTGCCTATCCAGACTTCCCTCTCACAGCCCTCTTCTCTCTCTGTGCACCAGGCATGCTCCACTGCTTCTCTAGCATCCAAGACCCCCAGGTTGTGCCACCTGGACATAAATAAGTGCAGTCAAGGCAGAATTGCATACAAATGGCTTTGAGCAGTGGCTAGAATCTCAGGTGAGGGTCTAGTAACCCTCCCCAGACCCTCTTCTGAGGAAATGTCAACAGTCCACAGGCCTTTCCTGATGGTCTCTTGCAAGCAGGCACAGCTGATCTATCATGGTGGCTGTTTTGTTTGGAGATCCACAGTCAGAGCACCTGTCTGGTAATATTCCACCACCAGCTGTGCCATTGAGTCTCGCACTTTCCCAGGCCACTCAACATGGCTATATGTTGGTATCTCCACCTGGAATCTATCCCTGCCATTTTCTTGTTTTATACAAATCTGTGGAAAAGTTCCCAACCACTTTACCCGGCAGGTTCTGGGCTCCCTGCTCCCACGTCACCCCGGTGCTGACTTCTGAGATTCTGAATTGAGACTGCTGACTTGTCTGTCTCCTTTACTAGTCACACCATAAAAATAGAAAAGGTATCTTAACTTTCTTTGTATTTCACACTAACTTGAGGCATGCACAGAACAACCAATCATTAAATATTTGCTGAATAAACACATCTGTTCCTTTCAGATTGCACAACCGCAACACTGTTTCCTGTTTCTACATCTGTCTCGTTGTTGGTCTGTGAGTTCCTGGAAGATAAAAATCATCTTTTTCGCTGTCACCAGGTCCTAGCACCAACCCAGACATAAAAAGACCTTGGAAACACTTGATGGATGGGTAAGAGGATCGGTATGGATTGTGATTAATTGCCACTTCCTGGAGCTGTCTGGTGAGCTGTTTGGCGAGCTGGATTGACACTGTTAGAGACAGAAGAGAACACGCTGCATGGGAAAGATGGGCCATGTAGGCTTGAGCACAAAAGGGAAAGCAGAAATAATTTGTTTTTTGAAATAAAATCAGTTTCCATTTTATTGATCTTGGGGAAAGCAAGTGACAGAGACAAATTTAATGCATGTGAAATCAAAAAAGTCCTCTCATGAATTTTTTTTTGGGTGATTTATACATCTGGGCTAAACTTTTCACTGCGTCTTGTACGTCTTCTGTGCACCAGGCTTAATGGCCCCTGAAACAGCAGATTCTGGCTATGACAGGAAGAGCAGCTACCACTGTGTGAGGCCTTTACAGTTTCCACAGAAGACTCTGAGCTCACATGAACCTTACCACAAATAATCTTCGGAGGAAGTTTTACAAATGGGGGAGGGAGGGTACACCTTGGAGATGAAAGAGCTGTTCATAGCCAACTAATTTGAGTTTCCCCAAATCTCACTTGCTGGTTCATATATATGAGATCATACTAATAAAAGTCACACATATTTCCAAGTTCCTGAACCTGCATTCTAAGACCAAACTTCTAGCTCATCTACAGATTTTATCTATCATAGTCTCAGAACATCGATAGAGTTTCTCAGAAAAACTGTTGAGGATTCTTCTACCAAGGGCCCCTTGGGATCATGAGTATTGGTGCCTTTGAGCAATCCATGACTGCACTGACGCTTGGCCTCTGTAACATTAGCAGACATGATACAGGTAGAGGACTTAAGCACTTGGGATAGCCTATCTGGCCTCTGAGCACTCTTCTGCCACCATGGAAAAGGGAGAAATGAGATGAGCTGTTCCAGCTGAGATCCCTGGAATGGCCCCCATCCGACCTTCTAGCTGACTTCAGCCACACAAATAACCTCAGGTGAGAAGAGCTATCCAGCTCAGCCTGAATTACATGGTGACCAAACAAAGCAAGTGTTGTCTTAAACGCCTACATTTGGGGGTGGTTTATTACATAAGCAATAGATAACCGAAACACTGTTCATTTGCCTTACCCTGCTCTACATTTGTCTCTGATGTTCACTGCTTCTGGAGCTAATTCCTGTGTCATTTCACTATTGCCGGGATGCACTACGTCAACCCTAGTATCTGTAGCAAAAAATGGTATCTTGCTTCTAAATTGGAACAGTGCTAAGACAGGTTACACACACAGGCACACATACAACCATATGCATACCTCAGAATTTTACAAAAGAAAAAAAATGTTATTGCATCTGAATGAAGGAGGGTAACAAAGAGGGACCATGTTTCTTTGGTTTTGTCTTTGTGACAAATACCTGAGAAAAACAGTGTAAAAGAGGAAAGATTGACTTCGGTTCATGTCTTCATGGTTCCAGTCCAAGAGCAACAATCTCTGCTGCTTTCATCCTGAGCCAAGGTACAATGACATGGCTTTTAGATGTGGTGGCACAGAGAGGCTCACCTCATGGCAGCCAAGAGGAGAAAGGGAGTAAGGCAAGAAAGCCAAGGCATGGGAGACTCCTCATAGACATGCCCAGTGACCTGCTTTCTCCAGCCAGGCTGATAGTCCACTCTCTGAACTCACCCATGGAACTCACCCTTCAGTGAAGTTAGAGCCATCAACAAGCCTTTAGCACACACAAAACCTCAGGAGGACTCTTAATACACAAACCATGATAGGGACCCTCACTCATCCAAAATAACAGCCATAACTTCTAAGAAATATTGTAGGTAATCTTTTATATACTAGTAAACTCAAGACCAGCTCTAAAAATAATACCTTGTGGTTAGCAAGGTATGGTGCTTTGAATGAAAAATGCTCCCCACCCCCCACCCCCCACAGGCACAGGTATTTGAACAGTAGGTTCCCAGTCCGTTTGGGGAGGCTTAGGTAGAGCGGCCTCGCTGGAGGAAGTCCATCGCTGAGACAGGCAGTGAGGTTGTATAGCCACACCCCACTTCCAGTTTGCTCTCTCTGCTTTGTTGCCTGCATTTCAAGATGGAAGCTCTCAGCTTCCTGTTCCTGCCACCACGCCTGCTGCTTCCTGCCACACCTCCCCACCATGATAGACTCTTATCCCGCTGGAACTGGAAGCCCAAATAAATCCTTTGTTCTATAAATGGCCTTGGCCGTGCAGTTTTATCACACCAACAGAAAAATAACCAGTACATGAAGCTTTGGAATTTTAAGACAGCTTGCTAGAGGAGTCTTTTTTTAATGTATTTTTATTTGTAGTTGACACATAGTAATTAATTGTACCTATTACTGTGGGGGACAGGGTGACATTTAATACGTGTGTGCTGTTTTAGCTGATCGGATCAGGGTCATTGGCGTATTTGTCGCCTCCGTCATATACGTCCTTGCTTTGCGATGAGGAAGATTCAAGATCGTCTCTACTAGCTATTTTGAAACATGCCACCAATTAGTGTTACGCGCACTTAGAGAAAAGATCTTAATACTCAGCAGAGCTCATAAGAACAGACCTTGAGATCTTATCACAGCTAAGTGTTCACAGTAAGACTTGCTGTTATTTAGTCAATATGAAGGAGTTGGGCTTCAGATATAGTCCACCGATAGAGCACTTGGCCAGCATGCTCAAGGCCCTGGCCTCAAGCCACAGTCTTCAAAAACTTAAGGAACTATCACTTCATCAGAAGCGGGCAGTGTCTGAGCAGACGCCATGGCTTCTCTACCTTCCTCCTTCAGCCAGAGCCTCCAGGCATAGAAGCCCACCTATGGGTTTACCAGTTCCTAATTTTATGTAATCCTTGCAATCCTCACTAAGGCAGAATACACTGGATCCTGAGTAAAATCTCTGGTCAGCTGACTCTAAATTCAGTGCTACCCCAGTAAGTCTTGAGAGACATGGCTAACAGATCACCGTTCTCTTTCCCCTCAGAGTGGGAATGGTACCCGTTAAGACAGCAGCATCTGCTGCTGAGGAGTTGGAGGTGGCTGTTGTGTCTGTGGAGGGAGAGAGACAGGCACTGTAACAAAGAGACTGGACGACATTGCTGACTGTTGTGCACAGCCTGAAGTATGAAGGCACTGGCAGGTTTGTCCCTCGGAGGGTGGTGAGAGAAAAGTCTGTCCCACGCTTCTCTCCTTGCCCTATAGGTGGTCTCCTGCTTCCTCTTTTCACACTGCCTTCTTTGCGCATGTGTCTGGATGGTTCCCTTGTAAAATACACCAATCATATTTGTTTATAACTCATTCCCATGTCCTCGCTGGAACCTCGTTACCTGTTACTTCTGCAAAGAGACTCTCTCTAAATAAGGTCACATTTTGAGCTCCCGAGGATGGAGGTGTTGTCAAGACTTCACTATGTTCTTTTGGTGGGTACATTAAATTTTTTTGTTTCTTTTTACCTCATATGTTGAAATGAAATCTTTTTTTTTTTTTTTTTTACACTTTGCAGACTGAGGATTGAAACCAGAGTCTCGTATGCACTAGGAAAGTGTTCTACCACTGAGCTACACCCATGGCCCCATAAGTTGAAATCTAAACCCTCGGGTGATAGGGGGTGTTTGGAGAGGTGATTTAGGATCAACTCAATGTCCTACAGAAGGGACCCCAGAGAATACTCTCTCTCCCTCCTCTTTCTGCTATCTGAAGAAACTACAAAAGGTAAGCAGTTTCCATTCTAGAATAGTCTCCCATCAGATCTCGACCATGACGGCACCCAGTCTTGGACTTCTAATCCTCCAACTCTTAGAAACAAATGTAGTTTAAGCTGCCCAATATGATATTTTGATACAGCAGCCTAAGATGACAGATCAAAACTAAGGGACAAAACTCAACCCATCATAGCCTCTGGCTCTTTTTTCTTCATTTCCTGCACACTGTTGCTTCAATCTATTTGAGCATCCTCTTTTCTGAGCAGTGTGGACCAGAGGCTGGATCTAGGGATGAGACAGCTGTGACATTTCGTAACCACAGGAGCTTTCCTGGCGGGAGTTGGGGGGCAGATCCTCAGCAGGCCTCAGATCAGCATGTGTCCTGAAAGGACAGCCCAGAGCAGCGAACCCTTGCTTGCTGTCACTTGAGGAGGGAGTAGTCTTCCTCAGCCTGTTGACAGGATTGGCTATGTGCCTTCCTAGCCAATAGAATGTGTTTAGGCGGGACGTGTGCTCCTGAGAGGACTAGGAAGGGGACTGTAAAGGTTTGACCTCTCTTGCTCTGTGTAAGACTCACTGCTCTCTAGATATGGATGGCTCATCGGCCTGGATCTTGGAGTAAAGCTGATGACTGGAGTTTGTGCTCACCCATGAGAGGTGCTTAGCATGAGCTTGAGAAACACCTTTCCTGCCAAAGCCACTGAGATTTAAGAGTTGTTTGTTCTTGGCCTTGCTTCGCTTCTCGTGACTAGTGCCACAACCTTCTCAAGTAGAGGAAAAACTACACTTTCATTAGTAAGTGTAGTTCTGTGGCTGTACCTCAGTAAGAAAAAGAATATAAATATGCAACTGTGTAGCAAGCACAAACTGTGTGAGTCAAAGCTTAAGTATAATTTATGAATCTATGACAGGACTAGACAAAAGTAGTAATTATTCTTGTAATCTTAGAATGGGGAAGGGCTTCCAAAATACAGCTCAAAATCCAGAATCCAAGACCATAGAGACCAATAAATTGCAAAAACAACAACAACAAAAACAAAACCCCAAAAGCAGTCCGGGAGAAAAGGGACTTAGTCTGGGGACAGCTGGTGGACAGGATGACCTCAGATTCGCTTCTCTTTACTGTACCCTCCTGCGCTGTCTTTGCTGCCTCCAGCCTCAGCCCTCTTCCTGTGCCCACTGGGTCCTCAGCAGACATGATACAGTGACTTCAAACACAGTAGCACCAGTACTGGCTCACTTGCTGGTATTTTGTTTGTTTTTAAATTTTTAAACGATCTCATGACCACCCTGAGAAGGCTTCTAGGCTACCAGCTGGCCGGACGCTCCCAGCCCCTCCACTGACAGCAAAAGACAAAGGCACCTGGCAAAATACAGATGAATTGCCTCAGGTGAGCCCATCCTGACAAACAAGCTGCCACTGTTTCAAGATAATGTTTTCTGTGGCAATTTGTGACACACACACACACACACACACACACACACACACACACACACACAAATTATCAGTGATGCAATAGGCAAAATGAGAATCAAAAGACAAATGGTGAATGGAGGACGCTCTCATAGCTCATTCCCTGAAGGGCTGTTTCCCATAGAAACGTTTCCTCTAATCCCAGAGAAAAAATGGCTGAAGGATATGAGTTTACTGTTTATTATGAAGAAATCACAAATAGCTTTCAAAATGTATGAAAACATAATCTCGGCAGTAAGATTAATGCCAAGTAAAGCCACAGGGATTCCAGTGTCCCAGACTGGCCAGCAGGTTGTGCTAGCAATGCTATGGGAAAGGGACCTCTAATTCGCTAAAGGTAGCATTGTAACCAAAAGGACAATTTGGTGATACCAGTGACAGTTACAAATGCACAGGTAACTTAGTCTAGTAATTGTCATTATGGAGGTTTATCCTACAAACAGAGTCGTCAAACCAAAGGCCTAAAGCAATTCCCTTCAGTGGTTCTCAACAGGAAGAACCTGGCCGCAATCTAAACACTCATCAAGGGGAGACAGATGAGTTAGCACAAGTCATGTACATCATAGAATGCTATGCATACATGAAAAGGGTTAAGGAAGCCGGTGTGTACTGATCGGAAAAGCTAGTCAAGGTGTTAATGAATGAATCCAACTGCAGAGGCACACACACATTCGTGTTGGCTCATGTCTGTTTCTCCGTGTCTTCTAGGCACACATGAGACTCATTCCTACTTTTTTTAGGTTTGTTTATACGATGCTTCTGGTACATGTTCTACTTTTCTTCTCTCTCGTAGTCCAAATATTTCCCAGCCTTGAGTCCATCTTCACCTTTGAAAGCATCCATGGGCATGCCTCTTGGCATTAGCCTGTTCTATGTTCTCATTGCTTACTGTCCTGACGTCTACATGCCACGTGCTTGGCGTAATTCACCTTCTTTTGGGTGTCTGTATTTCCTCCTGTTCTTTATGGACAGGAATTGCTTTATTCATGTTTGTAAACAAGGTGAAGTATGTAAACAGACAAGCTCAGATCTTGGCACATAGAAAACTCACAGCACATGGTAAATATTCAGTGTTCCAAACAGCCCATCATTAGTGTCCTATGCAGCAAGGCCAGTTTATCGAAAATGTAGGTGCCCTGAAGGACCATGGGACACAAAATAGGGAGGGAAACTGTCTTGCATCCGGAGAAGAGGCTGGCAATTCAGATGGATTCAGCCCAATGTAATGGGTCTCAGAGCTTGTGTCCTAACAGAAAAATGGGGTACCCCACTCTATGACTAGCAATATACCCACTTTCCAGTGTACATGTAGGTGACTGAGGACACATCTATCCAGCCCAAGTAGACAATGGCAGGTGTAACTCAATAGTTATGGAAAGACCTCTGTGAATTCAGATTCACAAACTTCTGACTGAGGAGTCCTGCTGTGTGTCATAGATTCCCACATACGTATCTCATTTCACCTTTCCAACAAGCCTTGGGGTTGGAAAGATCACCTTTCAGACAGGAAATCTCAGCATAGACTCGCCAGCAGTCACTGGTTCATTGGGGTGCTGTGCGGCAAGCACCTCAGGCTGTTGCTGTTTTCTCCAAGAGCTGCTGCCAGAGGCTTCAGTAAAATGGAGAAGAGCTCACACACAGACAAAGAACGTATTATAAAGTCTGCTAGACTGAAGAATAGACACTATCCAACTAGGAGATAGAGGGAAGGAGAGAGGAGAAGGGAAAATAGAGGAGAGAAAGAGAGGCTAGCTCGGGAGCGTCTACAGCGGTGGTTCTCAACCTGTGGTCCTGACTCCTTTGGGGATACCAAACAGGGGTCGCCTAAGACCATAATGTAAATATCAGATATTTACATTATGATTTGTAACTGTAGCAAAATTACAGTTATGAAGTAGCAATGAAAATAATTTTATGGTTGGGGGTCACCACAACACGAGGAACTGTATTAAAGGGTCGCAGCATTAGGAAGGGTGAGAACCACTGCTCTACAGAACCAAACGCACAGGACAGAGCCACAGACTCTCTCCTTCTTTCCTCGATGGTGGCTTCTTAAGAATCTTGGGTCCACTTGGACACTCTGACGTTCTTTTTTCTGTGCTCTTTCATGTGCCTGTCACACCTAACTTTTAAACCCTATCTGTTTCTCCCATGTCTCTTCACACATTCTTGCAAACATATCTCACCTGGCCCCAGGATGAAGCGAGTCACTCTGTGTCTCATGTAGACCCACACATCATCACGTCGCCACCATCAGGAACATCTTGATTGTTTCTGTTACAGCCTTGGGGATCAGATCCAGGCCTTACACATGCAACGTAAGTCCTCTCTCATCGAGCTACCCTCAGCAAGCCATGTCTTGATTAAATCTTAGTTTTCTGTGGGGGGGGACATAGCCCATTCTGCTCTTAAACTCAAAACAAAGTTTCGAGGCCGGCCTTGAAATCCTGCTAGCATCTCCTGCGTGCTGAGATTACAGGCACGCCCCACCACACCCATCTCGGTTAGAGCTGAATTTTAAGAAATGATTAAATTGAGCATGTTTCTGGCCATGTAAGTGAATAAAAGAAACAGGTAACCAGCATATGGAAAATGGGTAAGTTCCTGGCCTGGTTCACCTCTGACCAACGCAGAGGATGAAGAATTTGAGCCAGCCTTGACTGCATAGCAAACCACTGTCTCAAAACAAAAAAAGTAAGAAGCCTTAAGTGGCTCATAGCCAGGGATCTGTGACCACCTAGACTGCTCCTGAGGGGGAAGAAAACAACAAAAAACTCAGTGTTTCCTTTCTTCATTAGTTAGGAGCCGCCACATTTGGGACATATAATAAACATTAACCCGTTTTCCAGGCTCTGGAGGCCCAAAAACACACTTTCCATTGTTTTGTTCCAGGTTGCTCACACACTGCAGTCACACCGGTATCGGCACCCAGTCCTCATCTTGCTCCTTCCGGTCACAAGGTATCCCACACACCCTGAGTTAAAATGAGGTCACCACCGAACAATCAAAGACATCTAGGTCCCTAAGAAACACAGAGGTCGTTTGTAGTAGGGATGGGGGGAGACTGTTTTAGAAGCGTATCAGGAAGTGGGTACCCGGGCTGATGAAGGTAAGCAAACAAACAATGAACTGGTGGGGAAACACAAAGCCGAGTTGGAACCTCAAGCCGAAACCATGGTTTCAGGTGACTACAGTATTTGTCACTCTGGAATTACAGGCTTTGAGCAATTTCTTATTTTCCTTCAGAGCCAAGGCTGATGGCCTCTGCCAGGGCCTTGTAAATCATTCTCTTACCCCAGCAGTAAAGCCCATAGATTATTTCTCCCTTCACATCGTCATTCACGAGTTTCAGGAAAACAGACTGTGAAACTAATTCAACCACTGTCGTTCCTCTGTGCAGAGGCTGCGCTTAGAGGAGAGCTGCCGTTTGACGTAGCGAGAGTTTTGGCTGGAGGCTCCTGGCGCTAGTAATTAAAGAAAGAGGTTAGCAGGCTTGACTAGGGAGCCCTGGCCAAAGATTTAGGAGGTCATTGGAGGGACACAGAGTCTGTGTGTTTACTGTTAGATTTTGCCTCTAATGCCAGTCTGTTGTGTGACCTTGAGGATGCCTTTAAATTTCCTCTGCCTCAGTTTCTCCATCTGTAAGATTGCATTGGTGAAGAGTTTTGTACCTACTTATTTGATTCTGAAGATTTTTAAAAAAAATTTTTAAGTGTGTGTATGTGTGTGTGTGTGTGTGTGTGTGTGCACATGTGCATGTGTGTGTACAGGTGCACTCACTTGTGTGTCTGCATGTAGAAGCCAGAGGGTAACACTCAGTGTCTGCCTCTATCATTTTGAAGGGGGACAGAATCTTTCGCTGAACCTGGAGCCCACATTTGCAGCTAAACTAACTTGCCAGCAAGCCCCAGTAATCTTCTGCCTCGGCCTCCCACCCCAGCATTAGGGCGATAGATTTGCACCACTATGCTCGTCTGGGTGGTGCTGGGATCTGAATTCAGGTCCTCATGCTTGCCTGGCCAATAATTTACTCACTGAGCTTGACCTACTTTTCTGTATAACCCTCAGTCTGCTTCCTAATGCAGTGGCCTGTTTTATGGTTTAGACAGTAAGATTTACTGGCTGATTAGAGCTTTTAAAGCAGAACTCATGTAGAGTTGTGTGACTCACCCCATTAGGCTGGAGTTAGCGGGCTGAAAGGAAACACTCTCATTTTCCAGGATTTGACTTGAACATGCAGGTCCTGTGGTATCTGTGGTATCTGAGCCTCCATCCTCAGAACCCAGAAAAGACCAGGGCCCCTGATTTCCTACATCTGAGCTTTTGTCTGCTGCCCCTGTGCTTGGGGCTATGTCTTTCCCACTTTGCTCAGCATTAGCCCTTATTTAGACAACAGAAGCCACGATAATTTCCTCAATCCTGCTCCCTCACTGCCACACTGGGGTGGGGTTTGCACCCTCGTTTCCCTCTGTAAGCATCCACTTAAGGTATACATTAAGTTGCTTTGTAACGTGGTAGATGTCTGTGTCCACGCTTTCTCTCTTTCTGAGGCCTGACCACATTGTCTGGCGTTCCATCCCTTAGTGCACCCAGCTCAGGACCTTGCTGGCAGCAGCAGGTGAATATGCAGATGGAGAACTTTGCACTCGAGGGGTAGAATTGATTCTGCTTTGCTTTGTCCTTTGTGTGTATGAACACTCACCCTATCTGTTCTTCCTGGGAGTTCAATAGGTTTGTTGTGGCACTGTGACAAGCTGCTCAAATCCCTCTTCAGAAATGAAGGAAACTACTTACTAGTTTCCACTGCTAGTGGAAGAAACTCTGGCTGTCATCCTACACAAGTTCCTTTAAGATCATCCCTTGACCAAGGTCATGGTCTCTTCCTTGGGCAACCTAGGATCTTTGTTGGCTGATCCAGAAAAGTTCTTTCAACAGGGATCCCCCTCTGCAGGCCACCTCAGCTTCAGGGGTTCCTAGGAAATTGGCTGGGCCATCAAAACTTCTCCCTTTGTAGCTGCTGTTTCAAGAACACTCCCATTCTCTGCACATGCTCTGCGCCACCCACCATCAACACTCGACGTAGACCGGTGAGCAGAACAAAGGTCATTTTCAAACCGAGTCCCCCCTCCAGCGAATTCATTGGAAAGTGTGCTCAGGTGGCCAGCGAGACTCAGGACTAGTGGAGACTGGAGACGGAGGCCACGATGAGGGTGGTCATCTGCACCACCGAATGCCAGTCAGCTGCTAGAGGTCATGTCAAATGGTCGCCTGGTGAGATTCTGATGCGCAACAGAGCAGCACCCGGAGAACACTTTAACTGAATATTGGACCGAGGAGATGGGTTGGTGGGTAGAGTGCTTGCTTTAGAAGCATGAGGACCTAAGGTAAGACCCTTAGCACCCACACAGAAGCTAGGTATGGTGGCACGTCCCCATCATCCCAGCACTGGGGAGGTGGAGACACAAAGATTGATAGTTCTGTCTCAAAACAGTAAAGAGTGACCGAGAAAGACACCTGAAGTTGACCTCTGCCCTGTATGTGCACTTACATTGGTAAGCATACCTACCCACCGCATGCACACATAGGCATACCACACATATATACAAACATAATGAAAACACAGAGACATTCATTCATTTATCTTAAGGTGCTGGGCGTGGAGTCCAGGGCCCACACTCACAAGGCAAGTGCTCTACTATTGAGCTACACTCAGCCTCTAAATTCATTCATTCATTGAACCCGCATCTCATCTGCATGTTTCTTAATATCTTCGTCATCACTGCACTAGCTTGAGCTTTCTGGCCTTAGCAGAACTATTTCAATAGTCTTGGCTTATCTCTCTTCTTATTGTCTTCTTCCTGTAAGGCAGCCTAGAGCTAGACTTGTTAGATCCCTTTTCTGCAAACATAATCACCGAAGTGTTACTCTCCCTTCCTATAGGAGAAAGTCAAATCCATTTTTGTTGCCAGCCCTCTTCTTGATCTAATTCTCGATCGATCCACACCATTCTTTTAAAATGGGTTTCATTGTATTTTTAATTATGTGCATGCATGTTTGTCTATATGAGTGCTGGGCCCAGTGCTGGGAACTGAGCTCAGGTGCTCTGTAAGAGCAGCCAGTGCTCTTAATGGCTAAGCCATCTCTAGCCCCACCCATGCCATTCCTGAGTGCATGAAATTTCCTTCCTGGAAAGCCCTGCTCCACTGAGACTGATTTACCTGTTGGTCTTTCACTGTCGTGTCAGCTTGACAAGAGCCATGCTTTTCACCTGGAACCCTGACCTGTCTGCCCATCCTAATGTAATTACCCTTACTTCCTGGACCAGCTCAGGAAGCATCTTCGGTCCTCACCAAACCCCGCGGTGAACACTCCGCTGACCCTCCGCACTGACCTCTACCCTACTAAGGCTCTGTGTGTTTATATTTAGGTCTCTTACACTCAACTGAAATTTATCGCCGTCTTATACGTGTCTACTTCTCACCTCCACATCTAGATTATGAGCTCTCAGCAAGCAAGGAAAAACCAATCCATCTCTGTCTGACCCTGAACGATTTTGCACTTGAAAAGTCAACTCTTTTTTTCAGCATCTGATTTTTGTATGCTGACTCAGAGACAAAGGATTTCATCAGGGAGCCTTCAGCTGACACCTCTGATTGGTGATTCCAATTATAGAGAGCTCAGAGAAGGCACCTCCTATTTGTTTTCACTCCATTAGGAAATTCTTGGTGTTAATTCAACATTTTGTCCTACGACTCATTAAGTCAAGCTACGTTGAAAGCAATTTAATTAAAACTCTTGTGATTTTGCAAGATTGCCAAAAATTCTAGTCTCTCTAGGCAGCTCCATGGGTTATAAAATGCAGCATTTCCAGACATCAGCGTGGCAGCCAGCAACCTGGCAGCTCGGGCTTGCTCAGCAATGAGATTCCGAGATGTTATATGTGTCCATTTCACCCCATATTGGTTGCAGTCTCTTGGTTGACAGATTTGACAAATACAGCTAATAGCCTATAAACTTCAGTCAAAATATTCCCCCCCACCCAAATAAAAGGTGAAGAGGTTAAAATGTAAAATTTAAAAGTTAAGTAAAAACATATAAGCTGGTTTACTTATATTTCTGATCTTAAAGAAGTTCCTTTCGTCACAGAAACATTAAAGGGTTTGTGCAATACGCTGTTAAGAATTAGGGATAAGAGAAGAGGGCTAATGTGGTCTAAGTTGTAAGCATTATGGCCCTTCGTAAGTGTCAGAGTCTCAATAAAGGCCGATTATGGGAAAGTCCTGGTCAAGAGACTAAGATCTCTGGCTTGATGGAGAGCTAACATTCCAGCTGGATGAGCCAATCATCTGGCCGAGGGAAGGACTCCTCCTAGGAAGAAGACTCGCCTTAAGCCATGCTAAAGAACTAGGTGGAATAATTATTCCTTCAGTGGGACTGGACTTTCCCTCGCCAGAACTCCCACTCCCCAGCACAGCATCCTTAAGCTCCAGGAGGTTGCTCAGGAGTCTGCGACTTTCATGTTTGATTTTTTCTGTCTTTTTCTTTTGGATGCTGGCCAAAGCTAAGTGTGCTTTTCCTGATACTTTGGTTTTCCTTCTTTTTGTTTTTGTTTTTCTCTAAAGCCCCACTTCCCTGCCATGTGCCAGACCTCCGTGGCCTGGTCACTCAGGCAGCATGCCTTTTTTCCTGCTCTCCTCCATTCTCCTCCTAAAGGCAGCTGCTGCTACTCACAGCTGGCCTGCCCTGGAGTTGTCCTTTTAAACTCTAATAAAATTGGTGCTGTGCTTCTGTTTCTGCCCATTAATGAGGCTAAGAATCACAAGAGGGGACCCCAGTTTCCCCAGTGTCATCAGCAGAATTTGTTTATTGTTTCTAACATTCCTGATTGAGATGTCATTAGGAAAACATTATCTCTGTAGGCAATTTTGGTTTTATTAATTGTGTTGAAGATTTTTTTTTCTAAATTCTCAGTCAATAGGAAAGACAAAGTAGATCCCAGAGTGAGGGGTTTCTTTTGCTTTTCATGTCCCCTTAATTTTCCATCTCTTGCTCTCTCCTTTCTCAAGCTCTGACACTGGAAGAAAGATCTATGTCCCCTATTACTTAAACATAAACTTACAGCAACACAAATGCAGCAGGTGGCCTCATTTACAAGAATCTCAAAACCAGTTCAGTGGCCTACTTAGGCAAAGATCAAATCTTACTCTGGACTCCCCTCAGTCCCCCGATCCCTAGTGACATAATTTAGACATGTCACACTGGGTAGTGTAGAGGCTAGGTGGTGTGTGTCACAAGGTCAAGTGGGTAGCTCACCGACCTGCCTTTCAAGCAGGCTTTTTATACTGTTTATAAAGTCTCTCGATCAGATAACTTTCCTGGTGTGTTTTCCTGTCCAAATGATTGACAGACTCAGTCTTTTGACCAGAAATCATATAACAAGCAGATTAAAAGGAATTAAAGAAAGACTAGAAATGAATTAATAAAAATAGCCATGTTTTGTCGGAGACAATAGCTTTCCCTTGATGGGCCTTAACAGGGCCCCACAGCCGCCATCTTCCTCCCTTTTGTCTAAACTGTGGCTACCATTTCATGTTATTTTAAATTTTATGAGAATATCATACACAAGTACAATGATTTCTTTTGTCGTGTCCACTCCTTCCCGTCTCTCCTTCTGCATCACATCCTATCTCAAATTCACACACACACACACACACACACACACACACACACACACACACAGAGTCCTGTAAGTGCTGCTGATATGCACAAGCATGTAGAGCTGACCACTTGGGTATGGGCTCATTCCAGAAGAAAAAAACTGACTGTATTGTTTCTCTCAGCAGTCGTTGACTGCCTACCAGGTGTGGGGCCTTGTGAGCTCTTCCCGCATCCCTGATTGGATGTTAACTGGTATGATGGTCTTGTGCATGTCTTGTGTAGGCAGCCATATTGTTGACAGTTCATGAGAGCAACATCTTTGTCATGTCCAGAAGACACTATTTCACAGCAGTCCTCCCAATGCATTGGCTCTTACAATCATCCTGCCCTGCCCCCTTCTATGATGCTCTTTGAGCCTCGGCTTAGACGTTGAGTTATTAACATCCCAACTGAGCACAGGGAATTCAAAGTCTCTGATTCTCTGCACTTTGAGCAGTGCGATTTTTCTGTAATAGCCTCCATCTTCAGCGAGAAGGTGGGGGATGGGATAGTATTTTCCATTCTAAAGGGGGGCAAGGGTGATGCTTTCTTCCCTCCTTCATCTGCTGTTTCAAATGCTAAGGAGAGACAACTGTCTCACTTCTCTTCTCCTTTACCTGTCATTGTTTTCACTTGCAAAATTAGTATGTTAACAGGTGTTGCAAATGAGCTCTATCAGGAGCATGGATAAATATCACACGTCCTCTCTCTCCATATCAGAATTTCCTGACTAACAATAAGTTCACAAGCTACATTGGTTCACTGGCTACAATTTAACAAGTATTTCCAATTCCCTTGACATCTGGCCAAGGCAAATCTAGGTTCTTTAACTCCAACTGTCGCTACTAAATTTAACTCTAAGATCACACATTACATGTCACATATATTTATATATATGTCACATATATTTATATATCTGTATATATGTAGGTTAAAGAGTGCTACAAAGGGCTTAAAAGGCCACAACATAGTTGGAAGAGATCCTAAGAGGCCTCATTGAGATACAGAAGCAGAAGCTGATAGGGGCTCACTGGTGATCTGCATTGGAGTGCTGCCTAAGTCAAGAACTCAGGTCAGAGTTGAGCTGAGCCTTGTGGTTAAGTTGAACAGCAGAAGATGTGGAAGCTGCACAGGTAAAGCCGGGACCAGCTCCAGATGGGTGAACAGATGAGTGGGTGGACAAATGGATCACAAATGATTAGGCCACATTGGTAGTGGAGACAGAGCAGAGCCGAAGCCCCTGGAATAGTTGAGTTCTCTGCTGGTCCCTTGATGCACACACTGGCACCAGATGACAGGTTAGTGGGGGCCATTGCTGTCACCATGTTATGCCATGTTAGAAGCCCTTCTCTTTTCGGAGTCCTGGTGAAGGCGTTGCACCCTTTCCTTGGTCTGGTGTGTGGTAAGTTCTCAGGCCTGGTTTTCCTGATATTTTAATACATCCATAGGCTTATATGATTCCAATTTCTTTTTGATAAATTTATGAGATGGCACCCATTTCACTTTTAGGGATAAACTATTAGTCTGTGTCTTCTGGGTTGCACTATAAAGCTGGTGCTGTTCACATTCCCACCAAGGTACAGATTCATCCTGCTTCTGCGTTTATACTCAAAATGGAGTCAAAGGTTGATTGTAAAGTGAGGTCTCTCAGGGCAAGCCTGAAGACACTGATTTACACAATGTCAAGTGACTTAGAGCAGAACCCAGTCTGGTGTCAATACAAGGACATGGAGCTGATTTTTTAAGAAAAAGATAGAGCAAGGCTCTGGCCTATAGATCTGCGGGTCAAAGAGGTCAAAGAATACACACAGGATAAAGAACTCTGCCAAGCCTGGGGATCTTAACCTGACACCTATCGAGCCCCAGACATCTCCTTTGGAAAACGGGGAAAACTATCCTTTGAGAAACCCTGGTTCCTAGATCCTGACTTGAATGAAGGTCTCTCTTCCTCTGATGCCCGTCTACTGGTTTGGTTGAGAAGAGGTCCCAGGGAGTTGGTCCTTCAAGGCCATGACAAGTAGGCTCCTGCAGCTGAAAGGAGCCCCCCTCATCGCCTTGAGGATTCTGCTCACCCATCAGTTAGGCGAATAAATTGTTTCTTCAGAACCCTGGCCATTCTGTAATAAGGGATGTTGTTGGTTGATACAAATGAGCTTTTAGAAACCATTTTTATGACAGAAAATAGTTCAAAGGAGTCCACTTATGTTTAATGTACTTCCAGTGCCCTGTTAGTCATACAGTAGCCTCAGGCTCTTGGGAAGTACTTCATATTGCCAGTTCAGCCTAGAATAACATCCCATGGGACCCTAAGCCATGTTAAAAGTCAGACATTAGCCAGAATTCCTTTATTCCTTTTGATTAAGGGGATATTTAAATTGGAACCTCTTTCTACAGCATTGTTTCCACTCATTTATTGAGCATCTTTAGAGCCAGGCAGGCACATTGCTGCAGAGGGAGTCTGAAGCCCTACACATAAATAAGTAAAGAGAGATGTTTGCTGGGCATGCTGCAATGCCAGTAATGGGGCTGCTGGGGAGGGACAAGGGTGGGGAAGTGGGGGGAGCTTGAGCAGCGCAGCAAGACTGTGCCTCAACAGCAACAACAGAGGTAAAAAACAAGTGATGAGCTTTCAGTCAAATATATTCAAAGTAGTATCTTTTCAACATATAATTAATATAGAAATTACTAATGAAAGAAAACGCATGGGAAAGATAGATGGGAGAAAGCGGGGGAACAGGAAGAAGCAAGTGGATGGGACAAAATTGCTCAAAAAACAAAACCCTGCAATTTGTTGACACAAGTGTGTCTCCATAAATATAACAGACTCTCTGCTCTTAACACTGTTCCCGTGGATAACTCCCCACCACACACACATACACAGAGAGGCATGCATAACACAACACACACACACACCACACACACATACACACACACACACCATAAGAGTAAAAAGAATCAGGCTTCTCTAGGGTGTCAGATGCTTTTCCTCGGCCATGGTTCCTCAGCTATGGTTACGTTACTGCCCTAGGCAGAGCCCACCTAACTTCCTTCATCTGTATGAACTAACCCCTACCATGCCCGTTCTCTACTGCTGACTTTTCTAACACCCTCAGTATACTATCTAAACTGTAGTTTCCTCTAGTGCCACCTAGTTAACAGCAACGCCCTCTACCCATCGCCTAACAAACTTAATCCGCTAGAGAATCCTTCCAGTTCACACCTCCTTGACTTTGCTGAAGTAACGAGGCATCTGGCAGTTCACTCAAGAAGTATTTGTTGCCAAGTACAGTGGTGCACACCATGTAACTGAACACAAGGACTTTGCATTTCGGCAACCACAAAATCAAAACAAGCAAGGCTAAGGCATAAGAGAGGAGAGGGATTTGTTACCAGCAGGAGGGAAGGATTGCACTAGAGCTGTTTTCAAATCAAGGTCTTCTGCAGACAAAAAAACCATGGAGATTTCCCTTAGGGAGTCTGTTCATAGTTACATAGGAATGCCTGAGCATGCTCAGTTAAACAGCTCATACTATGCATGCACCATAAAGTTTTAGCTGAAAATTAGTGCAATGATACTTTGAAGGTGCGTTAATCTATGAATCTGTCTCAAGGTGCCTGCCTCATTCAGCAGCTCACACCAGTACTTCCAGCTCCTCAGAAGGTTGAGGGGGATGAGCCCAGGAGTTGAGACCAGCAAGGAGGGTAAAGGAGCAAGCCCTCATTAGAAAAGCAAATAAGGAGAAGAAAGATAGATGACTTCAGAGCTTCCCATGCACCACAGTGAGAGATGTTAGGGATGCCAATACTGTGAAGCCTTTCCTCCAGCTTCCACCCCATCACACGGCTTACCCCTTACACGTTCAACTGTTCCTTCTTCCAAACGGTGACCTAGGGACCTCCCTGGCACCTCCACAAGCACCATCATCAGCCATCTGTGTCATTTCTTCTTCCCAGATATGGCCCCGTGCCGCTCACTCAGGACTAGTTCGATGGCCTACCAACTGGCCTCTCCTTCTAACTTACGTTCTCCACAGGCCATTGCAGGCCCAGGGGTCCTTGCATGTCACTCCTCTACTCAAAGTCCCCAGTGGCTTTCCTAACACACCTAAATGAGTTTCCTAACCCAGTCCTGCTTGCTTTTCTGGCCTCCTCTTCATTCTTCTCACCTTAACTGTGCTCCAGGCTGGGCCCTGCAGTCTTTCCCCAAGAACAGGCTGTTTCTCCACTCAGAATCTATGCACATCCTTCCTCTGCCTGCTGTCCTATACCTCCGGATCTTTCCAGAACCCTCCCCTCCCCCTTCCCATTTCTACTCAAGTGTCCTGTCCTGGGAGATTTTCTTTTTTTTCTTTTTTAAATTTTAGAGTTTACTTAATCAATCATTTCACCCCCAACACCCCACACCCCAACTTCTTTTTGGCTTTATCCTGTTTTATTTTCAGCATGGCTTTTTGAAAACCCATAACATTATTCAGGTGTTTATTTCTCTATTGTGTATATAATGTTGCACTAGAATGTAGGCTCCAAGAAGACAAGGTCTTTGCTGGAGAAGCAGAGACTATCAGAGCTCATAATAGGAGCTTTACAGTGAGACTTTCCTCCTCTTCCTGGCCTTGACTACTGAAGATTCACAGAGGGCCATCCTCAGACACCTTATGTTCTCTCTCCACTGTCTTGGTAACCTGGGTTTCCACTGTGGAGTTCCCCAAGGAATAACAAGTATCCTTGCTCACAGGACAAGACTGGAGTCCAGACCCTCCAGTGACACTTAAAAGTACAGATTCCTGTGCCCAGCGCTGAGTATGACTGATACCCTCCACCCAACAAACCCGAGTTCTTGGGTTCTTCTTTGGTTTCAAGAATTTCCTTTACTGATTCCCAAATCTGGGCCTCCATCCTTTGTTTCCACAGATCCCCAAGGTTAGCTCAACCTACCTCCGGAACAACTTTCAAATCCAGCACTCTGTGCGCATTTCCGATCTCATACATGGCTCAGCTTTAAGATTTCATTTGAGCCACTGCAGGCCCTCCTGAGCTAATGTCTGTGCCACCATGTGGGCAATCCACACCACAACTAACCTATGCCACATCTCCTTCCTAAAACACCCATGGCTTTCTTTTCCACCCCCTCTTGACCATGTCCTAGATCGTGACTTTCCACCTCTAGAAGTAGATCATGTACCAACTTCTCTGGGATCTTCTCTTTCTCAGCTGAACCGTACCCATCCCCACGAAGACCACAGCACTCTCTCATTTAAGGCATTTATTCATTTTACTTTTATTACACTTGTTTATTCATCTGTTTGATTTCCTCAAATTAATAACTTCCAGGAATGCAGGAAATGTGATTTATTCTCCGTCACACCCTCCAAAGCACTTAGCCCAGTGGTTGATACTCAACCAAAGTTTATTGAATAAATGATTGACTTCACATTTGATTCAAAATATTCTTTATCATCCTCTGATTTTTCCTCTTGCTGTAGGTAAAAAAGAAACAAACGATATTAATTTTGAATTTTGAGTTTATTCATTTCTTCTCAAAGAAAAATACTGACAGACATGCACTGACATGCATTTGTGATAATGATCAATTTAGGTATTATAATGAGTTTCAAAAACAAATTTATCATAATCAAGGAACATAAAACCATCTCCTAATCACAGCAAAGGACAAAACAAATCCTTTGAATCCTCAGTCAGGGTCTCAAAACATAAATAAATGCATGGAGAAGCAGCTTCTTGTGGATAATCAGTTTATATCACTTTTAAAACAGGAGCGGGGAGGGTTGGCTTGTAGGACTCCATCTTCTGGAGTGGTTGTCCCTTGTTCTCCAGCTTGATTAAACTTTTTCTCTTTGTGTAGATGCAAACTTTAGATGAACCACATCTGGCTGCAACTAAATGTTTGAATCTCTGACCACAAACTTCAGCACGGTAGATCAGCTTCTACTGCTGGGCTGGAGGAAGAGGGATCTGCAACCACAAAGGGAATGGGGAATAGATTTCTTTTAAGATATTATAAACTAATCTAAGGGTGTAAAGATAAAAATCTGGATGATCCTTTTACAGTTATGGTTAAACAGGCTCTTGGAATTCTAGCCTGGTAACCTAGCCATGTATCCCTGATGGTTTAAGCAAACACATCTTTTAAAGCTCAATCCTGGAAACTAGTTACTTTTCTGCTGCTGTGATAAAACCATGACCAAAGGCAGCTTGGGGAGGAGAGTCTTTATTGCAGCCTGCAACTCTCAGGTCACACACTCTATCAGAGCAGGAAGCTGGGGGCAGGAACTGAAGCAGAGGCCATGGAGAAACACTGCTTACGTGGCTCCCTCATTCTACTTTCTTATACAAGCCAGAAACACCTGCCCACAGTGGGCCCTCCCACATGAATCAAGAAAATGACCCACAGACCAATCTGACGGAGGCATTTTCTCAGTTGAGGTTTCTTCCCCGATGGCTCTAGAATGTGTCAAGCTGATAAGAAATCTAGCCAGCACGACTTTCATGCTGGACATACTTAGAAGCCGGGGAATCTTTTTCCTTTCCTCATTTGGTCCTATTGACCATACAGAATAGCTGTCAGTACTGTGGTCTCTGTCCTGAAGGGATGGAAGAGAACACTTGCTGAATGATACTAGAGTTCCCACTCAAGTGCCATTTCTTAGTTGAGCAAGAAAATCGAGACTACGCACTTCTGCAAGCTTCAGGGATAAGCTTTGAGATGTTCTGATTAAAGATTGTTACTATGTCATTCTATTATTGTGGTGGGGGAAACCTTCAATGTATTTATCCTGCAATTCACCTGAAATTGTTCTCATCTGCCAGGAAACTGTAAACTTTCAGAGCTGTAAAAGCCCTTGGAGATCTTCTGGTCCAAAGCCCTGTCTTGCCTACAAACACAATGAACTTACTTTGGTTTCAACTTTATCATACATTCTTTATGTATCCTGAAAGTTCTCCCATGGGTTCTAAATGCTGCCTGTTGCTCCATATTGATCCAGCGCTCTTTATAAACTGTAGGAGGAATTAGCATTCCTAATTTGGAGAACTCAAGGGAGAAAATGGTGTCAGAAACAGCCCTATGAGGCAGTGATCTAGAAACCATAGACCAAGCTCCAACTTTTAAATGACTCTCCTTGTGGGGACAACACTGGGGGAGCACTGAGACAACCACTTCACCCTCTTAGTACCTTGGAGACAGACTTAGTCTTGCAGCTAACATTTTTGGAGAATGGCTTAGTAAATTTTATGTAGAATCCTCTTTATAATGATTGTCTGTCTCTGTGGTTAGAGGTATTTGTCCATAAACTTCTTTTTGCACAAATAGGATTTTTTTTAGACACAGGAAACCTGAGGACAGGGGTATATGGTCACAGGGGGAGTGTTGTTTAGCTTGTACAAATACAGGAGGTGGCAGGTACTTTGAACTAGGAAGAGGGGAGGAGAATCCTCATTATAGGGAAGAGATGATGATACGGGGGGTGGCAGAAAAGCAAATCCCTCGTGAACACGGAGCAAATGGAAGAAAATGGTCTGAACCAGAAAGACAAAACAGCCAGCACCAAATTTGCTTAATTTGTTCTTTAAGGGGGTCGGTTCCATCATCTCCTGAGTGCATTCTGAGACTCCAGCTACATTTTGTGAATCACGCTGGTCTCAAGGAATAGAAAGATGAAAGAGTCATGCTCTCTATTCCTTGGTTTAGCTTCGATCACACAGCAGAGACAACGGAGCTACAGGACACAGATAAAGGGACAGCTTGTTTAGCTGAAAGAGCCAAAGAGACAAGAGGCAGCATTTGGGCATTTAACAAGTATGGAATTTACCAGTAGACACAGGGGTAAGAGGGATGAGGGGAATATGACCGACATGGCATTGTGTGATGATTCTGGCCGAGGCGACAGTGCTAGGAACTTGGTGGGAGGATCACAACCTGTGCCCCAAGTGAAGTCCAGCCATCCATCCTCAGTAAGTCAATTTAAAGAGCCAAATAAAAAATAGAAATCAGAAAAAGGAGATTTACTGAATGTGGCCACATTGGGAGGAGGGACACAGAGACCCAGCAGTCTCCCCAAGTCTGTCTCTGAAGGTTAAGTGCAAGGCCAGTGTAAACACATTTAGGCAGTCTCATCGAGATGTGGTCCCGCCGCCACTGACTCACCGCCTGGCCTTCAGTCTCATCCGCTGACAAACCATTAGAAAGGGGTGAAATCGCTTCTCAGGGCATACATTCCCTCTCTTGCCTTTCCCTTTTCCCAACACAAAATTTCTTGGGAAATTCCTATTACTTTGAGGTCCATTGTTTCAGCTGTTTGCTATTCAGATGGAGAGACCCAAAGCATCT
This sequence comes from Cricetomys ansorgei, assembly GCA_026225945.1. Classification (NCBI taxonomy): domain Eukaryota; kingdom Metazoa; phylum Chordata; class Mammalia; order Rodentia; family Nesomyidae; genus Cricetomys; species Cricetomys ansorgei. Next base: position 29,016,917 of record JAMJFZ010001038.1, read on the forward strand.
CTTTAGGACATACTAATTTCCACCAGGCGAGTGACAGTGGGTCTGCTAGAGGTGCCCTGGGGAGGGCTGATGGAGTCAGGCCAGGGATGAGTCAGGCTAAGTTATCACTGTGGCAGAGAGGATTCTTGTAAAAGGAAGGAAAAAAAAAGATTAGTTCTAAATTTAAATATCCAACTGTGGGAATGACATGGAGAGGAGAGCCCAGCTACAAGTCTGAAAGGAGTCTGCAGAGAAGAAGGCAAGAGTTTAGGCTCTGCAGATCAGAGTGGCATGAATAAACCTCATTGAAGAAATGCTGGGAGTAATGTTGGTCGTGTCTGGTCGTATGTGAGGGGGCACATAAAGGAAGTGCCGACATGACTGCTCCATATGAGAGATAGGAGAGAGAGCAGAGAGAAAAACAAGTTTCTGAACATGGCCAGAGCTGGGGAAGAGGAACAGTGGGCGAGAACAGTGGAGCAAGAGCCAGAGAATAGATCACAGCGAGGGTAAAAAGATAGCAAGAGATAGAGAGTAAGAGGATGAGAGAGGTAAGACATAGATGATTGATAGAGGATAGATAGATGATGATAGATAAATCAATAGATAGATGATAGAGGGATAGATTATAGATCATGAATAGTGAATAGATAAATAGATAGATGATAGATGCATAGATATAAATAGATGATACATAATACATGGATAGATAGACAGACAGATAGATAGAATAATGGGAACAGGGGAAAATATTTGCCTTTATGGAGGGAACAAATGGGTGCTGGGGGAAGAAAAGCCTGGGGAATGAGATGGGCTAGGATGCATGAACTTTGAATGTGTAACAGGTACGTGTCATACTGCAGGCACCTGGAGGCTAGCATGGGCTTTGATATGCAGCCATAGTTACCTTCTGCCAGAGGTAAGGGAAATGACTCCTCCTGGCAGATGGGAAATAGTTTCACAAGTTCCTGAGGAATACTGGCTTTTATCTAACTACCAGAAACCCTGTAGTTCAATTTTAGCTCATTTCTGGATATAGAGACTGCCTTTTGGAATTTGGGGAACTGGAGTTCCCTCTGGACCTGACTCTGGTGATAACCTGCATGTGAGATATAAGGAAGAAGGGATCTTTCTTGGGAGGAATATCTAGTTTGTTTTATATTATTATTATTATTATTATTAGTTTTATTATTTATCATTTTTGGAGACAGGATTTTACCATGCAATCCAGATTTGCCTGGGACTTTTTGTGTCATCCAGGATAGCTTCAAATTGATTATTCCCCTGCCTCTGGTCCTAAATACTAGGATTTACAGGCATACATCATCATACCTGTCAGATGTTTCTCTTTCTTTCTTTTTAAGATGTGTATGGGTGCCCGCAGAAGCCAAGAGAAGTGGGTGGGTCCCCTTGAGCTGGAGTTACAGGGGGTTGTGAGAATTGTAGACAATGTGGCTTCTGTGAACCTCTGAGTGACTAGTAAGTGCTCTAGATGGCTGATCCATCTCTCCAGCCTCCTTCCCTCCTGGCTTGCTCTTTTTCTTTCTTTCTCATCTTCCTTGTTCCTCCCCTTCCTTCCTCTTCTTTGTCCTCCTCCTCCTCCTCCTCCTCCTCGTTCTCTTCTTCCTCCTCCTTCTTCTCCTCATTCTCATCTTCATCATCTTCCTGTGCTGATATGGAACCCAGAGCCCTGCACATGTTAAGCAAGCACTCAGCTATCTCTGCAGCCACCGATCTGATTTCTGTTACTATAAGTTTTCACCCTCAAGGCTTTTCATTCTTCCATCTTTTGCTCCAACTGACAATTTTATAATTCATCCTTTCATCGCTGAGCAGGACGTCACAAGCCATTTTTCTTAGGGTTCCTCATACTCCCATCTGCACTGCTTGACAGTTCCTGCAGAAGGAATCCGGCCCTTCTGGAAGTCCCGAGATTTATGATTTATGGTCACCTTTCCCAAGAACTGCACAATTCTCCCTTCCCCCTGTCTCTTTTTCAAGTTCTGGCATTCCTAAGAAGGGACTGGCTCCCTTGTTCATCAAGTACTCCTGGGCTCAGGGTCTGCAGCTGGACAGGCAGAGAGAGCCCCATGAGTGATGAGGCAAAGCTCAGATGTGTCAGCCTCCAGCCTCCAAGGCGAGGGGCATCTCCTACCTCCAGTGCCCCTCCGTTCGGGCTCACACTGAAACGGTGAAAGGTATTCTTGTAGATAATGTCTGATTCGTATTATTTTCAATGTCTACCTTTTCTATTTTGGCTGTTCTCTCAGTGACTTAGACAGTTCCAACTTTCCTGGTTTTTTGACAGATCAATAAAAACAGAATAAAAAATTTAGAAGTGGACTCAAAAATCTAGAAAGCCTTGGCTTGATAGACTTGCCTTCTCTGGTCAGCTGGGAAAATGATCAAGTATTCAATGAACAGTGCACGAGCAACTCTGGGCCTGTGTAGAAAAGAAAAAAAGAAAAAAATCGAATCATGCTTCATACATATACAGGATCCTTTACAAATGAATCAATTATCAAATAGGTCCTGCATGAATCAAGAGTGGGAAGGACTTCTCTAATAGTTACCAAATCTCTGAGGCACAAAGGGAGAGATTGTAAAATTAAATTCATACAATCCCTGCTTGGCGGAACCTAGTTAAGCAAAGTCAAGCGAAAAGTGGACACCAACTGCTTGCTGCTCATTTCACATAGCACAGCTAATGTTCTTCACATCTTAACCTCTACAGGTCAACAAGAAAGATGCCATTATCAAGGAGAAAACTGAGTAAGGAGTGTAAAAAGCTCACAGGAAAAGGAAATCTAAGCAGCTCCCCATGAGGAATAATCAGTCTCCCTTTCAGTAAGATAAACACAAATTTAAACTACAACATGATACTAATCCTTACTATTGAGTTAGTGAATAAGTACGAGTATTGCACACATGTGGCAAGGTAGGGGAACACCGGCCTGTGGGATTTCATGCCATCTGTAGGTGGGCAATTTGACCATCAGTTTGGTTACTTGTTACACTTGTTTTAGCTGTATCAGGAAAAATTGGCAGCCACTTAAATGCCAGTCAGTGGGGAATGTTAGCCTGTGGCACATTTGTACAACGGAATACTATGCAGTTGCGAAAAGCGAATAGAGTGCTTCTTAGGGAGCTGACGTCGAAAGACAGCCAAAGTAGGTAATGAAACAGCAGCAGCAGCAAAAAGAGTAAAATGAAGACAAAATCCGCAGTGCGGTGTACTTTCTTGTGTAGGAAGGAAGAATTCAAAATGTAACGTTTTTGCAGTTTAAATGTATACATTTTCTGAGTTACTACTTGAGTTACTAGTTTGAGAAGGCACACACAGTTACTAGTTTGAGAAGGCGCACACAGTTACTAGTTTGAGAAGGCACACACAGTTACTAGTTTGAGAAGGCACACACAGTTACTAGTTTGAGAAGGCAAGAACTGAATACAAGAAGAATAAAAGAGAAAGCATAAAATATGCAAACTGCATAAACATTCATTTCGAGTCATAAAAATACATTATTTACCTTAAATAGTAAGTTCTCTACATGCCTTATGTCATCACTGGAAAATGGTGTCGCCCTAAATGCTCCACAGGAAACAGACTTTGATCTCTGCCCCACTCGAGAATGCTTCCAGGGCCGCAGGTTCCTCAGAACAGAGCTCCGAAGAGCACAGGTAGCATCCAGAACGATACAGTTCCTACATTTGTTTGTTAGTCTATAACATGCTCCAAGCAGCTTTTGTATTATTTCATTAGCTCTTCATAGCTTCCTTGGGCAACATATGGTGGCAGCCTCAGAAAGCTGGACCTTAGAGTTGATCAGCTCATGTCACAAAGCTGTTGAGAAAAAGCCAGAATCTTAGTCTGGCTTGATCCAGAGGCTTGACTCTTAAGCACAGTACTCCCCAAAACACACAGGTGGCAAGACTTTGTGCATACGGTTAATGTCACCAGCAGAAGGAACAGAGACTCAGCTCACGCTGCTGTGTCTGCAGTGAGAGTTCTCTGCATTGCCTTCTGTTCAGGTAAAGCCAGGATCTTGACTTACACAAAATAAAAATCAGTATGAAGCAGAGTTGAAATTTATTTAAAAAATACATATTAATAGCTAAGTAAAGGCATTGCATGCACGTAGCAGTATGCTACAATCTTTTACCCTTAATTTAGGGAAAGAGAAAGGAAAGAAATCTTTACTACTTTTACAAGTAGTCTTAATACATACAGAAAGAGAGAAAGGTAGAAATCTTCACAGCCTCTTTTTAGCCTGTCCTAAGCTCCAATCTCTCCATCCTTTTTTCTTTTATGAACTAACACACTAACTAATGACAGCAACCCAATCAACGAACCACCGACCAACGCCCACCCGTAAAAGAATTCAGACCTTTTATGCCCTAAGCCAAAAGTTCTCATAAACCCATGCAGCATATAATCCCAAAGAGAAGCTACAGGTGCTAGGACCACGTGCACCTAACCAAATTATAGCAACCTGCATCAAGCATTTCAAATCCAACTCACAAACATCTACCACACTTGGGGTGGGAACACAAATCTAATCCAAGCACCATTTTGCATTTTTAAAGGAACCAAAATAACAAAAACTTCTTCCAAGTGTTCCTCTACATGTGCATGTGTGTTAGAGAGAGAAGGAGAGGGAGGGGGCTTAAGAAAAGGGAAAGGAAATGCAGGCTCCTTGTGTAGGAAACTTCAACGTAGGAGTAGCATATTTCTCAGTTAAGGGAGGTGAAGGTGGGGAATTGCAGAAATGGGTCAGGATTCCCCCATAATAATTGGAAAATTATATCCTTACATTGGGTTTACCAGCTATGTCATCTGTCAGATGGAGGACGGCAATGCCATTATAATGAAGGAAAGTATACTCAGTAGCCATCTTAGTCAGCCGTCCATCCCAGACTATTTTGGGTCCCCTTGTGTCTGTAGTGTTTGAATGGTCACATGATGTTCTGTTACCTCCTGTCCTGCACATATGACTTACTGCTTTAATAGCCATTGCTGACAAAAACTAGAAGTTGTCAAATACTTGAACTGTGTGACAAAGTGTGCGTGCGCGCGCGCGCGCACACACACACACACACACAATCTTATTTAATGTTAATTAACTCTGAATGCATCACTGTCCACAAATATTTTCTTATACAGAGTAGCACCAAAACCTGCCTTACTTATGACTGCATTATTTGCTATTTTTATGGTCTGAGTTTGAATGGCCTTCATAGGCTCACAGTTTGAACATCTGTTCCTCAGTTTGTGATGATATTTGAGGGTAGGGGAAGGATGGAACCTTCAGGAGCCTACTTAGCAGAAGCATGTCATTAGGCATGGGTCTGTGACGGTGATACATAGCCCTTGATTCCTGTCTCTTACTCTCTGCTTCCTGGTCTGTTGTGATGGGACCAGGCCCTAGAACACATTCCCACTGCCACGAGCCAACTCATCCTACAGATCTCCACACCCTGAAGCCAGCAGGCAAAAGAAGTCTTTCTTCTTTTAAGTTGTTTCTGTCAGATACTGCAGTTAGTGATTAGAAAGTAACTTACACAGAGAATTGATACCAGGAGTGGGGTGCTTTTGTGTTACTGTAACCCCAGTGACCTACTTTTACCACTTCTTATAGGCTTCACATATCCCAGAACAGCACTGCCAGCTGGACAACAAGTATTCAAAACATGAGCCTAAGGAGACATTTCAGATTCAAACTGTTAATAGCCATTTTTCCAAAGATTCGTGGAAAATCTTTAAGGAAGCATTAATATTTATGACTGGATGCAAACTGAGAATGGTGCTGTACCCATTCTGTGAGAGAGAGAACTGTAGTGCTGGTGCAGATATATTTCAGATTTTAATAAAGTACATTTCTAATTCCACCACAGTGATGGATCATAGTTGCTTGATGGTCTATGTTAACAGCATCAAGGATCAGGCAGCCAACACTGTCATTAATTTAAACACACTTCTTCTCCTTTCCTGGGTCTCCAAATGTGTTGTCCGTTCCATCAATCAGGCTGGGGTGTCTTCCCCCACCCCCCCCCGCAAGATTTTCTTCTTACCTCCCATGGAGAGATATTTATGTGTAGATACACTCTGAACTCAACTGTGCATGGAGAAACCAGCTCCAGCTGCCGGAGAGCCACATTCAGTTACAGTAGCAGTGATTCTATTCATTTCCCCATGAACCGCAAAAATGTAATTTAAGTACATGTGCAGATTTTACACGCCTATAAAACTAATCCTGAGTTGTACTTGAAGACGAGAGTTAAAAAGAGAGAGCTGCTATATTCCCTTCACTTTAGATCTACAAAATTCTCCTTATTTTAAAGTCATGGTGCTGAGAAGGTATGTTTAGCTCTCAGACTCTGTATTGTTTTCATCATCAAGGAGCATTTATGTTTTGTAGAAGTTGCTTCGGACCACCAAGGGGGTGTGATTCAGCTGGCAGACGGTGTGCTTAGCAAATATGCGATCCTGAGCTCAATTCCCAGTACAAGAACATGTGTGTGATTGGAGTGGGGGGTTGTGAGGAGAGAGAAGAAAGGAGATGGGGAGAGTGGGAGGAAGACATGAAGGAGAGGAAAACCTATTAAACTGACAAAAAAGTTCTATCTCACGAAAAGCTCCTACTATGAGACAAACACTCCGCCCAGTACCAAGGATACAGAATGGCATCTAGTTCCTCTATTTTAGGACTCTTTCCTCTGACCAAGGAGTTCTTCCAGTCCTTATGGCAGAAATGACTGTGAACTGCAGACATCTTTCCCGTATCTCCAACCCCTGGAAATCATTTCACAAGCTGCCAAACCAGGCAGCTTGGAAAGGCACAGGTAGACAGCCGTGCCTGAGCTCTCCACATCCTTGTTATTGTTCCGGGTGAAAAGCAGGAGAGCAGGAAGGCAGAGAAATGGCAGATGACTCTTTTTAATTTGCTGGCAATTAATTCTTTCACTTGCTTTAAATTAAAATGTTCAGCTTTTCCGAGTCACTCATCAACAACTGTTAAATTCAGTGTCTCTTCAGCATTTGGAAGGCACTGAGTGTAAACAGCCCATTACCTTGCAATGGTAGATAACGTGTAAAGCCTTGATTAAACAGAATGCTCTGGAATGAGTTTTACTGGTCCATTGATTCTTCACTTATTAGAGCCTTAGTCAGAAAACTCTGTTTTCCCCCTTTAACACACACACCCATTTATTTGTTCATTCTATCAATTAATCAACATGACATAGCAGAGTGACTACATGTATTTGCTGGAGCCAACCAAGCTGCCTCGACCAACACTATCTCTTGTTTCTCTGGCCAGATGCTTACCCACTCTGTGCTTCTGTTTCCTCAGGTATGAAATGGAGATGACGGTCTTCATAGAGTCACATACAGAGTCCACAGGATGTGCCTAGCACACAGTAGGTTGATATACTTGCTATTGTTACTGTTATTCACTTCCTCTAGTTTATACACAATAGAGCAAGGAGCATGATGAGTAGGCTTTCTATGATTATTAAATTTTCAAATAGATAGAATTATATAGGGAAAATATGAAAACCTATCCCCCCTCTATTCAGCTAGCCACAGGTGAATGTGTTAATAATTTCATGAATCTTTTATGCTATTTTGCTAGGCATATAACATATACACAATCAGGTTTTTTTAATACTCCTTTTTATATATCTTAAACCTAGAGGAATGGCAACACACAATTTCAAACAGCTTTTACTTAATTTCCTGTAGTGCTAACACCGTGTATACCTGTGTTACAATAAGAAGAGTGAAAAAGTGCGCACTGCTGCAATATTCTCAGCTGAGCTGTAGCATTTATTTAGATTTTTATGGTTTTCCACTAACAGACTTCTGTTTTGTTTTTGAGGCAGGATCTTACTATGTAGCTCCACTTGGAACTGGCTATATAGCTCAGGCTGATCTTGAACTCACCGAGATTTACCTCCCTGCCTGCTGAGCACTGGGATTACAGTCAGGTATCAACACGTCCAGTCCTACTAATAGACTTTGAGAAGGGCTCTCTATTAATGACTTATTAATTAATTATACCTCATGAGTTGTACATATTAGTGGCCTTCCTTGTGGTATGTCCATTCATGCACATAGCATCCATTAAGCATCTTTCTACTCATACTCCACTGACCTCAGTACCCTTCCAAAGCCATAATCATCCTGTTTCTAGGGTGACTTTTTTAAGCTTCCAAAATGTGGGAAAGACACATTCATGCATATTTGTCATTCTGTGTTGCCTTATTTTGCTTAACATGATGTCCTCTGGTTTCATCCATTTTGCTGCGAGTGACAGGATTTCATTTATCTTCATGGCTGATCAATAATCGATCATGTATATATGTGTTGTGTATGTTTTTTTAATCTGTTCATCTGTTGGTAGTCACACCTTGGCAGCTTCCATGACTTAGCTATTGGGAACAGTGCCACAGTAATCGTGGGCCTGCAAGACTGTCTTTGGTAAGGTGAATTCACTTCCTTAGGCTACATCCTCATGGATATATCTCATGGAATGGCTGATCTCACGGAAACTCTATTAGCTTTTTAAGAACCTTGTAGTATTTCCTAGAGTTGCCGAACTGACTTACTTTCCTGCCAACAGAGTGAAGGTGCCTTTCCCTTTCATCCTTGCCAACGTTTCCTACCTTTGTATGTTTCTTATTTTTGATAATAGCCATATCATAGCCGACGATACCATATATTCTCATGCATATATTCACCTTTTGTAGTCTTCTTTTGAGAAATGTCTGTTCAGATCATCTGCCTAGTTTTAAATCAGATTACTTACTTTGATTTTTTCCAAGCTTGCAAAATAGTCTAGATATTAATCTTCTGGCACATTCTTTTAGTTGGGGTTATTATTGCTATGGTGAAATATCATAACCAAAAGCAACTTGGGGAGGAAAGGGTTTGTTTGGCTTATTCTTCCATATTGTAGTCCATCAGTGAAAGAAGTCAAGACAGGGACTCAGTCAATGCAGGATCTGATGCAGAAGCCATGGAGTTTCTTACTGGCTTACTCCTTATGGCTTGCTCAGCCTGCTTTCTTATAAAACCCAAGACCACCAGTTCAGGCCCCATTCACAATGAACTGATCACTCCCACATAAATCACTAATTAAGAAAATGCCCTACGGGGCTCCCCAACCCAATTTTATGGAATCATATTTTCAACTGGGGTTCCCTCCTCTCGGATGACACTAGGCTGTGTTACATTGACATAAAATTAGTCAACACACACGTGAATAGCTACAAACACTTTCTCTATTCTGTAGCCTTTCTCCTTCCTCAGTTTCCTCTGTGAGACAAGAGATTGTAGTTGGAGCGAATCCAATTTGTTAATTTTTGCTGTTGCTTTCTGTGTATCTTGAGTCAAATCCAGTGTCATGATATGACTTCCCTGAACTTTCTTTCAGTTTTTTTAAAGCATTAGGTTCACATTAAAGCTTTGGTCCACTTGGCTCTTTTCTTAGAGGCTGAAAGATAAGGGATAAACTTCAGTCCTCTGCAGGTGCAGACCAGGTTTCCCCACCAGCATTTGGTGGGGGGCTGTCTTTTGCAAACCTCACCAAATTGACCCTTATCCCCCATTTGTTTTCTTATTTCTTTACATTCCTATCACTCCCTGCCTCTCCCAGTTCAAAACCTCCTTCCCCAGACCCGGCTTCCCCTTTGTTAATGTGCCCCCAAGTCTGACCACCTCTTGGGGTTTCCTTGTCATCTCTGTGAGGCTAATGAACGCGTACATGAAATAAATCCCTTTCTCTTATTGATCTCTTTCTTATCTTCAATCACCAAATCTGAGAGAATCAAGGGGAAAAGATCTTTGCTTCTCTCATTTGTGTACCTGTTCAAGTCCACGTGCCTATGATGGTTGATTTCAGGCTTGTCCCCGACAACGGTTGACAGGTTCTCAGGTGCAGTCCATGGTAGTTTTTCATGGGAATATGTGAGCAAGATTCAGCGATCTAAGAAACTATGAGTGCATGGTACTTATTAACACCATGCTTTGAGGCACAGTCTAAAAGTTTTCAAATCTCAACTTGCCTTCAAAAATAACTACGGTGGGTTCTAGAACATAAAACACTATATAGCAATCTGGAGCCAAGAGATCACAGAAAGGACAGATCAGAGTCAATGAATAGTAATACTAAGCACACCAATTATCAGGAGCTATACTTCAACTACAGTTCCAAATGCCTTCACATGGCTATTTTACCAGATCTTGCCAGAAGTCTCCCCAGAGCAGAGAGAAGGGGCAGACACCAAAAGAGACATCTAGCAAGACCGAGGAAGGGATCTCCAAGGAAACAACTTTGAAGTACAAAAGCTACAGAAAGATCAGCCTTCACTCAGTCCTTAGGAAATTCCAACAGGCTTACAGGCAGGGAAAGTTTGCTGAGAAAAATTCGGGTGTTCGTAAGCTCTCAGGGAGGGACTGGAAACCAAGAATTGAAAGGTCCCAGCACGTATCCCTTGAGACTACCCCACAATTCTTGGATATAGGAGGCAACTAAACCTGGGAGGCCTGTTCTTTTCTGAAAGGAAACAGAGGAGGGAAGAGGACCTGGTGAGAGAGGAGGTATCCGGTGATGTGGGGTGGAGGTGGTAGGGAGAGGGGAAACTGGGATCGGGTTGTATTGTATGAGATTAAGAATAAATAAAAACAAAGAAACAAACAAATAAATAAAAGACCCAGAGCTTGGCTTACTCAAGTCTAAGATGACAGCAGAGTGTCGGAGGAGCTGACTCCTACAGGTTGTCCTCTGACCCCCACTTGTAGTCTGCGGCACATATGTGCACTGCTCCCCCACAAAAAAGAAACGTGTGCATGCATACACACTCTGTAGATAAATAAAAGGTAAAATAAATAAAAGAGATAGTTTATTCCGTAGGTGTCCACGTAATAATCATTTGTAAATATCTGATGCTTCCGAATATTGAGAAGTGTGTCTTATTCTACTTCCACTGCCTTTGACAGACACAGAAAATAGGCTAAATGGAAGGAATATTTATGCTGCTACCTCTGGTCCCTGCTTTATTCTAGGAAAAACAAACACACTCACATACATACACACTCACACATACATTCATACATACTTGCACACACAAATACACACATATACATACATATACACATACACACATATGTACATGCATACACTCATATATACACATAAGCACATAAAACACACACATACTCACACCTTCACACATATACACTGGAACACATCCCCACACACATAAACACATGCATACCTGCAAATACATACACACTTACATACACACACATACACACTCCTACACACACATACATACACTCTCATACACATTCATACTTATACACACACACACACACACATTCTCTCACACAGACACTGGGCAGATCTAGCTCTCTGTGCTGTGGAAGCTTTCATCATGCGAAGCTAGGGAAGTATGCTGCTGTAGCAGTTTCAGAGGCGCTTGTGTGGCTGTTAATTAGCCTTTCTTCCCCCTCTGAGTCAATCTTCTAGGTTTCAAATCTCACTCCGACACTTCCTAGATGGAAGCCTGGGCAAATTACTTAACCTTTCACAGCTTAGATTCCCACAGCTATAAAATAAAACCAATAATAGTGTCTCTCTCAGGGAACTGTGCTGAGAATCAAATGAGAGAAAGGACAGAAACTATTCAGCGAGACCTGGCACACATTAAGTGCTAAATTAATAATAGTGGTGGTTAAATTTCCTTTTCTATTAACTCTTCATTAAAACATCCACTTTTCTTTTTAAAGAAAGGTGTTCCCTTAAACGACATATCCATACTGAAGACATACTGAAGTTTCTGGTAAAGGAATATTGGAGAAATAATTCCTGACTGTGCCCCAGGGTTCATGTGGCAGCTGGGGTCCAGTCTCAAGTCAGACTGGGCAGTCTCAATACCAGCCTTGCTCACAGGAGCCGGGAATTTAGACTGGCCTTCAGTTTCAGAGGAAAATCTGCCAAGGCAAATGAGAATTTAAAACCAGATATTAATTCTGCCTGTTGAAAATAAGGGATAACAGAGATTAGACACGCTACTTCAAAGTTAGTTTCTGTGTGAGGCAGTGACAGAGAAACAGAAGGCTAAGAAAATAACCAGTTGGCTAACGCCTGGTTACTTCCCATTACTTTTTGGAAGGGTGTAAAGCAGAGGGGCTTTACTGTTGGGCCAAACGAGACTGGTGTGCTGCGGGATCTGGGAGCGATCGCTCCTACTTTTTCCGGTCTTGTGACAAGTGAGTTTCATTTTGACTTTAAACACGAATGACTCCATTCTAATTTCAGCCTAGCCATTGGGGCTAGTGCAGGAACTTAGTCCAGAGCAATGGCTTCCTGTAATTCTTAATTCCCTCCTTTTGCCAGTCCCCGTAACTCAGAAGTACTTCCTCAAGGACCTGGGAGCTGTCTTTGAAGAGGACCCATCCTCAAAGATTGTCCCTTTCCCCCAGCCTCTGCGGAAAATAAAAATCTGATGGCTCCAAAGTTGGACTACTGAAAAACAGATGAGTCAAGTCCAGGTATGCATCCTGACCATCATGAACTGGTTAGTTTGAGAAACTGAAAAGTACACTCAAGCAACAGAAATTCATATCTAGAAAGGAAATTGCTAATTGTAGGAGTGGATCCCCTCCCATAAGTACAAGGAAAATAGCTAAATTATTAGATTTTCCAGCAATGGAGACAGTATTTATTTAAATTTGTATAACAAAGAGATACGAGAAGTCTGTTTCGCCTCCAGATGAAACCCACAAAAGTGTCTTCCCCACTGCCAAGGGTTAGGGTTAGGGTTAGGGTTAGGGTTAGGGTTAGGGTTAGGGTTAGGGTTAGGGTTATCATTGGTCGGGTCTTGAAAACATCAACACAGGGTTTGCTTGCCTATGTGAGGGGTAAAATTCCTTTAGGTCTTTTGGAGCTATTGCTAGGTTAGGAGGCTTCTTGCGAAGTATATCACATTCTGGTTTAATATTTATTCATTCATTCGCTCTCTCTTTATATTTAGGAGAGATTTTTAGTCTGGGTACAACTTTTTCTCCTTGTTCTACAGTGACAGCAAGTTCTTTAATCTAGCCCCATCTAGCCTCAAGCTTGGGCCACTCCCTCAGCTGGAAACAGCACCTCACTGAAGGGGCAGCTGAGGAAGTCACAGCCATCACTACACCACTACACTGCTTCGTTCTGTGTGACTCCACTGTCAGTCCAACCCATTCCCAGTGTTAGCACCTACACGAAGCAGGCACCTTCCTGGGCAGACTCCTGTGTTAATGCACCTTCAAAATAGCTTTTCCTTCATTTTCAGCTAAAATTGTATGGTGTAAGATGAGCACACCCAGAGGTACTCCTGTCCATCACTGTACTCTCCATGACCACAAACAGAGCCTGCTCAGGACCTACTCCTTACTTGAGCATGCTTAGGAATGGGCCCACCTCTATGTGAATATGTATAGACCTGCATACAACCCCCTGCCTCCATTGCCCTGGAATTCCAATGCATTGCTTTGAAATAACTCAGGTGTTATCCTTGGTTACTGCAAGTAACAAATATCTGCTCACTGTATTGGCTGTGCATATTACTGCTTCACAGTCACCGAGATACATGCCTGCTGCATTCAGTCATTCCAGCATTTCACAAATCAGCCATTTTCTCAGCCACTCACAGAGGCTCTTGAAAAGTGAAGCCTCCCCTGCCTGCCTATGCTTACCTTTAATGTAAAGTCAGAGACAGGACCACAGAATCTCATGAGCTTTCTACCACACAGCCAAGGTTATGGGATTACACTGTCATTTACTTCTCTTTTTGCCATCTAACCACATGCTATGATGCCACACCTGGGCATTGTTTTGAGGCTTGTTTCATGAAGAATGTCTCAGGGCTCAGCAAGCCTCTTAGGAACATCATGAAGTTTTCAGGCATTTTCCATTCCCCAACCCCAGTGCTAGAACTAGGGTTATCTAGTTCTAGTTATCTAGTGCCACAAGAACAACCAGACATATAAGAGTATACATAAAAGATAGTTATTTTTCATTTTACTTTTTTATGTCTTTAAGTGTTTTGATTGCATGCATGCCTGTGCACCACATGGATGCCTGATGAGGCCAGAGAGGGCATCAGCTATCCTAGAAATAGCGTTAACAGATGGTTATGAGCCAACAAAATGTGGGAGCTGAGATTGAACCTGGGTCCTCTACAGTGCTCTTAACTGCTAAGCCAGTATCACTCAAGCCCCCAAAAGATATTTATTATGAGACTGGCTCATACAATTATGGGGCTGAAACCCAATCTGCTGCCCACAAGCTCATGGCTGAGGTAAACCAGGGGTTTAGTTCTATTCCAAGACCAAGGGGAAAATCATGTAAATCTTGGTCCACTTCTGAAGATTCTAGAAAACAGCAGTTTTGGGCAGAAGGTGGATGTCTGCGGAGGGAACCAGTCTTTTCCACAAATGAGTTCACAAAAACTCTACTCAGGAGGGAGTACGAGTGCAGGAAAATGAGTAATGGCAAACGAGCAAAGCAGTTTGTTCTTCTATGGGACCCAGAAAAATGGCACCCACAATCAAATGCAGAGCAAACCAGCCTTCGTCCGTCCTGTTCTCTTCAGCCCTCAGGGACTGAATGGCCTGGATGACACACATTGCAAGGTCGAAGATCTTCACTCATCCCCTGATTCAATCTCTCTGACGAACACCTTCACAGACACTGCCAAGAACATGTTTTCATCACTCAGCCCAGTGAGGTTGACACATAAAATTAAACCTCCACAGATGTCACAAACCACTATTAACCGCACTAAGAAAGAGAAACAAGAACTTCCTGCCAGGGTACTCAGGCCTCAGTCCTCACTCCTCTCCCTTAGGAATCTGGCATTGGGAATCCACTGAGTCAATACACAGTTAGCACCAGGGACATTAGAGTCAGTTCTGTAGTCCAGGCTGAATCTCACAACAGTCACCACAAAGAAAAATTTGATGTCAGGACATTTCTAAGCTGGTTGGCAGGTGTGTGATTATCGGCTCCAGTGAAGTTGTCATTTCCTCAGCCCTTGTGGGGGGGTGTTTCTCAAATGTGTCCAGCTGGCCCTTGGGGTACCATTTTCTCCTTTTCTGCAATCAAGAAAGGGTCCTGGAACCATTAGAGCCCCTGGCTAGCGGTTCTTAGGTTGTCTCATCAGACAACACAGAGAGCTGTGCTGGCTTATTTCAAACAGATGGAATTCGTAACAAAAAAGCTTGAAACGGGTCAAAGAAAAACATTTTATACCGAACAAAGCTTCAATCTATAATAAATATCTAACAGCTGGAAACCTCCATGTGACAGTAATAAAGTATTTTGGAAACACAAGAAAAAAAATGCTTGAAATGCAGTATTTATGGGAGATTTTTAAAGCCATATATCGCAACCTTTGACAGCTTAAATAAAATAAACAGCTAACATAAAAATCATCAAGAAGCGGAAAACCTAAATCATAGAATTTTTTTTCATAATAAAGAGAAAATATGCCATCACTTTAAGCTTTGGAGGAACATTTACAAAAAAAAGAAAAAAAATGGGACCATAAATAGGACACAAAAATAAACCCAGTAAGTTTCAAATCATAAAAATTTATATGAGCCATTTTCTCATCTCACAAAGTAATAAAACTGGGAATTAAACAAACACATAAACCACCCACTTCAAGGTAGAGGGCAAACTACCAAATAGTTATTATGTCAAAATAAAATAAAGGTCACAGACATAGTCTACTCCAAAAAATAATGAAAATGAGAACATTTTCAGACACTAGATGCTACTGACCACGTGTAGTGAAAATTAAGCAGAATGGGGCGATGGAGTCATGGGAGACAGAGCTCCCCTGGCTGCAGACACCTCACCAAGATGCATTTACATGGAGTGACACAGAAGTTCATTTTTAGTTGTGTTTAAAATGGTGGTTTTGTGCACTGTGGGTGAAGTGCTGCCTAGGCCTTGGTATTTGTATTGTCTGCAGGTGTTGGCTTTATGGAAAGGCTGTTTGATTGCTCATGAGCTGCATGTGCTATCAAAAGAACACCTGAGGAGCTTAGGTATCAATACCCCACTCCCCAGATTAGATGCTCAGGGTTCTACTGTCCAAGATGGTGCTTGCCGTGATGGTGGTTCCCTCCGTGAAGTCTGGCAGGGTTTACATCTATGAATATGCTTCTGTGTCTTATTTGCTGAGCCACCACCGTAGGTGTTCTACTGCAACAATGGAGCTCTGAGCACCAAGGAGAATTCCCCTCTAAAGATCTATATGGAAAGAGTACATCCCAGCAGAAGAGCAAGCAAATGCAAAAATTTGTAGTTTTGCATTCTCTATCTTACTGAAGAAAAAAATTGAATCATCCACTTAAGAAGTTAGAAGAAAGATAAAGGGATTTGTGAAAAGGAGAGCGAAGATAGTGAAGATAGTGAACGGTACACTAATGGAGATCATAGTAACAGCCAGGACGGAAAACCAGGTCCAAGATTTAGGCTTTTTAAAAGACCTACTTATTTTATTTTATGTGTATATGACTGTTTTGCCTACATGTATGTGTATAAGTGCTAAAATAACTCTAAAATAAAGTCTGACCAAACAGAAAAAGAAAGAAAAACACTGTGTATCAAACTTTAAAGCAATCTTAGTTTTCATCTGGAATCACAAACCAATTAAACTGAATCTACATTAAATGAATCACACTTTATAACTAAGAACTCTTCATTCCCAGTATGCAAAAGTAATGGAACTGAAAAAAAAAGTCAACATTTTATGTATCGTGACTCATCATTTTCCCCAGGGTAAAACTTTGCTTGCAATCACTACGGATGAGAAATCATCTTTTGAAAAAATTCAAACCTTTGGGCTGGGTCTGTGGTTCAGTGACAGAGCGCTTTCCTGGCACAAACAAGGCTCTCTGGCCTTGATCCCCAGCACTGCAAAACCAAACCAAAACAATACAACTTTTTCTGCTTGAGTTACTCTGTTGCCTTGGAAGAACAAATAAATCCATTGGCACCTCTGGCTGCATTCGGCATGGAGAAGTGGTAGATGATATATAATACAAGCAACAATAGGAATAGCGAGGCTCCAAAGGAAGAAATAGCTACCACAGTAATGAGAAGGCTTTGGGGTAGGAGTACCAGACAGTGGCTCCGTGGCTAAAACTCAGCCGTTTCTGTCTTTCAGGACATAAGACGCTTGGTTTGGGATCCACATAAACTGGGAGGTTATACTAAAATCGTTGCTTAGGATTAGGACCTTGATAAGTGCCCTAGACCACTAGGCCCAAGGACCACACATTCCTGGCCCAGAAAGGTTAAAGGAAAAATTAAATCTGCAGAACAGTCCAGTCAGAAGAAAAGCTCCTTCTATAGAAATCCAACCCTGGAGCCTGTACTCTGCTGAAGTATGTAGCCCGAATGTGTCCATGTGCCGTGAGCATTCCAAACCAGCAAATCCCTGCGGCGGCTAGCAGAGGGAAGCATACATTCTAACAGCTGGAGCTGCTATGGGCAGGTTCGAGACCATGGCCTGATTTAGTATGATTTGGGTGTTTAGTGTGGTTTTTACTGTGTGTGTGTGTGTGTGTGTGTGTGTGTGTGTGTATGAGACAGAGAGAGAGAGAGAGAGAGATTGTTTATAAATGAAACAGATGGGATGCGGGCCTGAGATGCCTCAGTGGTTAAAAGCACTTGCTGTACAATCATGAGAGCCGGAGCTCAGATCCCAGTACCCATGAACAAGCTGAGGGTCCTGCAAACATTTGTAACTCTTATCAACACATTCTCACTCACAGGCACACCCACACATCCACATTCATAGGCACATACACACACACACACACACACACACACACACACACACACACACACTAACAAACACATATACAAACTCATGCACACACACATGCACATTCACTTACATACAGACATGCACATACACTCACATATACATACACACACACACACACACACACACACACACACACAGAGCATGACTATATAAGATTTTTTTAAATGAGTAGGAAAAGATAGGTGCAGTGCCTACCATTGGTTACCTGCTTGCCAGTCACTGAATAAGAGATGAAAGCAAGCCCAAAGAGGGAAAAATCTCTGTTGAGTTCAGCTGCATTTGTGCACACCTGTAACCCCAGCCCTCAGGGAGCTGAAGCCTCAGCTCAGGGAGCTGCTGCTGTAGCCTCAGGTCTGTTCCCTTTCTAACCTGGCCTCACTCTTTCTGAGGTCTCTGTCAGCTCCTTCATGATAGATGATCCCTGCTGTTCCTACTTCCTCCGGAAGCTGGCAACTGCATAATGGTCTGAGGTGACTGTTTTAGATAGCACAGGGTCTTGTTCCTGAGATGACATTTGAGGTGTCATGGATCACTCTATCGAAGGACAATTTTTCCAAGAGTCTCCAGACTCAAGTTGGTGTTCCCGTGTTTATTCCGAAGTCACTTCGGGATTTCACGTGCCATCTCAGGTCCTCTGCTTCCCTCTTCTGGTCAACTGAAAGGAATCTTTTATAGCTGTAGACAGCGTTGGAGCAGGAATTATCATGATGGTACCTGGTCCTGACAATCACTTTTCAATTTGTAAGAAAGTGACACCAGGAAGTAGGGTAGGTAAACATATCGTCATCATGTTTTAAATATGCTCACGCCAGGAAATTATTAACCCAGCCTGTCCCTGAGGCATCATTTTTTCAGAAAGCGTTGTGTGGTTGAAACACATATTTGTAAAACCACTGGGTGAAGAAAGTTACAAAAGTTTCTTTACTAAAAAACTATACTGAGGGTTTTAAATAGCGCTGTGAATTTCTTGGGAGACAGAGCCTGCAGTCTGGATTAATTAATTCTTTTTGGAGTAGTATCCTAAGGGTTAACATATCACTCTGCAAAACACTCCAGAGACCGACATGACTATAGACACCGAGAGGTGATCTCAAAAGAAAGATCACATTAGACCTGGCAGCAGCCTGAAGGAATCAAAGACCACCATGCCTTTTCAGTTGACAACAGACTTAATTTTAATCACATAGTTTAGGGTCGAAAAAGTCTTTAAAAGCCCTAAGGGTTCCTGCCCTTTCCGCCTCTTGTTTTGTGCCTGAGGGAAGTGAGACTGAGAGCCACATAGAAAGTGTAACTCATAAACAATGGGACAGCCTTCGACTGTGAAGAAAAATGAACCTCTGACACGTGCGGGAAAAATGGATGCAACTGACATCATTATGCTGAGCAAAATAAGTCATACTCAGAAAGACAAATACCATTTTCTCTCATATTCATACTTTAAAGTTAGATCAATCTACCCCTGCACCGTGTGCGTGCGTGTGTGTGTGCGTGTGTGTGTGTTTGTGTGTGTGTATGTGTGGCTAATGAGGGTTTAAAGGAAGCCATTAGAGAAAATTCAAGTGTTATAGGGTGTGGGGGAGGGGCCAGCAAGAGGGGGGCGGACGGGAAGGTGACGAATAAGAACAAGGTGCAATGATGCCTATGCACGAAAATGCCATCGTTAAACCCATTACTTTAGAAGCTAACTTTAAAAAGAATAAGAAAAGAAAACGCAGTTGGGATGATATTTGGAAAGGAAGCAATTCCCAGGGACACTGGAAAGGAGAAGGACAGCACAGAGCTGCCCAGGTCAGCTCAGCAGCCAGGAAGTCTGCTGTTGGTGCTGAGGGAAGTCTGATTCATTCGAAATGCCCAGTCGTGCGTCCTTTAGTTCATGAGGAAACACACTTTAAAGAGTTAAAAGCCATGCGTAGGGTTTAGTGATGCTCTGTTGAAAACTGTGGGGTGGCTTTTTGGAGACACTTGGTATAAGAATAAAGCACGGCCCACGCCTCTCTGTGGATTAAACTCACCGAGGGGAAGGAGTGACGAGTGTTTGAACACCTAAGAGCTTTGCCCTTCACTTGCAGATTTATACCCAAAGGAAGGCTGGGTAGTTGCTCTTTGTGTGTGACTTCCAGCTATTTTGCTGCTAACGACTTGCACAAAACTCCAAAGAAGAAATAAACTTTTATTTTTATTTGTGGGAGTCAAGGGCTCACGACCAATGCACTGCACTTTGACATATGGGTTAAGAAACAAACAGCTCAGTTTAAAAGAGGATGTACAGGGCATCTGGATCCCTAGGAAGACACTCCTGAGATGCTGTGGTATTTGACCCAGGAGGATCTGGCTTGCTTGTGTATAAGGCCATCAGGGCACTTTCACAGCAGCCGTCATCCTCATCCATGACATATCAAGTACAGTCAGGAGAATGCACTCTGTGTTAACTCCAAAGTGCCTAGATGCTCTTCAGAAATGTTGACATCTTTGGGAGACACCGCCAGCTTCCACATCTGCTAAGACTATTCTGACAAGTGCCAAGAAGTCAGTTTAGGACCAGAGGTGATGGTTCTCTGGTATGTTCTGGACCCTGGGTTCCATCTCCAGTGCAGGAGGAGGGCAACTCATTTGACCTAACCTAAGCAGAATAAAAGAGAGTGGAGACTATTTATTCGAAAGCATAGTAAAACAAGAAGGGATGTGGACCAGGGAAAGGGCCACCTTTGTCCCTCTGCTTCTTCCCGTCAAGGCAGTTCAAGTTCCCCTGCTGACAGTTTCTGCAATCCCATGAGGTCGTTGGCTCAGATCATCCCATCTTCCTCACTAGAAAGGAATAGTCCATCAGAGTTGTGAAGGAGGGCTCTGGTGGGCCTTACTTGTTGGAGATGTCTCTTTCTGTGGCAAGGAATTTTAGGGACTGAAGCAAGGCAGATAGCATGGTGGATGGAAATGTGGGTTTTGAGTCACACTGACCCCCCCTTCCCACAAGCTGATCTAGCAGAAGTTTCTTAAGCTTTTACCTCTTCTTGGTGTGTTGGTCACTTTGCTTTCTAAGGCTTTGAGAGAGTTTCATCCTGGTTAGCCTCAAATTAGTCCCTTTCATCAACTTAAGTATCTATCAGCAGATAAATGAACGAAAAAAAAATGTGGTTATTGTATACAATGAAATACTTGGCCATAAAAAGAATGAAATCCTAATTTGAAAACACTATTTTGAGGTTGGAGACTTGTTAATCAGAGGTTAAGAACATTTATTAGATTGTTGCAAAGAACCTGAGTTTGATTCTCAGCACCCAAATTGGGTGGCTCACAACCACCTGTAACTCTGTCTCCAGGGAATCCAGCGTTCTCCTCTGGCCTCTGTGGGCACTCATAATCGTGTGCACATTCTTCCACACAGACACATAATTAAAAAATAAAAATCAGTCTTTAAAAAAAACAGCATAAGTTCTCACATGAGGAACTTAATTTTATAGAAGTAGAGGAGTGTGCAATAATGATTACATTTTAGCAGTTCCCGGAGTCAGCAGGCAGAGAGCATAGATGTAAAAAGGGTTGATGGGTGCAGGGCTGTGGTTGAATAGAAGGGATGACTTCTAATGTCCCACAGTAGGGCAGCTCTAATAAATGGCAATGGATTGTACATTTAAAACTATTGAGTAGAGAGAATCCTAAACATGCCAAACAAAATAATATTTGAGATAAACTAATTACCTTGCTATAAGTATTTTACATTGCATATACACATTGGAATTTCATACTGTATTCATATACATATATGTAGATAGATAGAATGTGCGATTAAATACAACAACAACAAAACCAATTAAAACCAGTTCCAAGCTATCACAAATGTAGGAAAAAGAGTCAAATAGCTAAGATCCCAAGAGTTAACACTGGTAATTAGTTTTACAAAATTTGGACTAAGAAATATCTCTTAAATCCTATACTCAAAATGATTATCTTGAAAAGTTCAATTCCCTAGCCTCCTGCCTTGAACTCTTCAGTATATCCTATCCTACCCTTCAGTGTACCACCACAACCACCAGAGGACCTGGGTTCAATCCCCTGTAAGTCTAGCTCCAGAGAACCCAACATCCTCTTCTGACCTTCGATGGACCCTAACACACATGTGGCAGACATTCACACAGACACACATGCACATAAGTAAAAACAAAATAAATCTAACCTGGGTATGGTTATACAGGCCTTAATCCCAGCAGTCAGGAGGCAGAGGCAGAAGCAGGGAGATCTCTGTGAGTTCCAGGCTGATCTGGTGTATGTAGCACATTCCGGACCAGATAGGGCTACATGGTGAGACTTTGTTTCAAACCCATCATCATCATCATCGTCATCATCATCATCATTTAAATGTTGGGAGAAGGGCTGGAGAAGTGGCTCAGTGGTTAAGAACACTGGCTGTTCTTCTAGAGGATCTGGGTTCTATTCCTAGCAAATATAGGGTGGCTTACAACCATCTATTACTCTAGTTCCAGAGGATCTGTTGCTCTCTTCTGGTTTCTGCAGGTACCAGAAACACATGTGGTACATAGACATCTATGCAGGCAAAACACCACGCACATAAAATAAAAATCTTTATATATAAAAAAGCAAATAATATAGGATATATTCTGTATGGTATAATTTATATACAAATTTTAAGAGATAAAATTAAGTAGTTTTTTGGACTAACACTATGAAGGAGAGTAAGGAATTAATACTATAAAAATCAACAGAACATTTGCCTTTCTGGGAAAAGCAGGATTAACCTCTGGAAAAGGCTTTTGAAGCTCTTGTAATGTTTCATTTCTTGGAACTGGCAGGCTATATAGTGGTTTGTTTTACAATTTGCTAAATCACATACTTACTTGAAACAGCTTTTTGTATGCTTGCTGTATTTCATGCATATCCCCACAAGTCGTATATTCCACACGAATGGGAGCTCATGCATCGGGAAAAAGAATAGGGATGCGTAAGCACAAAGTTAAACAGCCCAGAGCTAGGGAGATGGCTTGGTGGGGAAGAGCGAGTACTGTGCTCACAGATGACTAGAACTCAGGTCCCAGCACCCACATAAGATGGCTCACACCAATCTGTAGCTCCCACTCCAAGAGAATGGGATGCCTCTGCTTCCCATGCACATACCCACACAATACACATAATTAAAAATAATTAATAAATAAATGAAAATATGCTTTCAAAGTTACATATCTGTGAAAGAGAGAAAGGGAGAGTTGAGGGACATCTGTTGAAAGATGGTCACCAATTAAAACAAGACTTGATAAAACTTTTTGCTAAATGGGGCAAGTACTATCTTGATGGACATCGTACATTCTCTTGGCATAACTTGTAAAGACAGATTTAGTTAGAAAAATGCATGGTTTTTCTTGTCTCATACTGTTGCTGTGATAAAAAAAATACTCTGACTAAAAGCAACTTGGGGAAAAAGATTATTTCACTTACAACCCCCAGATTACAATCCATCACTGAGGGAAGTTGGGGCAGGAATTGAAGCAGAAACCCTGGAGGAACACTGCTTAGTAACTCACTCACCAGACTCCTGCTTGGCTAACTTTCTTATACAGTCCAGACCTACCTGCCTAGGGATGGTGCCACTCTTGGCGAGCTGGGCCATCCTACATCAATCATTGATTAAGAAAATCTCTACAAATATGGTTATAGGCATATATAGCCAATTGGTCTGGACAATTCCTTGATTGAGGTTTCCTCTTCCCAGGTGACTTTCGGTTGTATTAATGTGACAATAAAAATGAACTAGCCCATGTGTTAAACATTTAAGCTCATAAGTTAAAAGCATCATGGCTAACCAGTGTCTCAGAGACCCTGTCAAGACGCAACATTGGAGGGGAGACTCATATAATTGTGGGGAGTACTAGTTATGGGAGCCTCCACCTCCATGGTCACTCTGTCTAGTCTGTCCTTCTTTACTGGGCAAACGACTTGCTCCTACAGAAGCTGTTCTCATAGGAGCTGCAGCCCTAGAAAGGACCTGCACAGCCAGTCACCTCCAGGCTTTTTGGTGATGCCATTCAGGCCTCCTCATCTACATGGCAATGCTGGTGCTGCTGTGAGATTTGGTGCATTAGTTGGTTTGGCTTTGACTCACACAAAAGTTCCCATCTTATGTGTGCTCCCCATAATATGATATTAATGTCTCTTTCTATACCACACTCACACTTCCCTTCCCACGCTCACCAGTGTCAGCAGTCAGGGACCTGTCCTTGCCAGCTGAGTGCTGCAGCAGCATCTATGAGACTGGAGCACTGTGCAAGTGGGCTTAGAGATTAAGAGATTCATATTGAAGATAACTGCTCCTGCATTGTTGGATGTTTGGGCTTTTCCATTCTAACTGACAAATATGTACAATAATAGGTTTGTTAAAGCCAAATGGAAAAATCTTACATTTACCATTGTTAAATTTAACTACATTCATTTTAGCTAATTACTACAACCTATGAATAGCTTTTTTTGAATTTTTTTCTTTGCTATCTAATATGGTTGTATGATTCAGAAACTTAGTGAGTCATTTAAGCATTTAAAATGACAAACACAAGGCAGACAATTGCAGAAGTATATGTACCAAATGATATGTACTAGAGTATTCAAGTAACATCTATGGTATTTCCAAACTAGCAAGAGTCTAAGTGTTCATTAGTTACATTTGCAGAATGGACTTCTATGTAAAAATGAAAATGAATGAAGTGAAGGTAAAGCATTGGGCAGAATGCACAAACACAAAGCAAAACAACATGCATTCTATGATGCCATTTTTATAAAACTGGAAAACAGACAAAATTCATGTATACAGTGAGTTTACATTTAAGAAGGAAGGGAGGGGAAGGCACACAAGGCAGGCCTTTGGGAGGCAGATGAGTGCTCTGTTTCTAGACCAGGATGGCTTAGTTAACTCATTGTCCTGTGCAGTTAGTATTTATGACTTTGTAATTTACATTTCAGTAAAATTACTTTAATAACAATGAGGATATTGAATGTTCATAATTATACCAGTAATAAGATAAAGAATTTACATACATAATCAGCATGTTAATTAATGGGTTCAATAATTAGTATATATGAAATATAAGTTATGTGTAAATCAATAAAAATGGAAAAAGTACAAGATTGACACTTATTTGGAAGGTTAGCAAGTCAGTTTGCCTAGCTTATGATGGAAGCGTTGAGGGAGCGCATGGGTGGAAATGTTCAGCACACAGCTGGATAAAAAGGTTGGGGACTGGGAGAGCTGGACCAGAACTGAATGTTTGAGCATCACCAGTGTCTTCATACAATAGTAGTTGAAATCACAGAGTGGAGGTGATGATCGGCAGACCAGAGAAAACTCACAGGAGAGAACGTTGAGGGATTAGCAAGATTTATTGAAAGAAAACTTGTGAGTAAGATGAAAATCAAGCACTGCAAAGGATGCAGGATGCAATAGAGAGCAGGAGAGAGACTGTCGTGATAGAATGGCCATCAGGGTCAAATGTCTGAGGTACAGAACAGAGGGTAAAGACTGAGAAGGCTCTATGGATTTAATAAGAAAATTATAGGTGACTTTCATGAGAATAGACCCAGTGGCCTGTGAGTTGTAACACGAGTCGTCCATATGAACGTGATCTAAGATGTCAGAGATTTGCAAAAGAGGAAGAATTTGATACTTTGATGAAGTTGATGAAAGGAAGTGCAGAGAACGGAACAGCCTGAATTCAAGAATGGAGAGCAGACATAAATAGGACTTGAGACTTCTTGGCCTCTGCTCAGGACACAGTGTGTGTCAAGGGAGAGAAGGCCTTCTTTCCAGTTGGAAGGTGGAGAAAGCATTACATGGAATGGTTGAGAGAGTCTCTTTAGCTTAGAAGGTAATTATGCTTGAATCTGAAGAGCAGACAATAGTCCCCCCTGCTTGGCTGCTTAAGCCTTTGTCCCGGAGTCTGAATGGCTGTCTTTGTTAACAAAACACTCTGTGTCTCCAGCTGCAGATATTATTCTCCTGTCCTCCTCTGCCCGATAATCTTCCCTGACCCCAGTTATCAGTAACTCTGCAGTCTTGTCTTAATCTTCTGAATCTACATAGTTTCTTTCTTGCACCCCAACCTTCAGATTCTTCTTGGAAATGTTATCTACCAATTGCAAAGCCAGTTCATCCTCCTAAGGGAGACTAAGGTATGTTCTATTGACTTGAAACATATCAATTACACAGAAAACTCTGAGGATCCAGAAGCCGTGCTAGACTGTGAATTTATTTATTTATTTAATTTTGTTGTTGTTGTTGTTGTTTGAGACAGGGCTTCTCTGCTGTGACTCTGGCTGTCCTGGAACTCACTCTGTAGACCAGGCTGGCCTCGAACTCACAGAGATCTGCCTGCCTCTGCCTCCCAAGCACTGGGATTAAAGATGTGCACCACCACTGCCTGCCTTTGTTTAATTAATTTACACAGCCTTATCTTTTGAAGAGCTGGGGTTCATTCCAATAAAGGTTAAATGTGATTGAAGAAGTGTTTATAAAAAATACCTATGAACATCATAAAGAATGTGTATGTAGAAGAAGCATTTTTAATAGAATGTATAGCATTCCCCAAAGGCACCCCAAAGAGGCCAGGGCCTAATCCTTAGAACCTGGAATGCTATCTTAGGATAAGATTTTTGGAGATGTTATTAAATTAATAAAAAGAGGAGCTCTGTTGTAAAATAAACAAAAAACACATCCCACCTCAGCCTCCCTCTCCCTTGAGGAGGCTCCAGCCAGCCAGCAGCTATAGAGGCTTCCAGGCAGGAAGCAGAGGGAATGACAATGTGGTTCTTACCATGTACCCATCTGGTCCTTGATCAGAGAACTGTAAGTTGATGGAACACACAGAGTTCTGGGAGAGGTTGTCAGAAGAACAGCTCTCCGTTTATTAAAGCAAGGGTGATTACATTTACAGGGTAGAGGTGGGGGGAGGGTTTTTGGTATTCAGAGACAGGAGCCATTAGTTAGGACAGGGATACTGGAATAGCCCCATTTGCATGGGAAGCTCAAGTCTAAGGATCAAAGTCTTGCGAGGGCACCCTCTACAAGGTGTAGTCCCACAGGGAAAAGAGGAAGACACCTTATCAGAAAATGGGCTCAGCCCTAAGCTTCCAACTACAGTGCAGATAAGCACCAACCAAGCCACATTTCTTTGCTAATGACCTTCTGTGAAGCAGACAGTATTTAATATATAGCTGGTTTCTGGCCAGGGCTAAGAAAAATGGGGAGCAACTGAACTCCTGCTGCTCTCGGGGTGAGAAAATCTAGGGTTCAAGGCATGCTTAGACTCACTCTTAGCTCTAGGACAGCCCCACAGAGATCATTCTGGATTATCTGGTAAAACCCAAATGTAATTATACCTATCCTTGAGATGGGAGACAGAGGAAGAGTATAAACACACACACACACACACACACACACACACACACACACAATAGAGAGAATAACATAAAGAAATATCAGAGAAATATTGAAGATGCTCTCCTCCAAACTTATAGCAATGGTGGCCACAAGCCAAGGATTTCCAGTAGCCATCAGAAGCTGGAAGAGAAGAGGGATGTATAATAGTTAACTTCAGTTATCAATGGTAGAGCATTTTCTTGATTGCTGATTGATGTAGAAGGGCTCAGCTTACTGTGGGCAGTGCCAATCTTAGGCAGGTAGTCCTGGAAATCAGCCAGTAAGCTATATTTCTCCATGGTCTCTCCTGCCTCCAGGCTCCTGCTTTGAGCTCCTGCCCTGACTTCCCTTCATCATAGAGATGGGATGTAAAAGTGTAAGCCAAGTAAACCCTTTTCTCCCCGATGCTGCTTTTCATCCGTATTGTATCACAGCAACAGAAACCAAACTATGCTAGGATAGATTCTGGAGTCTTCATTAGAACTTCTGAGAAAGTAATCCCTGTTGACAACTTGATTTTGGCCCAGTGGTACATATTTTATACATTTGACTCCTTGAACTGCAAGGATAAATTACTGCTGCTTCATGTCACCAAATATATGGTCATTTGTTATCTCAGCCATGGGAAAGTCATGCATCATATAACAGTCTGGAGAAAAAAACTGTCTTAGCCAGTGTTTTATTGCTGTAAAGAGACACCATGGCCATGGCAACTCTTATAAAGGAAAGCATTAAATTGGTGCTGGCTTACAGTTCAGAGGTTTAGTCCATTGTCATCATAGTGGGAAGCATGGAGGCAGACAGACATGGGGCTGTAGAGGTAGCAGAGAATTCTCTATTTGGATCTGCAGGCAGCAAGAAGAGAGAGCCCCTGAGCCTGGCATGAGGTTTTGAAACCTCAAGACCCACTCCCAATGACATACTTCCTCTAACATGGCCACATCTACTCCAACAAAGCCACACATTCTAATCTTTTCAAATAGGCCCACTCTCCATGAGCCTATATGGGCCATTTTCATTCAAACCAGCACAAAAACTCTCAGGAAAAGAGATGAAAATGGGTGTGCCAATTTATATACCTACACACTCACAGTGGGCAATAAATATAGCATAAGGTCCAGCATTGTCACACCACACCAGTACCACACCAGCACTTTATGTTGTGCGTGTCTCGATTCATGCAGAATGACTTGTCATTCAATACCTCTCAATAAGTAGGCACTTCCGTACAGGCCCACCTCACAAATGTTACCACCCATCATAAGGCCCACGCTGGACCAGGCAGAACCTGAAGCTCAACGACAAGAGCTGTGCTGGGGCTCTGGGAAAGACTCTGTTCTCTGAGATCTTGTCAGGGTTGGAACTTTGTCAGGAGTAAACAAAAAAGGAACAGAGCTCACTTCTGCTTTGAAGACCCAAGCTGGACAAAGTGCAAGCCCGATGACCTGGGTCTCTGGTTTACTGGCTGTGGGTGGCACTGGAGATGACTCAGCACAGAGGAAGCAAAGCAGACTCCTGGGGAACAATCCAGAAGCCCCGGAGTCCTACTTGATACTGGACAGTACGAGACTTCAGGTTGTAGCTCTTTGGTCAACATTAGACCCAGAAAGAGTAAATACGATTTATTTTATCTGTAAAAGGTAAACTGTACTTCATCTTAGATAGTAAAGACTTCATATGATCCCCTGGGACAATAAGAACATGAGGAATGTCACTCTAGACTATCTCCTCGAGAGTGAGAGAGAGAGAGAGAGAGAGAGAGAGAGAGAGAGAGGGAGAGAGGAGGAAGGAGAGAGAGGGAGGGAGGGAGAGAGAGAGAGGGAGAGACAGAAAGAGAGGGAGAGAGACTGCCCTCCAGGTATCATTTGTAGGCTGACAGACACCTATGGAGGTCTGCAGGTAGACATTCTCAAAAGGTCAGGGATATGTGCATCTCCCTCTAACCACCTCCAACTTTGGAGGCAAAGTATGACCTGTCGATGCCATTAGCCATAAACTCTTTTGATACGAGGATGTAGGACAAGAGCTTTGTGCAATATATTTTCTGCTCTGTCATCAAAAAGGCAAGATAGCCATTCATAACTTTCAGTGGTCATGGTACTTACCAAATAGTTCCAGATAGAGGCAGCTGCTAGCTCAGGTCTTGTCTCAAGTGACAGCTTATTTCTTGTTACCCTCCACTGTTGAGAACAGTTAGAGCTTATCCCCATGACCAATATGCCCCTTCTGATATCATGCCCCTTCTGATTGCGACTGCACAGCCTGAATTAACCTCTCAGCGATTTAGAGGTGATGGGTCTGAGTTTCATTATAGATACGACTTCCAAGTTCACCTCCATCAAGGTACGGGGATTCACTTGGAAGGGTGTTATAATTACTATGCAGATTGCTCTCCTATCATTTGATTGAACTTTCAGGGAGAAGAAAGGTCATTAATGTAACTTCCTCCTCAATTTCTCATTTTGGGGAATCTGGAAGCAGAGCACACATAATTCAGTGTAACTCAGTCCAGTGACCACTCTCCACAGAAAGTACACATACAGCCCAGAAGTGCTGAAATGGATGATAACCACCAAGCCAGAGGATCTTTTCTCTTAGAAATAAGTTTGCCAAGTGGATTTGAGTTCATAGCTGCCAGTCAAAGTCTGTGTTTCTGAATCTGGCCTTGGTGACTTTGCCTGCTCTATCACCCATCTGAGACTATAGAGTAAAGCCTTTCCCCAGTTCATGGCTGGGCCGAGGGTGGGCGTACAGGGTAATGTCCCACATCACACTAGAGCTCTCTTCAGAGAGGGAGCTCCAAGGTACATATTACCCAATGCACTACCCAAGCCACTGTCCACATCGGTTACTTGACATCAGTAACCATCAGTAAAGCAAGTGTGTTGATGGCAAGAGGCCCGCCCACAGGGTCAAATCCCCACATGGATTCTAGCTTGCAAATTAGTAACCCAAAGTAGACATAGCACTGTGATTGCATCCATTCTTCTCATTCAGCCAACATACCAAGCAGTGTGTACGGAGGCTATGGAACAAGTGAAATAGTGTGAAATCAGAAGGAAGCTAAACATTCAGCAAGAGAAACCTGAACAGAGCTGGGCGTGGTGGTACATGCCTTTAATCCCAGCACTTGGAGTGATACAGGGTCCTGCCATAACAAAAACTATCTTGCCTTGAGTGAGTCCATTTTTGACAGGACCAAACTAAGGCCAGGTTCTCATGGGAAGAGAGCTCCGATCCCTACCCCTTCTTGAATGTGTCCCTCCTACAGAAACATTCGAGATGGTATCTTACGCTTCCCAGCTCAGGCTGTTCCTTGTGGCTGACAGACTGAGGAAATGAAACCGACTTTTGCTTTTGTTGACACAGATGTTTGTGATTTTTGTGCTTAAATATCATTCTGGAAATTGGGTTGGGTCACAGTCAGCTCCCAGGGATGCTGTGTACCTGGCAGGCCATTAGGCCAGCCAGCCAGTCTGGCCAAGTCAGTAAAATCTTTTGCGTTGGAAATTTTGTCTCTGTGCCAGAGCTGTGTTGGATCTATTCAGACTCAACAACACTCGTGAGACAGAGGCAGGCGGATCTCTGTGAGTTGGAGGCCAGCCTGGTCTACAAAATAACAACCAGGGCTACACAGAGAAACAAACAAACAAACAATATGAGCAAACTGGAACATTGCTGTGACTGGACTTTTTCATAATCACCTAATAAAGAAAAACAATCCGAGTCAGGCTTGGTAGTTCATACCTTTTCAGCACTTGGGAGCCAGAGCAGGCAGAGCTCTGTAAGTTTTGGGCAGTCTGGTCTACACAGTGAGTTCCAGGACTGCCAGGGTACAAGGTGAAACCCTATCTCAAAAACAGACAAATAAATAAATAAACCATTTTTAAAAAGAGAGAAAAAGAAGTAGGGTAACTAATGTATGTGAATATGAAAATGCTTCAGATTTTATTAAGTCAAGACTGGAAGTGCAGCTCAGTAGTAGAGCCCTTGTCTAGCATGCAGGAGGCCCTGGATTCAATCTCCAGCACTCATAAACAAACAGATGTTAAGTGAAAAAACAAAGATGCCCAAAGTATGTAGAGTTAGGGCTAGTGATCTAGATCAGTGGTAGACTGTTGGGGACCTAGGTTTGGGCCAAAGTACTACTGAAATTTCCTTTTAAAGTATGTCCCGTAGAAATTTACTTTGGATAAATACAAAAAATATTTGTAAATCTATATTTGCTAGTTGTTAGGTCTCAGACTCACAAGCTACTGGCTGAGATACTTATTTAACGTATTGAAGTAAACCTAGCTGTCAGGTTCTCCTAGCCTCTGCCCCTGCCTGTTACAGGGTCCTCCTGGCTTGCATACACCACCCCTGCTCTGAGCTCTCCAGCCCAAGGGAACTGGCCTGCCCTTTCCTATATAATTCCAGACATTTTGGTTATTCTCTCTCTTGCTCTCCTGGTCTCTTAGTCTCCTGGTTCCCCCTCTTTCCCCTCTCTCCCCTCCCCCTCTCCTCAAATGGCCACTTTGGATTCCCCGAGATGTCTCTGGCCCTGGCTATGCTCTCCCTCATATCTACTATATTCTCCCTCACATATACAATAAACTTTCTCCTCTACCATACCTAGGAGCAGTCATATTCTTTTCCTCTTTATTTCTTTTTTCATTTGCTAGTAATATAAATATCATATATAAATGTTATGCTATACTTTCAATCAAGCATATTCAACAGTGATTGCTTTGGGGGAGAAAAGTGTTGTTAATTGTATTCTGTGCTGCATATGCATAGACTTGGCATAAGCTGAAGTCATCTGAGAGGAAGGAACCTCAATTGAGAAAATGCCTCTATTAAATCAGGCTGTAGGCAAGCCTGTGGGGCATTTACTTAATTAGTGATTGATGGGTGTAGGCATTGATGTAAGCATTGATTTTGTTATTTATTCTCTTGGATTCATGGCAATTCAATCCCGGTCCTAGAGGGTTTCAGCCTCCCTACAATCTAATCTTCAAGATGCAAGCCCCTGGGCCTAGAAGGCTTCAGTCTCCATACAATCTAATCTTCAAACCTAAACCTAGAACATTTCAGCCTTTGAAACTTACTGTTGACTGAGATCATTCTGAAAACTGTCTTTTGAACTCCCAACTATAAATCATAAACCTTGCTTCTGACTCTCTGCTTATTCTGGATTGGCTCTGCTCTTCTCAGCTTCTTCTGAACTAAACTATCTGTGAGCTGACTGCACTCAGACTGCCTGACTGAACTAACTCTCAGCTCTGCTTCTTACCTGCTTCCACCTAGTTTCTATATTCTGTCTCTACTCTTTGAGTTCTTACTGCTTCTTGTCTGCTTCCACCTCTTTCTGAGCTCTGCTTCTATTCTCTGCTTCTCTCTACTGAGCTAGGATTAAAGGCATATGCCACCATTACCTTCTGAACTGGGTTTAAAGGCATGTGCTATGTTGGGATGAAAGGCATGAACTAACATTGTTTCTACCCTAGCCATGCTGATAGATTAAATGTCTGTCACACAGGTCTTCCAATGTAATCCTTTGCTAGAGCAGCCATACTGCTAGATTAAAATTTAAATGTTCCTCTACAGATGTGGGAGGCCCAGCCCATTGTGGATGGTGCCATCCCTAGGCTAAGGGTTCTGGGTTCTATAAGAAAGCGGGCTGAACAAGCCATGAACAAGACAGTAAGCAACACCCTTCTATGGCCTCTGCATCAGCTCCTGCCTCCAGGTTCCTGCCCTGTTTCAGTTCCTTTCCTTATGTCCTTCAATGATGAACAGTGATGTGGAGCTGTAAGCCAAATAAACCCTTCCCTCCCCAATTTGGATTTTGGTCATGGTCTATCACTGTAGCAATAGAAACCCTAACCAAGACTTATTCCTTTCTATGTATCTTTAATGCTAGTACACAACGTTCTGAATTTCATTTTTATAACATTTCCCTAAAGTCCCCTTATGATTTCTCAGAGGATCTTCCTAGGCTCTAACCTTTGACCCAAGGTCACTGCCCACAGCTGTGTAGACTGTGTCCTGAGCACCAATATCTAGTTCGATGACCAAGTGTGGTCTGAAACCCAGCTCAAAGCATGCTTGCCCACCTTCAAGCCTTGCCACAGGGCTGTATCCACTCAGAGGTGCCTTGTTGTCTAATACCCAAAAAGCAGCCAGATAGGTCAGCAGCTGCACAACTTTTCATCTACCTTTCACTGCCAGCCAAGCTCTTTGCACCACAGTTTGGTTTGGTTCTTGCTTTTTGACCAATTTCTCCAGATCAATCCTCATACCCTGACTCCTTGGCCTGGGTCAGCTTCCAGGCCAGTCACTGCCATGCCCCGCCCAGGCCTGAAACTCAGGCAAATTCTCTTTGGTTATTAAATATGTCTGTGAATCCAGCAGATATATCCATGTTTTCCCAACTTCTGCATATCGTGCATGCCAATATTGATTATGCGTTGTCTGTGGACAGGCAGTTCTCAATTGCCCACACAAGTGGCAGTGAGCATTGGCACACAACATTCAAAACAGCAGATGATCATGAAAGATGGCTTTGGATAGCTGTCCTTGGAACGTGCTTGGTGATTTCTGTTAATATAGATTTCTTCCACCACAGATTTACTTGAATGAAAATTGGCTTGTAGTCTGCTGGATATAGTAAGACGGACACATGCTGGGGGGAATTCCACCCAGGATTGAATCGACTGGAGAAGGGAGATTTGTTCTTGATAATCTGTGGGATGGAGGGTGGGGGCTAGTTAATTACCTTTAGAAACATATTTAAGTTTCTCTTTGTTTTAACAGAGTCACTTTATGGCAAAACCTAAAATTCAGCTTGTGGCTTTTTTCACATTGTTTTCTTATCTGTTAAAAAAAAAAAACGTGTATGAGTGTGTGTGTGTGTGTGTGTGTGTGTGTGTGTGTGTGTGTGAGAGAGAGAGAGAGAGAGGGAGGGAGAAAGAGGAAAAAGAGGGGGCTGACACATTGGCCCAATATTCAAAGGGAAACACCACCAATACTTATTATTAGTAGTTAGTACTATCATGAAATTTGTATTGTTATAACTATACACATAAATGAAACTTCATCTTTTAATTTTTTCTAAGACCTAGCCTATTTTAATTTGTGTATCTCAGTGTATCTGGGCATGCTTGTGTGCACATCTGCAGAGAAAGGTTTCTCATTCCTTGGATCTAAAGTTACAGGCAGTTTCGAGTCACCCAGTCAGGGTGCTGGGAACCAACTCCAGTCCTCTGCACGAGCGAGCAAGGAGCAATTTGCTGAGCAATCTCTTCAGCCTCATCTTCACATTTCGACTGCTGATTTATCAGCTTAGGCTACCAGGCGAAGGGTTTCATTTTTTAAAGATATACTTTATTTTTAATTATGTGTGTGAAGGGTACACGTGAATGATTGGAGGTGCCTGGAGAGGTCAGAGGCTTCCAATCCCTTGGGGCTGGAGTTATAGTCAGTTTTGAGCCATCTGACCTGGGTGTGGGATCGTAACTCCCAGTCCTCTGCAAGTGCTTGCTCTTAACTGCTGAACCATCATTCCAGCTGTTTTATTTTTTTTAATTGCAGTGCTAAGGATTGAGCCCAGCTCTTGCACATGCAGTCCTTTGCAGCTGCATTACCAGCCCTGAAACTGGGGTTTTGGAATATTGTGTTCATTAGACGCTTGTGTGTGTGTGTGTGTGTGTGTGTGTGTGTGTGCATTTGATTGTCACACCTGATCTAGGATTCTGGTGCATTTGATCTGAGTAATTTTATTAGTCAGAGCTTAATAAATTATGCATATATAATTTATCAAATCAGCTTACATTAAAATAGTGACAACAGTCGTCTCACACCTGAGAAGCTGAGAACCCAGTAACTGAGACAGTCCTCGAGGCTGTGCACCTCAGCAGTCTGAGTACTCTCAGAGTGGCAGTCTCACACTGGGCAGGCTGACAGCCAGGTAGTTGCTTGGTCCACAAGGCTGAGTCCCTGGGCAGTGGCAATCTGGTGCCCCAAACCAGGAAGATTCTTGGAGAGCCGCTGGTCCTTACTGCATGAAGGAAGCTGGAAGCACTGGTTCTGAGATGGGCGAGGAATCAGCAACAGGGTAAATTAACTTGGCAGCTAAAGGGTAAGCTGAGTGGGCAAGAGGGAAGGCCAAGTGAGTAAAAGCAGGCCCTTTTTTTCTGGGCTGTTTCCAGCCAGTGCTGCCTGTGTTGAACCTCAGAGATCCAAACTGGGACCCCCAGGGCCCAAACCGGAACGCCGCACCCCACAGAGACTCACAGATGGGATATTGATGCAAATAGCAAGAGGATTTATTCTAGTATACTGGGGCCGTTCTAACACGCAGGATAGAAGCGACCACGAGGAGCAAATGGTGAAGCTTTTTATACAGTTGAAACTTTAGGGTCTTAGTCAATGTGGGTGGGGGGAAGACTCTTAGCCCGAGGCCATGGGCTGTCTATGTGGGGAAACTCTTTTAGCCCAAGGCCGTCTTATTTGTCTTAGAAATTGTTTTTCTTTAACTCTGGGAACTGTTTTGGGTCATGGTGCTCCTGGCTTGGGCCTACACAATTTTGGTGCTCTTAGAAGCCTGACTAAAGTTTGGCTGCTTTGGTCTTATCCTTTCACCTGTAGTCAGGGTTGGTCTTAACACAGTAATGAATGAAGTCAGGACAATTTTTCAGTTAAGGGTCCATACGCAGGTGATTCTAATCTGTAACACGTTGACATCACAGCCAACCATCACAACCCATCTCTTGTCGACTTGACGCACAAACCTTTTACTTTAAGAACCATAGCATGCAGGCATACATACTTATACGTAAATGAATAAATAAATCTTTAAATAACAATAAATCTTAAAAACATAGCTTTGTCCTCTACGTTTCATGTTTATGTCATAATATAACCATTTTAAAAGATTACCCCAAATCTTTAAAAATCCCAATGCTTTAAAAGTCTCAAATCTCTTAATTGTAATCTCCTATGGACATCAAAAACATGTTACATGTTTTCTTACTTCAGCAGGAAAGAATCAGGTGATGGCTATTCTTGGCTGTCAACTTGATTATATCTGGAACTAAAACCCCAAATAGAGGGCATGACTGTGAGGGATTTTTTTTTTTGATTAATTTAAAGTAGGAAGATTCACTTCTAATCTGGACCTTTGAGTTGGGAAGGCACACTTTAACTGGGGCCACACCTTCCGGAGGAAGCCTATGTAACAGCAGTTCTCAACCTGGAGGTCAAACAACCTTACACAGGAGTCACCTAAGACCATCTACAGATCAGATATTTGCATTACAGTTCATAACATCAGCAAAGTTACTGTTATGAAGTTGCAACAAAAATAATTTTATGGATGAGGAACATGTATTAAAGGGTCACAGCATTAGGAAGGTTGAGATCACTGCTACATAAGACCATTGAAGAAGGAAGCTTTTGCTCTTTGCCTGCTTGCCCTTTGCTTTGCTAGCAAGTCCATTCCTTCAACTGGCATTCGAGCCTACTTCTTTGGGTTTCTAGCCTATACTGAAGACCTGCTGAGACATCTAGCCTCATGAACTGAGCAACTACTGGATTCTTGGACTTTCCGTTCATAGTCAACCATTGTTGGGTTAGCTGGACTACAGCCTGTAAGCCATTCTAATAATCATATAGATGTATGCATGTATGTATGCATATGTGTGTGTGTGTGTGTGTGTGTGTGTGTGTATATATATATAGAGAGAGAGAGAGATGGTGAGAGAGAGAGATTCATTCTGTAAGTTCTGTTACTCTAGAGAACCCTAACCAATACACCAGGGCATAAAAGAAATCACATTTAAGCAAAAACAAAGTCCCACATTATAAAAAAGGTTAGTGTTGAGGTTGGTCGTGGTGGCTTATACTTTTAATCTTAGCACTGGGGAGGCAGAGGCAAGTGGATCTCTATGAGTTCAAGGCTAGTGTGGTCTACATAGCAAGTTCCAGGCCAGTCAAGGCTGCGTAGTAAGACCTTGTCACGAAACAAACAAAAAACACCTCAGTGTCAGGTGTGTGAGACTTACTCGTGATCTTTTGGAGCCAAAAGAGCTTGGTAAATCTCGCCTCCCTGGCTCTGTCATGCTTGTCACATCCAGCTCGTCTTATAGGTTCAAGCCAGCTCCGCCCCTCACCCACTGCTGTCCTTGGCAGGGAACCATGGTTCTGGTGTCTCCAATATCCCATGGCCTTCACTGCAACTGAAGCTGCACTTTCACTAATGGCCTCACATGGCCTTTCTTCAGGGTCTCCAACCTTGCCACATGGTGTGAGCCTTCAGCTGCTCTCATGACTCATGAGTTCGAAATCAATACTGTGTGGGAGACTGGCACATTTGCCAGGTTCTACTGAGAGCTTGAAGTGCATACACAGCCTCCACTCACCACACCACAGCCTCTGTGCGTGCTGACCTTGAGGAAACGCTTCCCAGAAGGTATCACGTCAGTGATGCTGGTCTCTTATTAAACACAGCTGGTTTTTTTAAGCTCCAGCAAATCAGCAACATATCTCACTTCTGTGGATTCATAATTGAAATGTGATCACAGGAACAGCCCCGATGGAGTTTTCTTTGAGGTAATTCTCAACTGCCAACAAGCTCGACAAGCCAGGCCTCCATCACATGCATTTCTCTCAGTCACCTTCCAAGTTCCCACCAAACAGCTCTCTAACCTCCAAGCACTCAATGGCTCTTCCAGAGTCAAGTTCCAAATGTTCCCAAATGCTCCCCAAAACAACTTGGTCATGCTTATGACGGTCACAGCCCCACCTCTGGTACCTTGAACATTTGCACAACAAGAATCCTAAAATCCTAGTAAGATAAGATTTAGTTCACATATCCATCCATGCAGGCTTTTCCCTGTGGCCCTCTCCTCTAAGTAGTATAGCATTGATATATTGGTGTGTGTGTGTGTGTGTGTGTGTGTGTGTGTGTGTATACATATATATACATACATACACACATATCATTTTTAGATAGAGCAAGTAAAGATTGTTAGCTTCTAAAGCATGGGAGCACTGAAAGGCACTAAATTTTTGTTTCCTTTCTTCATTCTCATGCGCCACAACTAGAGGTCTGCAGCTTGCTTGTGACCCCAGAGTTTACAGCTGAGGAGGAGATAGGAGGCATTCAGACACAGAACTCTAATGACAGCTTGTGGCTCTTGAGATAGGTTTGCCGTGGTAGAACATCAATCTGAGCAGATGTCTTTCTGTTTTGAAAATATAATTTTGGTTGTCAGAGTGTAGGAGTTTTAGCAAGAGCTCTAAATCCAATAGAGAAGGAATTGGGTGGTACATACACTAGCACAGAATGAGAAAGACACTTAATAATTTATCAAGAAACAGATGTTTCTCCATCCTTTACTGCAAAGGTACTTTAAGAAGCAGTGACGACAGCTCCAGTTGCTAGCAGCGATGCCAAGCAGAGGCAGCCAGAGATGAGGTTGGCTTAGAACCAGCCTATTGCCTCATACTTTAGAGAAGGAGTGGCTGAATCAGAGTGTTAGGGACAGACGGAAGGAGACCCCCGAGAAATCACCAGGACTCAAAATTGATGCAAAAGCAAGAGGTTTATTTCCAACGCATTGGGGTCCACCCTCATGGTCCACCCTCACAGGGCGACCCCTAGCACACTCAAAGTTTTGCTTATATAGGAATTTCAAAGGCAGAGCTTAGCAACAGATTATCAGGCATGTTTTTATTGGTTACACAGAGATGTGAGTATTAACCTTTAAACTGATTGGTGCTGGCATATAGCAAGGTCGCAGGCTCCTAGAAAATGTAAACTTAGGGTCTTAGTCAATGTTGGTGCGGGAAGATTCTTAGCCCAAGGCCATTAGTAAGCGGTCCATATTTTGTTTGTCTTACAAATTGTTTTCCTTACTCTAGTTCTGGGAACTGTTCTGAGTCACTTTGCCCCTGACTTGGGCCTACACAGTTTTGGTGTTCCTAGAAGCCTGACTAAAGTTTGGCTGCTTTGTTCTTGTCCTTTCAAGAGTAAGCTTCAATGTTGGGACCTTCCTAGGTATGTGACCTTGGACAGGAGTCCCTCTTCCTTATAAAACAGAGCTTATAAAAGTGCCATTTAGTAAGTTGATTAAATAGAATGCGGGTTATGAATATGCAAAAGATTTAGCTAAGGCCTGGCACATAGTATGTGTTCGATAAAAGTTTGTCTTTCATTCTGCTTAAGTGTTTGAAACAGTTTACTGTATTTAAAATTATTTAAATTATTTATTTATTTGTGTGTGTGTGTGTGTGTGTGTGTGCACTCCCACACGCTCGTGCCACATAGTACATGTGAAGATCAGAAGATAACTTTGGTAAGTCTGTTCTTTGCTTCCGCCATGTGAGTCCCTGTGATGGAACTCAGGTCATCCGGGCTTGGCAGCAAGTGCTTTTACTCAGTGAGCTGTCTCACTGACCCACAGTTTA
The DNA here is from genome assembly GCA_026225945.1 of Cricetomys ansorgei. Taxonomy (NCBI): domain Eukaryota; kingdom Metazoa; phylum Chordata; class Mammalia; order Rodentia; family Nesomyidae; genus Cricetomys; species Cricetomys ansorgei. The sequence goes on from JAMJFZ010001038.1 coordinate 29,056,653, forward strand.
CCTTCTTAACTAGGCTAATCTCTTAGAATATATTCAACAAATGCTTTCTTCACAGACTCTATTCTAATGAAGGCCCAATGAAATCATCATAAATCCAATGTTTTTGGGTGCTTAAATAAATGATGTTAATAATGTTCCTCTCCATCTTGACAGATAATTGCAAATGGATGTGGCTTAAAGAAAATGTAAAAGTTGTAATACTCAGTGGAACTTTATCTGAGGTGTGAAAACCGCTAGGAAATGGCCTGCAAAAATAGCTCTGTTCTATGGCTTGTTCCTAGGGGTGCCTTCAAGTTGTCCTGACAGACAGGCCTGCCCTCCTGCAGACCCGGGATTCTATTCTGCCTCACTGCCAGCTGAGTTCTAATTGCAGAATCTTCATTACCAGGGATGATTGAAACTATAAAAAGAACCCAGCTGAAATTGTCCGCATCATGCTGGGTGAGCACAGGGCTGGCTCTCTGGTCCCTGCCCTCCTTCCCCCGGCAATTATCTCTGTGTGTGTGTGTGTGTGTGTGTGTGTGTGTGTGTGTGTGTGTGTGTGTGTGTGTTCTGTCTTTGGCAGGAACCACTAAGCAATTGATAGATGCTGTCTCCTTTCTCCTCTGAACCTCCCTCCCCAAAAGGTGAATTGAAGACTGTGACAAATACCTCTGGCCTTCCTGGGAGCTAGAGACAGGAGGTTCATTTGTTAACCTCCTCACCTATCCCCAAAGTCACCTAGAAGTAAGTGACATTAGAGAGATAGATCTTTCTTCTAACCTCCCAGGCCTTTGTGACAACTATAAGAAGCCATCTGCAAATGAGCCTTTTTCTGCTCCATTCTTCCCATCAGTGAGCAGTTAAAGCACCTGCTGAGCGCTCAGCACTGAGTTAATTGCAGTAAAGGGGTTTTCCAGAAGGAAAGGCCACCAAGCCATTTCAAGTGTTGCTGGAAGGCAAAGCCACTCAGGACTGCTCCTGCTTCTACAGCCAATAGCTTCTAAGAATCAAGGCAGTGAGGTGGCACACAGTCACCCATAATCTCAGCACTTGGGAGGCTGGGGCAGGATTGTGAGTTAGAGGCCAGCCTGGGCTACATAGTGAGCCCTATCTATAAAAGAAGGAGAAAGGAGTATTATATGTTAGTTTTATATAAATCATGGGCAAAGCTTTTAAAAATTTTTATATTGCAGGGTAAGCATCTTTATATCTCAAAAGAAAAAGAAATGTCTGGCATAATAAACATCAGTAGTGTTAGGGAAGCCAGCTCAGAGCCTGTGGAACAAATGATCGAGAAGGTGGCCTCATAGACACAGAGACACACTGTTGCCTAGAAGTACTCTATATTTTGCCTCAAGCTTTTATTTTCTTGGGCTAGTAATATAAAGTGCTTGCTTAGCAGGTCCTGGATTTAATCACAATACTGTGAGCGTGCATGCGTGTGTGTGTGTGTGTGTGTGTGTGTGTGTGTGTGTATGTGTGTTTTCTTATCTGGAAAATGGCACGGAATAGTAACACTGCACTGGGCTGCTGTGGAGAGGAACTAGGATAATAGCCAGTTAGCATGCTCAGCAGTGCCTGGCACTGGGATTTAGTGACCCGTAAATGTAATTGTTTCTAGTGATGAGATGTTAGCAGAGGAAAGGCAAAGGAGCAGAAGGAAGTTAAGGCCTGCACTGTCCCTGGCAAATGAGAAGTTTGGGTAGTCAGAGAAGGCCAAGGGCATTCTGGGTCAGGTCTGAAACAAAGGAAGAGGTGGAAAGGAGTCTCAGGGGCAATGACACCCTGGAAGACTAACCCCCACTGACCTACTTCCTCTAGCAGACTCTGCCTCCTACAGGTTCTACAGCTGCCTCACGGGCTGCAGGTGTTCAAACAATTGAGGCGGGACTTGTAACATTCCAACATAGTATTCTCCAAACCTTCACCAGTACCTAGGGCAGAGGTATGGGGACTTAACTTATGAAGGCAGGGCTGTCCTATATAGAGGCAGCCATGAGGACAGTCAGAAAGGCTCTGGTCCATCTAGTTCTGGTCCTAGAGTGTTTGCACATTCTCCTCAAAGTCAGAGAAAACGACTCAAATAAGTCTACCTAGTTTTCTCTACTCTGAGCCTGTTATCCTGCCATATAGCTGACACCTAAGAGGGAGAATGAAATTACAGCCAAAATTGAAAAAAAAGTTACCAGTTAAACAAAGAAAGATAATAAACTTAATTGCCCACATTAGAAAGGATAGATTTTAAAAATCAAATTAAGCATAACGTACACTATAAAAGAAGTGATAGGATATTGTTAATGCTAAGTAAATACAATAAAAATTTAAAAGACCGAGTAAAATTAACAGTTTGTTTAAAGAAATAATTAAAGAGAGAAATTACAGAATGGATACAAATTTGAATTTGTAAACAAATGATGAGGCCAAGGGACTATCTTGAAAGGTATTAGGAAGAAACACAGTGAAGAAAATCCTTGTAAATTTAGCATGTATGTAACAGAAGACTCAGGAGGGAAGGAGAAAGCTGCAGAGGAAGAGATGGTGGGCTGTAATCCTGGATACCCTCGGCTCACACCTGTCACAAGACACAGTCTGCATCCTCACACGGATGCCAAACTCCATCATTCACCTGATTCTGATTCAAGGAAGAACAGCAAACATATTGTGAGCAGCAAATGTGTTAAGTATCTGTGCCTGGGGCTGGGGTGATGCCTCAGCCACTAAGAACACTGGCTGCTCTTCCAGAGAACCCAGGATTGATTCCTAGCACCCACACAGTGACTGACAACCATTTGTAACTCCAGTTCTAGGGGATCTGACACTCTTCTGATTTTTTTGGGTACCAGGCATGCACATGGTGCACAGATATAACATGCAAGCAAAACCCATACATATAAAATAAATTTAAAAAAAATACAATGCTTTTCCATCCTTTTTTTTTTCCTCCCAGTTTTATGGGGTTTTTTTTTTTTTAAAGAAGTTTAATTAAAATATAATTACATCACTTCCTTCTTTCTCTTTTCTCCAATTCCTCCATGACCCCCACTTTCAAATTGATAGACTGTTTTTCTTTATTATTGTTGTACACACTAAGTCTTAAAAAGAGCATATGTACCTTTGGGATGATGAGATGTGATCATGTAATATACATTAACCAGTCAGGAAATTCGACACCAGTAACATGAAGCAAACACATTCTTAGTAAGCATTTGTGCGGAGCACTGCTCTGACCATGTGTAAACTACTCTAGTGTCCTTGCAGAAGACAGACCACACAGAGAAAGAAACAGTCCTAGTGGTGCAGAGGACCCCAGCACCCAGGACTCCCTTGAGCTGAAACAGCCACATGAATGTGCCTTTGTGAAGTCAGTCCAGCCACACAGCCAACATGTACAACCATAAGGGACAACTGTTGCTCGTTTAGATTTTAGGTAAATGAATGAGATGTATTACAATAGAGATGAGAGATAATCTATGGATAAATAATAACCTGAAGTTCCCCAAACAACAATATGTTTGACTGAAATAGAAAATATTTTAGAAGGAAAGACCAACATAATGTTAAAAAAATACAATGATAAGAGAGAGAAAGGAAGAAAGAAGAGACTAATTTAGGGTGTATAGTATAACATAATAATTTCACACTTCAAATGGAAATTCTAAAATCATACACAAAATAATACCAAGTAACATCTGAGTGTGACATCAGATTTCTCAGTTGAGATGCTAAAATGAAGCAGCCAGTGGAGCTCTGTTCCCAGAGAGTAAAATCTAAAAGGCCATCTAACCTGGAGCTCAGATACTCCATCAAGTGTGAGGCTTCTGTGAAGCTGTTCTTGAGTAGACAGGCTTTAGGGTCCTTGGCAGACAAGCACGCTCCTGAAAGCCCCTGTGACCAAGACTTGTCATCAATCGGAAAGTTACATACAGCATAGAAGAAAAACCTTCTCTTTCTTTACTTTAAAAGTGGCCACAAGGTAGAAAAACCTCTGGGAATAATAAATGGGTTGGGGGGGGGGAGTGGTAATGAGAAGTTACAAAAATAAATTACAAAATGAAGGAGAAAATAACTAAAGCCTTACCATGGATTTCACACATAATGAAGATCTATGCTAACAAACTTAATAGCCTAGATGAAGTGTGTGTGTGTGTGTGTGTGTGTGTGTATGTGTGTGTGTGTCCCCTCAGGCACAATTAAGAAGGCAGGAAAAGATAGAAAATTTGAATAGCCTTTCCCCCTGCCCCCAAGGTCTTACTATGTAGCTCTGGCTCTCCTGCAACTTACTATGTAGACAAGGCTGGCCTCGAACTCACAGAGATCCCCCTGCTTCTGCCTCCCAGTGCTGGCTGCCAGCATTGTAACCCCAGTGCTGTAGGGGACAAAGTCAAGAGAATGATCACTGGGGCTTCCTGGCCACTGCTCGAGCTCCAGAGTGAGAAACTCTGTCTCAAGGGAATCAAGGAGAGAGTGATAGAGCAGGACATCCTCCTTTAGCTCCTCTGTCTGCACATGTACATACAACACACACACACACACACCCTTCTGCTTAAACATAATAGGCTCTTCTAGTAAATTTTACCAAACTTTCAAGGAATAAATAATAGCTATCATATCAAAGCTATTTGAGAAACATTTAAAGTACTGATTGCTTCATAAAACTCCTCTTATGAAGCATGTATAAATCAGGTTCCAAAATTGGAAGACTACAAGGTAGCATCCTCAGTGTCAGCAGAAGGAAGCTGAAAAATGTAAATCAAGATACTGTTTAAGATAGCAACAAAGAAATAAGTTACCCAATAGTTAACCTTGAGAGGGAGGAATTCATAGAGAAAAGCTTAAAACTTTGCTAAAGATATAAATGACTACAAACAAATGAAAAGATACACCATGTTCTTGGATGGGGAGATTAAAAGTTATTGCAAAGGTATTTCATCTCCAAATTATTCTGATTGCAATAATACTTTAAGATCATCTATAAAAATTAGATGTGGTGGCACATACCTTTAATCCCAACACTCAGGAAGCTGAAGCAGGTTGATATCTGTGAGCTCAAGGCTAGCCTGATCTACTAGTAAGTTCTAGGTCTGCCAGAGGTAAATAGTGAGATTCTGTCACAAAACAAAAAATTTTAAAGAATATACATGTGTGTGTGTGTGTGTGTGTGTGTATACTATATGTCATATATAACATTACATATAATATATAGTTAAGTTTCATATACAGTAAGGCAAATTTTTAAGTAAGAAGTGAATGGGAAGAGGGAGGGATGAGGAGAAGTAGAGCAGGATGTGTGGCTATAAAGTTGCAATAATAAATATGTTATTATAGTAGTAAAAACACGTGAAGATGAACTGAGACCATGAAGGCAGCTAAAGCTCAGAAACAGCAGGTGAAGAACAATGAGGATCAACACTGTCTTGGTGCAACAGCCTCTGGAAGAGCAGGGGAAGACGGCTGGAAGATGTGTTTTACTAAAACGACGGGAGGAATTTCTGATTGAGTGGAGAGCGGGGTTAGGGAAAATGGAACACTGAGCTGTATGGTTGAAGACAAGGCTGGTGAAACAGATCAGGGACAGACTGAGCTGGACCTTTGTATGAACTTAATCTTTTGAAAATTAAGTTGTAAAGGATTCGTATAGAATGAATCCGGAGAAAGAGAGACCAGTTAGGCCGACTGATGGAACAGCCGAGTCTACAGCAGTTGCGGGCAGAGAATTAGGAGGGAATGAGGAAACTAAGACTGCTAGAATTGGGATAGAGAGAGGAGTACAGAGATAGAAGATAATAAAGACATTTCACCAGAGTGGCTTGGTGCTGGATGCAAGGGTGGTCTGACTTCAATATCTGTCACCCCATCGATTACAGGATTGATTCAGCTGACCTGGCTGGCTTCTCCTTCCCCCCCTCACCCTTCTCCCCTCATGGCTCCATGTGTGTCCCTCCTGAAGCTGCTGCCACAGACCTTCCCAAAAGAGAGGAAACCCCAGTCTTCAATCAAGAGTATAAAAGTAGCTGCACTCCCTGCTAGAACCTCCACACAAGCTCCTGAGAATGATTTTGTGGAGTTAAAGTGAGTGGCAGAGGAGAAGGATACAAGAAAACTCAGTTTTCACCAAGTTTTAGGATAAGTGATAGCAATGGACAGCAATATAGAACATTCCAAAAGCCCTGTTTTAGACAGAAGTTAATATAATTCTTAATATGCTCATTCACTTGTTTCGGAACGTGGTTTACGTGTCAAACGAAATGAAGTTCTTGACTTGAACTTAGACTTGGGCTAAGAATATGGAATGAAGACGCTAGCCAGAGTTTAGGGAAGGAGTTGAAGGCATGGATATTTCACTGGACATGAGTATGGTTTTCAGGTAATGAAGTTCTCCAGGAATCCAAAGGCAGACTCCAGTCCTACTTTTGAGAAGTATGAGGAGTGCTGGGAAAAGTGAGAGCCACATTTGGCAACTGTCAGATCACATCTGCTTCCTGTGGCATGGTTTTCTTACTGACTGACAATCAGAATACATAAATATATGTGATACTTCAAACAGACAGACCTACTTGCACAGAGCTGCCTAAATATTTAGACACAGCCAAGCAGCGAAGAAATTATTAAGAAATTGAAATTCTGATCACTAAAGGTGAACGGTGAGAAGAGAGCGGATCTCATTCCAACCCAAATCATCAGACCCATGGTTAGCTTGTCACCTCTAGAATGAGAAATGAGTCATTCAGTGCTTGTGGAAGATTCTCTGTCTGTTGGACAGTGCATCCATCAGCCTTCCTTTCTCCTTCATGAGCTTTTCTCTGACGTTTGACTATCATGAGGGTGAGTTTGGGGTGAGCAAAGAGATGTGAGTAGATAATGTTAAAAGATTAGCAAGTCTGATATTTAGCGATGGGCTGAATTCAAGTTCCAGAACCACTGGCTCCCGCCTATGAGGCACAGCATCTCTGAACCTTGTTCTTGTCTATAAAATACTAGTTCTGACAGACCTACCTCACAGGAAGCATGTGTGTGTGTGAGATCAGTGTGTGTCCCCAGGTTTTGAGCTGTGTTGTCAAGAGGGGTTGCATGCTTCCCCAGTGGCCCCTAGGGAGGTGCAGTTTGCAAGGGCGATGAAGGTCAGAGTTACTGGGCAGGACTCTGGTTCCCAGTATCTGTTGTAGCAACTGCCTTTGAATCTGGTTTAAACTGGCATTCCAGGGAGGCCTTGTTTGATTCTGTATCTGCTGCCAACAATGTGCTTTAAAAATACTGACATGTATGGAAGAGCCATGGGTTAAAAAAAAAATGAATTGCTATTGTTAAGACTACGTTCAGGGGCTGGAGAGATGGTTCAGCAGTGAAGAGCTCTTACTGCTGTTCCAGAGGACCTTAGTTTCAATTCCCAGCACTCACATGGTAGCTCACAAACACCTATAACTCCAGTTCCAGGGGATCTGATGCCATTTTCTGGTCTCTGTGGCATGCAAGTGGTGCATAGGCATACATACAGACAATACACCATTTTTTAAATTAAGGAATAAGTTCATTGTCATAGATGAACATTAGATAGAATCATCATGTATCTGAGATGAATTTGGGATTACCTGTGTATTGCATATTGTAGGTATGTCCTCTTGACCTTTATTATAAGACAATTAAGAGCTAAATGTACATGGATTTTCATGATAGTAATTATCACTTAGCTTTTACTACTACCTTAAACGACTTACCTCCTACAGCATCACAGGCTTAGGTTGGACACATCTGGGGACTGGGTACTGAGTAAAGACTGCTACCACCCTCCACCCTACCTCCTTTCATTCTGAGTCCTCATCCTGCAGCCCAGACACTTGCTGGGAAGAGGCATATGCCCCAGCTGTTCCCCCACCACAGAGACACCATTCAGGAGACCCAAGTGCCCCTCCACTGAGAGTTTCTGTGGGAGAGCTCAATTCCTTTTAACGTTTCAGCACATTATTTCACACCATTAGATCAAGCCCCACCACAGAAGAGGGTGCAAGGGATGAGAAGCAGAGCTGAAGGTTTCATTAATGACTTCCCTTCGGTATGACTTAATGGGACTTCCCAGGCGCTCAAGATCTGAGCAATCTGCAGCGATCATCTGCCCAATAACAGGAATCGGTTGGCAGAGGAAAACTTCAGATTCACTCTAGTTTTGAAGGGGAAAAAAAGCCACATACTGATCAAAGATGGAGACCACAGGCTATGAGGGCTCACTGATTATTACTTGTGTATGAGAGTACCTTAAGTTACTCACAAGTCTCTCTCTTCCTTTCAGCAAGTACACCCAACAAATGCCAGCCAGCAATGAAGAGAACATTTAATTTAAGGAACCGCTTACATCCTTAATTATCTTAGCCTCTGTAGACTGTGGGGCTTTCAATCAACATCTCTCCAGGCAGACACTCTAGTCAACCCACTTTTTCCAAGGTCTGTTCCTCCCTCCTTGGGGCGGCTTGTCTCCCCAAGCATTGCATTCTTTAATGCCACATTGTCATCAACCAGGACACCCAGGAAGAAGCATTGTGGGCAAGAGAGCTGGAATAGCGATTCTTGCTTTTGAATTGATTAAATCTGTCCCCTGACAGTTTCATGGGTGTACACATTGCCTTCTGTTTACTCTTAGCCCCGCCCCCTCTTGCCTCCCTCCCACCTCTCTCATTCCCTTCTCCTCCCTATAGGTCCCTTTCTCACATTCATGCCTTGTTTGTTTTTGTGACTGTGATTTAACCAGACTATGTGTGTGGCCATTGGTTCAGAACTATCCATTGGTGCCTGAAGGGCTTACCATTTGGTACACAGCTGAGGGCAATGACTGTCCCTCCCTCCCCCAGAACCCATCAGTCATCAAGAGTTCAGCAGAGAGTGGTAAGAACCCTTCCTAGGGAGTTCACGCAGGCCCCACAGGAATGTGACATGTACTCTCTTATGTGTAGTCCCTAGCTTTCAGTCTTTAGTTTTATATGTTTAACCTGAAGCATCTGTAGAAGCAAGAAACCAGAAAAAGACTATTGAGGGGAATGTCTTAAAGGAGGGGAGTTAGTAGAACATAGGTATCTTAGTCTGTGTTCTATTGCTGTGAAGAGACACCATGACCAAAGAGTATTTTTAATTGGGGCTTGCTTACAGTTTTAGAGGTTTAGTCTATTATTATCGTGGCGGAGAGCAAGGCGGCATTCGGGCAGACATGATGCTGGAGAGTAGCTGAGGATTATACATCCAGATCCATCCAGAAGCAGCAAGCAAAAAGAGAGAAACTGGGACTGACTTGGGCTTTTGAAATCCCAAAGCCCATCATCAGTGACACACTTTCTCCAACAAGTAGTGCCACTCCTGGATGAGCAAGCATTCAAATATATGAGCCTGTGCGGGCCGTTCTTATTCAAACCACCACAGCAGGTAATATGAAAATAAAGGGGGGCATGGAGATGGAAGATTCAAGCAGGGATAAGGTTGGGTAGAGAATGGGGGAGACAAGGGGACAGGGTTAGACAGTGAAGCACCCAGGGTGAAGAAAAGCCATCTGGGGAGATATTACTTTGGAAGAGTGATTCTTATATAGTTGTGTTCAAAATCTCAGCAGCCTGCACCATCTCCTGAAAGTGCTGGAGAGAAATTCCAGAATCTTTCATTTGTCCTCTGTGTGAGGAGGAAAGAGCCAGAGCCGTGCTGGCACCTAGGACAGCGAGAGGTCCCACCTCTCATGGCCTCTGTCACAGGGGTGCGGGATGAGGACTGTGTCTGCTGAAGGTGGGGCAGCAGAGCAAGGTCTCCACTGTCAGATCTCACTGAGAACTTCCAGATTCATGCTAGGAGCCCAGGTTGCTTTCTCAGAGAGTTAAGCAACCCAGAAATTGCCACATGATCCCAAACATGGTCCATCTAACCTAGACGTTCTCGTGAAAACTCCAGAGCTGTATTTTAGGAAGTGCACTGCCTGCCCTGAAGGGCCACAAACCCAAATACAGAGGGTAAAGTCTCCATAATTTGGAAGAGCCCTTCTGCAATATGAGCTGGAAAGAGAAGGAAGTGGGCAGTTAGTGACTATTTGTGCCAAATCTATTTGTATAAGACCCTGTGATGGGGCATTCACAATGAGCACTTTCAAAGCTCTCGGCAGCTGTATGAATTAGTTATTATTACTTCCCACTTTCTAAATGAGAAAACTGGGGATTAGCAAGGCCAGGCACTGAGCTGAAGGCCACATCACCAGTAAGAGATGGAACGGAGTGGGTTTTTTTTTTCTCTCTCTCTCTCTCAACCATTGTGTCCAATTAACTAAATTGCTAAATCATCTTGGTTCTGCTGCTTAAATAGATTTCGAATCACTAGCCTCATGGCCAGCCTTGTCTCCATGAGCCTAGGTCAGGCCTTCAGCATTTTGTCTCAGCCACTGCAGTGACTATTTAACTATTCTCCATACTGGTCCTCTTCCCTGCCTCCCAACCTGCCTCTAGCCCATTACGTATCCCCCGCACCACTCGTGTTTTGTACTTTCCGTCTTCTCTAGGTTCCTTTGACAAAATCTTTTTCTTTTTGAAGTCTTAAATTTGAACATTGCCCCCTCTGTGAAGCCTGCCCTGCCATCATGGGTGGTACTCCTCATGTACAAGTCCTTAGTAGTAAACACATTACATCATAACTTGTCTGGGTCTTTAAGATAGTGTTTGTATTGTCACAGAAGAAAATAAGATTTGTGTGAATGGGAACCAAGTCTCTATTTATTCAGTTATCTTTTGCACTTATACTGTCTTGTTCGTAGTAGGCAGTCAATAAGAACTTGTCCTGAATGAATTAATGAATGAATGAATGAACAAATAAATGAGTGAGAAATTAGAACATAGAATTAAAGAAATGAATAAATAAGACATTAAATAATAGTTATCCTTGTTGCAAGAATGACACTAATGAAAGAATCCTGAATCATTACAAGAATGCTAGATTTTCTTATAAACACAAAAGGAACAAGGCAAGTAATTATAGATTACACTTGGTATGTAAATTTTAAATTTGAAACAGAAAGTAATATTCTTACCTTGAGCTTGCAAAGAACACACACAGAGCTATGATGAGCTTTATTTTGTGACACTGCAATTTTCAGAAGGTGTTTGCAGATTGGTTCTTTTGAACTCAACAGAAGGCAGGTGGAATAAGGTGGGGGAAGCGTTTTTATCTCATTTTCAGAAAAAAAAAGTTAAGGGTCAGAACCTGCAGTGGCGGTTGTTGTTAAGACAGGGCCTCTTACAGCCCAGGCAGGACTCAAACTCATTATGCAGCTGACAATGACCTGGAATTTCTGGTCCTCTTGCCTGTACCTGTAGTAGATAGCTACTGTGTGCTACAGTGAAGACAGGGAGGTGCTTTTGTAGAATAAACTGAGGCAGACCTCAGCAGAGGGAACCACTATCATGGCCAGCACCACACTGGACAATGGAACCCTGAGCAGCTCATCTCAGGAGTTTTTATTGATAACTAAGTTCCTCAGATGTTCTACTGATACCAGTGCAGATCATGAGCAATCAAACATCTTACATAAAGCCAACACTTGCAGACAATACAAATGCCAAGGCCTAGGCAGCTATAGTGCACAAAACAACCATTTTAAACATAACCAAAAATAAACTTCTAAAACACCTACTAAGTGCTGGGATTACAGGCATGTGCTACCATGCCTAGTTGTATTGTATACTAAGGATTGAACCCAGGGTTTCATGAATGCCAAGTACTCTCTCAAAATACTCAGCCCCAAACCAAGAGTTCAGTGTAGCAATCTTTTCTGTCTCCTAGATGACTTCTGCAACAACTTTTCTGTTTGTTTTTGTTTTTGGAGACAGGGTCTCTCTGTGTAGTCCTGGTTGTCCTGGAACTCACTGTGTAGACCATGTAGACCACCTTGGCCTCAAACTCAGAGTTTCCCCTGCCTGTGTCTTATGAGTACTGGCATTAAAGGTGTAGGGCTTTGTTCAGCTACTGCAGCAGGCTTTGACCTTTCCAAGGGACAGCGCAGACACATGGGATTCTTCTGCTCTAGCCCTCACAGACTTCTCACACCCTTTCTGACAACCAACAGCCAGATCCCAGGCATCTCAGGACAGAAGGCAGGCCAGTTCTGTCAGAGTCAAGCATCCACACACTTGCACATTTCTCAATCTTCCTGGCAAACACTTGACAGTAGGATACAGCGCACATGTGCATGCGAGCGTGTGCACACACACGCGTGCACACACACACACACACACACACACACACACACACACTCTGCAGATTCATCTTTTTGTTGATGTGGCCAGAGAGGGTAGGTGGGGGCTCACAGAACAAATGAGAACTAGAATGAGACAAAGGTATGAGTTCAAATTGCAGCTTTGCCTACTTTTCCATAGAAGTACCCCAATGTTCCAAGTTGCTTGTCAACATACTGTCCTCCATGAGTAACTTTATTGCTTTTGTTGAAAATCATTTGACTGTAGGCATAAATGATTGGCTACCAGGCATCTTATTCTGTTCCAATGGTTTGTTTCTCTTGGTGTCTTCCGCCCAACACTGTAGTGTTATAGTAAGTCTTGAAGCCAGATGGTTTAAATTCCTCCCATCTTGCTTTCTTCAGAATGTATGCAGAGTTCTATAATTTTTGCATATAAATATGAGTCTGTTTCTGAATCTCTACAAAAGACCTAGGGTGGTGGTGGTTATAATTAGAAATACTTGATCAATATAGAGAGAATTGACAGCTTTGCAATATTGAAACATGCAATCCATACATATGATGAATTTACCCATTTATTTGGGTCTTTCAAGTTTCCCTTGGCAATGGTTGAGTGTAGAGATTTTGCCTTTTTTTTATTAGATTTACTCCCAAGGATTTATATGGTTTTATTGTTATGAAAAATGGCGTGATAGGCTTATTTTTTCTCTCCATTTTTAATTCTACATAAGTAAGTCTCTCCTCTCAAAAACCCTTTGTAAAGCCTTCAGAGGTAGCCTAGTAGTTTTCACATCATTATTTTATATTATTTTTCTTAAGAAAAAAGCCAACATTATAACCATTTTAAATCCCATAAAACTTAGACCCACTATAATGTTCTTGTTCTCGTCCCTCAGAGCTGCAGTCTTCTTGTTCATAGAGTTTGGATAATGACATCTGCCTCTGTCATGGTTTGAATAAGAAATGTCCCCCATGGGCTCGTGAACTTGTACATTTGGTCCTAGTTGGTAATGCTATTTGGGGAGGCCATGTACCCTTAGGTCGTAGGGCCTTCCTGGAGGAGGTACATCACTGGGGGTGGGCTGAGAGTCCAGAGCTTGCCCCATTTCCAGGTCACTCTCTCTGCTTCCTGGTTGCGGATGAAGATGTGATCACCTAACTTGCTGCCCTGGCCTCCGCACTTGCCTGCTGTCATGCCTTCCTCACCATTTTATACTTGCCTCAGTGAGCGGAAGCCAAAATAAACTCTTTGCTTTCGGCCATGGTATTTTTTATCACAGCAACAGAAAACAACCTAGAGTACACATCATTGGCTTTTATGAGTGGGTAATATTCGGTTGCAGTCAGCCACATATTGTTTAGCTGTCCACCTTTGGCTGCTATGAATAGTATTGCTGAAAATATGGGCATGTGTGTTTTTTTGAGACACCTGCTTCCAGTTCTTCTCGGCATATATGTTCAGAAATGAAGCAGCAGGGTCATATGCTAAATGCTGCTTAATTTCTTGAGGGAAACACCAAACTGTTGTCTCTCCTAGGGATGTTTTTGAGGATTCACTGAGCCAACATATTTGTAAAGCTTTTGGCATGGTATCCGGCACATAGCAGGAATTCAATAAATCATTGCTAAGAGATGGAATTCCATACAAGTTATCGGCAGTACAGTGCATCTGTTGCAACATGTGTCAGATGTTGGAGGGACAATTGGTCTTCATGACTCAGTCTTGGTATGAAGAAGTTTCTACTGGGATTCTATTCCACACCTCTTACCCATCCCCTCTCTCTCTCTCTACTTCCTAGAAAAATGGTGTGATTTACTACCCAGAAGTTAAATGAGTTGAGTTCCTATCAGTCCATCTCACCATTTCCTTGGGCTCTGCATTGATATAGAAAGCTATTTTACTCTCCTGTACTGTACCTGTCTGTGTCACTAAGTCACGTGTAAGAGCAAGTGTACATGCATGTTTGTATGTGCCTGTGGAAGCAGAGGTCAGCCTCAAGTGTCATTGCTCAGGCACCGCCTACCTTATTTTTTTGAGACAGTCTCTCAAAGACCTGGAGCTCCACAGATAGTTTAGGATGCCTGCCTAGTGAGCCCAAGGAGCCACCTGCCTCTGCCTCCCCAGTGCTGGGATTACAAGCTTGTGCCTCCACACCCAGCTTTTTATTTTTTTTAAGTGGGTTCTAGGGAACAAACTCATGTCCTTATGCTGGACTTACAAGCACTTTTTTCTACTGACTTACTTCCCAGGTCCTATGTCATAAGGGTTAATGACACACACCTACCAAAGAGGTCTCAGGCTGTTCAGCTTAGCTCAGGCTGGAATTGCAGAATGGTGGATAAAATTAACCTGAAGCATAGGACTAGCTGAGTGTATTTGCTAAAGGAACCAAGCCACCCTCTTTAAACACCCTTTTCATGAGGAGTAAAGAGTGCATCTGTGGTTTATATCTGCCTGACCCTGATGTGTATAACAAGATTGATTCCATCAACATTTAGGAAAGGGAGGCAGTATATATTGTGCCCCCCTAAAAAATTCCCTGAACATATCTAGAAAAACCAATAAGTTGGCTTCTAATTCCCAAGTTCTTCTACTTTTAAGCTTAAGTAGGTTAGGAAACAAACTTCAAATTGAGATCAAATGTAGTGAGTGACAATTGCCTTTTTCTGAGTTTATTTTTTCTTCTTCTTTTATTCTTAGGGAAAAAAATGGCATTAAAATGGAAAGGCTTTGGATGATTGCGGTGATGCTGTAGGAAACCTTGACAGAGCAAGTGCTCTGTCAGCCATTCTCCACTGTGGAGAGGCCTTGCTGCAGAGTCCTCGCATTCTTAAACTACCAACCGTGAGATGGCATTTGTTTTCATTTTTGCACCTAATAGAGCATAGCCTTCACATTCATTCTTCTCTCTCCTGGGATGGGTGTGGAATCCACAAGTAGTGAAATGTCTTCTCTTTAATTCTATTCGATAAGCATGTATTGGGCACCTGCTATGTGCCAGGCATTTGACGGGGAGGGGAGGCCAAGACAGGTAACCTTCAGTTTCATGAGGGCGGTGCTTTCTGGTCTGGTGCAAACGAAGGACCGGGCTCCTGCAAATAAATAGAAGGCAGATTTTAGCTGATCTGGCTTTAAATGAGTTTCAGGCTTTTGGTTTAGATGATTAAAATCTAATACATCTCACCAAAGGAAATTGGATTCAGAATTTTATTTCATTACTATTCCCACACTGGTTTTCCTCACTTCTGTCAGCCTGAGTGTCTCTCTCCCTTTGGAAGACGGTATATTTTTTATTGATGCAGGCACATGGCAACCAGATTATTAGTTTATTTCACATTTATGAAGCCAAATTTAAGCGGCTTAGTTATTTAGCTGTTTTATGCCTCTTTTTCAGACAGATAGCAGGCAACATCAGGCTAATGAAGGAGCAATCAATGAAAAAAATAGAATTTCAAAATAAGAAACAGAAAAAAAATCTGTATTTTAATTCCATCTTGGGTATATCCCTTGGAAATTCTTGACACCCCCTCACCCATCACTTCTTAGGATTCCCTTCCTATTGTCTGAACCTAGGTAGATTGAAAGGAGTAGAAATCAGTGAGGTCCAGAGAGTCTCCATCCAGGCATATTGAGATCTGAATATCCCCTCGATGACAAGCATACAAGAGCAGCTGCACAGAATGATCAAGAAGGGGGCTATGGAGCCAGACTGCTCAGCCTTGAATGCTGGCTCTCTTCCCTACTAAATGCATCCTTGGGTAAATATGGTAACTTGGTTTCCTCGTCTGTAAAATGAGAATAAATCAAAGGCTTGCTTCGTAGGCTTGCTGTGGGGAATAAAAGTGAGTTGACACAGTGTTCTTGGACTGGTGTCTAGTATGCGGTAAGGATTTGGCATGTAAGTTGAAATATAGTCATGAAGGTAGAACACAAAAGAGGATGAAAACAACCCGCAAAGGAAACATAGAAGAAGGAATGAGATGGAATGAAATGAAAGAAAAGGGGACAAGATGAAGAAACCATTGTATGACAAAAAAGAATATAAGGCCATTGAGTGGCTCGGAGTGAGGCGGTAACCCAGATAGAGAGCACGGAAAGGACCAATCCCCTCTGCTTCCTATTTTATGACCTTGTACAATTCATTTGATCCCTATATATCTCTCATTCCTTGCTGCAAAGAAAACTCAAGGACCTGAAGAACAGTAGCTAAATACCTGCCTAGCCACTGACCAGCAAACCCAGTAACCTCGGGTTACCACCGAACCCCAGTCTCCACTATTCCATGAAGATGCTGACAATTCATACCTTACAGCTCATTGTGGTGCACATGTTTAACTCCAGGGTGCTGAGTATATCAGTTTATGCATAAGAGCACTTCATAAACTTCAAAATTCAGGATTGTATGACCTTCTAATTTATTTGCTATTCTTTTTTTCTCATTTAGAGAAATGCCCCAGCCTAAACATTTTCTTTCAACCTTTGTCCAACTGAAAATTTGGAAATAATTCAGTCAGCAGAGAGATTTCATAGTTTCTCTCTCTCCTCTCTGTGGGCTGACTTCCTAGTTAATTCTCTCCCTCCAGATTGCTGTAAAAGCAAAAACTACTAACAGGACAGCTCTTATCAAAATATTTTAGCGCTTCTGCATCTGGTCCTGGCCATAAAATAGAAGTGAAGAAACACTTATGTAAAGCTTTCAGAGCTGTGAAGAAAAAGAAGGGCTCTTATTTTATTGGCTGTGGTTCATATATCTCCAGGACAGCAAGGAAAAAAATAAACTTCACGATTTAAAGCAAAAAGACACTCAGTGAAAGAAAAAGATATGACACACACAGCAGCAACAAGAGAGACATGCGAGGGAAAGAATGAGTGTTACTGAGTGAGTGATGTCACCCCTGGGCTCTGTTCAGCTCTGTGTACCAAGTAAACTAATGAGCTGGGCCAGTGGGAGGATTCACTGATCTGTATGCAAATCAGCTCTCCACTGGATCCTTCCTACCCTGTTCAATTGCTGTGCTGGCAATGGCATCAGCACCAGTGAGCCTCCCAGTCCCAAGCAAGCCTCTTCCAATTTTATTCTACTGCCCAGTTCTTTCTGTCTCAGCCTTCCTCATGATCACAGAGGAGAAAGATGGTTATTTAATATTTACTGGACTCCTACCATGGTCTAGCATCTGGGGAATACAGATAAGTAAGACAGAAGTCCTGAAGTCAAGTTCTCTGGGTGAGGCGAGAGACATCTGTGATAGAAAGTTGCAAAGTCTAAGGGTGGGAAATCCATAGCCGTGATTTCACAGACGGGTTAGGGTATCCACTTTCCATGGGAGAGACAAAAGCTTTACCTTGGCGTTTCTCGTATCAATTCATTTCTATAATCTTCATGACATCCCTTACGGTTCTTTAAAATCATATTATATAGGTTAGAAGGCTTCAGCTCAGTTAAATTAAGCAATTTACTCCAAGTCACAAAAGACTCGATCTAAATCCAGTCTAAAGCCTTTGCTCTTTCTAGTGACCTTGCTGTGCTGACATCAGTCAGGATGACAGTGTATAGGATCCATAGAAAACCCTGAGTGGGCCCAAGGGCAATTCCACAGCAGAGAGAAGTAGTAACTAGGAAAACAGGGAGGAAGGGGGTAGGAGAGAGGCAGGGAGTGGTGGACAGAAGCCTGCTCTCATTGACTCATATCCAGAGATGTTGCCAGGTGGTCGGTACAGCCTTGGTAGTTTCATCCACCATGATAGGGGTATTTATAGAGGAGAAACTGGCAAATGTTCTGAATCGGGGTTTCCCCTAGAGAGCCATTAAATCTGCATACACCCAGTGGCAAGGCCTAGGGAAACAGATAGGATGGTTCTTGAAGTATTTACAATAGTAAGTTTCTTTCTGAGGGGAACTGAGTGGGAGGGAGGCTAAAGTCTCAAGCCATGCATATTCCAGGCGTCCCTGCGCTTGTAGTCTAGTGGTTAAAGATGCACACTGCCTGGAGACTCTGGTACTCAGCATTCATTGTCTTTCCCTTGCTGTCTTTCGAGTCCTGGGGAAGGGTGAGAGGTTAGAGTAACTGGAATAAACAGGGAAAAGGTAAGTTAAGTGGATCAGCCCAAAAGATATACCCTAAATCACCCATGCTTATTTTCAAAAGCAGCCAGTTTTTTAAAACATATTTCTTTTACTCCTTGACAACCTCACACATATGCGCAATGTATGTGGATCACATTCAGCCTCCTATTACCTTCTCTTCTCCCCCTCTACTCACCCTCAATACCTTCTTCTTCCCCACAAGCTCTGCTCCTGTTTTTATTTATTGGTTGGTTGGTTTTGTTTTGCCTTCTAGTGACCCACCAAGCTTAGGGCAGCTTGGATGAGAGGTTATTTACAGGTACATGGATAATATCAGTGGCTACACCACTGAAAAAATCCACTCCCCTTCCCCAACAACCACTAACTGCCAATGAAGCAATAGATGTTAAAGGAGCTGTGACTGAGATGCACAGATTATATGGGAAAGGATCACAATGATCTGACGGCAGGATTATTATCTATCAAATTTGATTTCTTTTGCATGAAGTTCCGAGTCTTTGTAAAGCCTAAGATGATCTGGCTCCATACCCCTATGGCTTCAGACTCTTCACTGTCACCACTTAACTGCTCTACCACCCTGTCATCACCTCCAGACACCCCAGAGTTCTTCCTGCTGGCAGATGGGGCCTGTCTTAAAAAAGGGTTTCTATTGCTGTGAAGAAACACCATGACCACAGCAACTCTTTTTTTTTTTTTCTTTTCTTTTTTTTTTTTTTCAAGACAGGGTTTCTCTGTTGTAACTCTGGCTATCCTGGAAATCACTTTGTAGACCAGGCTGGCCTCGAACTCACAGAGCTCTGCCTGCCTCTGTCTCCCAAGTGCTGGGATTAAAGGCATGTGCCACTACTGCCCAGCAATAGTACTACCCTTTATGAGCCTATGGGGGCCATTTTCATTCAAATCACCACAGGGCCATTCACTCCATCTCTCAGCTTTCGATTGCTGTCTTCTCTGCCAGAATGACCATCTGCTAGACATTCCCACTGCTTGTTTCTTCTCATAGGTCACCTGAAATGTCACCTTTCAGAGAGACATTCCTCACCCCTTCGTGTGAGCTGTCCTCTGCTATGCCCTGAGCAGCTTCTTGGCACCTTTCCTTATGGGCTTCAGCTATGCTTTCTTATTGACTTGTCTCCCTGTTGGTGACTCTCCCTCTCTCTCCTAGAAGATAAGTGCAATCAGAGCAGGAACCATATCTGCCTTACTCACAGATGTGTCCCCATTCCTGAGCAGACTGCCTCATGCAGAGCAGTGCTATTTGGCGTGTATTTTTGCTTCTGGAGAGAGTCAGGCTTTATGTAATATTAATTCAATACCCTTGACATGTCCCTCCATCTTCTATCATTTCTGCTATTTGTAAGCTGCTCCAAAGTAAATAATGATTACTTTCTGGACAGATCTAATACTATTTGGTTCATCTTGTCTTGGTATTTATGTTGCAATCAAACTCCTCATTCCATTTCCCTTTTTCTAAGTTAAAGGTCAACAATTCTAGAATCCTTTCCTTCCCCTCCCTTCCTTCTCTGCTCTTCCTTTTTTCTCACTTGTTAGTTCTACCTCTTCCCATTTATCCTGGGCATCAAGACTTGTGCTGTTTTCTTTGTGGATTTACCATGTATTTGTGAACACACATTGCCCCCAAAGAAACTTCTAGAAGCTAAAAGGTAGATGGTTCAAAGACCATAATAAACTGAATAAGAATCAGAAACTGCCAATGCTATTGACACAAGCCTGCCATGATATGAACGCCAAAGAGTTTTTTTATGTCAGCTTGACCTAAGCTAGAGTCATTTGGATAGAGGGAACCTCAGCTGAGAACATGCCCCCACCAAGTTGGTCTGTGGGTAAACTTGTAGGGCATTTTCTTGATTGATGATCAATGAGGAGTCCCTCCAACCCCATGGGTAGTGCAGTCCCTGGGTACTACAAGAAAGCAGTCTGAACAAGGTATGGGGAACAAGTCAGTAAGCAACAATTCCTCCTTGGCTTCTGCTTCAGTTCCTGCCTTGAATTCCTGCCCTGACTCCCACTCAGTGATGAGATGTGACCTGAGAGTTGTAAGCTAAAATAAATCATTCTCTCCCCAAGTTGCCTTTGGTCTTGGTGTTTGTCACAGCAACAGAAAGCAAGTCAAGACAGAAATTGGCAGTAATGGGCAGAGATTTGGAAGCATTACCAGAAACCTGGAGGCAGGAGCTGATACAGAGACCATGGAGGGATGCTGCTTACAGGCTTGCTTCTCATGGCTTGCTCAATCTGCTTTCTTACAGAACCCAGGACCACCAGCCCAGGGATGGCACCACCCACAATGGGCTGGGCCTTCCCCCATTGATCACTAATTAAGAAAATACCTTACAGCTGGATCTAATGGAGGCATTTTCTCAACTGATGCTCCTTCCTCTCTGATGACTCTATCTTGTGTCAAGCTGACACAAAATCAGACAGTACATAGTGTAATGTTCAGTTGCAAGAACTATTGTTTTTCCTTTTTAAAAAAATATTTTTAAAAGACATACGCATAGAAAAAGTTCTGCAGAACTATACCTACCCTAGAGGTCAGGGTGACAGTCCCCATCCAGTCAGGTGCAGTGACAGAAATTACCCCAAAGAGCTGTCTATTTGCAGTCCAGGGCAGAAGAAGGAGGGAGTGGCCTGAAGCCTGCAATCAGGAAAGCACAGCCGTATTTAATTAGAGAAGGAGATCGTTTGTCAATAGTGGTTTCCTGAGTTTTACAGGCAAACCTCAGAGTGAGAGAACAACTGAAATTACAGATGATAGGATAGACATTTAGTAGATTCGAAGAGCTGATGTGTAGAAAATGAGATGCTGATCCATAAGTCAAAATGCATAATTCAATTATTAGAGATAATCAGTAAATCTTTACACTCACTAATGGAATAAAATACAAATTACCAGTCAGCACAATCCAAGGTTTATAAGCTACAGGGATAATGCAAAACAGCTAAGAACAGCAGCTAAGTTAATTGTCCGTTTCCATTTTTATTAATTAGGGAACTATGTGGCAGTCACTTAAATTGAAGAAAACTGTATTTGGTGGAAAATACATGTAGAAGCCATTCCAGACACTTTTTTTTCAATAAGACGTCTTCATCTTGTTATCATATTATCTTTAGTTTTTAGTATTTCAATATTAAAAGTAGGCAGAATCTCTTGATCTTAATTCCTTCTGAAATAAGGATGACTGAGTTGGTGTTGCAGGTTAATCTTGGTTGTAAACTCATATGGGTTCTGTCACTCAAGGAGACAGACCTTTGGGTGTGTCCATGAGAGAGTTTCTAGAGAGGTCTGACCTCGGTGGGAAGAACCACCTGAATGTGGGCAGCACCATCTCTTTCTGCCTCCCAACCATGTATACAATATACCCAGCCGCCTCATGCTCCTGGAGCTATATGTATGGTTGCTGCCCTGATGGACTGGACTCTCAGAGCAGGGGACACGGTAAACTTGCTTTTGGGAGATATTTTGTCCAGGCAGCAAATAAAGTAAACAGTACAACAGTGGCATGGGATTTCCACAAGTGTCTTTCTTATTCTCTCACTGAAGTTGATGCTGAATAAAACTGTAGTTACTATCCATGTCCCTAGACTCCTAATTTTGTTAATAAAGCAATTTATGAAAATGCATAGCTTAGTCTTGGTAGATAAAGTACAGGTTATCTTACTTTTATAGACACAGCAGGCCCGACCAGAGGCACTTTGCGGATTTCAACTCACACTTTAGCCACGATCACTCTGTGAGGAGGGTGATATCATTCTCATCTTTATTTTACAGATGAGAATGCTGACGTACAGCTGTGAGTTAAGAATATACAGAGCAAGTCCTGGAAACTTGTCTGAAAAGTTATGAAGCCATTACCATAAAAGAATTTATATTATTTGCCTATTTAATTAAATTAATTTATTTGAGTCAGGGTCTCACGATCTATTTCTGTTTTGCCTGGAACATGATATAAAGACGAGATTGACCTTGATCTCACAGAGATATGCCTGTCTGTGCCATCTTAGAGTGCTGGGATTAAAGGCATTTGCCACTATGCTGAGTCTGGATTTATATTATTTAACAAAATTAAAAGGAAGCCAGGGACCTCACATGCATTTTCTCACATTCTCATCTGAAGTCTGAGCAGTAGTGAGCTGAAGACAACAGATCAGCTCTATTTGGGAACGAGATAGTGATCTGCTAGGATTTGGGAGCATTCACCTGCTCTGCCTAATATTAAATGGTAGCTAGGTGTGATTACATTAAAATGTTCTTGGTAAAAAGTATCCATCCAGGCTGCTCTACTAGGTTAGGAACAGTCAGTATCAAGCTTCAGATAAGCCAGGCTTGTGGAAATGTGTTCACCCACTTGGCTCACTGAGAATCAGATCTGGGCTCACACATGTTCCAAGAATTATTCATCTTTGATTTGTGTTACTAATCTAGTCTCTGTTGAATTTGCCCGATGAGGTTGTAAGCTCTTAGACCGTTTATGTGTCCCAGGATACATAAACACAGAGAATGTTTGGTATATGGAAATTGAATGGAAAGGAATCAAACATGTAATGGTAGATCTGGGCAGTATTCACTTTCTGTTCTAGACAAGAGAGAGCAGTAACACTGAAAATTAAGTCCATCACTTCAAGAGAGTTTTATTCAAAACAGATGACTTAGGTATGCATTCTAAAATACAATAAAAACCCTGATTATGTCCAGTCACACTGTGGTGCTGTAAACTACCACAGAGAAGCTAATTATACTGCAAAGGTTGAATCCACAGACTCATGTTCAACCAAGGATCCTCCCTTCTCTTCTCTTTCCCCTTCCCTTCCCCACCCTCTTCCTTCACCCTTTTGTACAACTCAGTCCTAAATCCTTTATATGGAGCAAAGCAAGACACACATGTGTTCAGGCGGGTAGCCTGGTATGAGACTTTGGAACCTTTTCCATTGCTGTTACAAAATACTTGACAAGAGCTTTAATGAAGGAAAGGCTTAGCTGAGTTTACAGTTTTGGGGTACAGTCTGTTATGGTGGGTAAGTCACCCCATGGTGGAAAGATCAGAAGGAGGCTGTTCACACTGCACAGTCGGGAAGCAGAGAGAGATGAATGCTGGTGCTCACCTCACTATCTCCTTCTTCAGTCCAGGTCCCCAACTCATGGAATGGTGCTGCCCACGGTTAGGGTGAGTCTTCCCACCTTAACTGACCTCACCCAGATAATCCCACATAGATGTGCTCAGAGATTTGTTTCCATGGTGATTCTAAATTCCATCAGGTTGACAATCAGGATTAACTATCTCAGAACCCCAACAGGACCAAGATAAGGGGTGTACTGAGGAAAAAGGACAGTAGTGGTGATGGGAGACAGGCTGTATACAGGGAATTGATCTAGTGGATAATTTCCCTAAGAATGACGAAAGCTAAGTTTCTCATCGTGGTGCAGAAGAGAAATAAACTAAGAAAGAAATGCTAGAGTGAATGAACACGTAGTATCAAACTGAAATGCAAGCTCACGGATTTCAGTAAATATATATAGATAAGGAAATAAATATATTTCTGTATATCTATGTGGATATACACATGTATAAACTTATAGTCCTTACCAAGTTTCCTAATTTTTTTTTATATTTCCAACAGTTTTAAAATTCATCACTTTTAAACTTATCTGGGATATTTTGTATATGTAGAAGGGAGAAATGGTAGCACTTTTTTGTTTTTTTACCATCTTACCAGCCAATTTCCCTTACACTATTTATTGAATAATTCATCTCTTCCCATTGACCTGAGACACTTTCATTATCATATCCTATGCTGACTGCAAACATATTAGAAAAGCAACCTTGATGCTTAATGACGAGGCAATGCTGACACATCTCTGGTTCTTCTGCTCTGATATCTTGAGCATCAGGGGCCTGCTTCCTGTGTGTGTGTGTGTGTGTGTGTGTGTGTGTGTGTGTGTGTACCAGAAGTCAGCAGTCAGGTGTCTCCCTCGATTTTGCTCCATTTTATTTTTTTGAGACAGGGTCTCTCACTGACCTGAAGCTCACCAACAGAACAGTCTAGCTGGGGAATGAGCGCCAGGAACCTGCCTCTCTTCCCTCACTCTCACTCCCAATGCTTCGGTTGCTGTTCTGCTGACCGTATATGGGTGCTAGAGATCCAACAGGTCCTCAGGTTCGTGTGGCAGGCCCTTACCAAAGGAGCCATCCCCCCAGGTCTGTACGGATATTTTAAGTTTAACAAACTCTGCTTGCACGAAGTCTTGCCTCAGAAAACATGACCCTCGGCTTCACTGCTCACCAGTTGCTCAACTGCCTCTAGCTCTGTCTTCCCTGCTCACCGGGACACTTCCTTCTTTTCCTTTCCTTTGCAGCCCCTCCAGTTAGTCTCTTAGACCATCATGACTTTTCCCATGTTATCACAACAAGCCTCTAAACTCTCAAGATCCATCTTTCATACTGATTCCCAAAACACAAAAAAATCAATAAGTAAGCATAATAACACGGGCCTCTGACTCTGCAATTCAAAAGCCTTCAAACCTACTCATTGTCTTAAGCAGTGTAGAATTATCCAGGCCACTGACTGGCCTTCTGGCAATTTTATCTACCTGCCTTGTGCCTATTCTACATCTTGCTTTTCAGAGCTAGATTTTAACCTCTGATGGCAGCACTGCATCTTTGTTCTGGCTGAACTCTACCAAAAACAAGCAGTTTTAGTTGTATTTAACACAGTACCTAAAATGCCCCCCTCTCCACATTGATTTAGTAAGTAGTGCTAGCCTAGTAACTAACGCTATTGTGGTTAATGAGACAAGGTCCTTGTCCTCGTGGAGTTCACATTCCACGAGGGTTTTTGTTTGATCCTATTGGGAATCTGATGACAGGGAGGCCATTGTTCTCCCACCGTTAATTATTCTTTATTTGGCAGGTGCTGGAGCTGGAGTTCAGAGACTGCTCAGAGTCACTCACCCTAAGCATTATGCTTTGCTGAAGATTTGTGAGGTGAAAAGAAGTTTGTTCCCTCAAGAGGATCAAGTAGGGTGCTGCTTGGGTGCTAAAGAAAGGAAAACAACTTTGTGGCAGTGTTGGAAAAGCCAAGGCCCCTTTGCTGCCTCCAGTCACTCAGGAAGTAAATACAGACCTCGGATCTTAGGGCAAAGCGGATTCTTTGATTCTGAGGACTGACTTGGTTACTTGATTACAGAAACCTGAAAAGAAAGAGAGAGGTAGGTGCATTTAGGTGGTTTAAAATAAAACATTTATTCTGTACTGTGGACTGAGCTGGAGGTAGGCCATAGTAGGCCGGCTCTTGACCACTAGGTTACCCTGTCTTTGTTTGTTTGTTTCTAATTTTAAGACAGGTCTCACTAAACTAGCCAGACTAGTCTTGAATCTGTGATTCTCCTGCCCCAGCATCTTAAGTAGCTGTGATCAACAGGCCTGTATCACCAGGCTCAGGTTACTTTGTTGATATATTTTTAATAATCACAAGAACAACATAAAATTGATATTGTGGTCTTAGTTTTGTGGGTGAGAAAACAGACTCAAGAGGGTTAAATAACTGTTCCATCCCACGGCTCTTCTGGCATTATGTTTTCAATAGGAATTTTATAGACCATATGCAGAATTCGGATGAATTGAATCACTTTGAAAATGGACAGGGACAAGTTGCTATTTAAAGAACTTCTAAATGGGCTGGGGGCGTGGCTCAGGGGTAGAGCACTTGTAGAGAAAGTGCCTATGAAAGATAGATGAATTCAATAAATAATAATGAAGAGTTGCTGGCATGCCATTTTGAGGTTAAAAAAAGAAAAATATAGATGGAAAGAAGATAGTTAACAGGCCTGAGAGTACAAATTAATGGGAGAAATAGCTTCTAGTGTTCTGTAGCACAGTAGGATAATGGCTGACAACACTTCATTAAATATTTCTAAATAGACGGTAGAGAGGGTTTTGAATGTTCTCAACATCAGAAAAGAATGATAGCTGAGGTGATAGATAAGCCAGTTACTCTCATTATTATACATTATTCACCTGCATTGAAATATCACATTGTACCCTATAAACACACCCAGCTACTATGTGTCTATGCAAAACACAAAAACAGTTTTACAGAACTAGATTCTAACGTTGCTTCTTTAAAAAAGATTTAATATTATTTTAACTTTGTGTGTGTGTGTGTGTGTGTGTGTGTGTGTGTGTATGTGTGCATGCTCAGATAGGCACATACGTGTAGATGCCAGAAGATTCCTCCTGGAGCTGGAGTTACAGGCAGTCGAGACACCCAGTGTGGGTGCTGGAAATGGATCCCCTCAAACTTCAATCAAGAAGAGCATGTGATGTTAACCACTGAGCCATCTCACCAGCCCCCCTTATCTTGCTTCTTAAGCCAAAACAACTACTAGATACCCCAAGGATTTACATGTAAAACATTAAATCACCAGTAGCCCAGGGGAATACATGGATGCATATTTTAATAAATCTGGAATGAGCAGGACTTTTAAAAATACAACACAAAATCCAGAAGTTTTAAAGGAAAAGACAAGTAAGTGTGATTAAGGAAATTAGAGTTTAGGGACTAGGAGCTATGACTGTCTGGGTTTGGATCCCAACACCTATGTAAACAGCCTGACTGGTGACATGCCCGCAACTCCAGTGCTATGGGAGGCAGAAAGAGAAGGGTCACTAGGGCTTGGACCCTTCCAGCCTACCTCTAGGTTCCTGGAGGGAAATGAGGCAGAGAGTACTGGAGAACACCTGACATCCCCCTGGCTTTCCAAACACTTGAACAAGTGTGCACATTTACATACATAGGTGTGTATATACCCCCCCCACACACACACACACGCACACACACCAATAAAAAGCTTTGTTTTGTTCTGAAGCTCAACGTTGGTCTTTGTAGTGAAATCCCTGCTGGTGATGTTGGACTGAATGATCTGCCCGTGTTCTATACAGAGATCTTGCTTGACAAGCTCGACTGATCATAGACATTCAGTCAGAAATGGGCCGGGGATACATATTCTCTGTCCTGGGCTGTGAGTTTTCTGCCTGTGTCAAGTTGCAACTAACTTACAACTCTGTATTTGGGTACTTGACATGGTGAGATGTCTGAGGCTTCAACAATGAGAGGAATGGATGTGGGGGTCTAACAGACTTTGTTTGACAGGGCTTAGCTGATGTGCCTCTGAGCAGATCCCAGAGCTCCCTGTCAATCCCTCCTGGGTTGTTTTATGACAAGGTCTAACTGTGCAGCCCAGGCTCACGTTTGATACTCTCCCGTCAGCCTCTCCAGGCCTGGTCTGCACCTCTGCTCCTGGTACTCCTTCTTGAGGCTGTGCTTTGGCATCCAAGACAGGAAATACAAGCATGAAAGGACAAGTGCAACCTACTTGCTTCTTGATAGAACTAAATTCTCCTATGGAAGCTACTGCTTTACTATTTTAAGAGCTATTTAGCTGAAAGGAAACTATAACTGAGTTTATATGGCTTTCCTTAGCAAAAATGTGAAATGTATCAATTTAGAGAACATTAGGGACTGACTTAGAGGTCCGTAGGGGAACTGCTGTGTGGATGCTTCCACTTTGTCATTTGTAAAGTGTGAATCCTCTGTTAAGCAATGTCTCAGGGTGACACACGCACGCTAATAGGGTGAGGAGTGGATAGTTTTTACAATTTTGATTGTAGTCTCTTCAGTCATTTAAATTACAGTATTTTAGATGAGACTTTTGAATAATCTTGAAGCGTTCTAAGAGGAAAGCTATGTGGTATATGTAAGAATGTGGATATGCTCAGGGGGTGTGTGAACATGTGTGTGTGGTGTGTGTAGGAGTATAGGTGTGCATGTGGGGGTGAGCACGTGTGCGTGGGAGTGTGCATATGTGCATATGTGTGTGTAGGTGGGTGTGGTATGTGTATGAGTATGTGTACATGTGTGTGGGGTGTGTAGGAGTGTGCATGTGTGTGGAGGTATATGTATGAGTGGGGGGAGTATTTATGTAGGGGTGTATAAGAGTGGGAGTATGTATTTGTGTGTGTGCATGTATGTGTATATATGTGTGGTTTTTCTCTTTCTTCCTTTTTTTTTTTTTGTTTTTTTTTCCTTTTCTGAGGATTTTACTATGTAGCCCAGGCTGGCCCTGAACAAATTATCCTCTTGCTTCAGTATCTACAATGTCAAGGTTACAGGGATGTATCTCCAAGCCTGGCTCTGTGTGTATGTGTGTTTATGTGTGTAAGAGCAAGAAAGAGAGATAGTCGAAAGGGTAACAGCATGACCAAAAAGCTGCAATAGGGCCTTAGCTGGAAAAGACTTTACCTTCAGTTCTAACACAATAAAAACATGAACAACAACAAAAACATCTTAAAACAACAATAAAAACTGCAACAGGGCAGCAGAGAAGGCTCAGCCATTAAAGAGCAGGTATTGCTCTTGCAGAAGATTCGAGTTTGGTTTCCAGCAGCCACATCAGGCAGCTCACAGCCACCTGTAACTCCAGCTCCAGGGAATCTGACACTCTCTTCTGACTTTCCTAGGCACCTCATGCGCACATACCCCCACAATATACGTGATGTAAAAATTCAAGAATAAATCCTTAAAAAAAACAAACAATCCCACAACAATAATTTAGGCTCTGGATAGTTCCTTTACATCCTATTGGGAAACACTTTTCTAAGACTGTTTCTGGCAAGCTGGCCTCCCTGTTCCAGAAAGATTACCACGCTGTTGTAGCGTAAGAAGAAAACAAGAACCTGGTTCGTATGCATCTGTGACTCCAGCCATTGCAGGTGGCTGTGGCAGGAAGTTCACAAGTTTGAGGTTATTCGGACTGTGTTCGGATTCTTTCTAAAACAAAAGGAGGGTAGGGCAAAGGAGAGGAATTTCCAGTACACTTTATGGAGGCGGGCAGTTAAGAATAGGAGTGAGTCAAGGGCAAATGCGAAGTCATGAGACATCTACGAAAAGAGTTAAATAGTGAAAACTCCATTGAGAGATGGCCCCACAGTTAAGAGCACTGGCTGCTCTTTCAGAGGACCTGGGTTGATTCCCAGCACCCACAGAGCAGCTCACAACTGCCAGTAATTCCAGTTCCAGGGATCCCATGCTTCCTGCTGGCCTCTGCAGGCATCAGGTACTAGGCAGGTATGTGGTACACACACATGCAGGCAAAATAACCATACACAGAAAATAAAAATAAATCTTTTTTTTTTTTTTTTAAGAAGAGGCAGATAACCCAGAAAAGACCATACTTCGGCCAAATCAGGAAATACAATGAGGATAGAGCTGTTACAACTTGGGGATAAATGCCCATGAGGCCCCACGGACTACTAAGCCTGAATAATGTCACATTCTAGGGTTCCTTCCGGAGTTCTTGTGATTCCTAAGTGCTGTACACATCTCCTAAGAATTACAGCCAATTGATACTTGGAAATGGCAATGATCTTGTGGGAGGGTGAATGCATAGAAATGAATATAGAGTCTCAGTTTGTGACTGTCAGTGAATAGTGGACAGTCTGAGGCGACAAAACACTGACATCTGCCTTCAAGATCCTACAGAGAAGCTGTTCTCAACCTGTGGGCTGTGACCTCTTCTGGGGGTTGAACAACCCTTTCACAGGGGTCACCTAAGGCCATCTGCATAGCAGATATTTTCATTACGATTCATAACAGTAGGAAAATTACAGTTATAAAGTAGCAATGAAAATAATTTTATAGTTGGGGATCACCACAACATGAGGAACTGTATTATAGGGTCACATTTGGCAACCACTGCTATAGAGGGATAGGGCAAGCCTTTCTGAAAGGAAGAAGGAAGTACAGCTTCACCAGCTTAATTACTTGGTGCCCACAGGGGAGTGGGAAAGTTGTCTACCCAGTCTTGCTCTCTCTACTTTGAATACTGAGCTTCTGTACAGTCTGAACCTCTTTCCATATCAAGATAGGCAGTGAACTCCAGATAAGGCCAGAACTCTTGGGAAGTAGATCTCTCAATGGACCTAAGTCTAGACAGATTGTATACAGTATTTACAAGCAGCAAAAACCCTGGAGGTCCAGGGAGAAGAGCTGTGGATGTTCTTCGACCGTTTCATCACAGGCCTAGTACAAAATGTCCAAACTGTTGAGGAAAGAGTCTGACACTGCAAACATGTCAGATATCAGAAACAAAACGGCAACAGGCCCAAACACAGTCCCAACAATAGCTCACACTTACTGATTGTGTACTAGGCGTGGTGCCGAGCACCACGAGATAATGAGGATTATCTCATTTAGGAAATTGAAGGAGGTGAATGAAGAACTTATGCAGGTTTGACTTTTGAGGCCAGATCCCAAGGCACACGGTAGTTCAGTAAGAGTAGTTAAGTGTCTGAGGACTCTTGAGCTAGTATTCAGAGTGTTATCTATTAGAGGGCTACATATAAAACTATTAATCTAGAAAAGAAAACGCTTACTTTCAAAAGCTGGGGAGGACCCTATGCTGGGAAAGAGGGAGAAGAAGGCACAGATCCAGCTTTCTGTGAAGGAGCAGTTATTGGGCACAGCGCATCAATCAAAGCTCCAGCTGCCAGCCCCAGAGCAGGCTCCTAATTGCATCCAGCTGCTAAGATTAAGGGCAAGCAGCAGGAAATGTCTATCCAAATCACAAAGGAGCCACCAGGACCAAGTGGGACAGTCACTAACCTGTGAGAAGGCCAAGGTCTAACCTCAGCCCTCAGTCTTTTGAGAAGGCCTGTGGATGGTCTCTTGCCAGCCACAGGGTCAGTCAACACATAAACAAACATGGGAAAAGGTATCTATCCCTGGTTCAGTAGGCTGTCCCTCAATGGGTTGTATAGAGGCTAATATTCTGTGCAAAAGGGCTGTGTTCAAGGAAAAAGCCTGCCCTTAGTGTTCCCAAGGCAATCCAGCACCATAGTGAGCTAGGCTAGATAGACATAAGGGGTGGAGGGTGGGGGGAGGAAGTGATTAGAAGGTGGTGCTGTTATAGAACTGTATCTACAGTAACAGAGCATCAGGCGACCACTCAGACAGTAGACACAAGACCATTCCAACATAGCTGGAACTATCGTGGCCAACCTACTTGACCACTAACTGTCATATGCCTCGTTCTAATGACATCTCCTTATCAACATCCTTGACTATGGCCTTCTTGCATCTGTGGTCATGATACATCTAAGTGTCTAAGTGCTGCCTCCCATCCCTGCCACATTGGAGCTTTTTTTAAAAAAGGAGATAAACACCATTCTGAGAAAATTTTAATCCACTCGTGGAGCCCACCTACCCCCCAGCCTTAACCTCACTTCCATCCAAGTTCCCTCTTTCCCGAGAAGCCCACACTCTCCGGAATGTGTACTTTTGCCCTGTGATAAAAACTTCCTTCTGTTTCCTCACTTCACGTCATCCCTCAATTCTCCCTCTGACTGTGACAAGAACTTAGCAACACTGATAGAGGCTTCAACTGTCCTATTCCTGAGACGTCGCTAAGCCTTCACGGTCCACAGCAATAGAACCTGATACACGACAACACAGCCAAGGATGTAACCTTGTCATGGTAATCGGCTCTTGGCATGCAGACTTGAGGGCATCCGAGTCAGATGGAAAAGGAACAAGGAGCCTTTGGTGTTTAAAGAGTGCAGGAAAGCAGATTTCAAGCAGTTTATTACTTCTCCATCTCTCCATGACCTTATTCTTGACACTCTCATTTTCACAAGAATTGGAAGAGTTCTGTGGTTTTAGCATAAGGGGTTAACCATTTACCAGCTTTGGAACTATGATTTCAAAGCTGAGTTTTCTGAGGGAATGGAAGAGGTGGGTATGGATGGCAGTGGGTTGTGCTGGAAAAGAGAATATAGGACCAAAGAGAAGCTTCATGAACTAGAACCTGCTCCATCTACCCTAAGACTGATCTCCATACTGTAGACAGTTGGGCGATAATCACAGAAATCTGAACATCAACTCCTAGAATATCAACCACTCTAGACTGACATCTGCAAAGAAAGGACTGGGAAGGAGCCAAAAGCAACCAATCACCTCTGAGCATATCCCAACTGGATCCCAGAGAATAAACTTAGAAATCTTAGAGAGTTCTATTGCTAAATGAAAAGAGGTCAAGGAGAATGAAATTCCCTTAGATAAATGTTCCCTTTTCTGTGAATGGAACTGAATAGTCTTCAGGGGGGAAAGGAGCATAAAGCATTGCAGCATAACCCCTTTTCCCTTCAGGGAAAGGTGTGCGAGGATTTCATTACTTGGGATTAATGAGACCATTTTGAATAATCCATAATAAATAAGGGTCAAAGTCTTGATGTCTCATGGCCTATATACATCTTCATAATAGTGGCAGTGTGTGGTGTTGGTGTGGTGTGTGTGTGTGTGGTGTGTGATGTGTATGTAGTGTGGTGTGTGTGTGTATGTGTGGTGGAGTGTGTGTATATGTGTGTGTAGTGTGTGGTATGTGGTGTGTGTGTACGTGTGGTGTGTGTGTGTGTGTGTGTGTGTGTGTGTGCATGTGTTAAAAAATAGATGCAGAATTAAACCAGATTACAGAACACTGTTTCCCAGAATATCTGCTCGAAAAATCTGTAGTTGGTCCTAGGGAGTTTCTTTTGTCAATCTGACACAAGCTAGAGTCATTTGAGAAGAGGGAACCTCAGCTAAGAAAATGCTTCCATCAGACTGGCCTATATATATAGGGAAATCTATAGGGGCCTTTTCTTGGTATCATCAAGACTGATGCGGGAGGGCCCAGCCCACTGTGGGCAGTGCCAGCCTGGCAGCTGGTCCTAGGTCGTATGAGAAAGCAGGTTGAGCAAGCGACATAGACAAGCCAGAAAGCAGCAGTCCCCCACGGTCTCTGCTCCAGTTCCTGGCTTCCCTTCAAGATGGACTGTAAGCTGTAAGGCAGAACAAACCCTTTTCTCTCCAAGTTACTTTGGTCACGTTGTTTATCACAGCAATAGAAATCAAATTAAGAAAATCGTTATCAGTATAGATCTGAAGAAAGGGCTATCCAACTCCTATAGCTGAAAGGGATAGAAAGAGACCGTGAAGTAATTTATATACAATTTCAATGGGAGGAATCATAAATGGAATGTTTTCTCTAGGTCAAGACGTTATTAACAAATAAAGAAAACTAGCAAAAGCTGACAAGGTGATTTAGGCTGCTGGTTCTCAAGCTTCCAGCACTCCAGCAGCAATACCTTGAACATCTTTTCTCAATCCTTGTACTTAATATTTCCCTTTGAATTGGTGCACATTTTAAATTTACATATGCCTTTTAAAAGAAGAAACATTATATTAGGACTATAAAAAGAAAACCAATATCACTTGCCGTAAATAGGAGGTAACAATAAAAACAAGCACTTACGTAATAAAATCCCAAACGACGTTATACCACTCTAGCTAGATACTATTACACATGTCAAAGGCTTTCAGCCTGGGGCCTGCTCTCTTTTCAAAGAGAAGGCTGACAAGTGATAGCTACATAAGAGCCAGATGGAAAGTTTCTCCTTGAAATGATAGACAGGACTCTGAGAGAATTAGGAAGGGAAATCACTTTCATTGTGTAATTTAATGCGGCTGTCTGGGTATCATGAACAGTGTCTCCTATGTCCTATAGCCCAAATCATGATTTGAATGAATGGACACGCAAGTGTGGGAAACACAGTTTGTGACCCATTGAAATGAAGCAGAAATAAGATGGGAAATTGAAGAAAGAAGGCTTGGTGTTTTTTTTTTTTAATTCTAAAAACTACATTAAGAAAATAGGAGCAAAGGACACAAAACAAAAGAAACCCGGGGGCTGAACTTACACTTGAAAGTTAGCAAAGACGGCTCACAAAATAAAGAAGCAAAGCCAACCGAAGTCCAACTGGCTCCAAAGTGATATCATGCCCCATCAGATGCTTCATCAGCGTGAAGGGAAGAGCAGAGAGATGTCCAAATGAACACAAAGGTGAGGGCTATAGGTTGTATCAATACTCCATGGACCTCTGTTCTTGAGTGGGAAGGGAGGGGGTGTGAGAGCCCGGTGAGATCACAGCATGACTTACCCAGCTGGCAGAAGTAACAGGACCAACTGGCATGTCAGGTAGTCCAGCTTCTTCATTTGTTTTTTTTTCCCCCCTGGTGGGGGAGGGGGAAGGATGGGAATTTGTCCGGATGAGTTTTACTTCTCCGAGAGCTGTTTTGCATGTAGACTTTGAATTGCCCATCACCTAATTTGTTTTTCTAGAAGGTAATAAAAATGTAATTTATAACTGGTGGGTTCAGTGACCAGAGAGAGTGATAAAATGCCAAACTCAGAACATTGCTATTCAGTACCTTTAGCAATTCTACTATATAATCGGGTTTACAGAAAGCAAAGATGGGCCGCTTGGGGCTACTGTAGTTGCCATTTATACTTCAGAAAAGAGTGCCTAATGACTGGGGAAGGGTAAGTAAATAGAAGACCAATAAAGCTCAAGGTAAAATCTAAACATAGACCACATCACAAGTTGCACAGATGCTATCCAACATAAAACTGTGTTATGTTGCTTTAAAAATTCTATCATCTGGCTTACAATAGAGACTCAGACATAAGAAGCATAAGCACTTTATGTTATATCGTGTAAAATATTTTTAATATTTTACTTTTACAGTATTTTAAAATATTGTCTCCACCGCTCCCCCCCCCCCTTTTTAGACAAAGTATAGCTATGTATCCCAGTCTGGCCTTGAACTCACTCACTGGCCTTGAAGCCAGACTGTCCTCAAACTTGCCATCCTCCTGCCTCAGCCTCCCTAGTACTGGATAACAGCTGTGTTCTACAACACAAAGCCTTCCTCTATTATCTGTTTACGATTCAAAACAACATTTCTAAAGAACTAGTCCAAACATAGCTTTCTAATTTTTAGTTTAAGTTTCTTTCAGTTTTTGGTTTGTTCTCACATTGATGTATTGAAAGAAGAGGGAACTGTATTGATAATGTTCCCTCTATTTTAATGTACAGTTAAAAACAGTACTTTAGGGCTGGAGAGAAGACTCAGCAATGAAGAGCCCTGACTGTTTTTCCAGAAGGTTCAATTCCCAGCACCCACATGATAGCCCACAACCATCTATAACTCAAGTCCCAGGGGATCTGATGCTCTCTTTCCTGGCCTCCTTGGATACTACAATATATGCTACAAACGCATGTACTACATAAAACAAATAAACACAATTTCAAAAAAATTAATAGCAATATTTTACATTTGCATAGTGTATTACTGTTAGGTCTCAAATTCACAAACTGTTGGCTGAGACACCTATTTAGCATATCAAAGTAAACCTGGCTGCCAGGTTCTCCCAGCCTCTGGGAGGGTTCATCCCACCCCTACCTGCTACAGGGTCCTTTTGGCTTGGGGAAGTGAGGATGGCTGTCTCCTCAGACCTGACAGGTGGCCTTACTTCATTAAGATGTCCTAGTCGTAGGTGGTAGGTGCTATGAGAGAGACTTTTCCTGAGGAGATGGAACACACATCTACTACCCCTACAAAGAGAACTCACTACAGTCTGGAGTAACTATTGCATCCAAGTTCAACTTGGTGAGCCAGTGAGTGAGGTTCCCACCAGTAGCGTGGATGAAAGGTTACTTACAGGAGCAGGGATGACTCCAAAGGAGTTGTATCCCTGGAAAGCTCACCAAAGCAAAGGTGATGCCCTACAAAAGCCACCTAGAGTTCTCTGTACAACTTCAGGGAGCCCCACAGGACAGAAGGCTCTCCTCTCTGCAGCTTGCCTGGGCAGCTTCCTCCCCAGTAGCTGGGTACTGCTTCTGTAAAGGGAGGAAGGTGTTTTTCAGCAAGTTTCACCTTTCCCAGTTCTGTGATGTCTGTTCACCTCCTGAGTCTCAAAAGCCTTCCCTCTACCTCTTGGAGGGAATGTTTCCAACAGCAGGATCTGCTCATAGCTTGTCCCTGACTCAGCTCTCAGAGTTAAGTGGATATCACTTCGGAAAACACAAGAGACTGAAGCCAAAACCCGGAAGGCTGGTTTATGTACTGTGAGAGCCGATGCCGTCTCACAGACCAGTCAGATCCAGTCTCTGGTATAGCCAGTGTGCACCGTCCCAGCCAGCAGGATTACATCTGATGACAAACGGCATGATGGGACTGAATGATGGGCGTGACGGGAGGAAGGTGGCAGATGTTGGGGAGGAGACAAAGAGAAAAATGGCGTGTACTGACGCGCAGTGTGCCTTTCATCACCGTTGTCACTATATTATCACCGGTGCTTACTGCCATCATTGGTACCAGGCTAGAAGGGAGGAGATGTAGACGCGAGGAGATTAATGATCTTGCCCAAGCATTTGTTGATTTTATTGTAGGCATTGTTTCTCGAGGTGTTTCACCCTCCAGCCAGGAACTTCTGTTCTGGTTTCAGTAAAAGAGAACGATCTCACCAAGGGCTTGGGCTTTCGATTAACAGATCTGTCTGTAGGTAGAAAAGCTCACTTGGGGACTTGGGAAGTACAGGCAGACAGATTAGGAATTCAAGGTCATCTTGTGCTACATGAGACCTTACTTACCTCAAACAAAACAGCATCCACATTAAGGACCATGTCAGTTTTATTTGCTTTGGGT
The DNA here is from genome assembly GCA_026225945.1 of Cricetomys ansorgei. NCBI lineage: Eukaryota > Metazoa > Chordata > Mammalia > Rodentia > Nesomyidae > Cricetomys > Cricetomys ansorgei. The sequence goes on from JAMJFZ010001038.1 coordinate 29,093,529, forward strand.
CTTGACTCCTTGACCGCAACATCAGCTGTTTAATGTTATAAATTCACTTACATGATTCCCCGCCCCCGCCCCACCCCCCCCCCGCCCCCGCCCCCACCTGACCTGTGGCCCTCTCTACAGGTTCCCTTACATAAGGAAGCCAGCCAGGGCACCGCTCATGACTTGTCTTGAAAGTTTTCAAGAAACTTTTTGGACTTCTTTACTTAAAAGTGACATAAATACCCTATGACTAATATTTAATTTGATGAACAGTAGTCAGGGACCCTTATTCCTTCTCCTTTTGCAATTTTATCACTTCACATTAACTTTTAGAGGTTTAACTATGTCACCTCGTCACGACTCTGTAAGTTTTAATTATCAAAGTAGCTACATCAGATTGTACCAAAAGCAGAGTGACCTTATTTTATAGCTGAAACAAGACCCACAGCTCGGTCCCAGCAGCAGGCAGTTAATAGGTCATCCATAAAGATTTATCTATACTTAGTGGATAGAGGAGAATTTTCAGTAGAGTCAAACCATGTGCTCACTTATCTGTTACCAGTTCAGGCACATCAGGGTTTGCTCCCATTAAATGCTGCGTCTAGGTTAAGCTACATTTGTTTTTTTAAAGAAGACTCAAAAACAACAACAGCAACACCCAACCCACAAACCTACTGCATTTAAAAAAATATATATAGAGAGAACAGAAAATTCAGAAAAATTTTAATATGTCTGCGGGGGAAACAAAAACAGCAAGCTAGTTCTCTTTTGTTCCAGCAGAAAGGTAGCTTGTCTATGGGACTAGAGAAGCAGGCAGCGTTTCATAACTGTATTTATACACCTGGCATAAGAAACGAGTCCTCCAGAATGAAAGCAAAATCTAGGGCAGAAATAGCTGGGTGTTGAAGGGAGGTGGGCATGCGTGTGGGAGAGGGTGAGGGACACGTGTCTCCTGTCTCTTAGATTTAGGACTGTCAATACCGACCGTCTCCTTGCTTACTTTAAGGCTGCTGTGCGATTCCTTAAGAGCTGTGATTAAAATCCTCAGCCTCTGCAACTCCCCCCCACCCCCGTTCCCACCCCCACCATCCCCTTCCCTAGCAAAATCTGTTGCCACTGCCTTTTCTGTGGTCCTTTCTTGTGTGGGCTTTCTCTCCAGACTAACAGCTAAATCAGGAAAAGATCTTGGCCACAGCTCACTGCTCCAGTGACTACTCTGAGACCAGCTGGGGACTGACAGCCTAGAACCCCACAGCTACTCACAGCACACAGATGCAATTGCCTTGAAAAGCAGCTGTTTTCCTCTGTTAACCTCACTCCGAAAAATGAAAATGGGAAGTGCGTTGATCTTTCGTGCAGTTTCCCCCAGCTCATTCTAAGAAATAGAGCCAAGGAAATGTTCGATCGGAGCGAGACGTGGCTTTTCTTAACAAATAAACATTCCACATGCAGAATCAGTACAAAATGTAGCTTGTAGAGTTCTCTGAAAAAAAAAAAAATTAAATGGTCGTTTTTTGTTTTTGTTTTTTTTTTCCATCTCCCTGTCAGTGAGGAGTTGAGGTGGTCGTGGGAGGAAGGAGGGTAAATTCTTGGTATTTAGAGAATAGGCCTCATTATCTTCATTTTACAAAACATCATTAAAACACACACAATGCTTTATAAATTATAATTTTGTCATTACAGATAAGAGTATCCTTTCAGGCATGTTTTGGATGAGGTCTGAGGAAAAGGGGATTGTTAACGATGTTTGAGATATCTTAGTTGGCTGCTGGAATTTTCTGTAATGTAGAGTGTCATTTGTCTGCTTTCCTAAGCCTACTTTTCCTCACCAGGGGAGAGAGGAAAGGCTGCCTGTCTGTAGGAGAACAGTAAGAGGAGCAGCAGAACAGAATCAGCAGCTGACTACCAAATGGAATCCACAGCCTCCAGCCCTGACTTGGGGGGGCATGCCCTCACAGCCTGCCCTGTTCTCTGTCTTTCCCTGTAAGCTTGTTCTGTTGGTCAGGAGCCTCTAGTATCTGCCTGAATGAGGGAGCCTGCTAGCACCTACATGCCTAAAAGAGCAGAGACAGGTGAGCCCTCCCAACCATGAGCCTGCCTGGTAATCACTGCATTCCCTGAACTGTGGGAAGGCGGAGAGCCTGCTTCCTACAATTCAGATGTCACGTGACCCAGCAGCACTCTTACCCCAGATTTCTCAGGCTAAGAGACTTGCAGCTTAACCAGGGACCAGAGGAGCTTAACCTCACAAACCAGACTCAGAAAGAGAGTCCCATGGTGGGAAGGCCAGTGTGGGGGTTTCCTTAGAGTCCAGGCTAGGCAGTCAGATAGTCTGAGTTCTTACTAATTTATTGGGTATATCTAGTCCCTCCACTGTTTTAGTGGTAGTCCCAAGTCTCCTCATCTCTGAAATGGAAATAATTAGATTCTAAGAAGCCTATGTGATACCCAAACTTAATTGTTTGGTATATGGTAAATGCTAAATAAATACAAACTATTATCAGTAAAGGCAAACAGACAGGTTTTCAAATGCCACATAGCATGTGGCAGGTGATTCTGTCTTTGAATCAGTTTCTTGAACTGGGCAAGTGGTGGGCATATTTAGCTTAGGTTTAAAATACATCTTTTACTTCAGTTCTGCAAACATTGGTTTTGTGTTGAGTTAACTTCTGGGCAGAGGAGCAGACATGAAGGCAAGCTCCCAGCTGAGCATTTTCACTTTATGCTATACCTGGCCTCTACAAGTTGTCTAATGAATATTTATGAATCAGTACCAATACATGTCTACCTCAGAGAATTGCAGCACAATAACCTCTGACTTTTCATCCTGTCTCTTGTTTTTTGGGGTCTTGGTAGTGACAATTATGGCTGTAACATCTATTTTTATTAAACAAGAAAGGGACAAAATTAGAAGAATGAAAGGCTTGAGTGCACTTGGCTCTGCTGCTTTTTAAAACACGTATTAACTGTTAACGTTAACTTCGTCCTGGGCATTCTGCCAGCTGCTTTTCTCGTTGCTCTATCTTTTAGTCATTTCGAGAACATGAAAGGAAGTTATTTCAGTCAAGGATCTGAGAAGTTATGCAGTCTGTTCTAAGCTAAACAGCTTGAAGTGGTAGAGTCCTAAGCTGATAATAGCTAGTTCTCAAATATTTTGGGGGGCCCAAAACACATAGGTGTTACTCACTGTGCTAAGTACTAAGGGCTCAGTGAAAACAGATCGCTCCTGGTTCTCACAGGGCTACTAGCTTAGTGAGGAAGGCTTCCTGTAGATAGTAGATAGGCCATTGCAATTCAGTATCACACTGTAGAGGTTGTGGGGTGTCAGGTCTTGCAGGCAGGAAGGACACAGGGCCTGCAAAGGCTCAGGGGAAGGGAAGAACAAGGGACTTCTGAAGATCTGCAAGGAGTTTTGTCAAGGTCCAGCCCTAGCAAGAGTTCAGCAACCCTGGAGGAGTGACAAAGTCGGTGAAATAATATGAATAAAACCGCACCTCCTATGGATGGGACAGGGCTTCCCTCTTTATTCTGGCTTTTCTCTCTCCTTTTCTCCTTCTTCTGTTACTACTTCTTCTTCTCCTTCTACTGTTTCTCCTTCTCCTCCTCCTCCTCCTCCTCCTTCTTCTCCTTCTCCCCCTCCTCCTCCTCCTCCTCCTCCTTCTCCATCTCCTTCTGTCTGTGTTTTTTCCATATATCTTATATACTTTTTAGACAAAGCTCCTCATAGGGAAAGATCACATTATAGTCATATCTTAATCATAAATTTAAATTTCACATAATGATTACAGCTTTTACATTTCAGTGATTACAAGTTCCATATTTTAAAAAACAAGTTACCTTAAAACCCACCTAATACATCTAGTTCCCCAAATAATTTCTTCCTGCATTACATCTATATCCTAGAAGCAGTATTTTTTTCTACTATAGATTAACAGAGTTTAAGCAAGCCAAGTAATTCCACAGTCAGTTTCTACAGTAGCTGGTAGGTAGCAGTCTTGTAGTTGCTAGGGAAAAGTATATGTCATAGTATCCTAACCTAACACAATTCTTATTTAGTTAACACAGTGAAACAAGTTTATTATAACTAGAAAACTTTATCAGGGGTCTTTTTTGCTTTTCTTAGGTAAAAGAAAAATCTGCTGCATAGCTCTATATCCCTAAGGTGCAAAAACCTCATCAGTGAACTTTTGATTATAGAAACCAGGAAAAAATCAATTTTATTTGTGGTCAAGGAAACTCAAGCCTAACAATGAGCACTAAACCTATTTGTTATTTCTTGATCAGGGGTCTGTTTTTCATAAGTGAAACTCGTGGGTCCTAGTAAATTAAGCTTTCTTTGTTCTAGCTTTCTAAACCTGACCAAACAAGTCCCTAGCAAAATATGTTTTCTTACTTTTATGTTATTTCTAGGGTTAGTAATGTTTCCTAAGTTACTGATTCCAAGGCAGCTGGCAAAACAACCTGATCTAATCCTGTAAGTACATGTGAAAAACACCTAACTTTTGTAACTCTTCGTGTCTTTTAGTTATTCTTTCTGGAGTTTCAGTTGAGCCACTAGTTTAAGTGAGTGGTATCGCTTTGCCCAAGTGGGATCGCTCAAGGGAAAATCAAGGTGCCCACTCCACCCTTGTGAGTCACTGTGGAGCAGAGTCCTGCCTGTGCTCAGAGACCTCCATCAAGGCTGAGCCCAAGATGGGTGGTGCTGACACTGTGGCAGTCACGTGCTTCTCAGGAAGCACTTTAGGACTCATTCTGTGACCAGGTTTCATCCCAGATTCTAGTTTAAGAGCTTAGAGTAGGGATTGGAATGGAAATATTTAAAAACAAGACAATCTCCACATGTGAATGTAATACACAATAAGAGGTCCTTCATGTGTCTTGTTAACAGAGAACAATAAAGAATTCCTGGCATCACCCGGGATGACGATGACTACGACGAAGGCAACGACTTAAGTTAGTTGAATCAAAGACTATAAATGCTTTGTGACTTAAATGCCCCCAATCCCTTTTTGAGACCTGTTCTCCTGTAGTATCTGCTGGTCTTGAACTCTCTTTGTGGTTTGGGTTGACCTTGAACTTCTGGTCTTCTGTCTCTGCCTTTGCCTCTGCCTCCTGAGTACCAACTGGGATTACATTTCCAACCACCATGCTGAGTTTTATGTGGTGTTGGGAACAACACATGGCCGAATACAAGGCAAGCATTCTACTGAGTGAGCTACATCTCCAGTCCCCTATTTTGTGATTTCTCTCGAAACATATTTGGAGGCCTATAGTTCCCAGTCTTTGTTGTCCCAGTGTTGAGATCCTTGGGGGTTTTGCTTGTTGGCTAGGTTTTGTGTTGTATTTTAGACTGTGTAGCCTACCCTGGCCTCAAACTCACAGTCCTTAAAACCATCAGTCCTTTATAGAAGGTGGTGGCCTGGCTTCTGTGTTTCTCATATAAAGCCAACTCTTTTGGTTTGTCTTCCTTAAAAATTCTTTTCTTGGTGTATGGTATGTGTATGTGTGTGTACAAGTGTTCACATGTACGGGAGCACATGTGTGGGACATGTGCTCTCGGGTATGGAGGCCAGAGGCTGACAAAACTGTTTTCCTTGGTCGTACTCTACTTTATTTACTAGTGAAGAGTCTCTCACTGAACTGAGCCCAGAGCTTGTCAGTTTATCTTGTCTAGCTAGTCAGGCTCCATCCCATCTCCACCTACTGAGCCTGGATTACAGGAGGTCCACCAGGCTCACTCAGCATTCCCGTGATTGCGGAGGACCCAAACACTGGTCTAGGCTTGTACAGGCAAGTCCTTTCTCTCCTGAGCCATCTCCCCAGCCACTTCCCCACACACCCTATTCAGAGCACTCCCCAGTGTTCCCAGCTCTTAAATTTAATCAGCTCTGAGTCTGAATGGTTACCTTGAAGTCCCCAGCTCTGCTCTTACATCTGCAGTGAGTTTTGTACTGTTCATTAGCAGGTGAGACTCTGCTGTTCAGGAATTGCAGCTTCCACTCCCCCAAGCTGCCTGCAGGAATCTCTAGCAGGAGAGTAGAGAGAGAAAGAGAGAGAGAGAGAGAGACACAGAGAGAGAGAGATTCAGTTAGATTCAGGAAACATCTTTGATAAAATAGCCAGACGTTTGAAAAGCCTTCATTCATTTTCCCCAAACTCGTAGAAATGAGGTAGTGATCGTCGTGGCGACAGTGGATATATTGCTGAAAAATGAGAAAAAAACCCTCAAAGTGCTTTCGTATTTCCTGGTTATTAAGTTATTGTAATGAGACCCCTGCTGCAGAAGTGAGACAGCTCATTTTGTTTCCTGTTGGCTGCTAATTCTATCTTTAAGCTTGGAAAGTCTTCCCCGGTAGCATGTGTCAATCTTGAGCAGTGTTCACATCTGCTCATGTATTGGTTCCTCCCTTCTCCCTCCCACCCTCCCTCTAATACTCCTTCCTTCCTAGCCAGTATATTGGTTCCTTCCTTCCTTGAATACAGATTTCCAGGAAACGCAAAAGATAGAAAGAACTTTCACCCACCACTAATACAAAAACAAAGAAAATCCAATCATATTATGTTGTTGGCTTTTGTTTTTTTGTTTTTGTTTTTTGTTAACTGAGAAATATAATTTTATTCTTGTAGTCTTTTTTTTTTTCTCTCAGGATGCTTGAAATCAGTACATTAAGATAATTTGGGAGGGGCTGGAGAGATGGCTCAGTGGTCAAGCACTGGCTGCTCTTCCAGAGGACCCTAGTTTAATTCCCAGCATCTACACGGCAGCTCACAATAGTAACTCCAGTTCCAGAGGCTCTGACACCCTCACACAGACATGCAGGCCAAAGGCCAATGCACATAAAATAAAGATAAATAAGGTTTTTTTTTTAAAGATAATTTTGGAAAGAACAGAAGAGTGTAGCACATCCATTCTGAAACATACATTGTGTTGAAGATGAACAATATAGCATTTTGAAGGTAAGGCCTCTGTGTTTTCAGCATTTCTTCTTACTGCCACTAATAACTCATCATGCTTGAGAATGGGTGACATCATATGGTGACTGGCTACATAAAAAGACGCTGTCTCAAAAGAAGAGGTTTTGCTGTTTTGCTTGCACAGTCCCTGATGAGAAAGGGCTGCAATTTTAAAAATCACATGCCCTTAGTGAGGTTGACAGTGGCTTATAATATACAACAGACTCCATGAGAGAAATTTAATGTAATATTAGGCTTCAAGTAAGTGTTAATTAAAAAATTCTAACTATTTATTGCTTTCTCAGAATACATCCTTGTCATCATTTAAGAGACAGCATTAAGCTTAGCATGGCAGTGCATGCCTATAATCCTAGCCCATGAGTTCTTGTCAGCCTTACATGCTAAGTATCAGGATGTCCAGAACTACATAGCATGGCCCTATCTTGCAAACAAGCAAACAGACAAACTAAAACAACAATAATAAAAGGGAGCACTAGAGTCACACAAAACCTCATTATGGTTCTATTACTATCCAGAAAATTTACAGTCTGTAGAATCCCAAGAAATTTTCCTTCAGTGGTTCTAAAAGGTCTCATGCCTATTTGGGCAGTCATTACAGGATCAAACTTTATTCACATTTTTATTAGAATAGGCTGAAATTGCACAGCACATTTGGAACGTTAAAATCTACACCTCATTTGCATTTGGGAATAACTATAAAGTAAATATAAAACCTTACAATTCATAATTGGAAACCTGTAAGTCCTTTAAGCCTTTTTCATGCTTGAAGCTGCCAAGTTAAATGCCTTTGGAATAATAGCTTCTAATGTCCAGCATTTTATACCCCAGTTTGGATGTATAATATGTGCTCATCCCCATCCCCCCTTGCCATCCCAGCCACTGGAAATCCATTGTTCTCTGAAGAATAATTACCAGTTGTAAATGCAAACATTAGTTTAAGGTAATTAATAACAACCAGTAAAAAGAAAGGGATTTGTGCACCGTGAAATGTATGCCTGAGAATTCATGGTAAACTGGGCAAGTTTGATTGCTTTTACCATTTCTTTTCTTTTCCTTTGGTGGTGGGGACTAACTCCAGGCCTTAACATGTGTTCTCTACTGGTGAGCTGCCACCCTTGTCTTGGATTTCTACATTTATTTTTTAGTATTTATTTTGTCGTTGTGTGTATATGTGTACCTGAGTGAGTTTATGCATACCATGTGCATGCAGGTGTCTGTGGAAGCCAGAAGAGGATGTCACATCTCATGGAACTGGAGTTACAGGTGGTTGTGATCTGTCTCATGGGAGTTCTGGTAACAGAACCCAAATCCTCTGCAAGAGTTGCAAGTCGTCATAGTCGCTGAGCCATTTTCTAGCCCCAATTTACCTTTTTAGATAGCAGGTGTATACTAAGAAAAATCAGGATTGCTTTATTACTTCCAGAGTTAGCATATAGATATTCCTGAAGGTCCATCATGCATCATTATTAATTGGTAATTAAGTAATACAATTTTCTTGCATTGTCAAAATGTGGCTTCCTTCAGTTTAATGAAGCATCTCTACACATGATTTTTGAAGGTGGAGATTACAGCCCCGTGGGAGAGTGCTTGCTTAGCATGCATAAGATTCTAAGCTCAGTCTGCAGTATCACACACACAAAAAAGTGCTTTTTGACAGATTTTTAAAGACTGATGTACTTACTCTGTATATATTGAATATAATTTAAGTTTGCAATGAATAATTTGAATCTCAAAATTGAGGGGTGGGGAGGGAGTTTTAAGTACTGTAATCAGAAGCAAGAAAACAGTATCCCTCCTTTCACTCTACCCCACCCCCGAACCCTCAAGCAAGCAATTCTGCTTTCCCCCATTGCCATGCATCATGTTGTCTCCCCAAGGATATCTACGCTATTCATCCTCACCCCTGCCTTCCAATCAGCCATGCTACCTATGTGCTTCCTTAAAAGCCTGTCCATCTTTGCCAATCGTTCTGCTGTCATTCAGGCCGTCAATTAGACGGCAGAATTTTCTAACTGCCTTGTCTTTGTTGTAGTCTGACCACCCTGAAGTCCTTTCTAAAGTCCTTCTAAAAATGGATATCTGATCTAATCATGCCTCTGCTTAGAACTTTTTAATGGTTTCCTAGTGCGTTTGGAATAAAGCCTTCCTACTTTAATGTGGACTCCCTTAAGGCCCCTCATGATTCTGTCCCTAGTACTTGTTTTTTTGTCTGTTTGATTTAGCTGCTTCTGATTGTTAAAATTGCCCAGCCATATGGCGAGCTCGTCAATTTCTCTTTGCAAATTTGGGCATTCTTCTTTCTATAATTGAAAGCCATGTTGTTAGGTACATTAGGTTTCTTGGTAAAGACTTCTATTATTTATACTAACGTAATTGGCTTAAAGGATTATTGTCTGATATTTATAGTTCTGTCATCTGGTATTTTTCCGTTATTGCTTTGTTAATATAGAACTTGTTATATGGTCTTTCTGTGGTTTACTTTTGTGTGTCTCTTGCTAATGCTACCTACTTAAATATTAGTAATTTAAATATGCTTATTATACTCACACCTATATATTTGGATTCAATTCTCCTATTTTAGGCTTTTTGTGGGTATATATTTATTTTATTAATTTTACTTTCTGCTGAATTGTTCATGTTCTGTATTAACCCTCTTCAATTCATGTCTACTCAGTCTCTCTGCTGATTGAGAAGCTCTGGGTCTTCACTTCTATACAACATCAAGCATAGAAAGTGCTCAGACAAGTGGCATGGTGGCCTGGCTATTTGGGAGGCAGAAGTGGGAAGATTCTTTGAGGCCAGGAGTAGGAGACTTGTTTGGGCTACATAGTGAGAACCCCTTCTCAAAGGAAAAATAGTCTTCAGAGGAAGTCATTACTCCTGCCTTTTCCCAATCATGGCAAAGTCTTAACGTGCTTCAACAATCCATTTTACATTGTCCTCATGCATTTATTTCTTTAATTGCTTTTTTGGTTTTGTTTTGTTTTGTTTTTTCTTTGAGTCAGGCTTAGCTTTGGCAACATGAGTGCTGGAATGACAGGTGTATATACTACCATGCCTAATGTTTTCATGTACTTAAAAAAGACAAAAGTAGAAATCATTTAGTTCTACTTTATATCTTATTCTTTTCCCCAGCAGTATCTCTTCTATCTTAAGCTTCCTCCAAAATAGATTTTTGTTTTGTTTTATTTTGTTTGTTTTTGGTTGGTCTGTGATCCACACTCTCTTAGTTTTTACGAACGAAAGTGATTGTTTTACTTTCTTCCTTAAATGACATTTTTTTCTGGAAACCAAACTCTAAGATGATAGTTTTCATTCAGCACTTCTAACATATTAAATTGTCTTCTTTAAGAATCTAGCTATAGTTCCTTTGCAGATACCCAATATTTTCCCTTTAATAACTTCTCTTTACTCTTGGTCCTATTGGTCTGTGATTTAACAGTCTGCCCTTGTCTTCATATGAAGTTCTGATGTTTTCATTAATAAACTTTGAACACACACACACACACACACACACCCTTAAGTACAGCTTTCCTAATATTCTTGGAAGTTTTTCTTATAGGGATTCCTATTAAACAAGTTGGAGTAACCCAACTAAACCCCATGGATCTGAATTTTCCCTCTAGTTTCCAGGTCTCTTTATTTTTCTTGACTCTATTCTGGGTGAGTTTTTTGGTGCACCCCATTGATGTATTCCTTTTTCTCTTTGACTTCCTTTAGCTTGAGATTATTTTTTTACCATTTTAATAACTATGTTTTTATTTTGCAAGACTTTTATTAGTTCTTTTTCATTTTTACCTGGTCTTTATTCATGCTTCCCATAATTTCTTGTCCTTTTAAAAGGGTGTCATGTCTTCCTTTATTGACTTGCAAAAGCTAATGTACCTAGTTTAAAAATCTTTGTCTAGGGCCAGAGAGCTGACTCAGTGCTTAGGAACACTTACTGCAGAAGACTTGACTTCAGTTCCCACGACTCATGGTTGGCAGCTCACAACTGCCTATAATTCCAACTCTAGGGACTAATGTCCTTGTCTGGCTTCCAAGGGCACCACACACATGCATACACACACCTAAATTTAAAAAAAAAAAAAGAGTAAAGCTTAGCCTTTGGTCACCTGCATTTGTGTACACATATCCACAAGACACATACACATAATTAAAAATTAAATTTAAAGATCTTTAAAAAAAAATAAGTAAAATAAGCATGCCAGGTGTGGTGGTGAATGCACTCCTTTAATGCCAGTCCTTGGGAAGGAGAAATAGGTAGGTCCTTACAAGGTCAAGGCCAGCCTGGTCTACATATTGAGTGGTAGGCCAGCCAAGGCTACTTAGTGAGACCCTGTCTTAAATAAATAAATAAATAAATAAATAAATAAATAAATAAATAAATAAGTAAATAAAGTCTTTAAAAATCTCTTTTAGTTTGTAGAGCTAGTTTTAATGGTAGGATTTTCATGTTCTGAGGGTTGCTGGTGCTCGATATTTTTATCACTTAGAACCTAGCATTTACGCTCACTTTGCGGAAGGCATTTCTATTTGCCTTTTTCTGGCTTGTGTTAGGATATTTTTCCTCTCCTGCTGTGCTTACTCCTTCAAAGCTAGGCATTTTTGCCTCCACTTGCCTCCCAGACCTCAGCTTCTAGAATCAGATCTATGTTGGTGTTTTGATGCTCCCACCTCAGCCACAGTGATGTTCAGAACACCACAGGACCAGCTGCGTGGCTTGGTTCCTGGTTCCAAGGCAGACCTAGTCCTCCTGCTTCCCTGGCAGGGGGTGGCAGCAATATGTACAGATTCCTTTCATTGGCTCATGCACTCAGTCTGGCTCCTGTCCTCTCTACTTTGTTTAAAGTCTATTTTGTTTCTGCTACCCTACAGGAGACAAAACTCTTGAGCTTTTGGGCCTAGACCCCAGTGAGCTTCTGGCTGTAGACTGCCAAGTGCTTTCTGTTTCAGTTACATTTCTGTTTCAAGAATATGTTTATTTTGTTTCTGAGCCTGATTATGTCTTTGGTTTTCCCCTCCTATATTTTAGCCATCATGTATGTGCACCTTGTGCATATAGTTCCCACAGGAGCCAGAAGAGGGCGTTGGATTCCCCTGGAACAGACAGTTGTGAACTGTCATATAGGTGACATAAATGGAACCACTGAAAGACCTCTCCAGCCCTCATCATTGCTATTTTTGTGTGAGAAAAGGAATGGTTAATTCATGACCTTGCTGCATCAACTTGAACAAAAACATTCCTGTGTGTGCCTCTCCCTCTTTTCTCTCATTCTTCCATTAGAAGCTCTGCTCTAAGGATGAAGAACAGGTTTTACTTTCCACATGGTCAACAAATTACATACCCTCCTCTGGAACACCAAGTTTGCATGACATAAGCCACAGAAGACAGTAAAGTGGGGTTTTTTGTTTGTTTTTTAACAATAAAAACAACTCACCTTTATTACATATAAACCAAGAAATCACTAGTTTCTAGATCTATAACTCCAAAAGGCTTGTCAATAGCCTCTGATGGCCATTGACCCCTACAAAATCTAGTCTCAGAAAAGCCACCAAAGAAGAAGATTCTGCAGGGCAAAAGTGCTTATCTGAGAGTATTGTCTGTGTAGGTCAGGAGGCAGGAGAGTAAAACGTGAACAAATCCTTATGAACTGAGGCCTTTTTGCTAGATTAGCTCCAGTCAAGAACCATGGGCCGATGATGTAATATAGTGGCGTTCAACCTTCCTAACACTGCGACCCTTTAACACAGTTCCTCATGTATGGTGACCCCCAACCATAAAATTACTTTTGCTGCTACTTCATAACTATAATTTTGCTGCTGTTATGAATCCTAATGTAAATATCTAATATGTAGATGGTCTTAGGCGACTCCTGTGAAAGGGTTGTTTGACTCAAAGGGGTCCTGACCCACAGGTTGAGAATCCCAGATATAATATATGTACTCACTTGTCTAACAAAAGCAGAGTGCATAGAATGGTGTAAAAAGCCTGCAGTGGTACTTCAGTTGAAACTCCTCTTTCTCCTCACGACATCCTCCAAGGCTTTCCAAGGCTTTCCCCACCTTGTCTCAGCAACTCATATTCATCCGAATGCCTAGGATAAAATACTCATCAGTGTTTACTACATCCTGACCATAGAAGAAGCATCTTACTTACCTAGTTAATCCTCAGGACAACCCTATGAGGTTGGCAATTTTTAAATGAGGTTTCTCGTTTTTAATATTGTGGATGAAAAAATAATTAAGGGCAGGGAACATATTAGAAAAATAACAGATAAATGGTGAATACCAAATTAGGCTGAGTTCCAGCACCAGAGCTTTTGTCATGTTTGCTACCTCACATATTTTAGTCTTCTTTGATGCCTACAACACAGCATAGCACTGGAATACATAAATCAACAAAATACATTCTCACCCTAGCTGCCCAGAGTAGACGTGAAGAACTTTAACATAAGGATTTGTAAAGACTGTTTAACCTCTTTTGGCTTCAGATTCCTCTTTATAAATATGGATATGAGTATCCTGTTTTGCAGGTGTCTGTAGAGGTTGCTGAATTCAATAGATCTCTGTTGTCACTTTTGTGTAGCCCATTCAACTTACATCTTCTTTCCCTGGCTGCCTAAGGAGACAGCTGTTCTCTTCTGTCCACCCTGCGTATGTCCCTGGAGCAAGCAAACCTGAAAGAATGGATTACTTCAGGTTCCTGATCCCTTTACATTTCTAAAGTGAATGAAGTTTCACAGACTATGGAAGCCATAGTTCCTCCATGTCAAGACATGCTAGGTTATTGCTCAAGACTTGGTCGCAAGCCACAGGAACTAATTCCAAGGGAAAAATAAATTACCAGGCTTGTGTAATTATGTTAGTAGCTTCCTGTCACTGTGACAAATGCTTGAGTTAATCAGGTCTGTTTTGGATCATGGATTAAGACCCTGGTTCATGACACAAACCCCACTGCCTTTAATGGCAGGGGTGCTGGATGGCAATGGCAGGGGACACATGGTGAAGCATGATTGCTCCCCTTGTGGCCAGGGAGTGACACAGAAAAAGAGGAAGAGACAGGTCCTCAGATCTCTTTGAGGGCATACTTGTAACCATCTAAAGATCTCTCACTAGGCTCTCATCTCAGAGTTTCCATTACTCCTTTTAATAGTGTTATGAGCCAGTTATCAAGCCTTTAACTCGTGTTAAAGGGAAACATTCCAGACCAAACTTTGGTACTCTGCCTATAGTCCCCAAAAGCTTATGTCTATCTCACAATGCAAAATGCAATCTGTCTAACTCTAAGAGTCCCTGATATCTTAACTGCTCTATGATTGCTCACAAGTCCAACTCCAAATCTCCAGGCAAACTCAGCTATGAGCCTTTATAAAAATCAAACAAGCTGCATCATTCCAAGGTATAAAGACACATCATCATTCCAAAAGAGAAAGACAGGAAGACAGCAGGGGCCCCAGAAGGGCTAAGACTACATCTTAACAGTTCCAATTCCAGCATTCAGGATAAATTATGGGGAGATGTGGCCTTCTGAGGGCTTTGTGGTCCTATCTCTACAGCTTTATGAGCAACAACAGCTGACTCTAACCACTGCCGTAGATTCTCTTAGCAGATTCTCATTCCACATGGCAGGAACCTGGGATGTCTCAGGGTCTTCCATGAGCCTTGGTGTCACTCTCAGAGCTGCTATTTGTAGGGATTTTGACCCTCACACATACTATTTAGACTTTCTTTTGACTTCTCAGTACAAACTAAAGCTTGGATTTTGTGTGCTTGCAGAACCAGTATTACAAAGAGGAATCAAGGGCTGTTTTCTGTGTGAATTATACCAGAGCCCCTCTGGGCCACAGCCTCAGTGGCCTCTGAGTGCCTTGCTGGGTGGTGACAAGGACACGAATTCCTATGCACTTTTGGGCACCCTGGGCACCCTGGCTCCCTGGCAGATCTGAGCACTCAAGTTGGGGCATGTGCAGATTTTCTCTTCCAATGTCTCTGCTACTTTTCATCCTGCCTTTTTTCAAGACCACTCAACTGAGACCAACAGACTAAGATTAGGGAAAGAGTAGCTAGCCAGAGGAAGGTGAGGCATACCTATATCTCTAGGTCAGATAAATGGGAAACTTTTTTATTTTGTATTAAACTAATGAGTTATTTTTATTTAGTTTTTATGTTTTAAATTAAAAATTCTTATTTTATGTGTATAGATATTTTGCCTACATGTGATATATCTGTATCTGTATATCTATATATCTTGATGTGTGTGTATATTTATGTATTGATGTATATAGCTCAGAAGTTGACATTAGGTATCTTCCTTTAGTTCTCTTTTTGAGAAGGGGGGTCTCTCACTGAACCTGGTGTTTGCTACTTGTGCTAGACTGCTACAGCAAACTCTCCTGTCTTCACTCACTCCCAGTGCTGGGGTCACAGCACATGCTGCCATGCCTGGGCTGTTTAAATGCATGTTGAGGATCTCTGAAACCACGGAGCCATTTCCCCAGATCACAAGCTTTACAAACAAGAATTTACTCGACTTTAAACAGTCCTAATAATAGGCAACACTTATTATGGTTTTATAAATAAGCAAGCTCAATAAGGGGTGGAGGTTGGTCTGAAATAAATGTATTTTAGCTACTGGTTCAGTACTCTGTCCATAACCCACAGTCCCGAATATATGTCTGAATAGCTTCATTTTTTTCAATGGATCCATTGAGAAAAAGACATTTACCTGAAACCATAAAATATTGCCTGTGAAAGCGAGGATACCACTTAAGCCTTCGGATTACTGAAAGATGTTGATGATACACACTAGTCATTGTGAGCCCATTTTACTTGTAACGTAGGCAACAGCAGTACTTCACCATCTTTACTTTCCCATCTCAAGGATATGGGGGTGGGGGTCAGAGCCATGTAAATGACTGGAAGACTGCTGTGGTTACATGTGTGTTATGCATTTGAGGTTGAAGCAGACCCCTGTTAATTAACTGGAGGCTCAGCTCAGGGGAGAAGTGATCCAGGAGCCTTCCTTGACCCATCCCTCCTACCTTTCCTCACTGAGGTCCCCTGTAGAGCTCTTCTAGGATGGTGGCACTTTATTCCAAGGGCTTTCCTCCCACTGTCTTGTAGCCCCCGATGTCTGTCTGTTTTCCCACACATCTGCAAGCTCATTGAGCATGAAAGATTCCTATTGCTCTAATCTTAGGACTAGGGAGGAGATTTGTCACACTGCAGTTCAACAAATTCGCCATTTATAAGCAAATAAGCCTTACGTACTTTGGTCCAGAGTCGGCCTAGGCTTGTTTGGGTTTGCTGACTTTCATGCAGCTAACCTGAAAATTTCATAGCTTTGAACTACAAATTATCCCTGATCTTTGAGGAAAATGCTTTCTAGAAGCAAGGAGGAGCGGAAGGAGCAGTTATTTCCCTACACATTCAGTGGTAACACCTGGTAATTTCCCTCTGACATCTTTCTTGGACAAGTTGGAAACCAGTTGAAACAAGGAAGGAACAGGTTATGTAAGCAGATAAAGCCCCCCTTTTTGTATTACTCCCCCCTACAGTTTCATTTAAAAGCTAGATAATGATATTTGATTTACGAAGCTAAATCAAGGTCAAAATTGTTTTTTTTTTTTTTTTAGTTTATTTTTATTTTTCTTTAACCATGGAAGAGTCAGTATAAGGTTAAACAAACACAAGGAATTTCTATATTGCAATACATGAGTGGATCTCGGGAATGGTCCTATCAGTTTGAAATCTGTAGAGATACATTTTGTTAAAATTCAGTAATTCTAATTTCCTAAAATACAAATTAACTTATATGGATTTGTAAAAGAGAAATTACCATTTTATCTGTCATTCTGGAACCTTGTCTACACATTTGATCAAAAGAAATATTCTCTTTAGGCATCTGGAATGAAACTCCCCTTTGTTAAGTACTTGTACACCCCCTGGTTCACATTCTCCGATTTCCAGACTGCCCTCAGACGGATCAGTCTGTTCACCTTGATATGACTGAGTCCACCTCCTGAAATCTGACCTTAACTTTCTCAAGTACCATTCTTTATAAATTTTTAATTTAATTAATTATAAATGTAATACAAACAGAACACACAGGAAAAATTATACATAATGCCAATGTCTTAAGAGCTATAATCTTTTCTAAATATTCCTGTTTACTATATTTATATGCATACTCTTATATACTTGTAACCATAATGAATAAATTTGCAACTTGCTTTTTAAAAAACAGTACTGATTCTTTTAACTCTGCCTCCTTTTTAGAAGTGAAAGAGGATAGAAAGGGAGATGGAGGTGGGGAGAAGACAGAAGGAGAAT
The DNA here is from genome assembly GCA_026225945.1 of Cricetomys ansorgei. Classification (NCBI taxonomy): domain Eukaryota; kingdom Metazoa; phylum Chordata; class Mammalia; order Rodentia; family Nesomyidae; genus Cricetomys; species Cricetomys ansorgei. Next base: position 29,110,818 of record JAMJFZ010001038.1, read on the forward strand.
TGGAGAGGTAGAGGTAGGAGGAGAGGGAAAGAGGGAGGGGAAGGGAGACTTGGTAATGGTTTAAAAGCTGGTGTAGGAGTATAACAAAATAGTTGACTATATTTGCGTTATCTGAAAAAATCTGAAAAATTAACACTTTTATCTCAGGGAGAAAAAAATAGAAAAAGGCAAGAAAGAGGACCAGGCATGTATAAGACTGGACTTCACCAGCTGTGAAGACTGGTGAAGACTGAAACTGCCAAAGTCACACTTGTAGATGTGGGTAGTCACATTTGTAGACGTGGGTTATGGCAGATTTCCCAGGACTGCTGTGTCTTGTGGCTAACAGTTTGGTGTCAAGCTAGGTAATATTTACTTTTCAACATTTATACAACTTGCTACTTTGCTCAGAGGTCGGTATTTGTTTCCCTTGAACTTCTCATGGAAAACAATGACCTTAACAGTAGGAAAGCATAGTTTTCCTTTTTCTTTGGCTCTCAGTCTCCACATTAAAGATCTACGAAAATGCCACATTGTATAGAGAGACTTTTGCAAGGCAAGAGTTTCTTACTTCCATTCACAAGTGTCCCACACAAATCTTACTCACTTTGGATCCAGCACTGAGCAGTGGCCCTTGACAATTTGTATCTTGTGCTTGTTTTATTTTGTAAAGCAATGACTTCTTTTGTCCTGTCGTAGGAAGTTAGGTATGCAGAGCTTCTAGAAATTTCTACTGGTATGTAGTTCTGAATCCTGCCAAGGGCCAGGAAGCTATCTTTGCTTAATTTCTAAGGCTGACCTCCCACCCCTGCCATTTATGGGCCTCTTCTCCAAAATCCAGCCACCACTGAGGACATGTACAGAGAACAGAAGGTAAACATTAAAATAAATAAGCTCTAAGCAAATTAGATGCAAGAATACATATGCATTGCTAAGAAACCTATTATACTTAACCACAACCTACTTCTCAATATTATAGATAACAGAATTGAATCAGATTACTTTTAAACCTCAACTTGACAGTATAGTCTTTTTGGGGTTTTAACACCTGATAGCCATTTCTATTATTTTTGGGAAGGTGAAGATGACTACAGTGTGTCTTAGGGACTGAACCACGGGGAGTCTCCTGTCCAACACAGGTAGCCGGATTCCTCAGGAAGGAACCCAGATGAAAGGGCAAGGCTGCCATTTTAACACGGAACCGGCACGTGGCTGGTACCACCTCCTTCATCCAGCCTCCCGTGCCCAAGAACGCGTGGAAGTTTGAGACCCTGCTGTTGAACCCCGGGCCCGAGTCTCTGTCACCAAAGCAGGGGCTAGCCTTGGCCCTCGGGATCCGTCAGTTCCGGGAACCTCAGATTCCAGCGTCACTTTCGGGCCCCGGGCTCTCGGTTCCCCTCGTCTGGCCGCCGGGGCTTCCGGGGGCTCGGAGCTCCCGGCAGCGGCCAGGCCGGAGCGGCCCGGCGGGCGGGGGAGGGGCACGGCGGCCGGGAGCGTGCGCGCGCACCTCACACTCCGCCGCCCGGGGACGCCCACTCGCGAGTCGGGGCGGCAGGCCGGCCCCCCGCAGCCGCTCCGCTCGCCCCAACCGGTGTCGGCCCCGCAGTCGCTCCGCGTTCCTCGGGCCTCGCTAGGCCAGCGACCGGCCCAGGGCCTCGGTCCCGCGCGGTCGCCGGCGCGTGCGGGCGAGCCACCCGAGGCCGGGCCCAGCCGGAGCGAGCCGGAGCCGCCCTGCGCCCGCCCAAGGCGCGGCTGCTCTCCCGCGCGCGCCCGCCCGCCCGCCTCTCCCAGGCGGTGCGAGGTATGAGCCGGCGCCAGCCCCGGGCTGTCGGTCCGAGGGCCGCGGCCCGGCTTCCTCGCACGCCGCCGAGGCGCGGAGGCTCGGCCGCAGCGGCTGGGCTCGGCCGGGAAGCGGGCGGCGGTGCTCGCTGAGGAGGAGGAGGTGGAGGAGGAGCCGGGCGGGGGCGGCCGCTCGGCTGAAGAGGAAGTTCCGCTCCTGACAGAGCGCGCGGCGGTGCGGGCGCTGAGGTGCTCGGGACGCCGTCACCCTCGCGGCCCCGGCTGAGCTTCGCCGCTGCTGCGCCCGGCGCCGCTGCTCGGAAGCCGCGGAGGTTGAGGGGCAGCGGAGCGGAGGCTCCCGAGGAGATCGAGCGAACCGACCTGCTGCAACTCAGCGTCTCGTCCGGCGGCCGCTGGGGCAGGCGGCCGCCTCTGAGCATCACTCCGGGGCGCGGGCATGGCAGAACCCACCTTGCAGCTTCTCTGCAGTGTAGCTCGCCCGATCCACTCCTGGGAATGAAGAGGAGATTCGCTACTACCCTGTGAGGCACCGAGAGCCAAATGGCGAGCAGATCTTACCGGACAGAAACCAGCGATCGCTTGGGAGGTCACCGGGCTTCTGGATGTAACCGGAGAGCGTGAAAAGAGGTGGCCTCGTAAAAAAGCACAACAGTCCTTGGAGAGGAGGGAGATTGAGTTTATTCATTTGATTTTTTTTTTTTTGCCAAGGTTTGGAAAACGGTTCGATGTGTTGTACGTTTGATATAAGATGAGAACTTTATAAAGTATTCCGTCCGAGAGCCTAAACGATGACTACCCCAGCGCTGCTGCCCCTATCTGGTCGTAGGATACCGCCTCTGAACCTGGGGCCGCCCTCCTTCCCGCACCACAGGGCTACCTTGAGACTCTCCGAGAAGTTTATCCTTCTCCTCATCCTCAGTGCCTTCATCACCCTGTGTTTTGGGGCATTCTTCTTCCTTCCAGACTCTTCAAAACACAAACGCTTTGACCTGGGATTAGAAGATGTGTTAATTCCTCACGTAGATGCCAGCAAAGGGGCTAAAAACCCCGGAGTCTCCCTGATCCATGGACCCGACGAACACAGACACAGGTTCGTTTGTTTCTTAAATTCTGCTACTCTCTTTTTAATAGAGCAAGGTACAATTTACTGCTTTCTCTCTCTCTCTCTCTTTTCTTTCTTTTTTTTTCCTTTTTCTTTTTTTCCAGTAAAATATCAGTGTTCAGCCTTTTTGGTTCCAGGCTGGCTGTGTGGAACCATAGACTGGAAGGGCGGAAACGAAGTGTTCAGGCTTGTCTGCTGTGGACAGCTGGGAGTGGAGATGCGGGGGATTCAGCGTGCGCATGTTGAGAACGTGTTGCGTTCAGTCTTTCTGCCACCCTGTGAAGTCACTGAATCTTGACAGCAGCTAGACTTTGCTCACCCGACAATTCCCAGTCTCTGGCTTGTGCTCTGATCTTTTCGTAGCGTTTAGAGGCGGGGTGTGTCTATCTCTGACTGCTATGATTTGGACACCTAATCTAAACTGAACTCTTGGGGGAGTCGAGATGAAATGGAAGCTCTGCTTGCAGCCTCCAAGTCATTTTGTCTTTTTACCTAAAAGGAGAGTTTGGAGGCAAGTCACTTTTTTCCAAACATCTCTCTTCTCTCATAAGCTAATTCTTGAATATGTGAAAAAGAATTATGTATTTGAGATGAGATTTCACCCGAATGATAGAACTCCTGTAGAAAACTGGTAGTAGTTTTACTGAAGCTTGAGGATTTTGAAAAAGGTTCAAACGTGAGCCTAAGTTAAATATTTGGGACAATACATTATTGTAGTGAGGGCTTTCTCCGTTTGTCAGCATAGTTAATAATTGCTTGTTTGATGGTTCATTGACTTATGGCTTTACCTTACGGAGTACTTCTAATATAGTTTCATACCTTTTTTCTATAATTTTGGGATTTTTGCTATTTTCAATTTACATGCTTTCAGATTTTTTTTTCCTGAGTTTTTCCTTTTGCTTTTGTAACTGAGAAAAATCTCACTTGGTCGGGGAAATATTTGCTGACAAAACAAAGCAGTTTTTCTGGAAAACCTTGTTTGCTATGGTATGTATATAAGATATGATGAACACTTGAAAAATGCTGGCATCAGAGCTCATTGAGAGCAGTGCTGCATCAATGTCATTTAGCTATTATGATCAGCTGACATGTACTAATAAGTAGCTTCCTTTATATTTTGTATGGGTAAAAGTTTTAAAAATTGGCAACTTTTAGTTTAATTTACATTTAAAGAGTTAGGAAAAATTCTCAATGAATTGAAGTTAAAATACAAATTTGAACGAAAATTTGGAAATGTGCATTTTACTGCACAGTTTCAAAAGGCCTACTTAAGTCTTGTAAATAACAATTCTTTATATTCCATGAATATATGTATATTATATCCCATGAATATATGTGTATTTATTGTTGTTACTCAGAACATCTGGCTCATGAGTTTGGAGTGAGAAACAGAGTTGTGATAGCTAAGGGCTAGTTAGTGAGCTGCATCCTTAGTTTGGGACAGGAAGAGTCAGGGTAGCAAATAATGTATACCATACTGTGTTGTATTTGCTGTTTTACTGAATCAAACAGTCAGGATTCCTGTAGTTCAAGTAGTGAGGGCCTCTGTATTACCTGTTTCTGTGGCAGTAACGGTTTGTGTTTCTCTTTGTTTAGTATCTTGTTGTTGCTTCCTCACCTGAAAACAGTCTGTTAAGAATAATTTTACTTTGAGCAATAAAATGAATTTGAAATTATATATACATTCAGCATGACAGCAAATGTGCAAGTATGAACTTGATTAAAAATAATTCAGAAAGATATTTGTATAGAATTATTTATAACTAAGATAACACTTATTTTGCATGTTTGTAGAAGGCAAAAATTGAGAGTGTGTGTGTATGTATATGTTTGTAAGGGCTAGGAACAGCGATGAGGAACCTTACTTTACTAGGTAATTGGAGGCAAATCAAGGCCATTTCTTTTTAATGGTCTTTAATAGGTATGTGTTGGATTAGTGATGTTTTTAAATTTTTTTATTCATTAGTTAAGTATAGTAGCTTGGGGTTTAAGTTCAGTTGTTAGACATTTTTACAGTTTTACACTGATTAAAATTTTTTTTTTTTAGCTAATTTTTAATCTGCTCAAATTGTTTCCTCCGTATGGCAATGACATCTACTTTACAGGTTGTATTGAATGAGGTAATACAGTCCTCAATATAGTTCATAGCATTCAACCAAATATCAATAAATCTTAAGTATGATTACCACGTATTATAATTGGAATATTTTAATTCTGACTCTGCTTTAAGTATTTTATATGTTTCTGAAAAGCTAGGTACAGTTTGACCAGTATTTTAAGAGTACAACAGAATCTTACTATCAAAAGGAATATAACTAAATTATCAGTTAGCAACAAGTATATACTGTTCAGACTGTCCATCCAGATCCTTCCATGGAGGAGTTAGTGGACATCCAATAGGTGATTTGGGTTTTTGGTGTTAGAAAGTTGCACTCAGCAATCAGAATGTACAGGGAGTGACCTGCCTCGCATTTGAAGTGGAGGTGGAGAGCAGTGAGAATGGGAAGGTTTCACTGAGGGAGAAGGCTCCGAAACTGAGTAAAAGAAAGCTGGTGAAGTAGTGATGGAGGAGGAGTGGTCAGACAGGTTGCATGGGAGAATCCTAGTGGAAAGTTTGGCGTCCTCAAGGATGGAGGAGATGTTCCTGTGACTCGTGTAGTAGACACACAGTAGACACTAATTGTGTGGCCCGGTGAAGAGGCTAGGTACAGATCTGGCCTTACAGTTCCTGTCTATCCCCCAGTTACAGAAGCCTGAATTATGTTACTAGCATGTAAAAAGTGGGAGATTAATTTGAAAGTCTGGATTTCTGATTTTTCCTAAAAGAATTTCAGGCTAGAGCAAGACTCAAATCTGTATTTTCAGATGGCTAACAATCAGTTGGAATCTAGCTCCCTTTGGCTCCCTCTTGACAGATGAGAATGTGCTCTCCATTTTATGCCACTCACTTAAGGTGTCAAATAAATAATACAATAAATCAATACTTAGCCTACCGGTAGTTAAGTTTGCATCTGTAGACTGTATTCAAGGGTCTGTTGCTACATCCTGAGTGGCCTGTGGGAAGTCACTGAAACAAAGGGACACCATCATTATGAATTTCAAAAACAAAACCAATGACTTTTTGTACAGGAGGACAACCAAGGTTTGAGAGTCTAAGACACAGACTGTTGACTTAGGCCATAATAGTAATATTAGGCCAGGAGAGAAATTAGTGGAGAAATGAAGTCGAATTAAGTTTTAGAGACCTGTGGTTGACTGAATACAGAGGCTAAGATAGGAGGGAGTCCAGGGTAACTCCTGAGTTTCTGGTTTGCATAGTCTTCGGTGAATACAAAAGTTTGTTTTATTAAGCCTTTATTTACATAACTGACATATGAAGTTAGTATATTTGGTTGAGGATACCTTACCATGTTCCCTTTTGTTAAGTGGTTATAAACCAGCATTTTCAAAGTGCTGATCAACTGTCAAGGTGATAATAGCACAAAATATGCCAATAGTTTAAAATTTATGATTTTAAATCACCACAAATAGGAATTTGTTACAGTGCGTGATAATGTTATTACAGTATACACTACATAGAGTCACCTTTCTAAAGACAGTTTCAATTCACTTATCAGTTTTTCATTTTGAAACTGACATTTGCTTATGTAATGACATTATACAAATAAGCCCCTTCCTGCCGTGCGCGCGCATGTGTGCGTGTGTTCAAAACACTTGAACATATATTTGTAAGTTCTTTAGTTAGGATTGTGTTAGCTTGAATTGAGTATTTGAGAGTCATGTGTATTTATATCTGGTAATTTTCATAAAGGGGAAAATGTAGGCTTTGAAGTAGGAAGGACCTAAAGTGGAATGGTGGTTTTACTTGGTGACTATATGACAGTGTACTAGATGTAATCACTTTGAACCCGAAGTGGCCATTACTAGTTACATCAGATGAAATGTGTGCTTTAGCTAGGTGTAGAGGAGACTTCATACCAGCACTCCAGAAATAGAGGCAGGTGGATCTCTGTGAGTTTAAGGCTAGCCAGGTCTACATAATGAGTTCCAGACTACCCAAGACTATATGATGAGACGTTGTCTTAAAAACAAAACAAAACAAAAACCCAAACAAAAATAAAACCCCACAAAAGTGCTGTAATGAGAGATTCTTGAATTCTCTCCTCTTTTAGATTTATCTTATTTATGTGTATGTGTTAGTATTTCTCTCTCTGTGTATGCCATGTGTGTGTCTGTGTTTGTGTGCAGATACCCGCAAAGGCCAGACAGAGGCAATAGGTCCCCTGTGGCTGGAGCTATAGGTCATTGTGGCTATTGGATGTAGGTGCTGGGAATCAAACTTGAGTGCTCTTAACCACTAAGCCGTCTCTCCACCCCCTTAAATTCCTTATTTGCATCATGATTGCTGTTTTTTTTACTTATTATGCATCATTGCTTTTTAGTGCATGTATTAGTTATTTTTCTAGTCACTGTGACTAAATGTTAGACAAGAAGTAACTTAAAGGCAGAGGGTTTATTCTGCCTCACAGTTGTGGAATGCAGCTCATTCTGTAGCAATGGGACCAACTTGGACTGTAGTGCTGAGGAAGCAGAAAAGGGAATTCCAGTGCTTTCTGGCTTTCTCTGTTTTCCCTTTTTATTTAGCTCTTGATCCTAGTTCATGGGATGGTACTCCCCAACTTCAGATAGGTGGGTATCTTTTTCTCAGCTAAATGTTTCTGGAAACACGCTTGACAGGCATACCTGAAGGTGTGCCTTGTAGGGAGTAGAAGAATCCCTGAGTGAGTGGAGTCCTGAGTGAGTGAAGTCCTGAGTGAATGTTGGCATGGGCACAGTCTTGCCAAGGACTACAAGTGGACCCATGGGAAATTGGCAAACCTTTTCCCCATATAGTTTAGGCTCAGAAAGGCAAAGTTTGAGTGCTTGCTGATAAGTGATGAGGGTGTACAAAATTTAGCAACTGCAGCTTTCCATTTTTACACCTGGAGACTGCTTGCCTACAGAGACCCCCTACTGAAACTAGCCAACTCCTCCTCTTAGGCTGTACATGAACTCACTGAGGTTCTGGATTGTAGAGGTAGTAGCTACCATCCCATCAGAGTATGCACACTCCCACCTGACCCCAGCTTTTCTGTACACGTGCCTGTGCATATGTCCTTTTTTCATTATCTCATGGCTCCGAGTCAGGGTTTCAGGACCCAAGCCATGTAGGATGTGGTAGTGCCTCATTAATGAGCTAGATATTTATTAATTCAGTTGAATTGACAATTGAAATTCACCTTCACAAGTCTACCTTCATGTCAATGCCCAAACGCTTTTCTTTAGCCTTAATATTCTACTTCCATCCCCTATAGGCTTATAGTCATTTTATAATGCAAAATATATTGATTCCAACTTCAGAAGTCCTCAGAATCTTAACAGATTCAGCACTATTAAAAAATCTAAGATCTCTTTTGAGACTCAAGGCAATCTCTTAACTATGAGTCTCTCATCCCATAAAATCTAAAACAAAAACAAAGCAAGTTATATATTTTCATATATAATAGCACAGAATTCCTACTCCAAAAGGTAGTAATGAGGGCATAGTAAAGAAAAATAGGGCCAAAGCAAGACTGAAATCAAGCAGGACAAATGCCAAATCCTGTAGCTAATGTCTGATATTCAGGGTTCTTGGTGGTTGATATCTGAAGGGCTCCATCAACCTTGGGTGGTCACTCCTTTCTAGTTCTATTGCTTATAGTACAGCATACCTAGCCTCTCTCTTATGCTGGCTCTATTCCTTCCCTGAAGCTTGCCTTTTTTTTTTTTTTTTTGTGGAATGCCACGTTCTAGCACTTCCAACTATTCCAACTATTGTAACTTTGGCCTCTTAGGGCCTCCTTGCAGGGAATCTGACCTTGTACTGCCTGGCTTCTGTGGTTTTCTGGGACCTTGGTACAAGCCTCCATGGCCCTGTAATTCTTGAATATTGCCTATCTGTGAAATCAACACTGTGTGTGTACAACCCTGCCGAGTTCTAATGTCAGCTCAAAATGTAGTTTAGTACCCTATTTTGCATGGCCTCTGTGTGCATTGGCAGTTGAACCTGGGAAGAAGACACTTCTAGGCACTTATTTTCCAACAAGAAACCCCCTTAGCAGCATTCTCAGTGCAGTCCCTCTTTTCAGATAATTTGCATTTTACAAGCTGAGTCTTCAGTGGGTGGGGTCTTGTCCTAAAAGGGAATGTTTCTTTTTAAAAAAATATTTTAAATTTACATTTATTTGACTTGTATATGTGTGTGCATGTTATACTTTTCTCTCTCTTCCCTCCCTCTCGCTCTCCCTTCCTCCCTCTCTTTATTTTTGTGTGGTATATACATGCCATGGTGCATACGTGAAATCACAGAACATACGTTCCAGAGATTGAACTCAGTTTGTAGGCTTGGCGGAAGTGTCTTTGCCCCCTGAGGGATCTCTTTGGCTCCAAAAGGGCCTTTTTTATTGTCCTAGTACTTTTAAAATAGTGATTTCTCTTTAATTGCCTTAATGTCTCAAGCTCCCTCCCCTTAAAGAAAAAAAAAAGATGATTTAATTATATGTATGTATGTAGGTTTGTGCACATATGTGCATGTACGTGAGGAGGCCAGAAGATGGTCTTGGATCCCTGGGATCTGGTAGTGGTGAGCCTTCTGCTGTGAGTGCAGAGAATTAAACTCAGGTCCCCTACAAGATCAGTACATCCTCTCAACTGCTGAGCTGTCTTTCCACCCCTTTAATCTCCTTAGTAACTGAAGATTCTTTGCCTGTGTCTGCCATGTTTACAACTTTAAACTTACTCATGTTCCTTTCCTAGCTAAACTGAACATTTTTCCTATTTTTCTGTTTTCTCTCATTGTAAATCTGGGCAAGAGCAGTGAGTAGTAACTATGCCACAGCCTCAGTGCTATGATGTAGTGAAATTTCCTCTGCTAAACAAAATTAGTCCATTACTTTTGAATTCAGCTTCACTCAATTTGTCCGGACACAGGCAGGACACAACTGGAATGAAATCAAGCAGGACAAATGCCAAATTCTGTAGCTAATGGTACCCAAGGTTCTTGGTGGTTGATATCTGAAGGGCTCCAACATCCTTGGATAGTCACTTCCTTCTAGTTCCAGAATGTAATATGAAGGTCCTCTAGTCCAGTCTCCAGCTCTGTCTTTATTTCCGTCTCAGGCCTAGTGTACTCTGACTTCACTCTCTGCATTTTTAATGACTTTCTGCCTCTCTGCACTCCCATCAGAATGGCCCATTAAGTTCCATTTACAACATTCCAAGGACTTAAATTCTCTCCACCTTTGACTCTTTTTCATATGTGTATGAAAAAAATATATATATTTACATACACACACACATATATAATAGGTACAGACATCAAACATTTCTTTACAGTAAAGATAAATACAGTAAAATAAATCAAATTTATTTAAAAATTGTTCTTTGGTTTTCATATAACCTTCCATTTGTGAAACACAAAAGCAAGTTTGCATACTAATGATATGGATATGTTTATTTTTACATAAAGAATTAAATCTGTGGCCACTTAAGAAATCTTGGCTATTTGATACTGCAGAACATAGAACATCTTCATTTTAAAAAGTTGATTAGTATTTTACTTTTATAATCATCAATTCAGAGAATACTGCTTCATATAAATTAGTATAAAATGGCAAAATGTACAAAATATCTTTATAGTTTTATTTGTTTGTGTATATGTGTGTATCTGTGAACATGCACATGCCACAGAGTACATGTGCAGTTCATCTGGAGGTCAGAGGACAACTTGTAGGATTTGGTTTTCTCTTACCACCATATGGGTTCTGAGGATCAAACTCAGATTATCAGGTTTGATGGCAAGTGCATTCACCTGCTAAGGCATCCCAGTGGCTCATAAAAGCCGTGTTTAAAGTTGTAGTAGTATGTCGTTGTGGCGGCTCACCAAGAACAACATGGAGGAACATTCATATGTGCAAACTCTGCCAGACCTTAGAAGAGGGAACCATTGTCATGGCCAATGCCATATTTGACAGTGGAACCCTGAGCATCTGAGCTCAGGTGTTTTTATTATTCTCCTCAGGTGCACATCATAAACAATCAAACATCTCCCACAGAAATCTAACACCTGTAGACAATTCAAAATACCAAGACCTAGGCAGCCTCTCACCCAACAGTGCATGAAACAATTATTTTGTATTTAACTAAAAATAAACTTCCACAGTATAAAGTTATTTCAGAGATTGCTGAAAATTCTTCCATAATCTCAGGTCAAAATTCATTTAGTAGTTTTTAAAATAAAACTCAAGTCAGCAACTGAATAGCATCTTTAAAAATCAAACACTTAAACATTATGTAAAGATAAACTAATACATGCTGATGAAAATATTAGAAGGTTTTGTTTTTCATAATTGAATTACTATGTTTCCATTTAAAGAGAAATGTGTACAATAAAAACAGTGCAGCTCATAACATACAGTGGTCTTGAAGCTGAGTTTTAGGCAAAGTTTATTGGCATTGTATGTTGTATGGTAGCATGTGCAGGGTCAGTGTTGTATATTCAGAATCAAGGTTGCAGTGAAGTCATGTGATGCAACTTAGGGGAGCATTGCTAGAAAGATCCATTTGATGGTGAGTGTATGTTTGATTATTGCATATTCACCGTTGCCATATTTTTATGCCCCTACATTCAGTTATGTGTTTCTGTCGGTGCTTGTGACCCACATTTTAAGACGGTGAATTATACTTGTAGATCCAAAGTCTTCCAGATTCCTCCTGCAAATCAGTTCCAAAGGATTATAAACTACATGGTCAGGCTGTCACAGCAGTGGCCCTATTTCTTGGTTCCAACTTTCTTTGTTTCTTTCTCTTTGTTGTGGCCAGATACCTGACAGGAAGCAATTTAAGGGCAGAAGGGTTTATTTAGGCTTTTAGTTTAGAGTACACTGGTCGGGGAAGGCATGGTGGGAGGGGCATGGCTCATGGTCCTGACCAAGGAGAAGAGAAAGGGAAAGTGAGTGTTCATTTGGCCTTTTCGTTTCCCCTTTGTTATTTAGTTCTTGAGCCTAGCCAGTGGTGAGTTCCTTCATCTAGTTAACTCTCTTTGGAAATCATACAGACACAATCAGTGGAGTGCCTTATTAATATCCTTGGTGTTTTCTTAGTCCAATTAAGTTCAAAATGAACCATTGTAGTGCAAGAGTTAGATATTTTAAATATCAGTATTGCGGCTTTAATTTTCTTGCCATTTTTACTCATTTGATTCCTTTTCTATGTCTTTAGTCCTAACATTTTTGAGACAAAATCTGTGTAGCTCAGATTTTCCTTGAACTAGTGACTTTCCTGCCTCAATCTCCCATGGTGTCTCTAGAATAACAGTTAAATATACAGTATCACACCCAATGCCTATCTCCCTCTTAAGGCTTTTTGGTCCTTTTGTGGATTTGCTGTTTTGTCTTTTAGTAATTCTGTTGAATATTCCATACCTTTATAATGTATTTCCCCCTGTTTAGCTCATGCTTGTTTGTCTTGCTTCTCTTTACTTAGATGTGAATTATATACAGTCTGTGTACACTTGATATTTGTGAACAACAGACTAGATTTTGTTATTACTATTTTTGTTCTTTGGATAAGAATTTTTAATGAATACCTTTTTCAGCTCCATAGTTGGAGAACAAGTAGTCTATATTCATAGACTTAACTGTTTTATTTCTGGAGTAGATTTTATGCAGTTCCTAAATTCAGGATACAGTTGGCAGTATGGATAGTCTGTGATTCCTTCATCACTCAGAATATAGTTGTTCTTCCTAGTTCCTCTGCACAGATCCTCCAAGAGTTGCTCTTGGATAGAATGGAGGTGATGGAAGATGGGGTAAGAGGTGTGATGGGCTCTGTATAAGGAAGGCTAGGCAAAGCTCTGGAGTGTATGGGGGTTCTGGCCCATCTCAGGCAGACTTTTGGCTCTTCACTGAGATATTGAACACTTGTAGGGAGGTAGATTGGGTAATAAGGAGGGTGTGGCTGTTTTAAATCCAAGTATGGTTATAGATTAGTGAAGAGTCTATCTGGATTCTGATACTAACTTTGTGATGGCTCGTTGTTTGCTGTTTTTGTTTTTTGATGGTCGGAGTTTTTTGTTTTTCCTCCGCTTTAAATCATTTCTTTCACAGGTATCTGGGAGCTGTATTGCAGGCTGCTCACTTACTAGGTAATATTTTGTACATTCTTATGTAGAGCCGAATTTTGATCTGAAGCAAAAATGCCTGTAATTTTACTTTATTAGTTTGGCATTTTGAAACCACAGAATATGTTTTTTAATTCTTATATTGGATGTTGTAGGAGATGAGTATTAAATGCCACAATGGGTGCACAGTATATTGGGTATAGTTAAATGTTTTAAGGAAATAAAATTTGCTCAAACTCTAGTTTATTTGCTCCAAAAGCTACGATATGTATTTCATACAATTTCCTTTGGCTTTTTTAAGAAGAGTTCTAGGACTAGGAATGTTGGAATGTTTGTTTTTTTCTTATTATTTCTTCTTTTGGACTTCCTTATTAAAATATCAAATTCATAATCTCAGGATATTCCTTCCAAAATATTGACATTGATTTATGTAGTGTAGATTAAGGTTATCTTTTTTAAAGATTTAAAATGTCACAGACTTTAAAATTGCTACAAACTCTTTTTTTAACAAAAGAAACAGAGTTTGCCTCTTTGTGTCCTTATCCAAGTAGCTTTTCTGGTAAGAAAGCTGGAACAGATATAATCCAGGAAGACAGTCTATGTAACCATCACTTCAGTCAACATTGGACTGTGGATCTATACAGGAAGAAATCTTGTAATATTACAGTGGAACTAAAATATGCCCATCACTTGACAAATGCAGAACTGAACAAGAGGGAGGAGAAAGAAACTGCAGAAGGATGGGTCTCCAGAGGACTAAGAAGCCACAGTAAGAAGTTCAGCAGAAGCTTTTGCAGACCTCAGTGAACTTTAAAAACTGGAAAGCATAGATCCCAACAAACAAAAGGTCTCACTTAGCAGAGAGGAATGATCATGGACCATTATCTGTTTATAAGCAAAATATTACTTTCTATCATGACTTGTAAATCTGTGCTTTTGAAATACTTTGAGGTTTTTTTTTTTTAAAAAAATACTATCTAAGTGGTTTTTTTTTTCTCTTTTAAATCCTCAGTGTTCTTGTTACTACTATTTTGCTTATTAATAGCTTGACTTATTCCTTTAGCTCCTTGGCTAATAAGCTGTCTTTAATATTTGTTTTTGAGTCTTTCTTATTTATATGGTAAATTGAAAGGATTATATAGTCATTGCTTCCTGATCTGTCTTTACCAATAGAATCCTTGAGGACAAATGACTAAATTTCATCTTCTTATTTTTATTGTATAAAGGCTGCCTGTTAAACAAAATGACAAAAGTATCAAAATAATTCACATTTGCCCAATCTAGAGCAAACTTATTCCTGGAAATGTATCTAAAAGTACTTTACATGTCCCTTGTATTGAATTTCCATTTTTTAGGAAACAGAAAAAGAGTAGAAACATGTGATGAGTGTTTTCATGTGTTCAGTCCTCTCTAGTTTTCTCATCAGACTTGTAAGTGGATTTTAGTAATCTCATTTTGATACTCTAAAATTTAAATCATCCTAAATTTGTACAATTTCCTACAGAAACTATATGTACTAAAAATCATTAATTGATTTCGAAAATGTTGGGTACATGTAGTATTCCCCATTGATTGAAAATTACAAAAATATGTAAACTGAGTCTGTATTTTTCTTGGCTAGGAAAATGATTTTGTTACTTTCGATTTTCTATTTGTATAAATTCTGCCAGAAATGTTTATTTTGCAGTTGAATTTTTGCTCAAACTTTTTTTTTTTTTTGGTTAGAATATTGTTGAAATAAAATTTATGGTGGAGATTGTTCATTCAGGTTGGGTTATAAGATTTATCTTAAAACCTTCTTCAAAGGACATTCTTTGTAATGCTTGTTTTGGTATACAGTCCAGAGGAAAGGCATCATTATGTATTTAAAGTAACACTAGACTCAAATGTAAGAGATGAGGTTTTAGTTTTAGCCCTGGCCTTTATGATTGAACTATATTAAGATAAGCTGTTTCACTTTTTTATGCCTTGATGTCCTTATTTATGAAATGAAGGAAATGATTGAATCATTTTTTTTGCTCATGAATGTTATCTAAAAGTAATTTTATGTAGTAGGGAACTGGAAAGTATGAGGTACTTTAGTTTACACAACACAAAGATGATGAAGATATAATATATTCTGTTTAGTGGAAATCAGTGGTTTTTTTGTACAGAAAATGACAAGTTGTGAAATAATTTTTAAAAAGTGACTCAAATTTATTTATAATATGGTTATATAGCATTTACAAACTTAACAAACTAAAACGAGGGCTTATCGGGTAAGAGTGATTGGGGTACAAATGTGAGGCCCTGAGTTCAGATCACCAGCACCCATGTAAAAGCTGGGTGTAGCCATGAACCTGTAGCCTCGGCGTTGTAGCGAGTGGAGACAGGATTCATTGGGGCTGCTGGCCAGCCAGCCTCGCCAAAAAATAAAAAAGGGAGGACTCCAGGTTCAGTGAGAGACCCTGTTTCAAGGGACTAAGATGGAGGAAGATAGAGCAGGCATCCCACGTTCTCGTACCTCTACCATCACACACACATGCGCACATGTATATGCCACATACGTAAATATATATACACATAAATACGTAACACGAAAATGAGTGAAATGACTCTTTGATACATTCTTGTTTCTTACTAGTGTAAAAACAATAATTTACTGAATGTTTTGTATGTGTCACTTGAAGGAAAGGTTCAGTATATTTATATAAATGTTAGAGGTGTCAATTTTTGGAGCTGTGCTGACAGTCACACTGTTTGATTTACTATCTAAGCTGTGAAAGTAGATTTTAGGAAAACCAGAGTCCTTGAGTAACTGAGCCATCAGGCCCTGTAAAGGCTTTCACTGATATTGAGGCACAAATTACCTTTGAATTAAAACTGTTATTTTCTTATCTTAATTTTGAGAGATGTCCCTGAAAATATCAGCTCTCTTTTGTTCCGTAAATATTAAAAGTTAGACAATGCTTTTAAAGGGGAATAGGATAATCAAGACACAATATGGGCTATTGTTTTGTCTTTGGCATTTTGACATTTACATATTTATAAAATCCCCCTCTATTATTTTTGTAGTTCTCTGATTTCTCCAAAGCGTCACTGATACTACTATTAAGTTATTATTCAGCAAGTGTTTTCAGTTTTTATTATGTACCAAGTAATATACTAAGTATTGGGGATTATTGTGAAATATAGAAGACTAATTTTTGACAGTGGATACTATTGAAGTCCATATTTTAGATTCAAATCTTAATATCATTCTTAACACATTTACCTGTGTGAGGTTCTGCTTTGATAGTTGGATCACTGTTATCTTTTGTGTTCAGGTTAGTCATTGCTTTTGCTTTTCATTTTTGTTTTCTCTATTATATTTTGTATCATTAACTTGTGTATTTTGTTGTATGGACTGGGCTATATGGAAATAAATGGCAGATATGTCTATGCTTTTCTGATTAGTAACGTATCCTAGCATATAAGAAAAGAGCCAAAATTGGCATAAGTCTGTCTATTTATGTATTTTAAACTGTTTGCAGTTTAAGTGTATAGGTGTGCAGATGCTGTGGCTTTATCTGTGCATTTAGTAGCTATATGTGCATACATGATCCCCAAAGAAAGGTAGAACATGATGAAAAGTTTGTGTTTGATATGTATCTGCTAATGTGTATATAGAAATGTGAAGTGTTTTTCCCATTATTTTGTGATGCTACAAAAAACATTTGCCTTTTTACGACCCAGATTTTCTTGCTTGAGTTAAAAAGCTGGCAGCCGCACATCAGTGTGAGGTAACTGCAAGTGGCTGGATGTCTTGCAAACTCACTGAAAATGTAAATTAATTGAAACTTCAGAAGAACATTTAGCTATCCTGACTAATTTACAGTGTATTTTCTTGATTCTGCAAATCTAGGAGATTATCTTTGGGAAAACGTTATATCACTATATAAAGAAATGTTGAAGAATGTCCCCTGAATCTATAAAATGACAATGTAAATGACAAATGTCTTTCAGTATAATAGTAGTTAAATAAATTATAATGGCTTCATATATACAGAGGCTTTACATTAAAAAAATTCTATAGATCTTTCTAGTTACTACCAGTATAATCACAGTTTTCATAATTTTATATTAGTGTGCTTTAATATCTAATGTTAAGTCCTTCTATATCAATCTTTTTTTGAAAAAGTAACATTTTCTTATTTTAGCTGAAATTTTATCTTTGAAGTCAGATTTTGGCCTACACTGCCATTTTCAGTACTTGGTTGTATATGTTCCTAACATGTCTCACATATTTTTCAATATTACTGTGATTTGTGTATATTGATGTTTTGGGGGCTCTGTTACAATTATATAATCCACTTAGGTGTTCTGTTGTATAGTTAGCTCAGAAGTTATATAGTCCTTAGTTGATAGATTTTTAGAAAAGATTCATTCATTCCAGAGAAATATTTGGAATGCATTATTAGGTTCATCTGTTTGTCTTCAAAATGAAAGTTCTGGGTTGCTGTGTTGTTCACTATTGACTCTTAAATATCGCTTTAGTAACCTGTGACATTTAGAACTCCAGATTGACACTTCTATCTGTGTCTTTATAAACCTTAGTATTTATTATTCAACTAAAGAACATTTTTACCAATATGATCAATTTTAGTTTGTGTTTCCTTGAATTTCTTTTTTTTATGAAGTGAGAACATTTGTGAACAAATTTCTTAGTTGTTTAGGTTTTGTATTCTTGAGAACTCTTTGTGTTCTCCTTTTGTGGTCCTCCTTCCTTTGGAACAACTGGGCTCAAAGGATCCTTTAGCCTCCGCCCCCTGAGTGTATCTGGGATGACTAGTGTGTGCTAATACACTCAGCTATGTTGATTTTTCTTTTGGGTTTTTTGCCTTTTTCTTTCACATTTGTAGAAATCATATATTCTATGTGAGTCCTTTTGTTAAGTGTGTTATGCATTTCTTCTTGTTATGTGGATTGTGCTTGTTAGTTTTTGCGAACTTGACACAAACTAGGGTCACCTGGGAAGAGGAAACCTCAACTGAGGAATTGCCTCTATTGTGTCGGCCTATGGTCATTGCTAATTGATGTAAGAGAGGCCAGCCCACTGAGGGTGGTCACCCTGAGCAGTTGGGCCTGCACTGTGTAAGAAGGTAGCCAGAATGAGGGAGCAAGTCAGTATGCAGCATTCCTATGGTGTCTGCTTCTCTTTCTGCCTTGGCTTCCCTCAGTGATGGGCTGTAACCCGTAAGAGTGATAACCTCTTTCCTCCCCCAAGTTGCTTTTGGTCAGTGTTTTACCACAGCAACAGAGAGCAAAAGAGGGAAGATACCATATTTTTGTGTTTTGTATCCTCAGTTTTATATTAAGTTTAAAACTTTAATGGGATTTGAAATGGTTAGCATTTTCTTTTATGGTCTTACTTTTTGAGTTTTATGTTAGAAAGTTTTCCTGAAATTATAGCCAACACTTTCCATTCTGGTGGTTTTAAGTTGCTTTTCATTTCTAAGAATTTTATTATTTGATACTGAATTTTTGTAATATAAAGAGGAACAGAAATGTTTTCATATGACCCGTATGTTTTCCATGAGTATCCAGTTGTCTCTTTTTCACTTATTGAGGAATCTTTCCTAAAGATTTATGATACTATGTATACTATATGAAAAGTTTTGTATACTCCTAAATTTATTTCTGAGTTGTCTGTTTTCTTGGCTCTTTTATTTATTTCCATTGGGATAATTTAGTTTAGATGAGGGTAGATTAAATCAAGTGTGTTCTTCTAATGTGTTCTTCAAAACTTCTCATCTTAATAATTCCAAGCTCATAAGTACTTTTATTCAGGTAAAATTTACTTAGCATGAAACTAACCATTTTAAAGTGATGAATTACTTAATGGCATTTGTAAATGTAATATTACCCAACAACTGCCCCTAATTTGAAAACAATTCCAACACACCAAAAGGAAACACTGTTTCCTTTAAAGTTAGGCTTTTCAGTTTCTGTAGACAGTTGCCAGAATTTTGATAAGATAATTCATTTAGTCCGAGGATTGCTTTGGGTACTGTTAGCATCCTGACAGTGATAATTAAGCCTTGCAATTTGTAATAGCTCTCTGCTACGTAAGTCTTCCATACTTTGTTTCTGCATTGCTCCCCACCTTAAATTTATTACAGATAGTTTTCATTTCGGTCTAGTTGTTATTAGAAATATGATTGTATTCTTGGCTGGGGATAGCAGCGCATGCCTTTGTTCTAGCACTTAGGGAAGCAGAGGCAGGCTGATCTTTGGGTGTTCAAGGCTGGCCAGGTCTTTATGAGTTCTAGGATAGCCAAGGCTTTATAGAGAGACCCTGTCTCAAAATAAAAGACAAATAACAAAAAGGAAATATGATTGTATACTTAATTTCTTTTATTGATTCATTTCTGGAATATTTAAGCACAACTGGTTTTTGAATGTCTGTGATATACATTGAAACTTTGCTGAATCGTTTGTGTAGTAGTTGTTTTGTAGATATTCGTCACTTCCAAAACATACATACCCATGTCATCTGTGAATAGTCATAGTTTTACTTCTGTTAAGTTTTGCATGGTTTTTTTAATGTGTTTTTCTTGCTGAATTGCTGTCTGAACATACATTATAGTATTGATAGAATAGTAGTGACAGTGTTGTCACTTTAGATGTGCATGCCTCCGTTTCCAAAGTGGCATCCTGAAATAAACTAAGCCCTAATCATATGAGAATCTGTAGAGTTCTGGGTACTGATGACATGAATAGGATTTTGAAGAATGAGCATGAACTCATTACACCAGGAGAGTAAAGGAGAGCATGGGGAAAGACCCTGAAGTCTTAAAGATGTGATGATGAGGAGTGTCTGGGATGGGGCTGTGGAGGGGTGATCCAAAGGTTGGATCATAGGGTACTTTTCAGGATAATGGGAAATGAAGGCTGGCAAGGAAAGCTGGGTTTGTAGTTTTCATAGAGAGTGCTTGAGAAGGGGGGAGGTAGTTTATTTTTCCATTTTAATAGGTAAAAGGTCCGCAACTACAGAAACAGTAAGGAATCAGTATTACCAAGCCTAGCCAGAAGAGGTGGGAAGAGTACTGAGTTACCATCTTAGTGAGCACTAATTAATAACTGCTTTTAAACAGGAAGAAGCTGTTTTGCATTTAACAACATGGCAGACTTGTACATTTTACACTGAGAGGGGTTGTGGAATTGAACTTGTTCTAGATCACATAGGCATCAAATTCCACTGACTATGTATATACACTTCACTGATTGTCATGGTAGTCTATATACTGTAGTCAAAGTAAATGGAAGAATTTTATCACAGTTTTGAAATACAGAAACTATCTCAAGGATATTGAGAAAGGACTCAATTCTGTCAAATCAGAACCTTCTTTTTCAATGTAATTTTTGTCCACTTAAAAAAAAAGAATATATTTTCTTTAATTTTGACAATTTCATATGCGTAAACAATGTATCTTGATCATGTCTGCCCTACCTCCCCAATTTTGCTTCCTCAGGTAACCCTACTGTGTCCCCCCTCCTACCTTCATATCATCTGTTCTTTGTAACCCATGGAGCCCACTTAGTGCTTAAGTGCTAACTGATCTTGTTGACTTTATCTTGTGCAGTTACCCATAGCGGCTGTGAGTTCATGACTGCAGTGATCATGTCACATCCTGAAGACAGCACATCCCACCATCTTATATTTTCCCACCCCATTTCCCATGATCTTTCCTGAGCCTTTGGGGAGGCTGTTGATATAGATATCTCATTTAGAGCTGAGTGAGCATTCAATAGTCACTTGTTCTCAGCACTTTGGCCAGTCATGAGTCTCTCCATTAGCCACTGTTCATTGTATAAAGAAGCTTCTTTGACTAAGGTTGAGAGTGGCACTAATCTGTGGGGATCTAAACACAAATATTTAGAAGACACTTCGACAACCGTTTAACAGAATAGCAGTAGTAGGTGTCCCAGCTAGGGCTCATGACCTCCCCAGCTATGAAGTCTTCATCAGGTTTATAGTACCAGGCATGAATTCCCTATGTAGAGCAGTCCCCCAATCTAGTCAGAAAGTGTTTGGTTACTCTCATTACCTTCATGCAACCAGTACCTGAGGGCACGTCATGCTTCTCTGGTTTTTATTCAGGCTAGAAATACACTCATTGAGAAGACAGTGCCTTTTGAGAAGTCATAGTATCATATGGGTGTTTATGTCAAGATTGTACAGAAGACAGCTCCATTTTGCTGTGGATGCCTTACCTTGGTGCCGTGTAGAAAGGGGGCCACATGAATCCGGACTTGTGTGCTGCTCTGTTGTTACGTGACCATATTTTAATGCTGGCATTGTCCTGCTGATCACTGTACCTTTATATACTTAATCTTGAAATCAGGTGGTGTAAGTTCTCTTATTTCTCTTTTCAAAAGTTGTTTGGGTATTCTATGTAGGTCTTGTGCATTTCCATGTAGATCTAAAATCAGCTTTCAAATCTAAAAAAGCCTGAATAATTTTGTCTGAATATTAATTTGGGGGAATATTTGTCTTAACAATATTGACTCTTCTGATTCACAAACATGGTATGTCTTCTTTTTTATTTTTACTAATTTGGATTTTGTGTAATTTCTTTCAGCAGTGTTTGTGGTATTCAATATGCAGACCCTACACATCTTTCTTTAATTTGTTCTTAAAGTGATTCACATTTTTATACTACTTTAAGTGGTTTAAAAATTTTGCTTTTTTGAAAATTCTTTGTTAATTTATAGAAATGTATCTTATTTTAATATTTACCCCCATGCAGCAGTCTTACAAAAATAGAATATTTTTATTCATAGAATTTTTGTGTAGTTATATTACCTGTATATATAAATAAATATATAAATAATACAGCTATTTCCTGCTTTTTACTTTTTCTTTTCCTATTACCTTAGTTAGAGCCTCTAATATTATAGAACAGAAGTAGTAAAAATAAATAAGCTTGTTGATCATAGCAGAAAAATGTTCATTTTTTCATCCTTAAGTATGATGTCTGTTTTAGGTGTTGCATAGATGTCTTTATCAGATTAGGATATTCTCTTCTATTCCTAGTTTGCTCAGAGTGATTTTTTTCCCTTTAATTAAAAAAAATCAGAAATGGGTAATTTTGTAAGTGATTTTTAATTGTCCACCGAAATTATAATACATTGATTCTTTTAAGTCTAATGTAATTATTTATTTTGCATTTGTTTATTTTGTATGCTTGTGTGTGTGTGCGTGCTTGCTCACATGCTATGCTTATGTGGAGGCCAGAGAACAACTTACAGTTTGGTTGTCTTCTCCTACCATGTCGGTTTCAGGATCAATTGAGGTCATCAGCTTAGCACTCAGCACCTTTCCCTGCTGAGTCATCTCTCTGGTCCCATGTGTTTGGATTTTTGAATGCTAACCACCATTTGGTCATTGTATCCTATCGAATCCTACAAGTGAATCTCTATTCATGAGAAATAGTGGTCTCTAGTTTTATTTATTTACTACTTTTATTTGATTCTGGAGTTAGGTAATACTGGACTCATAAAATGAGTTTAAGTTTTTCTTCAGTTTCCTAAAAGCTTCTGTGGAGTTGATATTAATTTTGCCCTAAGTCCTTGGTAAAATTTTCTAGTGAAGTTATCCTAACTGAGGGCAAGTGTGTGTGTGTGTGTGTGAATTATATTTGTAAGATTGCTATGGTGCCTGTGGTGCCTCTTCTCTCATTTCTAATGTTGGAAATTGTTATGATTTCAATGTCTTTCACTCATTAACCAATAAGAGAAGTGGAAGGATAATCAGCAGGGACATAAACCCAACTTGACATTTGTAGAACATTCCCAACAAGATAAACATTCAAATACACATTCTGATAAGTGTAGATGCAGCTGTCTCAGTTTAGACCATTTTCTAGGCCATAATAAAAGGATTCAGGCCATATAAAATACGCTTTAGCTTCAGTGAAATTAAAACACAGTGGTAAGGTGAAGTTACTGAATAACCTCCAAATTTTTGGAAACAGATACTTCTCTGAATCATGGGTTAGAGAGAACATGAAAAGTGCAGTTGGATGAGCATTTGGGTTGCAGTGGATTCAAAAGCACTGGGTTGTATACTTGAGCTGTAAGTTGTATGCACTGAATGAAATAATCTTTATCCTTACTCTAAGGTGCGCTGTCACAGTTTTTTTATGAAGAAACCATCCTCACATGTTTGTTTTTGAGATAGGATCTTGGCATACAGTTGAGACTGACCTAGAACTCACTATGTGGCCTAGGCTGGCCTCAGACACACAGTCTCTTGCCTCTGCTTGTCAAGTGCAGAGATTGTAGGCATGCATCAGGCCTAGTTACTGAAGTATACTTTACATGTAAGTATGTTACATAACTTTCTCATGACTGGCAGAATGCCCTGACTTAACATAAAGGAGGAGTGTTTATTTTGGTTCACAGCTGCAGAGGTGTCAGTCCATTGTGGAGGACATGGTGAAGCAGAGCAGTCTACATCATGGTGATAAGGCTGGAAGGGAGTAGGAACAAGATGCCCACAAGAACTTGCTTCAGTAACCTTTCTGTAGTTAGGGACCACCACCTAAAATCTCCAGAACCTCTCAAAATTAGTGCTACTAGCTGAGGACCTATGCTTTAATATATAAGATTGTGTGTGTGGGTTATTTCATATTAAAGCATTAATATTTGTGTAGAGCTTGGTGGAAGCTTGAACTGCCCCCCGCCCTTAGGCAGATAATTTCCAAATCCGTGTGTCCACCCTTAGGTAGCTGAATTTCTGTGCTTTATTGTCTTTTTACTTAGCACATCTCAAGTCATATTTATTTGTCTTTCTCTTTCCTGTCTATTTCTGTCTTTTATGTGTGTGGTGTGTGTGTACATGTCCTCTTCCCCGTGTGTGTGTGTGTGTGTGTATGTTGATGTCAGTGTCTTCTATTGTTCCCTACCTCATCTTATTTATTTATTTATTGATTGATTGATTGATTGATTGATTGATTGATAGACAGAATCTTTCACTGAACCTGGAGCTGACTGATTTGGCAGAACTAGCTGGCCAGGAGACTCTAGGGATCCTTTTGTCTCCACCATCTCAGAACAGGTATTAGAGGCACACACTGAGACTTGCTAAGATTACAGGCGTGCACTAACCCTTTCCTTCTTTATTCTTGTATTAATTAATGATACACTTTTCTTTCAAGTCAGTATAGAAAAATATAATTTTAACTCCCCTTTATATTTATTGTTTTTTTTAAGATTAAAAAAAAGAGTGTCTGTGAGTGGGTATAAGCTTGTGTATGTGAAGAGAATACTGTATCTCTTGGAGCTGGAGTTACAGGTAATGGTGAGCTGACCGAGATGGGTGCTGGGATCTGAACTTTGAGTCTTCTGGAAGAGCAGTAAGTGCTTTTAGTCCTTTCTAGCCCCTTGGTTCTGCCCTTCTAAAATCTCTAATATGTAGACCTTTTTCTTCATACCTAGTTTAGGGGTGTGTGTGTGTGTGTTTGTGTGTTTGCCTGTGTAGCCTCTTTGATCTTCTGATTCCTTTTCCAGTCTCTGTTCTAACTCTACCAAAGTCAATCCTGATAGTGTGTTTTTAAGATTTAAATGCAGTTGTCATGTGACAAATAGAAGTCCTTAGTAGCTTTGTCTTGTACTTAGGATGCATGGTAACCTCTATTCTTGCTTTTGCCTCCTCTGGTTTTCTAGTTAAGCTCAGTCTATCCTATTGCAGTATGTTCTCTTCTACCCAACATTGTTTGTCTTATTGACCATACCAAATTGCTTGGTCTGGTATGTTGTGTCAATTCTGTTGTACCATCATACACTCTTTTTGTGCTCTGTTTACTTGTTCAGCCTGGCAGATTCCCATTTTTTTAATTTCTATTTGAAGACCATATCTTTATCTTATGCAAATCTCTTTTCAGGTAATACTCTGATGTTTAACATATGGCTAGTTTTTCCATGTGTAGTTTACCTTTCCTTTAACAGTTGCTGGATCCTACTTCCTCTGTTGTGATTTACTCATTTTGTTCTTATTTATGCTTACATATTTCATCATTTACTTCTAGGAAACAAAACCTGTGGGGTATGTGTGTGCATTCCCAGAGTGTATTTTAGTATTCCTTACCTTTGGGAAATACTTGAATTCTGGAACTTAAAACTATTCATTTCACCTAAAATTACTATTAAAATGAAATCCTATTAAAACTTAAGTTTAGACCTATCAATAAATGCTCAGTATATAAGCAGAAAAGAGTTAAAGGCCAAATTAATGATGTATACCTGAAGAAAGACAATGAGTTTGGGTTGACGGTCATGGGCTGTATCATTCTGAAGCAAGCTTTGGAGTCTGTGGAGCTCGGTGACAGATTGACTTTGGCATTGGTGCTTGAGGTTCAGTGGATTTCTTAGTGCTTGACTTTGAAAATCTCTTAAGCCTTTTTCATGTGGCTGATGCATTACTTGTATTGAGACAGAGTTAGTCTTCTCTATTAACGTGTCTGAAGAGGAAAATTCACTCTTATGGAATGGGGAGTCCCAGTGGTACAGTTTGTACTCTAATTCTTAACATAATCAGTATACCAGAAAGTGCATGATTTGACCTACCATAATAGTGTACAGAAAGTTCTTTGTTGTTTATATGAGAGTGCTGTTCTGTGCAGATAGAGTACATTCATTTGCTACTGAGCATCATCTTAGGCTGAATTGTGAATAACTCCCTTATAATAGTTGGCACTATGTTACCTAACTCCTGCCATCTCCAAGTTGGAGGGGTCCTTCTGTCATGACCTTGAGGGTGAGACACTTCTTTCTAGAAGGTCCTAATTTTCTTCAGCACTTTCCAGTAAGTTGTGTGAATTTCAGTTGTGTTGTCTCACTGTTTTCTTTACCAGTGGCCAGTTGTCCTCTAGGCAGTTGTTAAAACCATTCTTGGTCTATATTATATATCAGTAGCAATTTACATAATTGTCAATTATTTTTTCCTGCATTCTATTAAATTTCCTTCTAATATTATGAAAACAGGATAGTTGAAAAGGCTATTTCATCGCTAATTTTTAAATTTTAGATATAGGTTATCAGTCTTAGTAAGGAAATTATAGGCATGACCAAGTTGGTGTAAACATGGTTTTGCCATAGAAAAGGCAGGAGTGGAAGTTGGAAGACTTGGAGTCTAGAAAAATGGGACCGAAAGGGTGGGCCAGAGGGAGAGTGTGAGCACTGGCTGTCCTCCCCTTCATGCTGCACTCTACCTTACAGTGGCCTGGAGGTTCTGTGGACTTCTCCTGTGACAGAAGACTGTGCTTAGAAGACAAGTTCTTTCCTTCTGTCCCATTCTTTCTTTAATTTCTTGTTTAGTTTTTGCTGCTGATAGTTTTCCACTGCAGTCAAATAGAAACTGTGATAACGTCTTGTTCACTCATCTTGAGAATTGTTTTTTGGTTTAGGAATGATTATATTGAGTGATAAGAATTATATTTGCTTTTGGATGGTATCTTTTATTTCACTGTTTTCTCTTTTTCTCCTTATGCAGTATAGCCATCAGAAATGGATATTGACTTTTATTTTCTTTTTTGCTTCTAATGGATGGTTTTATTGTTTTTCTTCTTTAATCCATTAGTGAACAACTTTTATTGGTAGATGCTTATAAAGCTCTTAATATTTTGGAGAGAAATCTAGTTATGATGTATTCTTTTGTCCTAGTGCTTTCCTCACAAACACTAAAATTTAAGGAGTTCAAGTTTTTATTTTTAAAATTAATTATAAAATTATGTAAATTGTCAGTTGTTCACACATGTTGCTTTCAAATGTATTTCACTTGTGGCTGAGCAATTGAATTTAGCATTAGCTAATAAAGTAAAATGTTGGGAGCTATTACATGACAGGTTTATTAACACCTAGATGTTCTGCTTCTATCTCCTAAGTTTCAAGGTGAATTTGACAAGTTGCTTACTTTAAAGACGATTGTTATTGACAGCTCTTTTGACCGTATCTCAGCACTTCAGCTAGGACTTGGAACTTATTTGCCTTTAAATCTTTTTGAGCCTCTGTTACCTGCCTGTTGAGCTAAGCTTTCTGTGATAGATTTGAACAAAACCCAGGATGTCTGAACTTACTAGCTTTTTGAACTTATTAGCTTTTGTCTTATTAGGAAAAATATTTAATCACAAAATCACATATGATGGTACTTAACAGAAAGGATTATGATGCTATGTTAGAGAAACCTCCTAATCCAGAAGTTACTTGAAGAAATTGTAATTGACCTATGGCTTGAGGTAAAGAAGGAGTTTAAGAGTGCTTTAAATGGAGGGGAAGTAACATGCACAAGGTGCTGTCAGGGAAAGAGGTGTTTAGGGGACTGAAGGAAGGAGTGTGGCTGAAGGATGCATGTGCAGGATGAAGCTGCCAAGATGGAGAGAGGACATATTATGTAGGGTTTTTAGCAGCCACAGTAGAATTCCTGAATATAAGGAGAGAATAAATCAAGTATTGCAAGTGAGTATCTCAGACAGCTTTTTGTTTTGCCATGTACCTGGACTTCCAGTGAGACCAAAGTAGATGTGTGAAGACTATTGTGGGGCTATTACAGGCGTGGTGGTAGCCTGGATCACAGAGTAACGCTGTTAAACATAGACAATGTTAAGAAATATTTAGGGGCAAAATGAGAACAGTTTATTTTGAGTTTCATTTAGATTACAAGAGAAGTTGCTATTTGCTAGGATGAAGACGGACAAAAAAGTGAGTTTTAGGGACAGCACCCACTGTTCTAGCTTGGATTGTTCAGAATAGCTTCACTATTGTAGGGCTTGAATTAGAAATAAGAATTTTCCTTTTGTTAAATGAATTAATTTTATTTTTACATACTACCTTTGAGTTCATATCACATGAATTTTCTAAAAGTTAATCACATTTTCTGAAAGACTTTTTAATTTTTGTAGATCTTCTAAAGCTGTTGGTCTGTGAAAGGAGACTGATTCAGGAATTTTATTCTTTCCCTGTGCCCTATGGCTCAGGCCTTGAAGGAGTACTTTTACCTGGAGCCTGCTCAGCTGCAGCTCTGTGGGAGGCATGTGGGTAGAGAAGAAACTAAGGAGGCCACTGCCAATTTGAATGTGGGATGTCCTGGAAGTTTGAAGTTGTTCAGTCTAATTCTGGAGACTTCTGTGTTGAACAGTTTTTAAGCTGGCTAGGAACAAACACAGGTTCTGTGTGAATAGCATCTCCTAATGTCTACTTCTTCAGGGACCCACGTGGACTAAGAGCTGTTGTCCCCAGGGATTTCCAAGCAACACAGGAAGAATCTAGGAGTTATAATCTTTAATGGTGACCTTAGAAATTGAAGTTTGGTGCAAATATGAGTACTATTGTAGACACATGGACAATAAAGTGTTGGCACTGGGCTAGAGAGGAGAGAGAAGGCACAGTTTTCTGCCAATTTTGCCTTTTAAGAAGTAGGCCTTGTCTTAAGAGTGGTTTGGTGCCCCATGCAGTTTTGCAGGTTTCCCCAGAAATTGCTCCTGTTGTCCTGTTTAGGGAAGCTGAAAAGGTACAAAGTGCAGGTCCTAGTCCCAAAGGACAGTGATAATATAGCCTGAGTTATTAATGAGCTGTGTGTATGGTTGTGTGTGGAGAGTGGGTGATAATGAGAAAGAGAGCAGGAAGAGGATGATGGAACCAAATTCAGGACTTTGCTGGACTTTCAACCAAGGGTCCTCTCATCCATTCTTCTAGTAATCATGTATGTTTGGCAGAGACTTTCTGTCTTATGAGAAAAGGAGGTCCAAAGAGGTGGTATATGTTTACTGTCACCTAGCTAATGAAAGACACCATAGACTTCACTGATGGCATAGTCAGATGCTCTAGGTCAGTGTGTTTTCTCTTGCTGCAGGGGCTATGAAGAATAAGGAGATTATGATGAAATAATTTTTGGAAATGTTTTGTTAGACATTTCTGTCACAGAATTCAGGCCCTGTAAAGTGGTTGCTCATATTCCATTGAGAAGTTTTGACAAGATAGATAGGATATATTGTGGCTTGTATCCCTTACCATCCATTTCAGACTGACTCTAGATGGTAATGTATAATACTGGTTTGCAGAGGTTCAGTGTTATACCTGTGAGCCTTAGCAAACATGGTGGGCTTATTCAGCAGTTAGGTGAGGCAGTGCAGTGCTGGAAGCTGTTACTGGACTTAGTGGTTACATACTGTATCCAAAAAGTCAGGTTTGGCCACCTATCCTTTACAAGCCAACCAAAAGCCAATTTAATAATGAAAAGCAGAAAAAGATTTATTCAGTGTGGCACATTATGAAGGATGGACTTGGGGGAATGTCACTGGATCTCTATATCCCTCTATTAAGTTAGCTCTTTTAATTGGCTTAGCTCTTTTAATTTTAATTACTGAAGAAGGACAGGTAGCTTGTTGAGGCACAGGATATTAGCCCCTAGCTCTTTATGGAGACTCTACTACTTGTCATGAAGACAGAAACTTCCCTTGAAAGGACTAGCTCTCCTGTTTGAATGGACTCTTCCTTGGGGCTCAGTATTAGGCCCTCCATTTTTCTGAACCTTTGTGTGTGCTTATGTTTGTCCAGAGGAAGCTAGGAAGACTCTCAGCTGAAAGGGACAGTACACCCAACCAGCAACACTCCCTAGAATCTGAAGTCTGGGGCAGACAGTTTAGAGCTCAGTAGAATCTCCCTCTTGATCCAGGCTGGCAACTTGTCCTCAGGCTGACTGTCTCATGCTTAAAGCTATTACAGCTTTATGCATCACAGCTGCATTTGAAGAGAAGAATAAACAGTTTGGTCATTTTGGACTTAGCAAAAAGGCTGTTTTCTCAGCTGGCTTTGTCCATTTCTTAATCCACAGATAAAAATATTTCCTGGTAGACCCCCCTTTTTTTTGTTTACTAAATTAGGGTTATGTCATCACCCCTAGCTGTGGATAGGTGGGAAAGATTTGGTTGCATAGATGGATTATGATGTGACCTATTGGGCAGGCACAATAGTCTCTTTATCTTTGGTACAGTAACTTTGTATTTTTCATGTGTGTGTGCATGCATGAGCATATGTACATGTCTGTTTTCTTAACCATCTATTGAAGGACATCTGGATTTTTCTAATTTGTGACTATTTTGCACAAAGCTGGTATTAAAGTTTGTGTAGTTTTCTTTTTTTTTTGCAGTTTAAAAATTATGGTAAAGTATATATAACAAGTTACCATGTTAGCCATCTTGAAGTATAGTGGCATTTGGTACATTCGCATTGTTCTACAACCATCAGTCTCCTTCATATCCGGACCTCTTTTTATCTTGGAAACAGAAATTTTGCTCTCATAAAACTATGACTTTCTATCACTCTTACTTCAGTCCCGGGAGACCACTGGTTTACTTTGCAGCTCCTTAGCTTTGCCTTCTCTATGTACCTCACATGAGTAGCATCATGCAGCATTTGCCTTTCTTTGACAAGATTACATTGTAGCCTTTTGTGTGAACATAACCTTCATTTCTGAGATAAATGTGCAGGAGTTGGATTCTGTGACAGTTGCATGTTTAGTTGTTTTTTTTTTTTTAGAAATCAAACTTTTCCCAGGGTGGCAGTGCTGTTTAACATTCTCTCTAGCATTGTTTAGGTCTAGGTATCTGCAGAGTTGAGTTTTTGCAGAGGTGACTCTCACCATTATGGATTGTTCCTCCTTTAGAGAATGGTCATGCTGGCTTATTTGGAAGGTAATGGTATAACAAGTCTCAGCCTTGACTGCATTCGTGTTCACTGGGATGGATTTGAAGAGAAGATTGAGATCTCTCTCAAAAAAGTAGAGCTGGGGCAGAAAACCCAGTTGTTGAGAATGTGGCCCTGCTGGTAATAAAGTGAAATGGCATTGCCACTCTAGAAAAGGTGTTTTCTTAAGAAAATGAACCACATATACCTCGTGTAATGCAGCAGTTACGTTCTGGCCAGTTCCAACCAGTTGGTTGCAAAATCCAGGGAGGGGCTCTGCACAGCACAGGTTGAGTAGCCATGATCTGAAAAGCCAGCATGATGTCCAAAAAGGCTCAGATGTCAGAGTGTTTGGAGTAAGCCTTTTTAGATCAGGGAAACACAGCCAGAGCATTTCAAAACCTGATGAACTGAGAGCTGAAACATTTGTGGTCCCAATTATTTAGGATAAGAAACACTCGATTTACCACTCACTAAATTAGAACTTTTACTTTTAAAAAAGGCTGAAAAGAGTTTTAATTAGTCTTCATCAGTTGGGAATCATTGCATTGTTAAATCTTGGCCATTTGCAAAATAGTTTCAGCGTATATGCGGTACTAAATAAGTGAAAGTTTCCTGCCCTCTCATTCCCCCATCTCTTCTTCCCTTGGTCCTAGGTCCATGTTTTTGTCTCCTCTCTGCAGTTTAACCCCATTGATTTACTTTCTCTCCCCTTTTCATTGAACCCTCTTGTTCTCCTTCTCACCTTCATCCTTGCCCTCTTTCCATGGATCCCCTTCAAATCGCTGGTTGTAGTTTTCTCTGTTCTCTGTTGTGGAATTAGAACTTTTTCTAGGCTTCCTCTTTCCAGATAAAAATATTTACTCAGCATCTAAAACACATTGCCTTCTCATGCCGCCTATGCTTATCCCACTCTCTGGGCAGATATGAGCTTCTTCCACTGATAATTCTTACTTAGGAAGGTGGCACTAGAAAACAAGAATTAAGTGGGAGAATTTTAAAGTGTCATGTACTATTATTTCTTTTTTAAAATTAAATTTTATTTTTATTTTTTATTTCACAGAGAAGAAGAAGAGCGTCTGAGAAATAAAATTCGAGCTGACCATGAGAAGGCACTGGAAGAAGCAAAAGAAAAATTAAGAAAGTCAAGAGAGGAAATCCGTGCAGAAATTCAGACAGAGAAAAATAAAGTAGCCCAAGCAATGAAGATAAAAGAGATCAGGGCACTGCCACCTGTCCCTGTCCCACAGCGTGTAGGGGTCAGTGGTGGAGACCCAGAAGATGCAGAGATCAGGAAGAAAAGAGAAAAAATTAAAGAGGTAATAAGCCGAGGTTGGTGATACGGAGTGGTTGTAGATACCTGTCTGGCTGGATATTATGTGTTGCTGTATGTTCATTGTGTTTGTTCTTCAGTGTAGTTGTAATTCAGTTTCCAGGTTGACAAAAGGATTGGCACTCTGGTTTTCTTCTTTATTGATTATAATATAAGTTTTTGAAATTAAAAATCTGATTCAAGTTTGTTTAGATGGTTACTTTACCTTCACCATGCTAAAAATCTTTCAAAACACAGGGCTTTATAATAAAGTAGAATCCATGTGTAAGTTTATTGAATAAGTAATTTAAAATATTCAGTTTGAAGGAGCTCTACCAGATGCTATGAATATCCAGCCATAGACAATGTTTCAAACAGTTTGTGCTGTATGAGCCATGTTTTAAGGAACTGTTCTGGTATTAGGACCGTATTCCTTCCAAAGATTCTTCATGGATTTGGGTATAGAAAAAGATCTCAAAATTATTTAAATTTATTTGTCCTTAGAAGTCTTTCAAGTTGTAATTCTAGGAATTACAGATTAAGAAAATACCAAGTGTAGTGAATTTGAGTTAAACTGTGTTAATGAGAGCTCCTGATAATTTTGAGTAGAGTTTACAATTACACTGCTTGTGAAAAGAAGCTTCATTGGGTGTAACAACATCAACAAGAATAAATTTTCATAGTCTAGTAATGGATATATATTTAATGTATTTTAAATTTGGTCTGGCAGTTTTTATCCTGGTGGGTCTTCCTTCCTCAAGGAAGCCTCTCTGGAAACACCCTACAGACATAGACAGAATTGTTTCCTAAGTGGTTCCATATCCCATCAAATTCATGTTCCATCTTGATGACCATCACACTTGGCCTTAGTATTATAAGCCTTGACCTTAATTAGTCAAAATGGAGCCACATTCTAATTTTTGTCTGTTGTCTGGAGTCTGTTTTTATACATGGGCTGCTCTTTATGCTTTATTTGGGAGTTTGGAGGAGATACTGACAGCTCTTTGTTGGGATACCTTACTTGCCCATTTTTAGATGCCATTATAATATCTTGAAATATTTTCTCATATATATAGTAATTTAGATCGATAATCATGTGCATTTGTGGGACCCCAAGACAAGGCTCCGACTCAGTGGTTTGCTAGATTCTGTCGAGGTTAGTGTTAGGAATGCATCTGGGTTTAGTTTGCTGAACTTTATCCTGTTCCTCTACTACGCTTGCTTTGGTTTACTATTTCTAGTGACTTTTTTTGTAGATGACTTAGGTTTTCCTTCTACATAATCATCCCCTTTTAAAATAGCACTTTTCCTTTTTCCTTATTTCTGTTTCTTAGCTTACTGCACAGGCTAGACCTTTTATTAAATATTTTTTGAAAGAAATGATGAGAACTGATGACTTGATTTGTCGGTCACTTTAGAGCTTAGGTGTTTAGACATGTTGGGTTAGTTTAGAATTTTTCAGGATGACTTGTTAAGTTGAAGATATTTCCTTGTAGTTACAGTTTAAGAGTTTGTGTCATGAATGTGTTGAATTTTGTGAAATTCTCTGTTTATATTTTTGTCTAGATAATTGATTTTTTTCCCTTTTTTATTATATGATGAATTGTATTTACTGTTTTCTAAATGTTAATTCATCTTATATGTCTGGGTGAAACTGCATATAGACCTGGCTCATAAAACAAGTTTTGAAGTGCTTTAATGAATGCTATGTTGTTAGATGATACACTGTGGTTTACTGTTGTATTAAATGCTGTTATGTAGCTCAGAGCTGCATAGATTGCAAAAATCTCAGCTCACACTAGCTGATACAAAATAATTATTAGTTGAATGGCTTTGGACAAGGGCGTTAGGTATGGCTAATTCTAAGTCTGTAGTAAGCATTTGTCTCCATCTCTTTCCTTTTGTTATTTAGTTTTTCTTTGTTGGGAGAGAGTTAGCCATTATCATTGTTAGGATTAAATTATGTTTCATAAACTCTGAGATCATAAAATGAGATAGTCTCCTTCCTCCTAATGTCTGTACTAATATGAATACAAAGAAGGACTTGCTTATTCTACTTGATCCATACAACCACCCAGTCACTGTGACTAAAGCAAGGATTGGCAAATTGCAACCTGTGGCCTCAAGTTTTTTATTTGCCTATTTTTGAAAAACCAATTTTAGTTGGCATACAGAGATGGCCATCTGGTCGCATATTATCTAGGACTGCTTTAGTGCTTCTACAACTCTTTAAATCTTCTGGACTGTGATCTAAAGATAAGAGATTTTGTAGTCAGGCTGAATTAGTTAGTGGTAGAAGCAGGGCCCCTTGATTGACAACTCAGTCACTATCAAAGTGAAAAAAGAGGAGCCGTGCCCAAAGTATTGACAGTTTATAAAATGGAAGAATGCCAAAGAGCTACCTTTCTTTCCCCAAGTAACTTTTTAATCACAGCTATTTTTTTTGTTGTATAGATTGAAATTAAATGTTGGTGTGTGTCTTTTTACACTGAAACAAGTGTTAACTGAATAATATGCTAATGTAGGAAACATCGCAGAATGGGTAAGGGTATATAATAACCCAAAGTATAATAGTCTGTGGATAGCTTCAAATAGTATATTATACTTTTTCTCTCCTCAGATGATGAAACATGCCTGGGATAATTACAGAACATATGGATGGGGACATAATGAGCTCAGACCCATTGCAAGGAAAGGGCACTCCACTAATATATTTGGTAAGGTAATTTTGTTGAATTAAGGTTTTTCTTTTTTCTTCCTTTATCTTTGAAAATGAGATCTGGCTTTTTAAAGTACTCTTTATGATCTCTATTTCTGTGCAATTATAATTTGAACTTTTTGTTTTGGTGTGTCAAGATTTTGCATTGGAATACATAGCTTTATGTTAGATGTTCTATTTATATAAGTGCTTCATACATCTAAATATTTTGAAGCTCTTTTCTGTTTCTGTTGTTGTTTAATGTCATGAAAGGTAGGTATCTATTTGTGATTTTTTTTTCCTTCAAGACAGTATCATTTGTGATACTCATAAAGGAAAAGGGAACAGTTTAGAGAGTCTAGTGTGCGAATAGAAGTTTATTATGTAGTACACCAAACGTGATTTGATTGATAATTGAGTGGTAAATGTTGTGCATTGATAGTTCCTCTGTGTGTGTGTGTGTGTTTGTGTGTGTGTGTGTGTGTGTATGTATGTGTGTTGAGAAAGGGTGTGAATAGTTCTGAAGAAGGACTGTATCATGGAATAGAGGTCTGAGGAAGGGCGGTATCATTCTTGAGCTTATTCATTATTCCAACTAATTGACTAGCAAGTTTTATTAAACCTAGAATTAGTCTTAGAAATTGTCAAAGTTGTTCCTTGTGGTCAACACTCCTTCTTCCTCTTGTTTTGACTGATGATATGTTCACTATCTTGTTAGCATATATAGGTGAATGCAGGACCACATGCTGAAGGCACATATACAGTTCATAAGCAGTGCAGTTTCTCTCTATTATTTACAGTATGCTGTAGTGATAATTCAAATAACAGTATTTTTACTTGTGAGGAATTGTTTTTCTAATGTAAAGAATTAAGATTTTCTAATGTGTCAATTTTTTCTATTATTTCTCAGAGTGTGTGTGTGCATGTCAAAAAAAGAATGTCTTAAAAAATAAATTGTCCTGGGTTTGAGAGTTGTGGGAGAAGAAAAAGATTTCCTTTGGGTAGCTAATCAGTGTCTACCAAGTTTTTCATAATATATTTCATTTAGCTGGTATCATTTAATGAAACAGAGTATATTTCCTCTGCAAAAGTTTTATAGATAAAGAGATCCTATTGCTTTGTAGATGTCACAAATGATGGTCCACTAAGAGACATTATATTTAATTGTCAGTTAAATTAGGTCATCTTCCTGTTGACTTTCCTTTATATTGAGCACAGTGATAGACAATGAGCCTTAGTTTTAAAGGATTTGAGGGTATATATTGAAAATAAGAAGTGGATGTAAATTTTCTATGTTAAATTAAAAATGGTGTCTGTGTGCCTGTGTGTGTCCGTGTACATGTATGAGCTCTATGGCACTCTGTGGAGAACCCCCTGCCCCCAGGGGGTGTGGAGGTCAGTTACCTTCTTCCACCATGGAATTCCAGGACTTGTTGAGCAAGTGCCTTTACCTGCTGAGCTTCGTCTCTAGTCCTAACTTTTCACTTTTTGCCAGTTGTGTTTTGCAGTTCATCTCATTCTTACCATGCACCAAGTAGATTCTGGTCCTAATCCTGCTTTTAAATTTTTTTTTCAAATTCTAAATTAAAATGTAATCACATGATTTCCCTCTTTCCTTTTCTCCCTCCAACTTAGTCCTTTTAAAAATAAAAAAATATTTTAGCTCATAGAGAATATACCTATGAGAAGAAGGTTGTTGTGGAATGATAGATGAAGCCCAAATACAGTCTGGGATTTTTAGTAGTCAAAATTAGGTATTGATAATGGTTTATTAATTTTTTTGTTATTTTCCACACAAATAATTTGCTAAGGAGGAGTAGATCATTTATTATATACTTTGTCTAATATTCATAGACAGAAAACTTAAGTTCAGAATTGTTTCTAGTTTCTTTCTCTAATCTTTGTGCATCTCATGCTTCTAGAGAATATGATTTGACAACTTTTTACAACATTTTTCCTCTTTTGAAAAACAGACTGCTGAAGAGAAGAGAGGCAGCTCTCACCATCTTATTTTCCATTCCAAATCCATTATTACTTTATAGAATTAAAATCTTAGAGCAAGTTGGGCAGTAGTGGTACATGCCTTTAGTCCCAGTACTTGGGAGGTAGAGGCAGACGAATCTTTGTAAGTTCAAGGCCAGCCTGGTCTACAGAGTGGGTTCCAGGACAGCCAGAGTTACAATAGAGAAACCCTGTCTCGAAAAACAAAACAACAAACAAAACAAAACAATCTTAGAGCAAACAAACAAACAAAATGAAAACAGTTTTCTTAAATGTGTCCTCTGTTACTGTAGGTGGTATGGATAGGTTTAGTACTTTTACTCGAAGTGTTACAGGTTGCAGGAGTTAAAACAAGCATATCTTTCTTTTCCTTTAGCTTTTATTGTAAATCGTTCTTTGATATGATAACTGAAATCAGTGTTGCCCTGTCTTCAGTCTAGTTAGTCCTTGCCACCAGAGCACTCCACAGATGACAGTGGCTTAAGCTAAAACAAATTTTAGTCATCTCAGTGGAGTCCTGGTATAGATCTGATTCAGCTCAGCCTTTCCCTACCTCTTTCCTTTGTATGCTGGCTTCTTAGCAGGATAGACTTCAGCAGTTCGACGTTTCATGTCTACATACTACTACATTTGGAGAATTGGAGAAGTGCTCGGGCTTCATAGAAATAAGATAGAAAGAATCATAGTTTGTTTTCTCTAACAGATGGGATATAGTCATGTGTCTTATCCTTTTTGGGCCTGCTGCCGCTAGAGACCAGTAGAAGGGGGTGCTGCTGGACATAGCTTAGCACTGATCCTAGTTATCTAGACACGATTAATAGAATGATCCATTGATTTTCTGAGACAAAGTCTTGTTTGCTTATGTTGATATGTAATTCATTATCCTCCCACTTCAGCTTCCCAAGTGCTGGAGGTTTGTGCCACCGGAATTGGCCAGCATGGGTGCTTTTTATTTAGATATTCTGGAGAATTGTGGAGTTATGTTAGAGAGAGATCTTTTTGCATTTAAAAAGAGGAAATTTGATTTAGCAAAGACTATTTGATTTTGCAATGCTTTTTAAAGGCTGCTTTTGACTTTGTGTATGTATATGTACACATAGAGTTTTTTTTTCTGATTTAACTGGGTTTTGACTTGCTAATATTTAATTATTTTTGCTTTCATGTTCATGGGGGATATTTTCTCTTTCCTTCCTCCCTTCCTCCCTTCCTTTCTCGAAACAGGATCTTGCAATATAGCCAGTCCTGGCTGGTCTAAAATTCACCATTAGACTTCAACCCGAGTGCTGGGATTAAAAGTGTGCACCACCACATCCAATTGTGTATTTTTTTGGTACTGTGCTTTTGCCTTGTTTTGGTAGTTGGCTATTGCTAGTTTCAGAATTATTTGTGAAGCTCTTTGTTCTTCTGTAAGACAGTGTTTAGGATTGTCTTAGTTAGGGTTTTATTGCTGTAAAGAGACAGCATGGCCCTGGCGACTTTTATAAAGGAAAACATTTAATTGGGGCCGGCTTGCAGTTCAGAGGTTTAGTCCATTATTGTCATTGTGGGAAGCTCAGTGGCTCACAGGACATGGTGCTGAAGAGGTAGCCAAGATTTCTGTATCTGGAATCGACAGATAGCAGGAAGTGAGAGTGAACCACGGGGTGTGGCTTGAACTTCTGAAAAAACCTCAGAAGCCTCCTCCAGTGACACACTTCCTCCAACAAGGCCACACTTACTAATAGTGCCTCTCTCTGTGGGCCTGTGGGGCCATTTCCATTTTAACCACCACAGGGGTTCTTTTATTTTCTTCTGAATGTTTCATATAATTTGCCAGTGAAACTATAAAACCTGGAAAAATTTTTTTTCTTGAAGGGTTTTAAAAATAATGTCAGTTTTTCTAAGTACAAGGACTATTCCTTTTAACTGTTTCAACTTTGATAATCAACCTCTCTCTCTCTCTCTCCATCTCTTTCTGTCTCTGTGTGTTTGTGTACACATTCAGGCATACTCACACTGGAAATGGAACTCAGGGCCTTGACTAAGTTTGTTAAGTACTCTCTTTGCTAAGCTCCATCCCTGAAGTACAATCCTAATTATTGATTTGAAATCTCTCTAATGTTAGTATTTAGTGCTATCCATTTCCTGCCAGCTGCTAAATTTAACTTATCCTGGGATTTTTGTTGTATTTTCGTTTAATTAAAACATTCATACCTCAATCCAGAATTCATATATTGATTTAAATGTCCAAAATCTGAACAATCCACTTGATGTTAAACCTCCCGTATAGTCTACCGTTTGACTCTGACTGTATCCATGACGCTAGTGAGATCAGGTGGTAGTTTTATTTTTCTAAGTAAATCTGTTTTTTCAATCAATGGTGTATAATATTTATGAATTGAGTTGTCTCTTTGTATTATTGACATTTGTATAGAGTAGAACTGACAGCCTTAACACTGAAGTAAAATTTATTTTTTGAAAGTTGCAGAATGTGTGGTATTTTATAGTAAGTGGCTCCTTGGATATTTAATCATATATTTTAACAGAAGTTTTGAAATTTATTGTGAAAATAATGTAGGACTTTTAGAATTTTCTTAATTTTCTTCATTTGTTGCACAAACTTTCTAGTTTGATTTTTTTTTTTTTTTAAATTTCTTTCCTTCTGAAAAACTAGGTTAGGGATAGATTTACCATATGATTCTTTTTCATAGAACCATCTCTCAAATTAGTCATTTTGATACTTTTTTTCATTTCTAATTTATTTCTGACTTTAGCTTTCCTACTTCTACTTTATTGCTCATGTTTGTTAGACCTTTTCTTTCTTAGTGTTGAGTTCATTTACTTTGATTTGTTATTATTAAATAGTGCAGAAATTTAAAGTTTTTCTCAGAACCTTTTGACATTCTCATAAATTTAAAAGCTGTTATATATCCCCCTGCCCCCTTTGTTTTATTGAAGTAGGATTTCTCTTTGTAGCCCTGGCTATTTTGGAACCTGCTTTGTAGACCAGGCTGGCCTTGAACTCACAGAGATCCACTTTCTTCTGCCTCCTGAGTGTTGGGACTAAAGGCATGTGCTACCATACTAAGCTGTTTTATATATTTCTATACCGTCATTTTTTTGCTTTGACCCTTGGGTAATTTTAGTCTTTTCCATTTTTCCTCCCAGGTGAAGTCTTGTGTTATATAGCTAAACAGACATAGTTGTGACCAATAATTTCAGCTTAACTTATTTATTCCTTAGCTCTTAGCTTATAGTACAGACTTGTTCTGTGTAACTAACTAGGATGGTTCAGTACAGAGGAGGTAGTACTCTAGAACAATGTGTAGCTGTAGACAAAGAAATGACCAACAGCCTAGGAGTATAGCTGCCTGCAACAACAGAGTAGGAACAAAAGAGTACTATCAGGCTTTGAATGAATTCATAAAAATTTGGAATAAAGTACTAAAATTTATCTTTTTAGATGTAATCAAACAATTATATGAAAGACAAGAATACATGAGTGATTAAGTGGCCTGATAAAGCTTTTATCTTAAAAAGCTGAGGATCAAGAAAAATAAATTAAAATTTTGTGTGTAGTAACTAAAAATGGACATTCTGGATGATATTGACATGAACTGAATTCAGAGAAGACCAAGTAATTGTTATCAGGGTGTTGTATACTTGTTTAATTAATGGAAAGATAGATTTCCTGAACTTTCCCTGTTTTCTGAACACTTTTTTTAAGGTCAGGATCATCATTTTTATTTTTCTAAATTATGTATAGTTTATTTCATGACTTATTTCATGGCTTCTCTATAATTTACCTGTTTTTTTTTTTTTTATTACTAAAGAGTATTAACATTTCTCTGATTTTATAGCCTTGTGAATTTAATATACATATATATATTCCCCCTTTTCTATGAATTTGGAACACAAGTGCATGGCTTAGGTTGTGACTTAGTCTGTCATCTTGAATAGCTGTCCCCCTTTCTTGATTCAACACCACACTCTCTTAGACTTTTCATATTTTAGTTAAGTATATTTATCTTATATTCTGATCAGGACAGAAAAACAAGGAGAAGTATACTCTTAGTTTTCTATTACTTTTTTATTTTATTTTTTTTATTTTATTTTATTTTATTTTATTTTATTTTATTTTATTTATTTTTCTATTAGCTCCTCAAACCTTATCTTTTGTAAACTATATCAATTGGTTGCTATTACCTGATCTAATAGAAAAGTGAACAATGACATTCTTTTTTGGTCCTTATAATCTTTGATTTACTTTTGATATATACAAAACTAAAAATAGACCTTATATGAAGGGGATGTTTTTAACCACAGCTATTTTTTTCTCTTAAATACAGGAAGCTCACAGATGGGTGCCACCATAGTAGATGCTTTGGATACCCTTTATATCATGGGGCTTCATGATGAATTCATGGATGGGCAAAGATGGATTGAAGACAACCTTGATTTCAGTGTGGTATGTATACTTTGGCAATTCATCTAATCTCTTAGGCTAACTATGAAAGGACAATTTTAATGCTCTGGTCTGAATATTTATATCCTCCCAAATTCACGTAGAAACCTAATCACTAATGTGCTGGAACTAGAAAGAGTCTTTGGGAAGTAATCAGTTCATCAGGACAGATCCATTATGAATACAATTAGTTCCCTTATAACGTAGTTCTCAGAGAACTACTTTGCCCCATATATGAGAGGTCACAGAAGTACCATTATGAACCAGTTGAGTGGTGTTCATGAATCTGCTGGTGCTGTCCTGGACTTCCCAGATTACAGGAAGGTGAGCAATGCATGTTGTTAGTTATCAGCTGCATATGGTGTATGCTGTTTTGTTATAGCAGACCTCATGGTCAGAGATGCCCATCATGGTGCTATGAGCATGGTCTCAGCAGTTTGTTGAACCCATGCTAAATCCTCATTCTTCTTTTGGGATTATCATTTGTTTTGTAATTTTTGTATAAATACTCATCTTTTCTTACTATCTTTTCATATTTCTTGCAATTATCATTTAAGGCAGTGTCTTAGCAAGTTAAGGGCATAATAAGAGAGGGAGAAACAATGAACTAAAGCCTAAGAAACTAATAAACTACTTTATTAATACTTGTTTATAACATTTATAATAATAGTGATAGGATAATAGAGTACATGTGATGAGAGTAAGTCATGGAAGAGAATTTCTAACTATTGAAGAATTCCTTTTTAATGTGACATTTCTGAGAAGATGGTCCAGGGAAGCCATGTACATGTAGATGTAAGGCTTACTGTTAATAGGATCATAGTTAGGATAGAATTAGAGATTTGAGAATATATTCTTTGCCTTTTAAAAGCATATCTAACATATTCTCTTGGTATGCTGTGTTGAAAATGTCTGTTAATCTAGCTGTGAAAAGGCAATCTGTCTTCCCACCTTGTTTTTCCACTGTGTTCTCTAATTCCACTATCATGTGAACTATTCTTCAAAGACTCAAAATGAGGGTTCATATTTGTATCAGCTTTGCAAGATTCTGTCATTACTTTAACCATATGCCTCTTCCATATTTCTTCTGTCTCTTCATTTAGAACTTCTCTTACCTTCTCTTTCTAGTAAGGGAACATAAGAATTTTACAAACAATTATATAGCTATTTTAAATTCAGTGACTAGACAAAAAGTTTGATAAGATGATACTTTTGTTCAGAGGCCTGTAAGAAGTGATAGAATGATTAACATAGCTACATGAGGGGACACAGTCAGCTACAGAGTAATAAGTATAAAGACTCAAGTAGTAGTATAAAAGCCTCAAGTTTGCCATTCTGGGATTAGCAAGCAGGCCATATGATCAGGTCAAACAAAGGAATCTTAAGATGTCAGAAAAGTTGTGAGGGATCTGAACATACTCAATCTTATTGGACATTTTACTCAAAGTGTAACCAATCAGAGGCTATTGGAAGTGATGTTACAGAGTAGGGACTTAAATGCTACTGCAAGATTTAAAATGCTCAGAATGTTGGGCACTGAATATGTTATTGAGGCTTAGGCCATAAGGCTTAGGTATGGGCCAGGATGCTGCCTTTTTTTTTTCTTTTAAGTCTTAGGGGCCTTGGGTAAAGTAGAGACAGACTGCGAATTTTTTCTCTTCAGATATGGCCAAAACTGTAATCAAAACAAAACAAAACAAAACACCAGAAAACAAACAAACCATAATTCATAGAGCCCCATTAAACTTGGAATATAGAGAGGAGGGCATGTATGAAAAAAAAAAAGAATGTGAAGACTGTTACTACAGTTCTGAAGAGGCTCTTCTTCCCTATGTTTACGGAATGTCTACTGCATATTCTGTTGTTTGCTGTATATTGGAAATACATGAATTAATATTAAATATTGCTTGCAGGGGTAGTAGTAGAATGAAGGATGCCTCAAGACTAACATGGAGTACTAACATGGAACGCCTCAGTTTCCTATTGGCCCAGTTCTTCTGTTACTCTTGCTCAGTTCTTTGTGTCTCTCTGCTATCCTTCTGGGAGGGTCAGTCAAGCATTGCTGGTAGCAGCAGAGATGTGCCTCAACTCCACAAATCTTCAGGACTCCTTTGACCTCATTTACAACGTTGCAGCCAATGTTACTGCCTGGGTGGCTGGATGTCTACAAAAGTACTGCATGTGGAGATGCTGGCCAGTGCTTGATGTTAGACAGAGTCTTCTTTGATAACTGATTGTTCTCCATTTATATCCAATCAAGGCTTCTCACTTGAACCGACAGCTTACCTACTTGTCCAGCCTAGAAGCCAGCTTGCTCTGGGAATCCCTTTCTCCCATCTCTACTTACTATTTGCTGAGATTACGTGAAAGGCTGCTATCCCTGTTTGGCATTTATGGGTGTGTTGGGAATCTGAACTGCAGTCTACATGCTTTCATGACAAATGCTTTACTTGCTGAGCCACTCCCCAGCCCTAGAACTTTCTTAACATCTAAGCCTAAATATAAGCATATAGACTCCCT
Source organism: Cricetomys ansorgei (assembly GCA_026225945.1). Classification (NCBI taxonomy): domain Eukaryota; kingdom Metazoa; phylum Chordata; class Mammalia; order Rodentia; family Nesomyidae; genus Cricetomys; species Cricetomys ansorgei. Next base: position 29,154,575 of record JAMJFZ010001038.1, read on the forward strand.
ATATAGAATATTTATCTATACCAGGCATCAGATCCCCTGGGCCAGGAGTTACTGTTGGGAGCAGCCATACAGGTACTGGGAATTGAACCCAGGTCCTTTGGAAGAGCAGCCAGTGCTCTTAACATCTATTTCTCCAGCCTCTGTTTAGTTTTTCTTTTTTAAAGGTTTAATCTATTGGCATCTATTATAAAATTTTTTTTACAATATTTGTATGTATATTCGTACTGCAGTGTGAATAAGACAGTTTATGGGAGTCTCTTTTTCCACCTTGAAATTCTACAAGATTGTCTTTATATTATATATGTAAATATTTGTGATAAATTTTCTTCAGTTTGTTTGCCTTTTAGTTTTGTTTATGATAATTTTCATTTAACAGAATTTTCAAATTCATAATTAATTTACTACAAAAAAAGTTTTGATTTTATTTGTACACATCTGTTTTCTTAAGTTTGCAAGTTGTCGCATTTTCTTCTGTGTTTTACTTTAAATTTTCTAAACATCTGTTTTTCATTTTGATATATATGTGCTGTGAACATTGACCTGGGTTTCTGACACAGGAGCTAATTTTCAACAATATTACTTTATTAGCCATAATTCTTCTAGTTTTTGGCATCTGTTAGGTTATTATGCACTAGCAAAATAATTAAAATTCATGAAAAGATATAGAAATAGAATTTATGCTATTACAAAATAAAAATAATGGAATCCTTAGCAAAGATGTTATTTTAGGATTTCAGATCCATTATTCAGGACGTGGAAGCCTTCAAGAACCAATAGTTGTCAATGATAGCATATACTGTAGTAGTATGCCTACAGGTTGGCTCAGCATGGAAGACAAGGAGGCATTCTCATAGATTAAAATTCTGCCAAACCTCAGCAGATGAAACCACTGTCCTGGCCAATGCCATACTCAGAGTGGAACCAGAAGTGTCTGAGCTCAGGTGTTTTATTCATTCAGAACTCCTCAGGTGCAGATCATAAGCAATCAAACATCCCCTACAGAAATATAACACCTGCAGACAACACAAAAGGCCAATGTTAATAAAAGTCCATACTTGATTTTTTTCAAGGTATTAATTACGAGCCAGGACAAGTCTCAGGGATTCAATACCCAGGCGGCTAGGCAGAGACTTTGCTCCATCCCGATTCTCCTCTCCTTCTCTTACTCCTCCTAGGTCCTTTAATCTTTCCCCCAAACCCTCTCTCCACAGACAGGCCTTCATTACAAAACAATGGTATCTCTGGGTCTATCAGCATACTCAGCTGGGGGTGATCAGAGAAGACTCTGAGTCACAGACCTTTGATTGTGTTTGGTCACCTTCAACTGTAAACAATTGGCCTTTTCAGGTGGAGATCAGAATGGCTACTCCATAGCATAGCACAGAGGTATAAATGCGTAGGAAGCAAAGCTGCAAGGCATCAGACTTCCCGCGCTGCAAGACATCTGGAAGCACTTTTCCCCCCAAAACAGCATACAAGAGTAAAATATCCCACAACAGGCCAAGGCCTATTGCGTCCCTTTTTCAAACAGTGCACAAAAACAGTTATTTTATACACAACTAAAAGTAAATTTCCACAGCAGATACTTCTGTAATTTCACAGGATTGGGCAGGGTGCATCAATTTTGGCAGTTAGGAGGCTGTGCTGATAGGAATAGAGGAACAGTGAACCAGCAAATAGGAGATGAGGTTATGGGGCATGAGCAATGGAAATGCAGAAAGTTAAAACAAAACACATTTTGTTTGTGAGAAACAATTGAAGTACTAAAAAAACTTTGAAAACTGTAAAGTATTATGTTGTATGTGAATATTTTCACTTTGTTTCCACAGAATTCGGAGGTGTCTGTGTTTGAAGTTAACATTCGATTTATTGGCGGCCTCCTTGCAGCATATTACCTGTCAGGAGAGGAAGTGAGTAGAGTCAAGTAATGCCGTGTTTGCGTGGTTGTGGGGAGTTGTGAATGGTAGTAAAGTGTAGCATTTTCCCAGCAGCATTCTGTTTTTCTAATTGTGTATTATTAAAATAATCTAAATATTTTCTTTTAATATAAATTTTAGAATGCATTTGCTGGCTTTTACAAAATTAAAGTTTTGGTTGGGTTTTATAAGAGAGCTTTCAATTTATGAACTTTCTGTTTTCACTTTTGGATTTTACTTAGGTTTTTGAAAAAATACTTTTATTTTTTTGTGTATGACTGTTATGGATGTATGTATTTCTGTACACCACCTACCTGGTACCTGTGGAGGCCAGAAGAGGCCATCACATCCCATGGACCTGAGTAAACAGACTGTTGTTAATTGCCATATGGGCGTTGGAAATTAAACCTGGGTCCTCTGGAATGCAGCCAGTGCTTTTAACTATGGAGTCATCTCTCTCGCCCCACTGTAGTTTTTAAAGGGTTTTATCTATTGGTATTTCTTAAGTGTCATAGGACAGTTCTCTCCTTTTACCTTGAAATTTTCTAGCTTCACTAATTAGTTCTGGTGGCTCTAAGTACAATAGATTCTTAGGGATGTTCTTTGTGAAGAATAATATTATTAGTAAAAAGAGTTGTCTTATTTTTCTCTGTAGAGGAGAGTTTTTGTTTTCTTGCCTTAATGTACTGTCTAAGATGATCATTATAAAGTAGGAATTGTTAGAATGGGCATCCTTTCCTGGCTCCTCCTGCTCTTAGGAAGAGAGCATTTAGTTTTACAATATTAAACATAATGGTAGCATTATTATTATTATTATTATTAGTAGTAGTAGTAGTACATACCCTTTATCATCATTCTCTCACAGTCCTTGTTTGCTATATTTTCCCCCCATTAATGGATGTTTTTATATCAAATTATTTCGGCATGTAATAAGATGATTCTGTTTCCTTTTTGTTTTTTAAATTACATCTATGTATTTGTTTATTTACTGCGTGTGTGTGCGCGCGCACATGTGTGGAGGTTAGGGGAGAACTTGGAGGAGGTCTTTGCTTTCCTTCTACCTTGTGGGTCCTGGAGATTGAAGTCAGGTAATCACCCTGGTGGCAAACATCTTTATCTCCTGTTTGGACATGTAGAGGCCTGAAGTTAGTGTTGAGTGTTTCCTTGATTGCCTTCCACCTTCTATATTGAGATAGGGTCTCTCAGTTGAGCTCCGAATTTGTAGATTTAGCTAGTCCAGCAAGACAGCTTGCCCCAGGGAATCTTGTACATACATTGGTATATAGGTAGGCTATCATGCCCATCTGGCTTTTTAAGTGGGTTCTGAGGATCCAAACTCCAGCCCTCACATTTGTACAAGTGTTTTTTGCCCTAACTAAGCCATTTCCCCAGCTCTTATCTTTAATACTTTGTGTGTGTCAGTTTGTGTATTTTACATAAACAATGCTGGCTTCTTTATATAAATTGTAACTCTTCTTTTTTCTGGCAAAGTTTGATTCTTTTCTGTAAAAGGTAAAATTTCCTTATGCAGAACTTAAGCTTTGATTTTTCCCCACCCTCATATTTTATAACAATATATTCAAATTATTTGGTAGATATAACATGATTGAAAAATGAAGTGTGTTTTATCTTTGCATAGAGCAGTATATGACTCTGTACTTATACAATGATATCTGACCAAATATGCATAGTTATTGATTTCATTTCATTGCTGGAAGACTGGTAATTAGAAGATAAAACAGTCTAAGGACGTTGCTTTAAACACTGTTGTAAGGAGGAAGTTTCAGGTCAAGTGGAAAGGTGAGGCCAAGAATGGTAATTCTGTTCTTCATCTTCCCAGGGAAAATCTAGTTCCAAAAAGCTTTCTGAAGAAGCCCACCTCTCCTGTTGACCTGAGAAGGAGCCAGGCTTCTTGGTTGGATGTAGGCTGAATCAGGATAGTGTTGAACAGCAAAAATTGCAGACTCAATCCAGAAGACTGAAAAATGTTTGGGGATCTTACGGGGACTAAGAACATGAGCTATAAACTCCAACTTTTTCTAGTTCTGAATGAAAACTTCTTTACAAGATTAAAATGGAAGTCCAGATCCAGGTTTCAGAGAGAAAACACCCAAATAACAGTCTCTCTGGTAGACAAGGGGGAGCTAGAATAGCACACCGAGAGATCCATACTCCCGTTGTGACCAAACTCATATCACTTTTGAAGCTCTATGCCAAGGTGGTGATATAAAATGAAGCTGTGACTAAAATACAGAGTTTTGTAAGCCCTAGTTGATAAAATCAAATCACTGTTTCTTCTACTCTGTCCTTTTCCTATGGAACTGTTCAGAGTCTCTTTCAAGGTGAAGGACAGGGCAGGAAGAAAGAATCAGAGAAAAGGCAGTAAGTGGGGCTACAGATTGGCTCTATCCACCTACCCTCACTTACTCTATAGAAAGAGCTCTCTTTCTCTCCCTTTGTTGGACATATGGGCCTTGGGGTGAAGGCCAGGCAGAGGCAAAGCAAAACAGCACAGCACATTCTGTTCTTCTTGCTTAAACCTTTGACCGCAAAGAACAAGGAAGTTGAGAAGACTGTCGGGGGACAGCATAGGCACATAAGCTAGTCTACGAGGGAGAGGCTCTTTCTTGTCCTACGTGCAAAATCTGCGGCAGACTTTCTCCAAGGTCATGAGAAAGAAAAGAACAGGAAACATGGAGTGGGATGCAGGGAGGGCACCTACAGCTGTGATGGGGCTTTATGGATTCTTTGTGAGTGTCAGTTGGGAACTGGATAGGAAATCATGGATAGTGTGAATTTTTTGAGAGAGTTAAGAGCTAGGATAATGAGGTCTTCACTGAAGGAGAGACTACTTTTTGTGCTATTTGGCTGATTGATTACAGTAGCTAAGATTATGTAGCATATTATCTAGTACCACTTTTGGGGATTTTGGGGATTCTCTCTATGACCATCCTTTCATCTATAATTTTATGTACAGCCAAGAAGAGCCCCTATGTGTTTGGACCAGAATTTGCTTATCCATATTTTCCTTTAGCATTTGACCCAATAAGGTGAAGAGTCAGTACAGAATTAGCTATCGGCATCAGCTTATTTTTATGGGAGGATCTAGTCACAGAGACATAGAGATTTCTAGTGCCTTGTTTTTTTAGACTTAAAAGAATAATTATGTGCATTTTTGTATATGTCTTTGTGTGGGTGTGTGCACATATGCTGGTGACCGTGTAAGCTGTAGTGTTGGATTCCCTGGAACTGGAGTTACAGGCCAGCATGTGCTGTCTGACATGAGAAGTGAAATGGGATCTCTGGAAAAGCAATATGCTTCATGTCTGTGGCCCCCTACTACCATTTTTATACAACTGTTAGGATATTTCGTTTGTCCTATCTGGTTTTTAATTTCTTTTTTAAAGTATATTTTAAAAATTATGGCTACTTTAAAAATATACCAGTGTTATATTTATCTCCATAATTGACTTATTATTTGTACTGTATGTGTGTGTATGTGTGTTAAATGTTGTATTAGAAACTACATCCATGGCATCTTGTGCGAGACAGTTTAACTGTGAGCTATATACCAGCTCTCTCACCCCAGCTAGATTTTATTTTATGTGTTTTGCCTGTATGTATGTATGTATGTATGTATGTGGACTATGCACATGCATGCCTGGTACCAAGGAGGTCAGAAAGAGGGTATTAGATCCCCTGGAACTGGAGTTACCATGGTTGTAATACGGTGTTGGAATGGAATCCAGGTCCTGTGCCTGAGCAACAAGTGCTATTAACTGCTAAGCCCTCTTTCCAGACCCATATACCAGCTCTTCTAAAAATTCTGGGACAAGTCACAATGTTGCCCAGCGGAACTAAAGTTTTCGTCTTTTGCCCAAGTGTTCTGAGTAGCTGGACTTGCAGGCTTGTACTGTCACTTAGCACAATTTATGGTATTTTTTGTTGTTGATGTTTTTTGAAAATAGCTGCTCTTCGTTCCTTTATATATAAATGTTTAATTTATTCTGTTCTGTTGTCAGTCACTGGATCGAACTTCACGTGTATATGAGAACCTTGTAATGGTATTCTCTCAATTCTTTTCTTTCTTTTGTTATCTTTCAGTTTTATGCTAAAATCCATAATATGTTGCTACAATTTTTACTTTTGATGTCAACTACATTGTAGAGCTATTCAATGTAAAGGGGAAGGCACTTTTTTATTGATCTTACTGGCAATGATTTTTGTTAGTCTTCATTTCTGTTTATAGATTCAGGTATTTTTTCCCTTTGTGTAATGAGCTTCCTATAGCATTTTAAAAGTCAATTTGCTGCTAGTGAATTTCTTGATTTTGTTAGTCTCAGTCTTTATTTCTTCCTTATTTTTGAAAGATTTTCTTTGGGCATAAATTTTAGGTTGTCAGAACTCCCTTTAGTACTTTGAAGATAGCTCTGAATCATCTTAGAAAGGATGGATTATGGTAAGAAATTTGTTTTAGTTTTTATCCTTCTGTATGCAGTGTTTTTCTCTTTTGCTATCGTTAAGATTTTCTGTTCATGTTTTGTTTTATATGAAGCATATGAGTGGTTTTACTTTTCTCTTGGTGGGTAGGCTAGGACTTCTTTATCTTACTTGATGCTTTCTGAGTCTCAGATGTATCTTTAACCACTTTGAAAATCTTCTTAATTACTATTTTAAAGCATGTTTTAGTATGTCTTTGCTTCTTTCCCCCTAGTGTTTCATTCCCACACAGATGAGACTGCCTAGTGTTGGCACTAATTGTTCTTTTTTATCCCACTCATTAGTTTTTTAAAAACTAAGATTTATTTATTTTTCAAAGAGTAGTTTTAGTTTAAACAAAGTTGAGAGGAAGGTACAAAGATTTCTCATATACCCTTTGTGTGTCCCCAGCCTTCTCCCTTACTGCTATCTTCCACCATGGTTTATTGGTTACAATTGATGAGTTTACACTGTCAAATCTTTATGTAGTAGCAGTTTATAGTAATGGCTCAAACTTAGTTGGGTTCTGTGGGTTTGGACAAATGCATAATGACATTTACTCCCCATTATAATATAATGCATACAGTGGTGTCTCTGCTGCTCTAGTTAGTTTTCTCTTGCTGTGATAAACAATATGACTAAAAGCAACTTGAGGAGGAAAGGACTTGTTTTTGTAATAGTTTGTAGGACACTTAAAGGAAGGTCAGGGCAGAAACTGAAGGCATAACTGAAGCAGAGGCCATGGAGGAACACTGCATACTGGCTTTCTCTCCATGGCTTGCTTAGCCTGCTTTCTTCTGTCACCCAGGACCACTTGCCTAGGGATGACACTACCCACAGAGAATGATCCCTCCCAAATCAATCAGCATAAGAAAAATGCCCTACAGACTTGTCTACTGGGTAATCTGATGGAAGTATCAATGAGAGGAAGAGCACAGAACTGTTTTAAGACTTTGAGTTCATATTTTTTCCAGGTTAGAGGTTATTATTATCTAGGAGTACTGTTTTATGTGTGTTTGATGTAATTGATTAATTTTCATTTTAATAGCAATGTGAACCAAAATTAATTTGAAACAACTTGTGAAAATGAATCTTCAGGTTTGAAGATTCCATATTAGACTCTCTGCAAAAAAGTTGAAGCAAAATGTTCAAATTTTGGTTGCTGTTGTCATGTATAAAACTAAAATGCTAAGGAAATATGTTGCAATCATCTACTTCCATTTTTGTAAGGTTGTAAGTCTTAAACTTCAAGAAGAAACAAGTAGAGGGAAGCACATGTGCATTGGAAATTGGGGTTTTGATTTCTTAACTGTGAACCTTACTTCCACAGTGGTATTTACCAAGCCCTTTACCTTGTGTACTTTGTTTCCTCATCTATAAAACTTGGCTCAAGAACTGGGTCTGTGGTCTTATCAGTGCAGTACATATATTCTCATTCTCTGTCTGTCTCTCTCTTTCTCTCTCTTTGTTTGTGTGTGTTAGATTTTCATCTCTGTGCCCCAAATTCCTGACATAAGCTAAGAGAGGAAAGATTTTCTTCTATTAATGCTTTTGGAGGTTTCAGTCCATCTTAGCAGGGAGGGCATGACAGAGTAGAAAGGAGGCAGTGAAAGGTAATGTAGGCCTCAATTGGGGCAAAATTGGGCTCTCAAGTACATGCGCCCTGTGACCTGCTCCCTCCATCTAGGCCTGACTTTCTGCCCTTCACCACAAGTGTGCCATCATATGAAGTCCATTCATTAGACCAGGCCTTTCTCCATGTAGTTGTCTCTGCAAGCATTTCATAGCTTTGCACAGGGGTGTGCGCCTCTCTCATTTTCAAAGTATGTCTTAAAACAATCAACTTGGTAACATTTACTAGCACAGTTTGTGAGGGTAGTGAAGAGTTTTACTTAGTTAACGTAAATTACAAATGGTCTCCTACGAGATTGTCCACTCAGGGGTAAGGACATGTTTTACTTTCCTGACATTTCTCATTCAGTTGAATTTCATTAATCTATTTGTGATCATTTTGATTTGAAAGTTCTAACCATACCCTTTTCTGTGAATTCAACAGTGAATCTGAAATGTGCTAAAAACAAATGCATCATAGAAAAATAATTTGAATTTGTTGTTATTTGATGCTGAATAAATGGTAGTAGGCGCCTTTCATGTGAGCCAGAGAGTTAGCTGTAACTGATAATGTAACAAAGTGCTTTTGTTGTATTAGAGGTGTATATGACTAGAATAAAGAACATTTACATATATCCCATTATCTGGTGTAGGGAGACACACGAAGATTACATGCTGTCCTAACAAAGTGTTGCTCTTTCCTGCTGGTTTGTTATTATCATAAAGATGAAGCTTTATTTTTCTCAGAAGAAGGCTTTTTCTATTAAATATTCACAAGTTAAGAAATTTTGATGATTTGTTATGCTTACTTGATATAGATATATGATACTTCTTTACAAGGTTGTATCTCTTCATTTTTTAATAGTATCAAAGTGCCTTCCTAGCTAAGGAAGTATAATTTATATGGAAAATGGTACCTGAAATCTGTCAGATAAAATAGAGAAATTTTTAGGTGGAGTTTAATGCACACTCACAGATAATAAAAACAAAAGAAATAACAGCAATAAAAATCCATCTTTACTAAAACATAAATATACTGAGTCGGTTTAGGGATATTTTCTTAGACAAATGAATAGCTTTTAAACCTAAAGTACTGTTAAGTAAAGTCATGAATAAAGAAAAAGAAATGTTAAAGCATTAATGTTTTCTGGTTCAAATATCAGAAGATATTTTGGAAAAAGTGGTCTTGCTCCAGAAATTGGTACAATTTTCATTGAAAATTTGACTTCTTCCTTATCTACAAATGTCCTGGTAATTAGGCAAAATATTCCACTAAGCTTTGCTGACTATCCTAGTTTGCTTTCTGTTGCTTATATATAGTTCATCAAGAGGGAAAGTATGGGCAGGAACTTGAGGCAGGAATCTGAAGCAGAGGCTATGGAGGAACACTGGCTTGTTCCTTCTAGGTTGCTCAGCCACCTTTATTATACAACTTAGGTCCACTTTCCCAGGAGTGGCACTGCAGGGCAGTGCCCTCCCACACCAATCATTAATCAAAATGTCTCACGGATTTGCCTATAAGACAATTGGATGGAGGCATTTTCTCAACTGAGGTTCTGTTTTCCCAGATGGCTTTTCACTTTTGTTAACTTGACAAAAAAACTGATGTAGTAAATATCTTTAAATATATTTTTCATTATTTTTCTCTTTAATGTGTTAGGCCATAAATTGTAGTGGAATATTTGAACTTATTCTCAAATATTGTAAGGCTATAAACATTTCTGTGTAGTAAAATTAACTTCAAAGCATCTGCTATATTTGGCAGTAGGAACTGCTAGAAAAAGGTCACCTTCCTTAGCTGTTAGAACATGCTTTCTGGGTGTGGGTTGCAGCTTTCTTGAATGCAGAAAGAATTGGAGAAGCGGTAATTGTCTACTCAATACCCTTGGGTGGAGCAGTTGATGTTCAAAAATACCTTGCCCACTGAGATCTTAATGTTAAAGTCATTTGATTATTTTATTGCTAATGGAGGAACTTTTTATTGTCTCCTTCCTCAGCCTAAGTACGGATGAGGAATACCTGCACCCCAGGCTTTGACTAACTTGCCCTCTAAGGGGCACCAAGTTGGCTGGCTAGAGGTTTGCAGTTGTTGTACTACAGAGGTTCTGTTCATTATGTAAATAAGGCCTTTGAGTCAGTAGGGCAGGGCTTTCAATTAATAAAATTCCTGAGAGACCATGTGCTGGGGGTCAGTCCATCATAGAATATGGTCCCTCTGCAAAGGTAGTTCAGGCTTTACACCTCAGAGACTATCTTTTGTTCTTTGTTGAACCTGTTTGAGAAATCATTACACCTATAATATATACATTTGTACACATTCATGTATGCTTGGAAGTTTCAGTGGCAATACTAGTTTATAGTTGATTATGTTCGTGGTTATTGATTTGATGATTGAGAAGATAGAGTTTATAACTATTTGTAGCAGGTAGGAATTTAGGGGAAAAGTTTGTGAAAGGAGAACACTCTAGAGGAAAAGTCACATGCTATACAGAACTCTGCTTGTTTGGCTAACTCCTGAAGTATGCATGTGTAGAGCAAACATCAAGCTTCCTATTCTCACTCTTGATCCTGAACATGCCTGTTCTAGTTCCTGTCTGCTATCAGGAGAGATGGTTGGATTTTGAGTTTAGTTATGTGCTTCAGAAAATATAAAATGAGCATTCTTCAGAGAATGTAGCAATATTCAAAGTCTCAGAATCATACTATTTTCAAGGATCAGGTTCCAGTTTAAAATTAGTAATGTATGTAAAAATAAGGGAAATAGTTATCTATACTTTTTTTCCCTTTTACTGTGAATGGTGACTTGTCTTGGTTACCCAGATTAGTCAACAAGAGTTTTAAAGCATCTTTTACAGCTAGGGTCAGTGACATCAAAGAAAATATTCTTGGATTTACTGGATAGATGAAAATCTTAGCAAAAATGAAGTCTGTGAAAAGAAACAACATTGAAAATTCTAGAAATGAGGAATATGGTATCCAAAATAATTTAAAAATAAAAAAAAAACTGTTTACAGCTGTCATTGGAAATAACATCACTAGACCTGAAGATAGAGCAATGTAAATTATTTAGCATGAAGAAAAAGACAATAACCAAAAGGAACACAAAAGACCATTGTTTCAGAAAGTTTTGGTGATAATGTTTAAAAGTTTGATATACTTTTACTTTTATACTTTTGTGAACTTTAGATGAAGATAGTTGAAAAACAACAGCCATATATTTTCTATATTTTCTGGCAGTCCTGAAATTGAAGACCTGTTTTCTTAGCATGTATCTTAGGATTTTTATTGCTGTGATAAAACACCATGACCAAAAGCAACTTGGGAAGGAAAGGATTTTATTTCAACTTACAGTTGTAGTCTCTTATGAAGGGAAGCCAAAACAGGAACCTGGAGGCAGAAACTGAGCAGAGACCATGCGGGAACACTGCTTGTTTACTGGTTTGCTTCCCATTGCTTGCTTAGCTACCTTTCTTACCCCAGGACCATCTGCAGTGGGCTCAGCTGTCTCACATAAGTCGTTAATCAAGAAACCCGCAACAGACTTGCCTATAGTCTAGTCTGATGGAGACATCTTCTCAAGGTTCTCACTTCCTAATTGACCCTGGCTTTTGTCAAGTTGACAGAAAAATGTAACTAGGGCACCATGACTAAGCACACTTAGTCATACCATGGTCACATAGCTAGAAACCAGAGATAAAAAGAAAAGTTTGAAAGCACTGAGGGGAAAAATGACACCATGGGAAACTATAACTTAAATAATTGAAACCGTGGAGATTATTTTTCATCTAATACCTTTAAAATGATGTTTTTATTTAAAGCAAAGAAACAAAAATAACTCAGAATAGTTTGTTGCAGTATTCAACTATAATTTATATCGCCTAGGAATAGGACAGTGTGATTAAGAAAATGACCTACACAATTGGGAGCTTTTACATTTTATAGGAAGTTGTACAACATAACTGACAGTCTGAAAAGTTAAGGATTTTACAGTAAGAGAAAATTTAAAAATAATGGAGAGATGATGTCCTTAGCACTAATAAATAAATTATATTTCTATAAAAGCTCTTTTAATTAAAAAAAAAGGTAGACAGGAAGTCTTAGGGAGACTCCTCAGAAACCTGGAGTGATGAATAGAAAATGGAAGTGTAGGGTGTGTAGTTCAGCTGTAGAGCATGTGCTTGGTGTGCTCAAGGCCCTAGGTCGGATGTTCATCATCATGGCGGTGAAAGCAAGAGCTCACGGTGCACTGTCTGGAAGACATAATTTTTACAAGAGGTTGAACACCAGTGGATGGGAGAAGGTACAATGTAAACAGCAAACTTAAAATGGACACTACATTAAGAAAGTAGACTTCACAGTGTCTGAATATCCACCAGAGGTGAAGGATGCTCCATGATAAAGGAATAATACATTAGGAAGGCATAACAATCCTACCATTAAAGCACTAACTACTCTATTTGGGGCACTTAATAACAGAGCTTCAAATGCATGAAAGAAAAATAGAATTAAAAGATCTCTTTTGAATTCTTGAAGTAAAAAGGCAAATTCCACAAGGACCGTTGGATCGTTCAACAGTTTTTGCAAACTAATAGGACAGAGAGACAGAAAATTTAGTAATGATGTACGAGTCCTTAGCGAAAATAACAGCTATGTTAAGTGATTTGATTTTTATAGAACACTCATTTAGCAACTGTGGAATACATAGTCTTTTCATTTACACATGATATGCATATGATGGACAACAAGTTTCAATCAAATTATAAAAAAGTTAAAATAACTGTCCTATGTGGTGGGTCACTGTAATCCCAGTACTTCAGAAGGCTAGACTGCATAGTGAGTTCTATTCCAGCCTGGGTTGAGGTTTTGAAAAAAATGCCTTGAAGTAATATACACATCAAATAAAGAATTGCAAGAGAAATTGAGGATGTTATAAAGTTGGTTCTTGGAAAGTATCAACATAATTGAATAAAGCTTTAAGTTAAATATATGAAGACAGATGAAATAGAAGACTGGCTTACTAAAATCTGGAATGAATGCTATTTTCATGGTTAGACTATCATTGGAGTTACCACAGACGTTTTTGGGAGCACAAATAGGTAGAACTAGATAGAATAGATAGAACTGACAGGGAAACCAGGAATGTTAAACACTCAGGGTTATCTTAAAAAAAAAAATGTATAACTTGCTTTCCTACCCAGAACACTGGGAATGGAGGTTGTTAATAGCCTGGTGATCTGCGTTTTCAGTAGGACCAAGCCATACCAGTTCCCACTGGTGGACCAGAGGTGGCTCATAGTCTGGGTGACCTTCGCGTGTTCTGTATTACCAGGAGCTCCTTCAAGGTCCCACAACCAAGACCACAGGTGGCTAATAGCTCAGATGACCTCTATGCTATCTATATGACCAAGACCAAAGCAGACTTTCCCCTAGGTCCTTAAGACAGTGCTCGTAGCATATCTCTAGAATCCATCTTCATGGAAGAAGCGACGTGTACTTTGAGAAGAGTTTCAATGTACTTATGCCTCCTTGTGCAGAGGGGATTGTATTACACCAGGAAACTTTTATCCAAAGTGTACTTTATTTAAATATGTTTACAATAAACTCCTCTTGGTCAGACTCTAGAAATTTGAACCAACACCAGCTAACTGAGTTGTGTTGAACCAGATTTCCTTCTTGCCTCATGCAGATCATTATTTGGCCAGCCCTGATGTTAGCAGAGACCTCCCACAAGACATTAAAACACAATAATGGAATGTGTCACACATTCTTTTGTAAATAAAGACTTTAGGTAAAATGGACAAGTTCTGTGAAAAAAATCTATCAAATTTGACTCGTGAAAAAGCAAAAAACAAAACAAAACATGAATAACCTCATATACAGTATTTGAAATGAGAATAAAAACTTTCACAAAATTAGTTTCAAGGTAAATGGTTTTATTGATTAGTTTTTAACCAGATGTGGAAAGCAAGAAAATTCTGTCTAACACAGTCCTTTTTAAATTAATAGTTCAGAAGTCATTTATGTGCTAACTTACCTATTTTCTATCCAGTAGGCTGTAAATGATAGGGAGCGGTGCTAGCCCCTCAGGGTTTCTGTCGGCCCTCACAGAAGTGTTTCTCTGGATGGAGCAGGCTGGCCTGGAGCTTACCCAGTACCTTTCTTTTGGGCTGGCTTGCTTCTTGCTGCTGCTTCCTCCTCCTACCCCTCCTACCCCTTCCCCCCTTCCTCTTCTAAGACATTTTTTAAAATTAGTGTTTATTGTGAAGAATAATGGCTTTCATCATGACATTTTTTACATGTGCATAATGTACTTTGATCATCCTACCCCATCACCTTTTTGCCCCCATTCCCAGCAGTTTCTTGTCCTCCTTCCCAGTAATACCCTTCTTCCTTTTCTCAGTCCTACTACTTTCATAGTTTTGTTTTGAGTCTGGATTCCACATGTGAATGAAAACAGGCTAGATTTGTCTTTCTGAGTCTGTCTGATTTTGCTTAACATGATGATGATCCAGTCCCATTTTCTGCATATATATATCAATCACTTAAATATGATATATATATTATTGATATATATTCTGCATATGTATATCAATCACTTAAATATGATATATATATTATTGATATATATTACACACACACACACACACACACACACACACACACACACACACACTCTTCATTACCTATATATGCCACATATCCTTAATTCATTTATCTGTTGATGGGCACCTTGGTGGATTACATAACTTGGCTATTGTCTTTCAGAAACTTGGGAAAGAAATTCTTTTGATGGTGTTATGATTGATTCAGAGACCTTCCACAAGAACATCTTCCCATTCTTCCGAGGCCATAGTGACACCAGTATCAAAGCCAAAAAAATAAAATGAAAAGAACATTACTAATTTATAAACTCTGAATATATAAGTAAAAATACTGAACAAAAAATTACTATTTGCAACAAATTCAGCAAAAGCAAATGCTTTTTTTTTTTCTTTTTTCTTTTTTCAAGACAAGGTTTCTCTGTTGTAACTCTGGCTGTCCTGGAACTTACTCTGTAGACCAGGCCTTGAACTCACAGAGATCTGCCTGCCTTTGCCTCCTGAGTGCTAGGATTAAAGGCGTGTACCATGACAGCCAGGCAACAAACACTATTTTGATGACAAAATATTAAAGTATCTTTTTACTCGGTGATTAAAAATAAAGTGAAATCATATTTACATTTAACATTGTACTAGCACTGCAATTTTAAAGCAAAGATAATGGTTATAGTATGTTGTTTCCTTTTTTTTTTTTTTTAAGATGCCTTCAAGTTTTTGAGCTATCCAGTTATATTGTCTTCATTTAAATTTTGTTTTATGGAACCAAAACACACACCTACTGCCAAAAAAAAAAAAGGACCACCTTAAATCAAACAGAAACATTTACATCAACTCAAGGGCATCTAGCCAAACTGTATTACAGCTTCTTTTCTTTTTAACTATTTGAAAAAAACTTGCATGTTGATGAAAATTCCATAGCCTCGTTGTCTTCTCTTAGATTTTCTTTTTCTCTTTGTGTGTGTGTTTGTGTGTAAGACTGAATTTTCTTGTGTGTTCATGTGTGTGGGCTGGGAGGCACACATGTATGCAGGTATATGTGGGAGCCTGAGGTTGGGATTCACCCTGGATTGCTCTTCCACCGTAATGAGTCGGGTCTCAGTCAAACCCAGGGCTTGCTAGTATGGCTAGTCTTGTTAGCTAACTTGCTCTGAGGGGGTCCCCTGTTTTCAACTTAAGTTTCTGAACTTAGGTGAACTGCCATGCTCACTGGGCATTTATGTGGGCTTTTGGTGATTTGAACTCCATTCTTGATTCTTTCATGGCAAATATTTTAGACGCTGATCCATCCGCCTAGCCAGGTAAATGACATGAACACCAAAACTATGTCCTTTCTTTGGAATTATGTGTAGATGGAGGGTCTTAACACACTGGGAAACCTTTCTTAGCATGTGCTTTGCATATAGCCAACTATTACTGTATAGTCTGCAGTAACAATGACATGTGGCCCGTACATTGTGATATGCATACTGTAAGAGGTGGAAATAAGCTATACTTACCAATAATTTAAAACTTATGATTATTCATGTTTTTATCTCAGATATTCAAGACTAAAGCAGTGCAATTGGCTGAGAAGCTCCTTCCTGCCTTTAACACACCTACTGGGATTCCCTGGGCAATGGTGAATCTGAAAAGGTAAACTGTTTTATTTGATTATTTATGTTCCAGATTAGTTAACTGAATTTTGAGATTTTTGTTCATGGAGATTTTCAATTATCTACTTCCACTATGCTTTTTAAGACATTTTTCTCTGTGGATGCGTAGAAAAAAATTAAAACCTTTCCTTATGTTTAAACTATGTTCTTTACTTTGAGACAGGTTCCCTGCCTTGACTTCATTTCAGTTGCTAGTACTTGTCTCCTCAAGTCCCCATCGCCCTTCCTCACCTGGATGGCTGTATAGTAGTCGTTTCTTTTATTTGTTTAGCCATTTCCGTTTAGTGCTGTAATATTTAGTGCTGTAAAAAAGTAGTTTCCTCCCCTTTTCTTCTTATATACCACCTACTGATTTTTTAAGACAAGGTAGAAAGTAGCATACCTAGAAATCAGGACTGTCTGTTGTTGAATGCCATTCTGAGGATAAAGGAACACACAATTCAGATGTAGCATCCTCATTATAATGCCTGGGCTCAAGGCTGAGCATGAATCCTTAAAATAATAATCATTCTTTGTCATCTATTTCATTTGAAAATACTGATTTTTTTTATTTAGAAATGGATGAAATACTTTCTTTGTATTACTTTTTGTGAGTCATACAAAAGTTTGAATAATGTCAATTTTTTAATTTTAATTTAAATTATTTACGCTGACTGACATTTTTGCTTTCTAGGTTTTCTACAGTTAGTATTTATTATTCATCTTAATTTTTGAATTTATAAATTACATGAAAATGTGACTGTTGGTCTCCTTGCACCCAGGTACTTTAAAACAAGTTAGGTGCATTTCTTTTTCTGTAGGTATGAACCTCTGACACTTGAGATCGTAAGCCCTTTTTGTAACTATAGTTTGTAGGTATTTTCTCCTGTTCCACATCTGCTTTACTGTGCCAGCCATCTCCTTTGCTGTTCTCCTGTTTTCTTCCTTCTCTTCCCCTGACTGCTTATGAATTGATAGAGTACAATTTGGAACTTAAGTTCATTATTACTGTTTTTACTTACCTCATTACCTTTTTAAAACAGCTGCTACAGACATCCTACAGGCAACTGTCCTTTCAGTCAACATATATGTAATATTGCACTGCTTTATGTAAAGCTGAGGCTTCGCAATCACATCTGTCCACGTCTCCCCAATCCCATCATTTACATGTATGTTAAAATGAATTACATCGAATGCACTTTAATCTCTAACCTTAAACTGCCATATATATTTCAGCAACATTAAGATGCATAGCAGTGGTCTGTCTCCAAATATTTATTGTATCCAGAACTTTTCTTTTATTTAAAGTTTTTTTAACTTAAAAGTATTTATGTGTGTGTGTGTATGTGTGCACACATATATGCATGTATCTGCATGAGGATCATGGAATACATATGGACAACTTGGGGGGATTTATTTTCTCCTTCCACCATGTGGGTTCCAGGAATCAAACTCAGGTGGTCAGGTGTAGTGAAAGGAACCTTTACCCTCTGAGACACCTTGTCAGCCTTCATTTCTTTTAATTATTTTTTTTTAAAGGTTCGTTTTTATTTTTAATTCTGTGTTTGTGGTGTACATGGAAGCCAGAAGAGCTTCCATAGATCTGGATCTCCTGGAACTAGAGTAACAGGCAATGGGAGCCACTGGATGTGGGCTCTGGGAACCCACAAGGGCTCTTAATTGCTAAGCCATCCTTATAGCCCCTGGCCTTCATTTCTTTTAAAGACCTAAGGTTTAATCTGTTGTTCCAGTTCAGCCCAAAGAGCTTTGTCTTTTTGTACGGAGCTAGTCTGTTGGGATGGACTTTATAGTTTTTCCTTATCTAGGAAGCCTTTGTCTGTCTGTCCCTTCCTTCCTTCCTTCCTCTCTCCTTTCCTCCCTCCCTTCCTGCCTTCTCTCTTTTTTTGATTATTTCGTTTTATGTATATGAGTGTTCTGCCTGAATGTATGTATGTGCCCCATGTGCATGCTCTGGTGCCCAAGGAGGTCAGAAAGAACATTGGGTCCTCGCACTGGAGTTACAGACAGTTGTGGGCTGCTGTGTGGGTGCTGGGAGCCAAACCTGGGTCCTCTATGAGAGTAACAAGTACTCCTAACTTCTGAGCCATCCTTCCAGCCCCATTCTGATTTTTTGAAAACAGAAAAGGTGTACATTTTCAGTGTGGCCAGCACCAGGGAAAAGCGTTAGCTTAGTGACTCAGCTTTGCCTCTGAAGTTACGTAGAGAAACAGTGTGGGAAGAACTTGAGGCCGTCTTGGTTGGGCTATAGTCTAGTGAACTACTGTCCTATAGCTGGAATCATGTCCTAGCATTTGAAGTCTTTAAAAATCTTTAAAAACCACTTGTTTAAGATAGCATGCAGCATACAGGTTTTACTATGGCATCTTCACATATGTGTACCTTATTTTCTGCCCATTCCTTCCATTCCCTCATTGGCCTCACACGTGTCATCTTCATCTCTAGGGCCTGATTTCCTTTTTTCCCTTAGGTTCCACTTCTGTTTTCATATCACATCTATTTTATCACCTTTCTTCTTCCCTCTTCTCTGTCTCTTCCCTCATTATCTCCTTTCAAGTTTCAAGATCTACACACTTGTGCATGTACCCATACACATATGTATATACAAATACAAATTTAAATGTATCTTCTACATGTAAGAGAGAATTTGTTCCTCTTGAGTTTTGCAAGAATGTATATATGTGTGCACATGTTGTGCAGACCAGGTTAACCTAAGGTGCCATTCTTCAGCAACCATCTACCTTACTGAGACAGAATTTCTCAATGGCTTGGAGTTTGCTGACTCTGCTATACTGGCTGGCCAGCAAGCCTCAGGGATCCACCCATCCCCGTCTACCTAGCACTGGGATTACAAATATTTCCACTGTGCCTGTTTTTTTTAATTGGTATTGGTATTTTTTTTTTTTAAACATGGGTTCTGGACATCAAACTCAGATCTTTGCATGGCATGCACTTTAAGAACTGGTTCTCTCTCTTCTTGGCCCTGTTTTTTAGCTTTTTGAGAAACTTCTGTACTGATTTCCATAGCATCTGCACAAATTTACATTCTCAGTAGTGCACAAAGGTTCCTTGTTCCCCACATTCCCACCACCATTTGTTGTCTTTTTTTTTCTTTTCTTTTCTTCTATGATAGCCATTCTAACCCGGATAAGATGTAATCTTGACGTGGTTGTAATTTACATTTCCCTGATTGCTAAAGATTCTGAATATTTTGTACAGAGTAAGAGATAGGGATCTAATTTCATTCTTCTACATGCTAGGAGAGGTTTTCCTAGCACCATTTGTTAAAGAGATTATCCTTTCCCAAGCATATATATTTGACATGTTTGTCAAAATTAGATGGCTGTAGCTGCTTGTGTTTATTATAGGTCTTCTGTTCCTTTGGTTTACATGTCTATTTTTGTACCAGTACTGTGCTGTTTTGGTACTAAGTCTTTGTAACAGAACTTGAGATCAGATTTTGTTATTTCCAGCATTGATCTTTCTGTCTAATGCTTTGGCTACTCAGTGCTTATAGGTTTTTTTTTTCCTTTTTTATATGAACCTTAGGATTTTTTTTTATAGTTCTGTGTAGAATTGGAATTTTAATTGGGAATATGTTGAGTGTGTAGATAGCATTAGAGAATATATCTATTTTCATGTATCAATTCTGCCAGTCTGTGAGCAAGTGAGGTCTTTCCACCTTCTGATGTCTTTTCCAGTTTTTTCCTGAATGTCTTCAAGTTTTGATTGTAGATGTCTGTCAACTTGTTGTTTGGGTTTATTCCTAGATTATTTTTGAAGGTATTATGAGAATTTCACAATTTTTAAAGCAAGTTTATTATTGTTATGTAGAAAAGCTACTAAATTTTGTATTTATTTGTTTATTTTGTATCCTGCTACGTTTTTTGAAAGTATTTATCAGTTACAAATATTGGTGGTCTTCAAGGTCTTTTAAATTTAGGATCTTGTTGTATGTAAACAGGAATAATCTTTTTCCTTTCTATTGTGTCCCTTTGGTTTCTTTATCTTGATGTATTGCTTAACACTTTGAGTAGTATATTGAGGTTGGTACCGATATCTTTCCAGATTTCAGAGGAAATGCTCCCAGTTTTCCTGTATTTAGTATATATATATAGTGTCTATAGTCTTGTATATGACCTTTATTTTTTTAAAATCTGTTCCTTCTATTCCTGGTGTCTTCATGGCTTTTGTCTTGAAGGGATTTTGAACTTTGTCAAAGGCCTTTTCTGCATGATTGGGGTTTTTGTGTGGTTTCTGTTCTTAAATTTATTTATATGCTGTTACATTTGTTGATATCCATATGTTAAGCCAACTTTGCATCCCTAGAATGACACCAACTTAGTCATGGTCTTCTCAATATATTCTTAAATTTGATTTCCAAGAAATTTATTTAAGATATTCATCAGAGAAATAAACCCATAGTTGTCTTTATCCAGTTCTGTTTTGGGGTAATATTGGCTTCATAGAGTCATGTTCCCTCCCTGACTGTTTTATGGAACCATTTGAGAATGATTGGTGTTACCTGTTTTTTAATTGTGGTGGAATTGGGAATTTAATCCATCTAGTTCCAAGCTTTTCTTTATTGGGAAACTTGTTATTACTCGTTCAGTCTTAGTGATTATTATGGGTCTGCTTAGGTTGTTTCTATCCTCTTGATATAATTTTGGTAGGTTATATGTTTCTAAGAATTTACCCATGTCTTACAGCTATTTCACTTATGTTATAGATTTTCAAAGTATTCCATTTTTTTCTTTTATTTGGATTTCACTAAAGTCTGTAGTAACTTTTTTAATCTCTAATTTTATTATTTTGAGTCTTCTCTCCCCTTGGGTTAGTTTGTCTAGCTGTCAATCTAGTTTGTTTTCAAAGAACCAGTTCTTTACCTGATACTATATATATTTCTTTCACTTATTTCAGCAATTTCTGTCTTGACCTTCATTATTTTGTGCCATCTGTTTTCAGTTTGGGTTGCCCTCCCCCTCTCTGTGTATATGTGGGTTAAACCTTGAGTTATATCATTAGATTGTTTGAGCTTTTCTGATTCATTTTTATTTTCTGTATTTATTTTTTATCATAAGTACTAAACTTTTCTTTTATAACTGCCTTCACTGTATCCCAAGTCCTTTGTTAAATTGGTCATCCATTTTCATTTGCTTTTAGAAATTTAAAAACTTCCTTCCTGCCTTTCTATAGATTTTCTAGCTATTGATTTAGTTTTATTGAACTATCTATATCTTGTATCTGATGAGATACAAGAGATTATTTTGGTTCTTTTTATTTAGTCTACATGTCATTATTGGTGAATTGAGGCCATTATATTTAAAATTATTGAGAGATGTTTACAGGTTTCTGTAATATTGTTGTTCTTCTGATTGAATTATTATTATTATTATTATTATTATTATTATTATTATTATTATTATTATTATACTTTCTTCTCTATTAGTATCAGGGGTTTGCTTGTTCACTATATTGGACATGGTGGATTCCTTCCTAACACTGCTTTGTACAGCTACTCTTTTTCTTCGCATAAAATTTATTCTTTCTGTTGCTTTTGTGCCTGGGGCCTGGGGCTGGCTTTCTTCTTCCTCTGTGTGTAGTATTCCTTTTAGTATTTTCTTTAGTGCTGGTTTAATGGTCATGACCTTAGTTTATGCTTATCTTGAAATGTTCTTATTTCCCTGTCAATTTAAAGATGACTGCCTGGATATAATTTGGTTAATGGATATTTACCTTAAACGTTTTAAATGTATTTCATGTTTTCCTGGCTTTTAGGGTTGCTGATAAAAGAGATGTTATTCTGATGTTCTTGCCTTTTTATATGTATTAGCCCTTTTCCCTTACAGTTTTAGTATTGTTTGTTTTGTAGTTTTGGCATCTTGAGTATAACACGTCATAGAGAAGTTCTCTGGAGAACTCATGGAAAAGTCGTTTTGGTTTTGAGTTCTAAATGCCTCTTATGTTCAGATGTCTTTTTTTCTCAATTTGGGTAATTCTCTGCTGTGTGTTTTTATGCACAGTGAGGGAGTGCCATATCAACTTGGGGGCTATTGACATACCTGTTTATGCTGTTGTGGTGTTGATATTAGTGTCTTAGGTCCACCAGACTGATCTTCACCTTGGTGGTTTTCCCTCTTTGCATAACAGCACCCTCTCCTGGTCACGCTTAACATTGCAGTCAGATTGCAGTGGGCTGTCAGATTCACCATTTCAGTTCCCCAGAGGGGTACTATCTGGGGTGGCTAATGTTTAGCTGGCATGTCCCCACAGCACACTAAGAGCATGGAAAACCATAATACTGAATAAGTAGAGGTAGAGGAGCTATTATTGTACCATTGAACTTTGAAGACTTCCTGAGTATTAATGACCTATATTCTTATTAGAGAGGATACAGCTGTGGCTATCTAGTACGCCCCTAACTTATTAGTTTCTACAACAACAGTGGACAGTAGGTGCATGACTCTAGAGGTAGATTTACTCCTGGCCTCAGGCTCAGTGCTGTCTGAGGACAGGGTATTTCAGTTGTTGAGATCTGTGTCTAGCCACCATGGGTAGGCCTGTCTTTGAGTATGTATTTATTTACCTGTCTGAGTTGAGCTTCCTGCCACCTTCAGCTTTTAGTTTGTCAGCATCTGGCAGTCTTGCTTTCTGCAGCTGCCTCCCTGGTCCTTCCCTTTATTCAGAGGCTGTGGCAGACCACATTGAGAAATTTCTGACCTTGGCTATTCTACGAGGCCCACAGGCAGCTCAATTTTTAAACAATATTTCTGAAGAAGGGTCCTGCACTGCCCTTTGATTATATGGAACAACAAAATGGAATTCCTCTCCACCACTGACCCATCCCTTGGAAGAATTGCTGTCTCACCTGGGCTTGTCTTTAGGGCAAGACTAACTGTGTCTGGCCTGGCTTGCCTTTTGGGAGTGGTTTTTTGTTTTCCTTCACTTCCAAGCAGCCGGACGAAGCTGTTGTTTCACTTCTTACCTGAACATTGCCCGTCTCTCAGTGGCACCTTTTGGGTATCCTTTCTCTTACTTTGTTGATTTCTGAAGCTCTTCCTTCCCCTTGTTCTTTGAAATAGAATCTGCCTCCCCTATCTCCTAATTCAGACCCCTTAATACACTCACAGGGAGGCAGCTTTGGAAATCTTGAAATGCGTGTTCAAAGGATAGTTTCAGTTTATATAAATTCTAGGTTTATATTTGTTTCCCTTTAAAGAGGTTGTTTCTCTTGTTTGACCTCTGTTGTTTTTGAGTAAGGATTTGAGTTGTTCCTGTGTATTTCTGGATTTTCTCTGACATTCCCTTCATATTTGCTATTTATGTTTTAAGATGTGAAAAAAAGGTGCTCTAATGTCTTTTTCTGACCCTTGATTTCCTCCTGAAATTCAAATTAATTGCACTCAAAAGCTGTTCTACAAGCCCTATAGTTTTTTTTTTGTTTGATAGTTCATCTTCCCATTTTCCTTCATATATTATTTTTCCTCTCAAGTAGTGTCAAAATTTCTTAGGCTCTCTAAAACAATATACAGTATTTATTTTCTAATTTAAAATACTGAAAGGAGGAAACATAGTAGATGCTCTTAACTATTTAATCTAGGAGCTAAAAGACTTCAGATTGTACAGTCTTTATTAAACCAACAATTCTTTTTCTCTTTCCCACAATTTTTATTTTATGTTTTAATTTTTTTAATTGAAAACAGATTTTTTTTTCACACAACATATTATGATTATGGAATCCCTTTCCCCCATTCCTCCCAGTTTCTCACCACATCCCCTCCCATCTGGATCCATATCCTTTCTATCTCTCCTTAGAAAACAAATGGGCTTCTAAGGGGTAATAATAAAATAAAATACAATATAATAAGATAAAACAAAAACAAGTTGGAATAGGACAAAACAACCCCCAAAGAAAAAGAGTCAAAGAAAAGACACAAGATACACGTATAGTTAAGAGACCCACACACAGAGGAATCCCTTAAAAACACAGTCCTGAAAGCCATAATATATGCAAAGGTTGGAGCCTGCCCTTAAGAGTGGTTTGTTTTCCCAGTGAGACTCCCTTGGAGAAAACAATTTTTCATTTGCAAGTGACTATCAGTTGAAGATAAAATCTGGGTTAGAGATCAGGTATGTGTCCACTTTCAGCTCTAGGACCCCATGGTGCAGACCCATGCAGGCCCTGTGCATGCGGCCACAGTTCAGTGATCATACGTGTGCAGCACTGTTTTGAGTCTAGAAGGCCATGATTCCTAGGTGTTCTCCATCCCCTCTGGCTCTTAAACTCTATCTGCTCCTCTTCCAAAAGGTTCCTTAAGCCCCGAGGAGAGGGATTTGATAGAGACATCCTCTTTTGGTCTGAGTGTTCCAAGGTCTTTTGTTCTCTACATATTGTCCATCAACAAGTCTTTGTATTTGTATCTGCTTCAGGAGAAAGCTGCTTTGATGATGGTTGAGCAAGGTATGGATCTGTGACTATAGCAGAATGCCATTAGGAGTCATTTTATTGCTGTACTCCTTTAGCTGAACAGTAACATTTGGTTTCCCCCTAGGTTCCTGGCCTATCTAGTTGCAGGTTCTTAGTTGCCCAAACGTCATTAGATATGGGTTCCATCTCATGAAGTGGGCCTTAACTCAAATATTGGTTGGTTACTCCCACAAGCTTTGTGACACTGTTGTACCAGTGTATCTTGTAGGCAGGTCATCATTGTAGATCAAAGGGTTTGTAGCTGGGTTATTGGTGTTTACCTTTCTCCTTTGGTAGCATTCAGAGTACCTTCCAGTACCATGAACAGTTCATAAGACTGAAGGCTCTAGGTAGGCACCAGCTTGACTTCTTGACTTCTCCATATTCAATGAGTTGGGTAGGTTTTTTTCAACAATACACCCTTATTTTCAGATTGTGGAGAGCTACCTTGGTAATAGCCTGAGTTGTTTAGGGGTTCCCACAGGACCCCTTTGGCTAAGAACTCATTAGATGTAACCCATTCCCAGTACTGGAAGATTATTTGGTGACAAGAGCTGTCTCTCATTATTTGGCAATTTCATTTAGATTGCCTTTATATATGTATATATTTCAGGAAGCTTCTACTGTATTAGGTTTCCATACAACCCCTCAAACGTCCCTTCATTTTACCTGTTCCTCCCCATATTCTCTCCTATTCCTCCCTTTTCTCTCCCTCTCCCTGTTTGGTCTGTCCCTTCCAGTGCCCCCCCCCCATTCATAACTTTTCTATTTCCCCTTTTTAGAGAGCTTGATCCCTCCTCCATAACTCCTTACTGTCTACCTAATCTCTGTAATTATGTGGATTATAGCATGCTTATCCTTGATTTAGCAGCTACTATCCACATACAAGAGAATATTTGCCTTTCTGGGTCTGAGTTACATCACTCAGGATGATTTTTTTTTTTTAAGTCCCATCCATTTACTGGCGAATTTCATTTAAAAAAATAGTTGTGTAATATTTCATTGTTAAGGTACCACATTTTCTTTATTCATTCATTTATTGACTGCCATTTAGATTGTTTCCAATTTCTGGCTGTTATAAATAGAGCAGCAATGAACATGGTTGAGTAGTGTCTTTGTAGTATAATGAAGTGTCCTTTGGGCATATGCTCAAGAGTGGTACAGCTAGATCTTGAGAAAGATTTATCCCCATCTTTCTGAGGAACCACCACACTGATTTCCATAGTGACTGTGCAAATTTTAATTCTCACCAGCAGTGGATGAGTGTTTCCCTTACTCCACATCCTTGCCAGCATGAGCAGTCTTTGTAGTTTTACTGATCTTGGCCATTCTGATTGATGTAAGATGAAATCTCAAAGTAGTTCTGATTTGCATTTTCCTGATTAAGATTTTGAACATTTCATTAAATGCTTGTCAGTCATTTAAATTTTCTCTTTTGAGAATTCTCTGTTTAGATCTATATTCCATTTTTTAATTGGATTGTTTTCTTGGTGTTCAGTATTTTGAGTTCTTTATATAGTTTGGATATTAGTCCTCTATTGGATGTGTAGTTGGTAAAAATCTTACCCCATTCTGTAGGCTGCTGCTGTTTTGTCCCATTGACGGTGTCCTTTGCTCTATAGAATATTTTCAGTTTCATGAGGTCCCATTTGTTAATTGTTGATTTTAGTGCCTGTGCTATTAGTGTTCTGTTCAGAAAGTCTTTTCCTATGCTAATGAGTTCAAGACTATTCCCCACTTTTTCTTCTATCAGATTCAATGTACCTGGCCTTTTATTGAAGTTTTTGATCCACTTGAACTTGAGTTTTGTACAGGATGATAAGTATGGATCTATTTAGATTCTTCTATATGTAGCCATCCAGTTTGACAAGTACCACTTGTTGAAGATGCTATTTTCCAATTTGTATTTATAGCTTCCTTATTTAAAAAAAAAAATCAGGTTTCCATATGTTTAGATTTACTTTTCTAAATGTTTGGATTTACTTCTGTGTCTTCAATTCTATTTCATTGATCAACATGTCTGTTAAACCAACAGTTTAATGAATGTTAAAAGCAACTCAGTATAGTGAACAACAAGGAACTGCTTAGCATTTTTGGGGAGGTACTAACAAGTATAACAATAGGAACAAGGAATTAAAAACAATGAATTATAGATAAAATTATAATTAATAACATATCGTATGGCCACTCAATTTAAAGATAATTTAAAAATACAATCATTTAAACAGTAGGATAATTGTAGGATAATTACTGAAAGAGTCCTGTTTTAGGAAGGGCTCAGTCTGCCACAAAGAAGGCATTTCTGTAAGCCTCACAATCAGTCTCAAACCAAAGAACTACACCATCAAGAAGACATTCTCTGCCTGTCACAGGACATGAACATATTTTAAAGAATGAAAATGAAATGTGGTTATTAACAACACTATGTCTTATTACCCAGAATCCAACCAAAAATTACTAGACATGCTATGAAACAGGAGAATGTTACCATAATCAGAGGTGAAATATGTCAGCAGAAACAGGCAGAGATATAGAAGTACTAGAGATGACCTCCAAGGCCTTTGGAGCAAGTTTTGACAGTATTGAAAGGGAAATGTCAACAATGAAAAGAGTGACCTTAAAAAGGACCAAAATGGAGCTCCTAGAGCTGAATATGTAAGAAAACAATTTACTTGAAAAATTTAACAGTTTTTACCACTTGAGGATCTCAAATATTGGTGAGTTTGAAAGTAAAGCACTAGAAACCACTCAAATAAAATCAAAGAAAGAAAAACTAAAAGGCACAGGCATGAGGAAGAAACCATGTGACCTGTTGGGCAGTATCAGATGGTTTAGCACACATGTGAAGAGCAAGAGAATAGGATTGGGAGCTAGGGACAGAGGTGGAGACACAAGTTCAAAGAAATAATGTCTGAAACTTTCCCACATTTGATAGCCATTTATAAGTTCACAGATCTTGATATTTTGTGAAACTTGGCAAGAGACATAATTTGTCAGAAAAGCAGTTTTGGAAAGGGCCTCATCTTCTCTCTCTATTCTCTTCCTTTCCTAACCATGTTCCATGAAATTAAGACAGCTACAGGCAATTAAAAAGCTTAGAGAATTTGTTTCCAGCAGTTCTTTATTACTAGAAACAGAAAGTGATACCAATAGAAAAGGAAAATATATTTGAGTAAATATAAAGGCTTAATTTTTGTTTTTTGTTATTTTTTAAATTTTTTCCCAAGTTTTTTTAATTTTTATTTTTCTCAAGAAATTGACTGTTCAAAGCAAAAGTAGTAACTTGCATTGTTGAGTCTGTAACACATGGAGCAGAAACCACACAGTCACAGCAGCACAAACTGGTGTGTGAATGTGAAAGTACAGGTGCTGATAAGTAAGTAGTGAGGTGACATCTCAGCAGACTTGTTATAAGTTGAAAATAGCCTAAGTTTAAAATGTATTTAATGTTCCTATTAAACAGCATAGTACATAGTGTGTATTGTTTACCCTTGTGGCTGTGTAGCTGAATGAGCGTTGTAGCTAGCTGCCACTCCCGGCATCTCTAGAGGGTATGTGACCACATATCCTTAGCACAGGAAAAGGTCAGAAGTCAAAATTGGAAGTATGGTTTCTCCTGAATTCATTATGCTTTTATACTTCCCAAAAGTCAAAAGTCTTATGAGTTGAACTCTAAGAAATCATGGACTATCTGTATACCATGGCACTTGTTCACACATTATATACGAAGTGCTGAATAAATTAATGGTTTATGTTATAATCTCTAGGGTATCATATTTAGATAAAATAAGTCAATAGAGAAACTACTAGAATATTAAAAAAAATACTACACACCAAAGACCAAAAAAAAAAAAAAAAAAAAAAAAGAACTTGATAGAAAACAAAACAAAAACAAAGAGTAGACTTATATTGGTGGTAGTTGACATAGTAATAGTCACTTGGAAAAAGTTTAGTTATTCTTATAAAATGCCTCAAAAATATCCTTTGTTTTACATTTATACATCCAAGAGAAAGAAACTGTACAAAGTTTGTTCATGATAATTTTGTTAATAATATTGCAAAACTGTGATTCACCCAAGTGTTGTTCAGCAAGTGCTTAGCCAAATAGTTGTTGGGCTTGTACAGTGAAACACTATTTAGCAATGGAAAAAATTGCGCCACTGAGTCACAGTAATAAATCTCAAAGGCATGTTGAGTAAAAAAGCCAGTCACCAAAGAATATATGCATATGATGATGGTTAATCGGTCTCTAATGAGACATGATTATAGGTGTTGACTTGATATACTAATGCTTTTTCTTGTAAAAATCTGTTACACTGTACACCCGAATGCTTGCATTTTGTATGTAGATTTGAGTTTGGAGCATTTAGTTTTAAGTCGTTTTACAGTGTAGATCCTAATCATTGGTGAGATGCATAGCTAGAAAAGACTCCTGTTCTTTACCCCATCTCTCCATTTGATGTTTCCTGTGCTGGGCAGATTTTTACTTTGCTGCAATCTTATTTGTCAATTCATTCTGTTATTTTCTGCATTGCTGCAGTCCTTTTCAGAAAGGTCTTGCTTACACCTAGATCCTGAAATGTTTTTCTCTCCTTAGCACCAGGTTTTAGAATTTCTGGTCTTACATTAAGATTTTTCATCCATTTTGAATTTATTTTTGTTCAGGATGAGAACTGGGTATCTATTTTCATTCTTCTACATGTATGTGCCCAGTTTTCCCAGCACTTTATGTTGAAGAGGTTGTTTTTCCTCCAATGTATATTTTTGGCATCTTTGTAAAAAATTATGACTTAACTGTGTGGGCTTCTATTCTAGGCCATTGATCTATATATATATATATATATCTGTTTTTGTGTCAGTACTGTTGTTAATATTATTTTATAGGGTTTTTCAAATTCAAAATACCCTCAGTATTGTTCTTTTTGCTCAGGGTTGGTTTAGCTGTCTGTGGCCTTCTATTCCTTCATATGAATTTTAGGATTGTTTTTCCTAGTTCTTTGAAAAAGATTACTGGAATGTTGATGATTGTGTTAAATAAGGTGATTTATGGTAATACAGCTATTTTTCGCAATGTCAATTTTATCCCATGAACATGGAAGATTTTTCCATTTTTTAGTATTTTTAGTTTCCTCGGTGTTGTAAAGTGGTCACTGCAGGAATGATTTACTTTCTATTAGGTTTATTCTATGTTGTCCTCCTCCTCCTCCTCCTCCTCCTCCTCCCCCCCCCCCTCCTCCTCCTCCTCCTCCTTCCTCTCCTTCCCTCCTTCTTCCCATCCCCTCCCCCTCTCCTCCTCCTCTTCCCTTCTTTCCTCCTCCTCTCCTTTCTTTCCTCCCCTCTACCCCTCCTCCTTCTCCTCTTCCTGATTTTTGCATGTTAATTTTGTATCCTGCTACTTTGCTGAAAAGTATTTGTCAGTTTTAAGAGTTTTTTAAGTGGAATCATTAGATCTATTATGTATAGCACCATCTTGTCTGCAAACAGAGATAATTTGACTTCTTTTGTTTCTGTTTGTGTCTTTGATTTCTCTCATGGTATGTCTCTACCGAAGATGTTAATGGTATGTTAAATAAGAGGGACGAAAGTAGATACCCTTGTCTTACTCCTGACTTTAATGGAAATGCTTTATTTGTAGCATTGTTTGCTGGTTTATTGTAGATAGCCTTTTTTATTGGATTCTGTTAAAGGACTTTTCTGCTTTGAGGTGATCATGTTGCCCATATCCTTAAGGCAATTAACAGGTTAACTTATTGATTTGCATATGATAAAGTATCTTTTTATCCTTGGAATGAAGCCTTGGATGTACAGCCTTGGCCACCTCTGGACCACATAAGATTTTGCGTCAATTATGCTATTCTCTTCTTAATCACAACTGATTCTTTAGCTCCAACTGAGTAGAACCACAAATTATTGATACAAAATAGTACGTGAACAACCCTGATAGACTCTTCTCTCTAAAATTTCACAAGCCAGGCTTCTATCAACAGCGCTGTTTCCATCATTATCATTTAAGTTCCTACAATGGCTCATTAAACTTTGAACACTCTAGCCCAAAATTCCAAAATCTTTCCACAATCCTCATGCAAGTGTGGTCAGGTCTGTCAGCAATAGCCCACAAACATTGTACCAATTTCTGTATTAGTTAAGATTTCTATTGCTGTGATAAAACATCAGGACAAGCAACTTGGAGAAGAAAGTTTTGTTTATAGTTATAATTCATTATGATGGGAAATCAGGGCAGGAGCTCAAGGCAGGAACCTAGAGGCAGGAACTGATAAAGAAGCCATGGAGGAGTGCTGCTTATTGGCTTACTCCTCATGGCTTTGTCAGCCTACTTTCTTTTACAACCCAGGACCACTTGCCCAGGGATGGAACCACCTACAGTGAACTGGGTTCTTCTAAATCAATTATTAATCAAGAAAATGCTCCATAGACTTGCCTACAAACCAATCTTGTGGAGGCATTTCCTTCGTTATATTCTCTCTTCTTATCTGTCTAGGTTTGTGTCAGGTTGACAGAAATCAACTAATGCATCTATTTTGTCAGATTTTATTATAACTATTATCTGCTTGCTTTCTAGTTCCTTTTCCTTAGAATGTCCTTTTCCATTCTTTCACCTTAAGGCTATTTTTGTCTTTGCTAGTAAGTTGTTTTCTTTCAGGCAGCAGATAGATGGGTCCTGTTATTAAATACAATCTGTTAACATGTGTCTTTTGGAGAATTGGTAACAATAGCACTCAGAGGTATTGTTGAAGGGTGTGTATTGTT
The DNA here is from genome assembly GCA_026225945.1 of Cricetomys ansorgei. Taxonomy (NCBI): domain Eukaryota; kingdom Metazoa; phylum Chordata; class Mammalia; order Rodentia; family Nesomyidae; genus Cricetomys; species Cricetomys ansorgei. The sequence continues at coordinate 29,186,064 of JAMJFZ010001038.1, forward strand.
CCTGTCATTTTGTTGTTTTTGTAATGCTTGATGCTCTACTATTCTAGCGTAGTGTTTTTTCTTTCAGTGGCCTCATAGATGTGTTTATCTTTTTTTAAAAAAAAATGTTTGCTTCCTTTTAAAATAATTTAATAATTTAAAAATATTTACTTTTATGTATAGAAATGTTTTGCCTATGTGTCTATATGTGTACCACGTGTGTATCTGGTGCCCACAAGACTACAGGAAGGCATTGAACCCCTGGAACTAAAGTTACAGATGGTTATGAGCTGCCATGTGGGTGCTGGGAACCAAGTATATTGGGTCCTGCTAAGCCATCTCTCCAGCCCCAATTTAAAAATTTTAAAAAATGAGTGTGAACTAGTTCTGCTTAAAATTATTTCCAAAATAAAATTAATTCTACAAAAGTTAAATAAACATTTATTCACATTGAAAAATATGTATAGTTGTTTTAGATCAAATTCTGCTTAAGTGTATATATTCCTGCTTTAAAAATTTGCATATTATAATGTATAACTATTTCAGACCATGTATTTTTATAACATAAATATATATGAGTGAAAATTGAAGCTTCATTAAATGCTTATTTCTTTTGGTCAGTATTCTGAGTTTAAACTTGTACATTGTGTGAGTGCTTTCATTTGTTTAGTTAATTTCATGGCTTTTGATGGGATCCAGATAAATATGAACATCAATTGTTGGCAAGCCTTGTTCTTAAAATTGCAATTTCACTAGAAGCTTTGTTCTTTAAATGCATAGATTAAAGATTTTGTTTGGATTTTGAGCAAAATACAGATTGTAGGTGATCTGTTATCAAAACAATTCAAAATAATTATAGGACCCTTAAATTGATTACTATTTAATCATCAGGAATTTGTCAAAATTTCTAATGTCTTGTTGCTGATCTTTACCTTAACAAAGAAGTCATGTTGTTTTTAATTGTTTTGTTTGTTAGTATTCACTGCACACTTTTGTGACTCATATTCTCTGAGTATATAAGAAAGCATTTTAATGTCTCCCTTTGATCAGTTGAAAAAGCATAACATTTGTAGAAAAAGTATGATTGTGTTAGTTTAGGACAGCTCATCATTTTTTAAGTTGAATTTGTCTTTAGTAGTTTTATTCTTTGGAGTTTTCTTTTGAGTTAAAATATAAATGAGTAAAATTTTATATTTTAGAATGCTGTCTGAAATAAAAGATTAAAAAATCTTATTTAGAATTTAATGTTTTGAAAAGTATTTGAATATACTTTGATGCTTTCCTTTGTTGCTTTTGTTAAGTTTTCACATGGTAAACTATTGGACTTGGCTAGGTTTTGTGTTTATATCTGATAACAGAATAATTCAGTAGTTTGCTGAAATCTAGCTGATCTCTAAATGTTATGTCTTACTCCTAAAAAGTATGCTATATTCCTTAATTTTTTTGTGTGTCCTTCTAACACACTAAAATAAAAAATCTGAAAATCTACCATGGTCTTTACAGCATCTTTTCATGGCTTGGGTGATAGCTAGTTCTCTAATTGCATCCTGTAGCATTGACTTTCCAAACTCTAGCCATAAACGGTCTTCTAGGCCATTGCATTTACTGTTTCCCCTATTGGGAATTTTTCTTCTTGGAGGTCTATTCATCAGAGACTCCTCTGTGATCAGGTCTCAGCTGGCATTTCATCACTTCAGAAACAACTTTGTCTGATCATAGTATAGAAGGAGCCTTTCTTCTGATGTTCCCTATCCTTAGTATTCAGTATTCTATTTCTCAACCTCATTTTTTGCATAATCGTTTTCACTATTTCAGTGGCCTTATTTATTACAAGAGCAGATATTTTATACATCATGTTTATTGATGTCTGTCCTTCAGCATAGCAAGTTTTGTGGAAATGCATTTGTGGAAATGAACGTCTCTGTCTTACATAGTAACTGTGTCCACAATCCTGATTTGATTCTCACCTTTAGCTACAAAGAAAAATCTGATAGTGGTGTTTTTCTCTGATAATTTCAATGAGAAAATAGTATTGTTAATGAAGGAACTGTAAAAGATGTATGTCCTGATGTATTCTTAACACAGATCATTATAGTGTAGCATACTAAATTAACAGCATCCAAGATGAGAGTAATAGCAAGTGTATAAGAGAATCATTAGTAACGTGGAATTTTCTACATGTATTAAAACCATGTGAGAAAGCTGCTATTTGTGAACTGAAATAAGACTAATAGAGTGCATTACAAGAATTACAAGAATCAGAGCAGACAGTACAGCTTGCTTATGCTTTGCTTATAAGAGGTAGAAAGTAAAAACATACATGGATTGTTTATGGATTTATAAAAATTCTGAGTATGTAAGAAGCAAGTGAAAAGTGATTATAGAGCTAGGTGATACACAGGGAATTAAAATAGATAAAATATATTTAATGCATACTTTTTATGTTCTGATTTTTAAAACCTGGCTGTATTATTCAATTTTTTAGTAAACAAAAATTAGGATAGAAACTCTTAAATGTAATACTTTCTAAGGTCTATTTAAGATTCATGTGTTCATTAAAAAATAAAATAAAATAAAAAGTTTTGGTTTTTCCACAATCCTGTCTCTTTTTAATCCCCCTTTCTCTCAGTGGAGTAGGTCGGAACTGGGGCTGGGCATCTGCAGGTAGCAGCATTCTGGCTGAATTTGGCACACTGCATATGGAGTTTGTCCACCTCAGCTACTTGACTGGCGATTTGATTTACTACAAAAAGGTTAGTTTTCTGTCCTTTTTTCTGTTTGTTATCAAGACCTTAATTTGTTAAAAGACCTTAATACTTAACTTGTTTTTCAGGGCTTTGGTTTTTATTGTTTGTTTTTTTTTTCTCCTTCAGTTAATTGTTTTTTAATTTCTTTCTACTTTAGAATATATTTAAAGTATTTATGGAAATGTTATAACCACTATTTATGTACTTTTTAATTTTATTTCCATTTCTACTCTTGATTCCGAACTCCCTAAGACAAGAAAAAATTTAAAACTAATTTAAACAAAATTTAAAAAGTTTAATAATAAGGAAAAGAGAAAATTCTGTTTATTCACAGAGTATGTGATTATTCTACTGGATATTTTAAGACAGTCTTCTGGGTTTGTTTGTTTGGTTTTGGTTTTGGGAGACAGGGTTTCTCTGTTGTAGCTCTGGCTGTTCAGGAACTCACATTGTAGACCAGGCTGGCCTTGAACTCATGGAGATCTGCTGCCTCTGCCTCCCCAGTGCTGTGAGTACAGATGGGCACACCACCATCTGACTTTGTTTGTTTTTTTTGAAAAGAGGGTTTTCTTTTTTATTTCCTGTTTAATGAAATGTATCTTAGCCCAGGGTCTTGCACTTGCTGACTATTGGCTTTACCACTGAGCTATAAGGTGTTAGAACTTTGACTATTTAAATGAAAATGAGTATTGTGAATGCAAAACTCAGCTCTCACCTCAAAAGGAGTAAGGGATGTTTATTTTAGAACCAAATATGAGCAGTTTGGCCCCTGGGAACACAGATTCAGGTCATTGCTATTTCAGTGTAGTAACAGTTACATGAAATTTGTATAGTAACAGAACAAAATAAAATCATAAGTGAAGACCCATGCTAAAATAAAATATATTGGTGGAAACATTAGGTATATGAGTTACAGCAAAGTGACTTTCTCTTTCTGGGTCCCAGGTTCTAATTGGTAACATTCCTAGCCTTTGGGCGGCAGAAGCCCAGGGTCTGTCAGGACATTTCAAGAGGACCTAATAGCCACAGAGATGTTAGATTACACACAGTGGTAGACAATGAGCGGCTATTAAGATAGCTAAATATACTCTTAAGTTAGTTTAGTTCTGAACCCAAAACATGCAATACTCTATAACTGAGGTGTTTTAACCAGTTAATCATCTTTGTAGAATCTTTAACATGAACATGGCTGTTCTTTTTCTTAAGATCACACTAGAAACAAATGTTTAGTTATGTGTGTATGTAGGGGGTGCTATAAAATATCCCTGTAGACTTAAAATCCTTAGCATTTGTCGATATCGACTGCAAAAGGTAAAAATGCATCATTTTATAAAAACATACCTTATGTGGTAGGAACAAACTGTGTTTACCACAGATTTATAATCTGTGGAAGTAAATTCGCAGCGAGGTAGGGTCATGATGCTGAGTACTTTTTGGACTAGAAAGAAGTAGTGTGCTAAGAAGCTTGCAACAGTCCCACAGGCAAGTTATGTTTGTCTGCAACTTCAGTGAGGGAAGGAGTGACACATGTCTGTCACAGGCAGTGCTAGGTTTCCAATCTCAATTGGCCAGGGAGAAGCCAAGGCTGGAAACCACACTTACATTTGTGTTCAACCTCAGTCTTTTATGTCAAAACTTTCTTGTGAATAGTTGAGTCAGGAAGACAGATATGAATCAATGTGTTGGTGTAGATCTGTAATCCCAGTGTTTATTTGCCCTAAGGAAAATGAATCTGTTAACACTAGTGTAGACTCCATGGTCTACACTGGAGTGTAAGTTAAGAGTCTCCTCCCCCACCAAAAAAAAAAAAAAAAAAAAAAAAAAAAAAAGGAGGGAAAAAGAATGATGATGGATATTCATTCAAAAAGAGTAAGTACAGAATTCAATAGAGATTTATCAAAACAAAAGAAGGGAAAGGCCATGGAATGTGACAAACAACAGAGAGAAAGAAAAAAATAAAATAAAATCCTGACCAAATATCACTGGAAGAAAAACATGGATTCCCAAACCCCAGTTTTTGTAGAATAACAATATAAATGAGATACAATGCTCATAGAGTAAGATGTGATGGCAGTACCAGAGCAGAGGAAATCCTTACCACCAGAAAGAAGAGTGGAGCAGTGCGGGCAAAGGTAGGGCTTGAAATGTGGAAGGAAGGTCTTAGAAGACAGAACTGAGAAATGCTGTGAGAGTCTAAAATCACAGTGAGAAGGGAAATACTGTACTAAGAGACACAGAATTCAGTATTATACACAGCGTCAGATGTCAGAAAGCTAAGTTTATCATCTTTCTTAATGTCATAAGTGGTGTGTAGTTACTCACATTGCACATGGGTGTGATGATGACCTTACATATGGAAGAATCTAGCAATATCAGTAGCACTCTTGAGCTTCTTCTGAAACACCCGCCAAAACCCAGCCAAAGAGAAGATGATGAAAGTCACTGTGGTAAAACTATTAGTGTGCTCAAGTCCGGAAAGCTGAAGTATGTATGCGTGCCTGTGTGAGAGAGAGTATATTCCAAGTCACTTATACCAACCATCCAAGTCATCCGTCATATGTAAGGACTGCATGGTACATTATCTTCTCAAAATGTGAGTGATTCAAATTTTAGGTGTAAACAACTTTTCAAAAAATCAAGAATACAAGCAATAGAATGTAGAATACCTTTCCTGCTGCACTGCCTGCTCCCACATCTGAAGACACCTATAAAATCTACCCAGTCTGCAGACAGACCCAAGTCTGTTTTTGGGTCATCATCAGCCTCTTAATGTGTTTTATGATTCTTTTCCTTCCTTACCCTCAGGGAGATCTTTAAGAATTTAGGGAAATGCCTTATTGGGAGAGTATCTAAAGCCAAGAAGTTTGATTTCACTTTATTTATTTCATCATTTATTAAATTCAAATTTTCATAGAAAGGTTTGATTTCATTTTTATGAAGTTATTTTTATTTTTATGTTTGAATATATATAGGAATATATCTGGAACATCTGACTAATGTTCCTGTATAATAGATTGTGGGAATTTAAAATATTTTGTGAGCTTCTTTTTTGTTTTGCTACTTTTCTTATTGTTTGATTTTAAAATATGTTCTCTAATAAAACTAATGAATCATTTAAGAAGCAGAAGCCCTTCCTGAGCACCACACATGACAAGGTAGAAAATGAGTGTAGGTTCCAAGTCAGGGAAAAACCACAAAGCCTAGGCTAATAGAAAGTCTTGATGACATTAATTTTTGTTAACTGCATTCTTAATTTTGTTTTGATTAGGTCATGCATATTCGGAAACTACTCCAGAAAATGGAACGCCCAAATGGTCTTTATCCAAATTATTTAAATCCAAGAACAGGACGCTGGGGTCAATGTAAGTATTTCTAGTGCAATTGCTGATGTGTTACAAAGGTTGTTTGAAAAGTCTTTGCTTGATGTGGTGAAATATGGTAGTATGTGAAATCTGTAAGTATTTTGCTGAAGTATGATGGGATACTTTGAAGTATAATACATAGTAATTAATCATATCTTCTTGTAAATAAGAGCACTGCTTGAGATAAGTATTTTTATGTGAGGAGTTCAGAATAGACATAACTATATAAATTATTGGAAAGGGGGACAGTTGCCATTGTCTCCAATGATTAGACAGATTGTCTAGTCATTCATTCAAGAAAAATTTATTAGGCTCTTGTATGAGACTAAAGATGGTGAAAAAACTAGGGTTTGATCTGATTTTAGGGAGTTCCTAGGCTTGTGGGATAGAAGTAGTTGGAATATAATATAAATATAATAGAGAAGTGTACTAGTTAATGTGAAGCTAGTCGAAATGATTGCTCCACCTGTTGGAAAAATGTTTTGTTTGCAGAGGTTAATAATATCAGGCCTTTAGAGTTCATCTTTGAAGGTATTGAGTCTCACATAGTACATGTTCATGTGGAAATGTTGAACTTACAGTTTTAGTAATTAGGGTTTATATAAATTCTTTTCTGTTTTCAAAAAGTATAGAAACTAAAATAAATACACGTAGCAACTCTGTCCCTAATAAGACATGTTTGAGTTATTTTTTAAATTAGCAGTAGTATAATGAAGTAGTAAATGAGAGACGAAGGTAACAGTCATTACATTTGAAGTATTGAAAGTGCTGTAGTTCTACCAGTAGAAACCACGCCAGTCTGAATACCTGGAGCTGGAGGATGTCTGCCATGGATTGCCTTGCAGACTCCTATTCAGGATATTGCTTAGAGATCTCATTCTTGATTTTCCTCACAGACTTTCCCCCTCTCCATAAGTTCTCCACACGCAGTTCACTTTTCTCTTTACTTTGAAGAAAATATAAGAGCATTAGCTCATACTTGAATGGAAATATTTTTTGAAAAAGCAAAACGTTGAGAGCTGCATTTATAAAACAAAAATGTAGTTTTCTTATGCTATAGATGAGTGATTGGATTGGATGCCTAATTAGTAATTTTGATGAATCAGAGTGTAAAAATTACCCTTTAAAGTATTAAGATTTGGCATTTGTGGGAAAATTGTGCTCAGTTTCTACAGTATCTCATGTCAGTATATACTTTATATGGTATAACTATTTAATTGTCTAAGATGAAAAATATAAAAAGTTAAATAATGGTTGCATGTGTAATCAGAGAAGCTTGTTTTACAAGTATACAATAAGACCAGAATGATAAGGTGTCAGTTTAAGCATATATAATCTACAATTCATAAAAATTAGAAGGCAGATTGTACAATAAGATACATTTGGCCATATTTGGAAAATGATTCTCATATCCTTTCTATATTATGACCTCCTATAAGATCAAAAGAAATAGATTATCATTCAGATTGCTGAGGTAAGAAAACTTAATTCATAAAAGCAAAACATAGATGATCAATGAGCTAATAATAGTGGTTAGTTTCTAAATGTGTTGTAAAAAATAAGTGGCGCTTGTAGACTACACGCTGGGACATTCCTTTCAGTATAGACTATTGCTGCTGTATTAGTATTTGCAAAGATGGTCTCTGTAGACCTCTACCCTGAGACCTTTGTCTTTCCCATTTCACTGTGTCCATGATCAGATCAATGCACTTTAAATAGAGACACAGTTCTTTGACTATAAGATTGGTAAACCAAAATTAAAACCCTTGTGTATCCAGTGTTTCAGAGTGTTAATATTTTTATGCGTCTGAATCTAGCAATTACCTGGTTTATTCCTGGGAAAATTTAAAAACTACAAAATTTATTTATAAGAACCTAGTAATTGCCAGGCAGTCGTGGTGCATGCTTTTAATCCCAGCACTCAGAAGGCAGAGGCAGGGGAATCTCTGTGAGTTTGAGACCTGCCTGATCTATAGAGTGAGTTCCGGAACAGCCAGAGTTACAACAGAGAAACCCTGTCTTAGGAAAAGAAAAAAGAAGAACAACCTAGTAGTTATTTACAGTTGCAATAATTTTGAAACACTCTAAAAAGTTTTTATTCAACAGATAATTATAGAACATGAGTATAGTCACTAGACAAATGATAGGCAGTTGGTGAGCACTTGACACATTACTATTGTACTTATGGAATGTGTTTTAAACTTTATTATTCTTAATAGTTTTGTTTTAGAACTTTATACATAGTGCTGCATCTACATTACTTCTTCCCTCCTTCCTCCTTCCATCTCCTCCCATGTCCTCCCCTCCCACCCTTCTTCATGATCTCTCCTTTAATAGTTATTGTTACATGTACATGTGTTATATATATGTATGTATGTATGTATATAATATATATTATATATAATGTGTGTATATAATATATATATTTATATATGTGTGTGTGTGTGTATATATATTTGTGTGTGTGTGTGTGTGTGTGTACGTGTGTATTGATTTAGCTCTTTTTGTATGTACTTGTGACTAGGACTGACCACTTGGGATTGGATAACTCATGTTGGAGCTCATCTCTGGAGGAAGCTTTCTTAGTAGCCACTGACCACCTGTAGCTCTTCATCTAGGGGTGGGACCATATGGAAATTCCTATCTGCATTGGCATGTCAACTGGTATTATTGTTGTGCTGGTCTTGAAAGTTCATGGGCACATTTTCTTTGTCATGTCTAGGGGATATTCTCTAAAGCAGATATCCCAGGCCTCTGGCTTTTACAATCTTTCTGCCCCCTTTCCATGATTTTCCCCGAGACTTGGGTGTAGGGTTATATGGTAGATGTGTCATTTGGGGCTGGGCACTCCGCAATCAATTACTCTCTCTGCATTTTGACTGGTTGTAGATCTCTGTGATAGTCCCCATCTATTGCAAAATGAATCTTCTTTGATGAGTAAAAGTTATGCTTTTCTGTGAATGTAAAGATACATATTAGAAAACAGAAATTACATTAGTTTAGGAACATGACATTAGAAGGTTCTCTTGGGTCTTTGAACTCTCCATCTATAGTTCGTTAGCTAGATTTACAGTACCAGACATGAATTCCCTCCTATTGAGTGAGGTTTAAGTCTAATTAGACAGCTATCTGGTTACTCTCTGTAGAAGTACCACTATTGTGCCATTGTGGATATCTTGTGGGGTCCAGCATTGTTGTGGTTCATTGGTATTACAGCTGGGTAGGACTACTAGTTGTTTTTCTCCCTGGGCAGCTTGACTAACACCATCCAATACTATGAGAGCCACTTTTTAGGGAGGAGACTTCCTGGTCAGTTCTAGCTTGATTCCTCCAAATCCTGTCCTTTCTCTGAAAAGTGTGGTGTATTCAGTAATAGAGCCTTACCTTCAAATTCTGGTAGGAAACATAAATTGCACTGGTTCATTTCTCATTTATGTTGCCTTCTTGTTGATTTGTAGGATTTCATATATTGTGGAAATATACCCTCACCATATATGTAACTTTTATTTGGTAAGTTATCTTTAACTCATGATAGTTTCCTTTGATGAACAAAAGTTTTAAATTCTATTTAAATCTCATTTATTTTCCTCTGGTCATCTAGTCTTTGGCACCATGTTGAGGAATCAGTTGGCCTGAATATTTGTCTAAGGGTTTTGTAGTTCAGGCTCTTAAATCTGGATGTATTTTTAAAATCCTCTTTGGAATAATTTTCATAGATGATACAAGTAAGAGTTCATCTTCAGTCTTTTTCAAGTACATATCAAGTTTTTTCTTTATCACTTATTAAAGAAAAGGTGGTGTTGGTAGTACAGTGGTAAGCACAGCTGCTTCTCTGGAAGGAGAACCTTCTACTGTGAGGTTACTAATCAGCAGCAGAAAATGGACACAATCCAAGTGTCTTGACAGTGAATGAATAAACAAAATATGGTATAAGCATTATAATGTAATATTACTCAATGATTTACAAAAAAGGAATGATAATATGCTATAATATATGTGAGCCCTTTGAAAACAATATGCTAAATGAACAGCCACACAACACACCAACATATATATCATATATATTATATACCAACACATAATATATGTACATAAGCATATATTAACATATAATGTATATACACATGTGTGTGCATATATATGTCAATACTCAAATTCATAGGGATAGAAAGTAGGCTAGTGATTAGAAGAGACTTCAGTGAAAGAGAAATAGAACTAGATTACATCTCTAACCCCAGCAGCCTAGGGACAGAGACAGGAGGATTGTGAGAGTTTAAAGCTAGCCTAAGCTACAGAGTGGCTTAGATAGGCTTACATAGCCTGGGCTTTATGTGAAACCCTCTCTCAAAACAGAACCAAATTAAAAGGTCAAGAAAAAAAGATAGACAAGAGAAGGAACAAGTTGCTGACAGTCTAGGCCCTTATTTTTTCTCTCTCTCTTCCTTTCTTTCTTTCTTCCTTTCTTTTCTTCCTTCCTTCCTTCCTTCCTTCCTTCCTTCCTTCCTTCCTTCCTTCCTTCCTTCCTTCCTTCCTTCCTTCCTTCCTTCCTTCCTTCCTTCCACCTACCTACCTACCTACCTACCTACCTACCTACCTACCTACCTACCATCTCTATCTCTCTATTTTTCAGGGTGATGGGAAGGGGCAGAGAGGTCTCTGAGAATTAGAGCTTTCTGTCTGCTTAAAAGCTAGGATAGTTACAGGGCAGAAGCAAGGGGCAAAAAGTTTTTTTTAGTCTGCAGTTGGCTGTTGCTGGTGGTAAGCAATAAGCAGTCAAAGAAAGTTATGTGATCGTCCCCCCTGATTGACCATTACTAGGTCCACAGGGAGGGCAGTCAAGAATCTAGAGAGACAAGTTAACTTCACTCCTAAGAGATACATTATTGTGGTTAACTGGAGTTGTCACAGTTGAACCAAAAATGGAGGAGTTTTACAAAATGGCTCAGCCCTGGCTAACACAAATGAACAAAACAAAACAGTGGAACAGAGAAGAGAATGAAGAGTTTATTGCACAGGGCTCCAATTTGTGGTGATGAAAAAATTTTAGGATAAGTAGTGATCGTGCTCACCCATTGAACATAGCCAGTATCACTGACTAGCACACTACAGTGGTGCCAATGGCACCTGTTGTGTTTTGCATAGATCATCACAATAAAAGGCCTGATCAAAATGGAGAATTCACTTGTCACTGGTTTTTTTCTCCACAAAATAAATTTAAATTACTTTGTAATATATTCAGCAGCAGCAGTTATTAATTTTGAGAGTGCAGAGAAAGAAAGTGCTGTTCACTGGGTATTTTGGCAGACAGATTTTAAAACCTCATCGAGCTGCCCTCATATCCTGATAGCAGCTACAATCCCTACTAAATTGTCTGATTTTGTTCTTTTTGTGTGTGTGTGTTTTTGAGTGTTTTACATCAACTCTGGAAAGTATATTAAATTTCATCATTATCTTTGAGCAGTATACATTTGTCTTATCTATAAATAGGCTGCAAAACAAACATTTAATTGAACTGAAAGTTAACCATTCAGCTTTGGCTAACTGTATTATAATTAGAGTGATGATAATGTCTAACATGCACATAGCAATCAGAGAGTAATTGCTAGTAATTACTCTCAGGATAAGGACTTGGCAACAGAATTAAAGAATATCACAAGGAACCTAAATTTAAAGGCAAATCATTGGTTCTATTCCTTTTTTGTTTCAGTTTTCTCTCATTTTTTAAGTACAATGATTAGCTTCTGCCATTTAATGATTTAAAGTGAAGCCAATATAGAAAACCAGTCACTACCAGGTAAGCTTTATACTACTAAATTTAAAATTATAGAAAGTTTACAATGGCTATAAAATGTTTGGAGTTACAGTGCAAACCCTGGCTTTCCTGCTAAACAGTTTAAAGGGTTGAATTTCTGTGCCTCTGTTGCCTCTCCTAGTGAGTCTAGCTTGTATTCTAGAGTTCTATTTGGGGCTGCTTCTGGAAAGAGCTTCTGTTAGAAACATCCTCTCAGACTGCCTGACCTGCTGAGATGGACATTTGAGTGACTGGTAGCTAGGCATGCTTTAAAATGCACCCTCAGTCTCTGAGTATCAGGAGAATCATGTAATACATCAGATCTGTCACATGTGGTTAGGTAAAGAAGCCAAACCATCAAGTGATAAATTATAGTTTCAGATCTTAGGTAGACCTTACATCTCTAGCTTCTGCACAGTTTTCTCCCAGGCCAGCTGCCCAGGAGAGCTAGAGTAGAGATGTATGAAGACTGAGACCAATTCCCATGAATTAAGTAACTTGTTATATCAATAAATCCAACAGTAGTTCACAGGCAGAAAAATATTTTTCCTGACCCATAGAGCTGAAGACTTGCATTTTCTCCCCTGTGTTTCATTTCTTTTAATTCTGTTTGTGAGTTGTTGACTGTTTGTTTTTGCTTTCTTGTTTTTTTGTTTTTTTTTTTTTTTTTTTTTTTTACCTACTCACTTGGTAATCCTTGTATCTATAACAAATCCAGAAATTGGCATATGACACCAAAGTGCAAAACCCTTGAAGTATTCCTTTGAAATACACTTACTGGGGCTAGAGAGATGGCTTAGTGGTTATGACTGCTCATCCAAGGACCTGGGTTTCATTCCTAGCCTCCACTTGGCAGCTAAGATCAATTTTTAACTCATGTTCCAGGAGATGTAACACCTTCTGGCCTCTGCAGGCATTGTATGCATGTGGTTCACAGACACACATGCAGGCAAAACACCTAAACACATAAATAAATAAAATATATAAAATAAATAAGTAAAGAAAATAAACAAAAAACCTCTCACTGTTTGATGATGCTGTAGTTTACTTACCTCCACTTTGCTACTTCTTTACATTTAATAAATCTCTCCTGATAACAAACATTAGCTCGTAAGGATACTTTGTAACTTTGTGCTACTATATATAGTGTTATTTTTCACCAAAATATTCTTTTCTGAAATTTTACTCTCAGCACATTTCTTTGACTACCTGAGTTCAGTCTCCAGAACCCAAGGTGAAGGGAGAGAACCAGCTCCTAAAGCTTGTCTTCTTCTATCATGTGTTCATGTCATATCCCCACACCCACACTGAAAATAATAATCATAAATAAAATGTTAAAAAAACTGTACTTCCTGTTTGGAACTGTTGAATATACTCTCCAGATATATGATATCATAGACAAATTCAGAATTTCATCACAGTGGTCACAGTTACCGGGAATCTATGCTCTTTAACTGTAGCAGCTACTTCATAGACCTCAGCTGTCGGTCCATCAGCTTGTGTTGCTTTGCTCGAAGCACTGGTGTTTAAGGATGTTCTTTGGCTTTTCTTTTAGTCTCACTTAGCCTTACTCAGTCTTTATGAATTTGCTCTTATTCCTGGTCTTGTCTTCTCTGCCTTCTTCCCAGTGCTGTGGTGTGAAATACATACTGACTTGTGTGAACTATTTCTGGGGAGATGAGAATAAACATCTACTCACCTTAGATAAGGAACCAAGGACAAACTAAAGTAAGGATACCACCTGTTAGTGTTTTTTTCCAACTCAGATGGAGATGGAAAGGTGCCCTGGCAGTTGGGAGCCAAGGAACCACATAGCTTTGAAGTGAGGAAGGTGTCCCTGTTGGGGTTTTTCCCAACTCAGAGATGGTGGGTACCCTGGCAGTCAGGAGCCCAGGGACCACACAGCACTAAGGGGAGAAATCTCCCCTGTAGAGGTGATGCAGCCCTGAAGGGAGAATATCCCAACAGGACTGAAGTGCTCAGCCCAGCAGAGGTAAGTGTTGAGCTCTGCTTCACCTCACCTCTTCTCTTCACTTCTTCACTTCAATCTAGTGAAAGAGTCTCAGCAGGCACCAAATCTCACCAGTGGTTTATTTGGAGGGAGGATTCCAGGATAGTGATTGCTTCCACTCCAAGGCGAGGCAGTGAAAGACTGAGCAAAGCTCAGCCTTTTATATAAGGTTTCTGAGGAGGGGGTGGAGCTAACCACATGGCCTGTGATTGGTGGGTTTTCAGGCTTAGTGATTGCTTGGTGATTGGTGGGTTTGAGTCCACATTTTTCACCCCAAAATGTCAACTTTTCTGCCTTTGGGGCTGTAAAGGTTTTGAGCTTAGAGGTTGGTGGGTTTTGAATAATCTGGAGAGAGGGACCCAGGTAAGTGTGGCTTGGACTAACTTTAGGAAATGTAAAATAAACTCTAATTCTGAGGTAAATGAACAACTTAAACTTTGAACTTTACTAACTTTAGGTACACTTAAAGAACTTATGGAGGGGCAGGGTACTCATTCCTTTTTGAGGGGAAAAGACACAGTTTCTAGGAGGTTGGGGTCCTGGGGATTTCAGGGTTCTGGAGATGGTCTGTCCCATGCCATTGTCCCACATCTGCTTAGGGATGAGATGACCATCTCCAGTGGTGAGGTGACCAGCAGGTGCAGTGACTAGCACAGGGCAGCATCTGAGGTGGTTGGAGGTGGCTGGATTGAGTAGGTTTTTCACAGTGCAATTGCCAGTGCCGCCAAGCCTAGGGGCCTCTGTGGACCTTGATGGCTGTCAAGTCCAGGGAGCTCCTGGCCCTGGGGCCACTGCACAGGGGCTAAAGACCACTGCATGGGGCAGAGCTGGGGAACTACCTGTTGGAGTGGGTGGGTCTCAATCCCCAATAGAAGTGTTAAGAGCTCTGAGAGAAAAGATGCCCTGGCAGTCAGGAGCCAGGGAGCCACACAACTCTGAGGTGGAGAAGGTATCTCCAATGGAAAGGTATCCTCGTAGTTGAGAGCCAGGAACCACACAACTCTGAGGTCGGGAAGGTGTCCCTGGCTGACCTGGAGTGGTATAATGCTACAGCTCCACTCTGCTCCACTCTGAGGGGAGAAGTTTCCCTGGTGTTGCAGCTCTGAGGGGAAATATCCTGGGCTGAGCTGAGATATTCTTCTTTGCTTCTTCTCTTTGACACTTCAACCTGAGAAAGACAGCTTCATGCAGCAAGTCTCACAAAAGAGACTTATTGGGCATGGCTACCTTCAGCAGTCACTGAAGCTGCACCCCCAAGTGAGCAGAATGTGACTCTTTACATAGTATTTCTGGGTAGGAGTTTTCCAGGTTAGCCTGGTATTGGTGGGATCTTTTCACCCTATTTGTATAATTGGGGACAGGCATTGAAGGGCTGGAAACTTTACAGAGGTCTGGGAACGCGACTTATTGAGGGACTGGAAATGGCTGTTAGGGCCTTTACAGAGCCACTCTAATGCCTCAAGGGGCTGGGAACAGCTTTGGCTGTTAGAGAGGTTAGGGTGGGAGCGGGGCCCAGCCAGTGATGCCCAGCAAGGACCTCAGGGTTGCCCCAGAGCTCTGTACTCCCAGCCTCCCTGTGCAGATGAGCATGGAGCCCCTACTGACTGTCCTGCCAACCACAGCTCCCAGCCCTCCTCAACCCCATGGCCCTTGCAAGGGAGGGCAGCTGCACATGTGGATGCACCTCCACCTGCAGTCTGTACCACCAAAGTCCAGCTCTTCTAAGCTCATGAGCCTCTTCTAAACATCTGAAAGTGTCTTTTAGTGGTCTTTACTGCTTATATATGCTTAGAGAATGAGGAAGTTAATGAATTTGGTCAATTTTAGGGACTTCCTGGGGCCTTTGAGTTGTTTACTTCCTGAGCTTATTAAGGAGCTTACCGTAGAATGTTTCACCACCTTTTAGAACATCCTGCATCTTAACTAGCTTCTCTCCAAAATAAGACAGTTTTATCTAGGAGGAAATTGCCACATAACACTAACACATCTCAGATTTAGAACACCAGTCTTCTCTTCTCTTTGGATCCAGTTCTTTATTATTTATTGAAATGCCCAATAGACATTTGGTTTCACAAACAAGGTGCTTCTCTACTTCTTTTGTTTCAGTTAATGGTTTTTCTCTTCTAGCTTATGCATGAATCTTAGTCCGTTTGAACCTCCTTTGCTCTCGCTCCTATTAAGTTTTTGTGTTCCACCTCCATTGCCAGCCCTTCTTTGTTCTTGAGTCTGCCAAGCAATTTTTTAATCACAGAGCCATTGGACCTACCACTTGTGCTTAGGACAATCTTCACAGAGAAAATCACATGGCTCATCCTCTCACTTTCTGCAGCTTTTAAAATGTAACTTACTTTAGAGATAAGAGTCTTCCCAGTTTACCTCATCTAAAATCTTTACTACCAGTCTGACTACCAGATCCATACTTTGTACACTCCTTTGCTCCTAGGCAATTACTGAGAACACAGAATCCAGGCAGAATAGCTGGATTAGACTCATGTCTGCTATATTCAAGCTTTGTGACCGGATTATTTAACCACTCTGCATCTGAATTTCCTCCTCTGTACAATGTGGATAATAGCAGTATAATATACTTTATGAATTTATTGTAAGGATGAATTGGCTCATTATATATAAAGTACTCAAAATAGTATCTGTTACATAGTAGTCCTTATTGTTTGTTCTTTTATCTTGCTTATTTTTCATCTTTCAACAGAAAACAAGATCGGTGAAAGCAGAGTGTTTTGTCAGTTTTATTCCCTGTATACCCCTAGTGCCTAGAACAAGGTCTGGCACATTGAGGCCATTCAAGAAATACATATTGAAAGTGAAGAAAGTTTTAGTCGTTATCTCACTTGATGTATTTCTAGATTTAAAAAACATAATAATTCCTCATTTTTCAAACTTGCCTCTCTCATATCTGTTTGCCAAATGAACTCATAGTTCTCAACAGTTTATGTTGATTCTTTGATCTGCAAACTAACAGACATACTTATGAGGTAAATGCTATTTTTCTTTCCTGTTCTGTTGATGGAGAAAATGAAGTGCAGAGAAATTAAGCTATTTGTACAAGGTAATACACGTAATGGGCACAAAGCAAAGGTTGGCACAGCAGACTCAATGCAGAGATCATGTTCTTACCCACTGTTCTGTGTTACACCTCCCAGGACCTTCTTTTAAACTTCCTTCTTTTCCACTTGTGCTTGATGATCTTCAATGTCTGCTGTGACCTTCTCCCCTCTCCCCATTCTTTAAATTTCATGTTCTCTTCAAACTAGCAGTGTGTCTGCTAATATGTAAACCCCCTTTCGGGCTTTGATTACTTACATTACCTAACATAGCTTTCTCCTGGAATTCCTGTTGTCTCATTGCTTTTTAAGATCCATTTAGATATGTAACTAGAATCCCAAAATTAACCAGACCACTTATCATCCCATTCTCCTCCAGTATTGCCAGCTTTAGTGAGGAACACCATTTGTTACTCTGCTGCAATTGGAAAGCTGGCATCACCCAGGATTTCCCCCTCTTTCAGTAAGCACACCTGAGACATAGCATACACAGGAGTGTAATACTCTAGAAAGATGATTAAATTGTTGTAAGATGTTAATGATAAGCATCAAATGCTAAGAAACAGATAAAATTGACAGGTAAAAGTTACAAATAAAAAGGGAAAGGCTGTGTGAGAATAAGCTCAAGTGATCAGTGTTGCAGAAATCTATTTCCAGTTATGTTTAAAATGGTTGTTTTTTGCACTGGTGGGAAAAGGGCTGCCTAGGCCTTGGCATTTTGTATTATCTGTAGGTGTTGGCTTTATGTAAAAGATGTTTGATTCATCATGATCTGCATGTGCTATCAATAGGACACCTGAGGAGCTTAGGTATCAATTAAAAAAAACAAACCTGAGGTGAGATGCTTGGGGTTCCACTGTCCATTATGGTGCTTGCCATGATAGTGGTTCCCTCTGCTGAAGTCTGGCAGAGTATGCACCTATGAAAATGCCTTCTTTTCTTCTTGGATCACCACGGTAACCTAACTACTACAGGTCAGTGTTCAGAGCCAGAAGGACTATTATAGAGAACAAGTTTTCTGTCCTCTTAGTAATCAAGGGATAAAGGAAGTGCAGAAATTTGACTTGTTCCTTGCACCCTCTTGCCTCCCTCTTTCTGTATTTTCTCCCTGTCTGATGAGGGAGATAAGGTAGAACAGGAGGGGACTTAGATTTCAGAAATCTGCTTTAGGTCATGGAAAAAAACCCTAATCATAAGTAGTCATTAAGATGATAGGCTTACAACAGAGAAATCCTCTCTAGAAAAAAAAACAAAAACAAAGAAAGTAAGAAAAAAAGATAATAGGCGATATTGAGGTTTTCTTTGATGGTGGATATTGTGAATTTGGTGCTAACAGTAGAGGAGACAGCTGAGTTGATCCAGAATTGACTTGTTGATTGGGAAAACAGAAGAGTAGTAGAGCAGAGTTTATAAATGCTTAGGCATCAGAGCTTGGCTATTACTTCTTTACTATTGATTCAGCCTTCACTGCATAGGTGCTGAACTAAAGAGAGAATGACTGTTTATGGTCATTTGTCCTTAACTCTTATCTGCCCATCTGTTTCCATTCATGTACAGTCAGCTAAGTGCTGCTGAAGGTTATCAGTAGTTTAGGTAAGTTACCATAAATGTGTGATTTCCAGTTCCCGTTGGATCACTCCTTGTCAGTTCTGTTATTTTTGTAGTTTACCTTCTTATTCTCTGTTCTCTTTAGATTTTCTGTATGATCCTCCTACACAATACTCTTTTAGCTCTTCAATTTTGTTGACAATTTTACTTTAGATATATCTTTAGTATCAAAGTACATAGAGTTGGAATTTTCAATGTGAAAGCCTTGACATTTTAAATCTAAGGTAAAACAAACAAGTTCGTTGGGTTTCTACTAACTCTAAATATTCTTTTTGTTTCTTTGCTTAAAAACTGATTTATTAAGATATAATTAACATGTAACGAGCTATTAGAAAATGCTAATGGCAAGTTCTGAAACATCACATTTGTGAAAGCCATCACAACAATCAAAAAAGTAACATTACCTATTGCTTCTGAAAAATTTGCTTATGTTCTTTTGGGCTCCCTTTCTCATGATCCTCTCCTCGCCCTGCTCAGGAAGCCACTCATCTGCTTTGCATGTGCTTGCATTTTCTATAGCCACATGTAAGGTTGTGTTCTTCATATGGCTTCAGTTACTCTTTATAATTTGTTGAAATTCATCCATGTTATTTATATTTATATTTTATATATATATATATATATATATATATATATATATATATATATGTCAGTAGTTTTGAGTAAAATTTCATTGTATGAGATTTCCATAATTTGTATGTTTAATCGCTTGTGTGTGGACCTTTGAGTTGTTTTTTTCTATGCAGTGGCTAAAAATAAAGTTGTATTAACATTCCAATGGGAACTTGCATGTGAAGCTTCCTTCACTTCTCTTGGGTCACTATCTAGGATGACTGTTTGTATTGTTTAGTAGATGCCAAACATTTTGAGAAACTGCCAGTTCATTTTCAAGGGGGTGTATACCATGTACACTCCTTTCAGTGTTCCTCTACGTACTCCCAACACTCAATAACCAATCTTTTAATTTGACTTATTCTCATAGGTGTGTACTGATAGCTAATTTTGATTAGTGCCTCCCAAATGACTGGTGTTAAGCACCTTTCTATATGACATTTAGTATGTATTGAAGATCTTTGGTACACTATCCAACAAAACTTCTTGTCTACTGCTTATTTTTTAATTGGATTGTTTAATTTTTTAATTGTTGAAATTTCTGATTTCATTGTATATTCTAGCTACAAAAGCCTTTATGAGAAATAGTCTAAGCAAGACCTTTTCTCAGTGTATGGCTTGTGTTTTCAGTCTCAGTAGTGCTGGAGAGTAAAATGATCCAAAATCTGTTTTTTTATCAGTCTGTTTTATAATAAGTTGTTTGATGTCACAGCTAAGAAATCTTTGCTTGGCCTCTAGGCTCACTTAGTACCCGTGGCTTCTCTCGGCTCCTCTCACCCTGCCTACTACCCTGAACCACTCCAGCCCTGGGGGCCTTCTCTCCTCCTTCCCAGCTTCTCTTTCCTGTATAACCTTGCAATTTCAGCCATGCACTCTCATGGTTGTCTTCATTGTCTTCAGCCCCCTCTCTCCTCTTTGTTCTTTCCTCCCTTGCCTCCCTCCAACCCTCTCTCCTCTCATGATCTGGTTTAGTTTGGACTCCAGATGCCTCTGGTTGTTCTCTTCCTCATATTTACAATAAAATCATTGTCATTCAGTTGTAAACCACCCAACATGAGTGCTGGGAATTGAACTTGGGTCCTCTGTAAGACTAGCACACATGCTCTTAATCACTGGATCATCTCTCCAGCTCTTATAAATGACATTTTTTATCTAAACATCTGATGTCTTGTTTTAATATATTAAAATATATAACAATATATATATTGTTTTAATATATTTAGTCACATCTTTTTATTTCCTGTTTGATTATTATTTGTTTGCAGTTAGTTTTTTTTTAAATCTAATTACATTTACTGGATCCTTCAGATTAATGTACATAAAAAAGGAAGAATGTGAATATCCTTGTCTTACTCCTGATTTTAGGAAGAAATCAGTGTTTTCACTATTCTGTATAATGCTAGCTGCTTGTTTTGATTGTTTTTCAGTTATTTATTTAATACATATCTGTTACTAGGTTAAAGGAGTTTATGACGATAGACCTTGCTGGAAGTTTGTATTAGGAAGGATAGATTGCCAAGTACATGCAGTTGGTATGGCAGTATGCTCATGCATGTTGATTTTAGATGTATTTTTATTTGTGGGTGTTCAAGGAAGAACAAGGTAGAATTTAGTCTTAAGCCTAGAACTGAAAGGCTTCAACCTCCATACAATCTAATCTTCAAGATGCTACTAGCCTAGACCTAGAAGGCTTCAGCCTCCATACAGTCTAATCTTCAAACAAACCTAGAAAGTTTCAGCTTCTGAGACTTACGGCTGACTCACTCACTCTGACTAGCTCCTTCTGAACTCGGAGCTGTACTGAACTCAACTGACTCTTTTGGTTGGCTGTTTAAACGCACTCGCTGTTCTGGCTCAATTTGTACTCTTCTCTAAGCTGACTGGTTCAAACTGACCTTCTAAGCCAGCTGACAGTTTCTGGCTGAACTCTGCTGACTCTAGCTGACTCCTGCAACTTCTCTGAACTGCCCTGCTCTGCTTCAAACTGACTCGCGGTTAGCTGATTCGTTCTCCCAAACTCACTCTTATGCTGAAGAGTGTCTCTGTGTCTTATCTAACTGATTCTCTGACTGCTTCCTCTCTGAACTGATAGCCTATTTTTATATTTTGAGAGTTGGGTGTGTCCTCATTCTTCTGACTCACTCTGCTAACTCTTCCTCTGCTTAGTCACTTTGCCTGCTCTTCACTTTTGATTGATCTCACTCTGGCAAGTCTTCACCCTGATTCACTCTCAGATTTGGGATTAAAGGTATATACTTACTCTATACTTCACTCTGTCTCTGACTTTCCACTTCTCAGTTAGCTAGTATTCTCTTACTCAATCCCCTTCCATTCTCTCAATCTCTGCTGCTTCTCTTTTAACTCTGAATTGACTGTGAACTCTGAACTGAGAACCGTGACCTGCTTGTGAACTGACTGCTTCCTTTTACATCTGGAGAGCTGGGAATAATGGAAGACCATTGTCTTCTGAGTTGGGTTACTTAAAGGCTTGTGCTGCATTCCACCTGCTCACACAGGCCTGGAATGTGATCCTTTTCCCAGAGCAGCCATGTTACTGGATTAAAGGATTAAATATTCCTCTGCAGTTGGTTTTATCTGTACTCTGCTCTAAAAACGATGGTGGTGTGCTCAGGAAGGCCATAGCTGAATAAGAATTGGGCATACTGTGTGTGCATATGTTCTAGGAAAGCTTTGGGTAGGATTCATAAGCACCTGAATCTAGATATTGGTGGGAGGGATGCTTTTAAATGCAACTTGTTTTTTAGGCAGGAAACCTTGGTAGGGGAGTGAGGACCCACCCTGCTCTGTCTCAGTTCTTCCCCTGGTCTCATGTTATACTTAATAAGTGCTATTCTGAATACTCAAAGAGAAATCCTTTGTAGATCCCTAGTGCTCTTCTCTCCTGCAGATTTCTCCCTCTGTACTGGGTGAGTGAAGTCCTGAATGAAAATGTGGTGATGACGTGAGCATGGGCATGTCAAGGGCCCCAGTACCTCAGCCCTATCAAGTGACAAAGCCTTCCTTGGTCCAAGTGTGGATGTTGACAGTGTGTACAGAAAAGTCCTCTGCAGCTTTCTTCTTCCAGATGCGTACAACCCCTATAAAGACTGCAGCCACCAAGATTAACTAATCCCACCTCCTTATTCATACCTCACCTCCCCGTTCAGCAGTATATAACAAACAACTGAGCTTCTGGGGTGCTGTGGCTCTTACATTCTAATGCTCAGACAACTTGATCTCAGCTTTTCTATACATGTCTGTTGGCTGTCATTTCTTTGCCATTTTGGGACCTGAGCCATTCGATGGAACTACACTCTCCTCTTTTATATACTAATCTATTCATCCTCTCCCAGCTTCATTTCTTCAACTCGGGACCACAGGACTTGGTCTAAGTTCATGGTTCCCAGGTCTCTGCCTGGAAACTTTCTTGAGACAACAACTTGTGGGCAAATGGGATTCATTTTGTTTTTATCTTTCAGAAGTCAACATCTTCCCTTGTCTGATGATGATTGTCTGGAAAAACCATGTTTTACTTTGTCCTGTGTCTTTTGTGGTTTTAGGTTTCAGGATCAACTTCACAGCAGTTGCTATATTTTGCCCAGAACCACTGGTCGTCCCCTCCCTCCAGCAGTTCCTAATAGCTTCCTTTCCCCTTATTTATTGTGTATTCTTAAATAGCCCCCCATTGTCATGTTCTTTTTTTCTTCACTGATTGAAATACACACACATACATAAATACCATGTTTATGATTTATTAAGTTCAGTGCTTATTAATAAAGACACATGAGACATGGTTAAAAGTACAAGCCAGAAGGACTTAAGGAGAGCTTACAAACTGCCATCTTCCAGCTCCTACTCTTCCCAGAAGTTTATTATCTTAAAAGCTCCTTCTAGCTCTCTCTCTTAATCTATTTGCACGATTAAAGATACACAAATCCTCCCAAACCTTTGGTCCACATCTATAGTGGGGTGCCACCGACACAAAAGGGGCTAGGTCATACCTGTCTGAGTTATGTCTACTTTTTATACTGGGTAACTACAGATTATTAGGGGAGACCAGGCCATACCTCATGTTGCCTCTGGTCTGCTGGAGCATCCAAATGACCTCACTATTAGCAACTCTATTTACTGTAAGCTAAGATGGAGAAACTCTTATTTACATAATAAAACAGACTGGTTCAGTTATAGAAGTCACATCCTGCTAGGCTTTCAGGCAGTCAGTGCAATGATATTTTTAGTAAACATAATATCTAGAGATATGTTCAAAAATACTGTAACAATACCATTCAATGGCTGAACTTAAATTTTGACTACTGTCCTCATTCTTTGTATTTTTCTAACATCTAGAATTAGCCATTATTGGAGCCTCCTTCAGAATGCTATAAAAGCAATGTGACATAGTTTTCACTGCTGATTTCCTAGCCTCACTGTGAACTTGGTTCAAATTCTTAATTTCTTTCCATATTGTTGCTGTTTGTATATAACATTCTGTTCTAGCTTTTTCTTTCTTCCTTTCTTTTTCTTTTTTTTTAAAGTTCTAAGAGTTCGTCCTCTAGTAGTTTTATAATGGATGCTCACTGTAGTTATAGGTGTATTCAGTCTGAAATTGAGTGAGCTATCATCCTATCATCTATCAAATAGCCCTGTCTTCTCCAGCTATCTTCTGTGATGCTTAGTTAACTTTAAGAGAATCAAGCAGAAAAGCCTTTCTTTACATTAGTTAGAAAACAAATCTTAGCTAAAGGTAAAGGATGCATTATCATTATTTTCAAGCACTTAGGAAATGTGCTGATAGAGTCAGAGAAGTGGTTATCTTTAGGGGTTAAGTGTTGACTAAAGGGCCACATGAGGTCTTTTAGGATGCTGAAAATGTTCTGTATTTATAGCTGCATGATGTTATTGGTGTATATTGTGTTAAAATTCATTAACACATGTGCTTATGATTTCAAGAAAAGCACATAGAATAAAATGGTGTTTAAGGTATTTGTGAATCATAGGAACATTCAACATATTGTTTAAGGTGTAAATGATAGCCCTTCCACGCATTTGTTTTCTACAATAAAAGTTGATTTTGAGTTACATGAAATTACATGTACTCAGGTAGATATGAAGACAAAACTTAAGTCCCTTTCCCCAAAGATAATCATTGTTAGCAAATCTATTCAAAGACCCTTTGTACCCTAACATTCTTTAATATATAATTTTTAGCAATGCGAAATTATACATATTATTCTGAGCCTGCTCCCTTTCCACACTTAACAGTGTAAAAATAGATACCTTTCAATGTGAGATTACAGACACCCTTGATTCTTTTTAATTATCATGTAGTGTGATGTACTATATTTATATTCAATTTATCAACTTCCCTGGATATTTCAGGCTATGTTTGACCTTTTATAAATAGAAACAATTCTATAATGGATATTTTTTACACCTGTATTTGTGTTTTTCAGGTTATTCTTATAGGATAATTTCAGAACTAGGGTCATATATTATTTTGGTGTCTACTTCCAGTCCCAGCAATTATGAACTATATTGTCAGCATTGGATAGTATGTCTTTTAAAATGCTTGAGGAAGGCTGAAGATATAGCATAGTGGTCAAGTGGTCAAGTCATGGTCAGGGCTCTGAGTCAATTCTTAGCACCACTGATAGATGGATGGTTGGATGGATGGATGGGCAGATGGATAGATGACAATAATTCACATTCTCTCTCTTTCCCCCTCCTTCTGTAGCTTTCTCTCCCTCTCTCCCCTCCCATTTCCCCCCTTTCTTCTTCTGACCTCCTCTGTCCTTGGGCTGAAGATGGCTCAGAAGGTAAAGGCACTTGCCTTGAAGCCTAAGGATTGAGTTGCCTTGAAGCCTAAGGATTGAGGTTGATTCCTGGGACCCACTTGATGCAAGGAGAGAATCCCCTTCTCTGATCACTGAGGTTGAGTGTGTTTTCATAGGCAATGACTGATTTGTTGATTTTTTTGTGTCTATTTGCCTTGTGGCTTTTTTTTTTTTTTTTCTTTATAATAGGTCTTTGCTTAGGGCATTGCCCCTTTTCCTGTTATGTATGCTGCAATTACTTTCTTCAATTTTTTTCTTTCAGATTTATTTGTCTTAGATTTGTGTCTTTCATAGGAAGTTAGACTTTTCCTTTGTGACTCCTTCATTTTGTGTTTAAGAGCATCTGCCTAAGAAAACCATTATTGTTTATATTCTCTTCTGCTTAAGAGTTTTATATTGCTAATAGTCCACAGATATATTCTGTGAGCTACAAAGATAAATATGAATATGCCATTTCCTACAACTAAATTGCAAGTTTTCCTCATAAACCAATGAATAGCATCCTCTCTTACTGTGGTAGTACTAGCTGATTGGTGGTGAGTATAAAAGCAGTAGGATGTCTCTCTTTTCGTACAGAGATGAAAAGAGTTTTGTGATAAAATCCCGCAAAGTACAAACAAGACTTTTGGAAAGTGGGAGATGACAAAGTTTGCCTGCCTTGGGTGCTTTAAAAGTTTAAAAGTATAAGTAACAGTTAAGAGAATATTCATGAAAAAACAATGTGTACTAATATGTGATAAATGGTAATTAATGATAGAACTCAACAGCTAAATTATGTTATGAAAATACTACAAAATGACCTTGCTTTCAGAACAGATTTACCACTAGACATTGTATAGAGATGTTTAGGAGTGAATGCCTTTTGTTTAGTATCAAATATAAGTACACCATTTAATAATGTCTTGTGTGTTTAAAACCACTATTGTATAAAAGATAATTATTTTACTTCTGCAAAAGTCTGAATGGATGACAGTGTACAAACTATGTAATTCATGAAAAAGACTCATAAATGTAAAATACCATCACATACAGAGGAAAAAAGATTTTCTAGAAAAGTAGACACGTGTAGAGGAGCCTGATTATGTTGCACTCTTACTTGACTAAATTTGGAATATGTTGGGCGTAGACATGCATGCCACTTTGGATAATTAATCTGTTAAGTGATCTTTACTATTGAAAAATATTATTTTGACTGTCTTTATCTTCTCTTTGCTCCACCTGTATCCTCTTTTCTATTTTGCTACAGATCACACATCAGTTGGTGGTCTGGGAGATAGTTTTTATGAATACTTACTGAAAGCATGGCTGATGTCAGATAAGACAGACCATGAAGCAAGGAAGATGTATGATGATGCTGTTGAGGTAATTATTGTTTGAATCTTTTCTTATAGTGGACATATGTACTGAGTATTAGATAGTAACTTGATAAATGTAAACATTGTAGCATCCAGGAAATACAGGTAATATGTAGAAACATGTTCTTTCATTATAGAGTTTATTAGTATTTAGTATTTTAATAGAAAATCCTGACATTAAGTCTTCTTAATTATGACATTTTAAAGAAAATTGAAGAGTTTAGTAAGTGTATTTATAAGCGTTTTAATTACATTTGGTTAATTTCTACAGAGATTGGTAAAACTTCTGACTTTATTGTTTTCCATAAACATTTCTTCTTTCAAGTGATGGCTTAAGCCTACACATGAGAGCCTTTGAATAAAGAATTGTAACGGTGGCCATTTGTGATGTTCTTTCCAAGCATTGCTCTAGCCCATTTACACAGATGATTCCTTTGGTCATGTCACCACTTTACACCTGAAAACCTAAAGACACAATGACTGGTCAGGTAGCTTGGTAAATTCACTGTGATAGTTGTGATTGTTTTAAAAATTAATCTTAAATTTTGAAATTAGTTTCTATTACATATATCATCTGCTATATGTACATGACTTTATGTATTTGTTTTCTCCATTCAGTTTTTATTAGTTTTTAAGTTTAGAGTGGATTTTTTAAAATAATAATTGGTCAAATTTTATTGTAAAACATGATCTCAAACATACAATTTTTGCACTGTCAATTATCTTCAACAAGTACTCCTGCTGGAGACAGTATTTTTGAATTATAAAATAACACTGAGTCCATAAAAGAGATAAGGTTAAATGAATGTTTTAGGATTCATTCTAATTTATGTGTTACTTCTGAGCTATTCCCATAATCCTGGAAATTCTTCATTTTAGTGCTGCTGTAGGTTTAAGATCAAATTTAAGATCAGTCTATTCAGTTTTATTTATTTACTTATTTACTTATTTATTTAGTTTTTCCAGACAGGGTTTCTCTGTTGCAACTCTGGCTGTCCTGGAACTCACTCTGTAGACCATGCTGGCCTTGAACTCACAGAAATTCACCCACCTGCCTCTGCCTTCCAAGTGCTGGGATTAAAGGCTGTGCCACCACTTCCTGGCTTCAGTCTTTTTATTTTTTAAGATAGTGTAAGAAACACACATTTTAAAGACCCTTTGGCAGCAAGACAGCTATTGTAATACTAGTGAAAATATGTAAGAGTAATATAATTATTCCTAACTTCCATTCAACAGTTAGCATTTTTGAAAGACACTGTTATAATCTTTAGAGAGAAGAGTGCAGTATAGTCAATTTGAGGAGTCCCAAAGGTAGTTAAGGATGTAAAGCCTTGTCTTCACCCACCCTTTCTTTAGTCCTAATAAGTTCATGAGCATGTTTAGCTTTCTTGTAGTAAGATCCATGTTTTAAAGACAGAAGCGACAAAAACAATGTAAATATAACTCTTTAGATATGGTAGTATTCCCCTTTGACCTCAGCACTAAAGAGGAGGCACAGGCAGCAGATATCTGTGAGTTTGAGGCTAGCTTGAGCTTCACAATAGGACTCTGTCTTAAAACAAACAAAAAAACCAAAAAAAAAATTATAACCAATTTTTTAGGCTGCTATGATGTGTATTGAAGCCATGTTAATATGAAACACCCAGTAAGGATGAAAAATTTAACCCCTCTAATCAAAAGACTAATCTTTTAAAAATAGATATTTAGGGTATCCTGGTTTAAAAAAAAAAAAAATCTTACAATCCGGTGGTCATCCCTATCATTTGGTTATCAGCCTCTTCTCGTTGCCTTTATTGGCCAGATCTAATTATCTAAGTGCACCATCATTTGCAAAATTATTTATTGCGTGCATGAAACATTGTAACAGGCCTTCTGGAACATAAGATGATGAAGGCCTAATTTCTACAATTTTGTAAAGCACACATTGTCATTACAGAGAATATAAGGTGGGTTTTTGCAGAGCTCGATGTTATTGAACATGTCAGGAAGCAACCCACAATCAAAATGTGAATTAATCCTTGAAGAAATACACCTCTCATTTCAGAAAGAAAAATATGGCCCTTATCAGCAGAGTGTAAGGACACAGTCCAGAGGAGCTAAAAGGTCTCATTATTAAAATGAAATGTGATTGTTATGCTCTACTTTTTATATTTAAGTTAGTGTAAAATGTTATATTATCTCCTTAGTAAAACTGACATTCCAGGATGGTAGCCTGTTTCTGATGTCTCCCTTTATCCATGACAAAACATCAAAACAAATTACCTTCCTTTGAGAAATCAACTTACTAAGTAGTTAGGGGATGTGTATATCAAGTTTCAACTAGTTTTGAAATCCTTACCACACACCAGGTATATTATGCTTTTAAAAGTACTTTCCTAAGTGGCATAGTTACATAAAAATAAAGAGCAATTTTAATTACTTCCTAAAATTGCATTTTATCTTAACTTATTCAGTCTTCTGTTCAATGTTTGTTGTATGGAATAGAAAATGAATTGGTAAACCTTTGGCTTCTAACTTCTTAAGGTGATCTCAGTAGATTAATTATGAATCTCATTTAGCTCAAGACAAGCCGTATGTGTAATACTATGCAGAAAGACACTCAGAGGCCATGACTCTCCTCTCTTGGTTTGTCTTGTAGTAGTGATTAGGATTAGTTTCAAGTATACATGCTTTGATAACTCATTAAAATTTTACTTATAAATTAAGTCTTCAGTTTATAAAAGTTACTACTTTATAAAATATTATAATGCTGAGGTTTTTCTGATGGCTGGAAATCCAGACATAAATGTTCAGACACTCCTAGTCTGTGTTCTAATTTCATTTCTGGTGCTGCGACACTTCCTTAACAAGAAAATTACACAGGGAGGAGAGGACTTATTTGACTCAAAATCCTGTGTTAACAGTCCTTTACTGTATCTGGGCAGGAACTTAAAGCATCACTCCTGCAGCCGCCAAGATCAGACAGGGCCCTTCCTGCCTGACGCCTGTGTACTTTTGCTCAGCCAGCTCTTTTCTCTTACACAGTCCAGGGCCAGCTGATGAAGTGGTGCTGTCATATTTGGAATGGGGCCTTCCTACCTCAATTAGCAGTTCAGACAGTCCTCCGTAGACTAGATGTGCCCTCAGACCAACCTGATCTGGAAAATTCTCATCAAGGCTATCTTCCTAGGTGATTCTAGGTTGTGTCAAGTTGACAGTTAAAACTACGCAGAAGGGTTTGTGTCTAAAGCGTCTATCTTTTTTCTTAGGCTATAGAAAAACATCTTATTAAGAAGTCCCGGGGCGGTCTTGTCTTTATTGGCGAATGGAAGAACGGACACTTGGAAAGGAAAATGGGGCATTTAGCCTGCTTTGCTGGGGGAATGTTTGCACTTGGAGCAGATGGTTCCAGAAAGGATAAAGCTGGTCACTATTTAGAGCTAGGAGCAGAAATTGCACGAACGTGTCATGAGTCATACGACAGAACTGGTAAGAGTATTAATAATGACTTAGTCCAAAGTAACCTCTAAGTTAAACATGCTTCCAGAAATTAGGAGGAAAGTATATTTGTACTGTTCAAAATATTGCACACTAAAATAGCAAATAATTTTTCTTAACTTTTATTTTAATTACAGGAATATGTTTCCAGTAATGAAGTGGGGGTGGGGTGGGGTGGGGTGGGGCAGCAGAGCACTGAATTTGACCTGCAATTTATTTGGCTTTACAAACATATCTTAATATATGAGATAGTTAGTGACCTGGAAAAGCCTACAAACTTGTAATTCTATTCATGGTTTCAGAAGTTGAATTTTTGCTTTTCTACAGTAACTGAATTTCTGTGTTGGAGTTTACTTTGTCATTAAGTACCATGACACAAATACAATTGGCTTGAAACTTGTCCTCGTTCATAAATCTATTGAGTTATTTTAATATAGTAAGGAATCAAAATTAAGGTGAAATTGACCTTTCAATTCTCTGTCCAAACAAGTGGTTCACTTTTTTAAAAATGTATCTCAAAAGAATATTGACACGTGCTATTTCAGTGTGGTTTAATGTTGGTGTTAAGACAGAGTTAGTGATCTTATTCACAAATAAAATTGGCACAGTGATGATATGGAGTGTCAATCATACACTTAAAATGTAGTTAACAGCCGAGTAAAATGCTGTTATGTCTGTTTCCCATTCGGCTGTTGGTGGACATCTAGGCTGGCTCCGTTTCCATGTGGTTGTGAGTTGGACAGCATAGAACATGTGTGTATAACATCCTATAGTATGATGTAGAGTCCTTGATATACCAGGAGGGGTATATCTGGCTCATACAGTTGTTCTGCTTTTAATTTTTCTGAGGAACCACCTGTGAATGATTAGCTTTAATTACCAATTGGCAAGATCTAGAATCACGTGGAGAGGAAGTCTCAATGAAGACTTGTCTACATTAGGTTGGCCTGTAGGCATGTCTTTGGAAGATTGTCTTGATTATGCTAACTGACATGCCAAAACCTATTCTAAAAGTGGGCAGCACCCTTCCCTGGGCTCGGGTCCTGGATTGTAAAAAAGAAAAGAAAGTGAGTTGAACACACATATGTGTGTATGAATTTGTTGTACTCTGGTTTTGGCTGTGGATGTAATGTAAATAACTGCTTCAGGTTTCTGCTGCCTTGATTTCCCTACTGTGATGGACTATGACCTGGAATTATGAGCTTTAAAATAACCCTTCCTAAATTGCATTTGTCAGAGTGTTTGGTCACAGCAACAGGAAATGAAACCAAGAACCTTCATACTGATTTCCATAGTGGCTTTTCTAGTTTACATCCTGCTGGCAGTATTGAAGGCTCTTCTTCCCACATCTTCCTCTCTTTTCTTTCCTTTTCTCCTTTCACCCCTCCCTCCCTTCCTTCCTCTTCTTCGTTCTTTGTTCTTTTGTTTATTTTTGTATTTTTATATTAATCATTTAATTACATTTTCCCTTCCCTTTCCTCCCTCCCAACTCTCCTTCAAATTCATGGCCTCCTTTTTCATTGGTTGTTAATTGCGCACATGTAATCTGTATATTACACATATATATTCCAAAATATAACTTGTCCAGTCCATGTAATGTTGATTGTATGTGTGTTTTCAGGGCTGACCATTTGGCACTGGGCAATCAGTCGGTATACTCTTGCCTGGAGAGGGCTGCCTCTCTTGCTCCCAGCTTTACTCAGTTGCCTATAGTTCTTGGTATAGAGTTGAGGTCACATGGGTTTTCCCCCCATCCAGTTTGCATGTCCATTGTTGTCCTTGTTCAGCTCATATTTGGGAGGTCATGTTGATGAGACTTTAGGGGTATAGCTTCTAATGTTACTAGGAGACTCAATCTTACATCAAACTCCCTGATCCTCTGGCCATTACAGTCTTTCTGCCCCTCCTCTGCATTGTTCCCTAAGCCTTATGTGTGGAAGTGTTTTATAGATGCATACACGGGGACTGGGCTCCACAACTTTGCATTTTGATTGGCTGTGGTTTTCTGTAGTCGTCTCTGTCTGTTTCAAAGAGAAGTTTCTTTGTTAAGGGGTGAAGACAGTACTTACCTGTGGGTATAAGGATAGATGTTTATGGATTGTGATTAGGGATTATACAGGTTAAGGAAATTAATGGTTATAGATTCTCCTTCAATACCCACGATTTCACTAGCAAAGTAGTTAGCTAGGCTTCCAGTACCAGGCATGATAGCCTTCTTGTTGAGTGGATCTTAAGTCCAATTAGAGAACATTTAGTTATGGCCAAGATATTCGTGCCACTATTGCACCCATAGTGTGCAGCCATGCTGCTTTGTTTTCTTAATCATAGCAATACTAAAGTAATTTAAATTTCCATTTCCTTAATGACTAAAGATATTGAATATTTTTAAAAATAATATTTGGCCATTTATGTTTCATTTGAGAAATGTCTATTCATTTTATTAGCCTATTTATCAATTAACAGTTTTACGGGTTTGGTATTTAAGTTTTGTAGTTCTTTATATGCTAGATATCAGCCCCATATCTGAAGTGTAACTGGCAAAGATTTTTCTTTCATTTTGTAAGTTATTTGCTCTACAGATAGTTTGCCTTGTTGTGCAGAACTTCTTAGTTTCATGGAATTGCATTTGCAACTATTGGGACTATTGTCCTGTGGTATTGGAGTTCTTGTTTATGTACTTATAACTTCACATATATTCTCTGCTTTTCCTTTAGCAATTTGAGAGGTTCAAGTTAAAACTTTTGATCTGTTTTGGGTGGTGAAATATGGGTGTAAGTTCATTTTTCTCTGGATAGACATCCAGTTTTGCCAGCACTGTTTGCTGAAATTTTCAGGAAAGTGGGTGGATCTGGAAAGTGAGGTGACCCAGTCTCAGAAATATAAAAAAAAGTCACCTTTTCTCTCATGCAGATCTAACTTTTAATGTTCACGTGTATGTAAGGAGTTGTGAGAGTGGGTGGAGACTATGAAACTAGGTAAGAAACAGGAGGGGAATGGGAAGTGTTGAGAGTAGGCCACACTGTTGTTCTGAAAGTGGGAAGGAGGCTACTTGAAAAGTGAGAGGGCACAAGGCAGGGGATAGGGAAGGAGGATAGGGAAGAAGTGTTGGGGAGAAACAACAAAAACAGATTTTGTTTGCAACTGCCATATTGAACCTAATTTTTGTAAGCTAATAAAAAAATTTTAAAGTGAAACTAAAATTAGTGAAACATTGAGGATTAGCGTGGATATTTGTTGATGGGTATATTGGGCTTTTGTCATGAAGATTTTGACCATAAATGGTAGATCTAAAATACCAAGTTTATAATAGCAAATATTCTAAAAATAAAAGTCTCTTGTATTGTTACAGCTATTTATTCTATTAAACAGGGAGCAGCTTATATGCTGAGTTAAATATATGCAGGTTAAATAACGTGTCAACAAGATAGAGCTCCTGCCTTTAAAACAGCCATTGAGTTCCAGGGGAAGAAAAGAACCTGCTGTGCTCCTGACATTCTTGTTTTCAATGGACTTCGAGCAGTCTCCTGTTCTGTCAGTCTTACATAGCCAGTTAACTGTGGCCCTCTTTGCCGTGGTATCTCCAAAAGCTTACTGTTTGATTTATGTCTTGTATTTTTAAATCTTTCACTGATTTTACTTGTCTTTGTACTCAACTTAGATCCTTGGATTAGAAAGTACAGTCCCAGTTTTCTTATATTCCCAGCTATACTCTGTACTCTGCTGCATTTTCTTATGGCTCTACTATAAATTTTTGGCCACCATCTTTTAAAAATTCCATCTCTTCCTTATTAATTATTTCTGCTAATTTATAATGTAATTATTGCCTTAGGAGTTAGTTTTCACTTTCATTCATTGTTGGAATTAGAAATAAAATTAATTCAAAATTGAGTCATCTTAATGTGTTTCACCATGTGGTGAACATAGTTTTAATATTTAGCTGGGTTTATGGGAAGCATCACTGAACCTATTCATGAGATGACACTGTCTTAGTAGTAATTTAAGCATGGTGTGCAAACGGGACACTAGATTGAGGTTGATTGGTACATTGTTTTGGATTATTCTAAACATGACATGGCCAAAATATTGGGTAGAATATATGCAAATTTTTAGACTTGCCCTTTTTCATTCATAAGGCTTTACAGGAAAAATCGGTTATTTTTCCTGCGTGTTTGTATGAAATTTGAATGACCACTAAGCAAAGTAATTTTCACTGAGAAGTTCACAATATTAATTCATTACGGCCAATTCTATTCCATTTATGATGTTTTATCATTATAATTGTGGAAGTTATTAGCTAATGTAATCTTAAGGTTAAACTAAAAAAAATCTGATCTTAGTACTAACACTTTTAAAGTTAGCCCACAAAATAACACCTTTGATTATTGCATTTTCATACTGCTTCAGTAGACCCTTCATGTCCTTCCGCCTCTAGTCATCTCCTTCCCATTTAGGAGTCTCATAGTCATTACCCTCCCTATAATACACACATTTTCTTCTGTGTATCTGTCTTTCTAGCTTCTCTGTACAGAAACAGATTTAAATTCAAAACCGGGTTCAGCACATCAGAGAGAATATGTATGATATTTGTCTTTCTGAGTCTAGGATTCTTCACTGATATAGTAGTTTCCAGACATATTCATTTTCCTGAAATTTATGTTTTTCTTAAGAGGGAGAAAAAACATAGGCAATCTAGATGAAATAATCTGTCTTTGGATTACTTTCATCTCAATTCTTATGACGTTGGACTTAAAAAAAAATGTTTTTGTTTGTTTGTTCTTGACAGGGTCTCATTATGTACCAAGGATAGCCTTGGATTCAGTCTTTACCAGATAGTAGCAGAAGTTACTGGCATGAGTAGTTGGACAAGAAAAAGAAATGAAAGGCACTCAGATCAGAAAGGGAGAAGGAAAATTATCCCGATTTCCACATGGCATGATTATGTATGTAGGAAATCACAATAAAAATTGCACATGCACACACACTTATGTGCACATACACAAAGTCCTGTTAGAATGAATGAATGAAATCAGTACAATGGTAGGATACAAATCAGATTGGAAAAAATAGCTGCATTTCTTTACACTAATAGCAGTCTATTGGAGAAAGAAACCAAGAATGGAGTCCTGTTTTATGACAACATAAAACTATTAAATAATCAGGGCTAGGAGATACATCTGTGGTAATGCTTGCAGTGCAAATTTGAGGATCAGAGTTCCTAGACCTGAGGCTGGGTGTTTCTTTAACCCCAGCACTGGCAGGCAGAGACAGGAGGATGTCTGGGGCATGCTGGCTCTAAGCCTAGCTGAAAAATTGCAAACTCTAGATTCAGCATGAGATTCTGCTTCAAAGAAGCAAGGCAAAGAGTGATAGGAGAGTATGCTCAATGCCTTCCTTTCCTTGGCTTCCACATGCAGTGTGTGCGTACTCACACTTGTGTGCATACCCCCCATATACACATACAAAGTAATAATACCTAATGAATTGATTTAATCAAAAAGAGAAAGATTGTACATTGAAAATTACAAAATACTGATGAAAATAATTGGAGACACAAGTAAAGGGATATATAGTATCTGTTTGTGTTCATGGTTATATGCTATAACCTTTGCATTTGTTTTCAAAGGGCTGCTTAGCTATTGATAGTCAGATTTAGCAGCATATTGATGTATTTTCTTCTAAGAATACTTCATGTCAGAGCAATAGAAATATTTATAATTCTGTTAGAAGAAAACTAAATGTGGTTCTTTTGAAACAACTCATTTCGAAAAACAGTAACAATAAAAATAACCAAAGTTTCTTCAGGACTGGGGTATAGCTCTGTGTTTGGTCTTTAACATCAAAACAAATAAATAAAAATTAAAACAACAGGAACCAAAAACCCCATAAAAGATAAAGGTTACTTTATATCTCTTCCGTTTAGAGAAAACAGTAAGTATTCCTCAAAGCACACATGTTGTTTATGTGTTTTGTTTTGTTTTTGACATGTTACAGCATTAAAACTAGGTCCTGAATCATTCAAGTTTGATGGTGCAGTAGAGGCTGTAGCTGTTCGGCAAGCTGAAAAGTATTACATCCTCCGTCCAGAAGTAATTGAAACGTATTGGTATCTATGGCGATTCACCCATGACCCAAGATACAGGCAATGGGGCTGGGAAGCAGCTCTGGTAAATATACTGATTTCTCCT
Organism: Cricetomys ansorgei; assembly: GCA_026225945.1. NCBI lineage: Eukaryota > Metazoa > Chordata > Mammalia > Rodentia > Nesomyidae > Cricetomys > Cricetomys ansorgei. The sequence continues at coordinate 29,222,087 of JAMJFZ010001038.1, forward strand.
TTTGTCTGGGTGATGTGGATTGGGCGGGGCTGCCTTTGCACCACATATCCTCATCCTGGTTACTTGACATTGAAAACTGTAGATTTTCATTTCTCTGGGGAAGAAACTGTTCTCATTTGTTTCTTGAGCAGCAGAAGTAAGCCTTAGACTCCTGTTCGCTCTCTATTAGTATTTTCATAATACATACTTGCTAGTCTACTAAGTAACTAGCAGGAGTTATTTAAAAGGCAGTCTCTCTGTATTGTTATAAAATAAGCATTATTATTTTTTATAATGTATTTTTAATGTTTAACCTCTGAAGAAAAAGAAGCATTGTCATATTAACCCAGGTTCATAGCCTGGGCAGATGATTCTTGCTCATTTTTGCCTTGTGTTCTAATAATTCTTGTGTGATTTAATACATTTGATTTATGCATGTTCAAGGACACAAAAGGAAATATAAAGTAAAAATTTTAAATTCCAGTCAGGCATTCAAACACAGTGGTTAATACAGAACAAATTGCTCAGCTCAATTTCTCCATCTGAAAAGTGGAGCTGTTAACCTCCTAGGGTTATGAAATTTAAATGCCAGTGCATATGAAGCTCTTAGAATAGATTTCAGCAAATTGCTGCCATTATTGTCTGGGCATGTAGGTGTGTACTTCCTACTACTTCCCACCACCTATGGTGCCTAACTAATAAGATTGTAGAAATACAATGTCTTGGAATAGAGTATGGTTACAATAAATATCTCTTATTACCACTACTGTATAAAGTTCCTAAGTAATACTTTTTTTTTTTTAAAGGATGTTGTGAATTAGTATTTGTTCTTGGAAATGATCACATTGAAATTAAGTGTGTGTGTGTGTGTGTGTGTGTGTGTGTGTATACACTCATGCACATGTTTATGGAGTTCAGAATACAAATTCATGTTCCTCTTGTGCCTTCCCTTTTAAAATAGTGTCTCCTGTTGGCCTGGAACTTCACCAAGTAGGCTAGTCTGGCCAGCAGGGTCAGGAAACTCTAGGGGTACACCTTTATCCACCTCCGGTCTTGACCATTGCCAAAATTAAAGACAAGCACCATTGTGCCTGACTATTTTACATGGGTTCTAAACTCAGGTCCTCAGTTTTCAAGACAAGTGCTTTATGGCCATTTCCCCTACCCCTAATTACAAGCTTGCTCTGTCTTGATTTGTACCAGACAGCTCACTAATTCAGATTAAAATAGGTCAACTTTGGCATTTAAGTCAGAAAAATAAAAGCTATTGTAGAGAAATAAGTGTTAGAGAGGGAAAGACATCCCAGTACAAGTTTGTTTTTCCAGAATGAGAATATTTCTATTTGATAACACTATGCTTAGGCTTAATATATTATCAGTTCCCAAAATGCAAAATTATATGAATGTGTGTTTTTGTTTTTGGTGGAGATCTAACTGTGTATCCCTGGCTGTCATAGAACTCTTTATGTAGACCAGTCTGGCTTCAAACCCACAGAAATCTATCTGCCTCCCAAGGGCTTCAATTAAAGGGCATCATGCCCAGCTATTCTGTGAACTTCTGAATCCAATCTTTTGACTTGTCCTTCAAAATCGAAATTCCACAGAATTGTCTTCTCTGTTCTCCTTCACAGGCTATTGAAAAGTATTGCCGAGTGAGTGGTGGGTTTTCTGGAGTCAAGGATGTATACTCCCCGAAGCCTATGCATGATGACGTGCAGCAGAGCTTCTTTCTTGCTGAGACATTAAAGTAAGCAGATACTCAAAAGCGTTTTGCATAAGCTTATAAGCAGTGTATGAAAATTAAAAACTGTTCCTATTACTGAGGCTATATATAATGTTACCATACAGGTATATATTGTGTAATGTCTAAATCAAATTAATATCAGTCACCTAAAATAATGAGTTCTCTACGGTAGCAACTTTTAAAATCCCATCTTTTTGAAATATGGTGCTATCTATAATCACCTCACTCTGCAGTAGACCAGAACTACTTTTTCCCATGTGTCTGTTACATAATTTTCATTAATCCACTGTTCTTTCTTCCTTCTCACTAGGCTCTGCTTGCTGCTGTTCTACTTCTTGCAGTCAGCTTTTTTATGTTCCACGTATGAATGAGATCATACAGTTAATTGGTTTTTCTGTGCCTGACATCTTTCAGCAGACATAATAATTTTTAGATCTACCCAGGCTGATAGAAATGACAATTTTTCATCATTTTAGTGGGTGAATATTATTCCATTGTAGATAAATTTGCCACATTTTCTTTACCCATTCATTAACATTTTTGTAGAGTGATATTGCTATGTGATTGCTAGATAATTAAATTGTGACTATATGTTACATTGCATTAAGCTTTATTACAAACTTTTTATGTAGTTGGGTTTTAAATATTAAGCTGTATCTCAAAGAATGACTGTAAGGTAGCTGTCTTACCAAATAAATGTTCTGTTGTGGTTGTGCAGGCCCTCTAATTGAGACAAGACAGGAGCATTGCTAGCCCCAGGCCTGCCTGAGCTATGTACACATGTACTTATATAGCAAGACTCTGTCTCAAAAAAATCATTATAAATTGGGGAAAGGGGTAGTTAGCACCTTTAAATACATTGATTTATTTCTGCTCTTTGATGTACTTTATAATCACCTAGAAAACTTGATAAAGCATAGATACAAATGGCCATAACTCCAAGGTTTTAGTAGGGCTGAAGTGCAGTCAGCCTCTGTGATGGTCATCTTTGGACTCAGCTGAGTTTAGATTCATGTCTCAGGAATGACTGTACATGCTTTGATGGTACTAAATGACAGTGTGGCCATCATCAACCAGTCTCCCTATAGGTTCTGTACAAAGATACATGTAAAGGGAAAAATGGGAAAGGAGAAAACACTATTTGAAGCTTATACTCAGAAGCCCAGGTGAGGCTCTGTGAATAGTCCTGGGGGGTAGTTGGAGACATAGTTACATATGTGTGCTTTCCTAGAGGCATGCAAAGCAAATATCTCTTCATATCAACAGTAACTGAATTTCATGTTTATTTTTCCTATATCTTTAACATGGGTGACTTAGAAATGTATCATTTGCTCAGCAAATGTTTACTGCCCAATACCACTCAGATCACTTGGGAATGTATCAGCAAGGCAAAGGACAAATATGCTGCACTCTGATATAAATATAGTTCATTTATCTCTACCCAGCTGCATCTCTTACTCTACTATAAATATAGTTCATTCATGTCTAGTATGTTACAGCTGAAAAGTACGTTATGTTAAAGTGAGTTATATTAAAGATCCATGTTTAAGTTTTTCCTTTATGAATACGAGTCTTACTGTTTTTTCAGTCTCTTTTAGCCTCTAAATTAGTGCTATTCCTAATTTTCCTTTTGATGTATCAGTATGTTTTGTGCTTCTATTTTCTTGTTGCTTCATTTTACTGCCTCCTTTCCACATCTGCAACTGACCCTATTCCAGACCCTGATTGTTGAGGAGATAGATTAGAATATCTGCTGTGGTCCTGAATTTCCCACCTATGGCCTTCCTTGTTCTCAAGTATACTGTGTGGTGAGGCTTGCATCTATATCAAGTAGTTGTAAGAGCACTGGACCATAGGACAGAGTGACAACTTTTAGTTATTCAGTGGCTACATCCTAGCTAAATGAACATGTCACAGTAGATTTCTGTGCTTTACACCTGTAAAGCCATGGAATTTGTGGTAGAGCTTCTCTTTCTCTTCCCTTCTACCTTCTACATGCTACACACACACACACACACACACACACACACACACACACACAAATGGGGATCAAACCCAAGGCCTTATTAGCACAGGCTTGACAAGCACTCTACCACTGACCTGTATCCTCAGCCTTTTGCTACTTGTTTCTCTTGCTGCCTCCCACTTCCCATCTCTCTGTCTTGTCATCTGTCTCTGCCTCTCTCTATACACATACAGACACAGTTTCCCTCATTTAAAAACAGCACTGTTTTCTGTATAATTTGAGAGTTAGTTACCAGCATTTGGTGTTTCAGCATCACTTTCAAGAATGGGGGAATCCAGATGGGAAGGAGGTGGGGAGGATCTGGGAGGGATAAAGGGAGGGGAACCATAATCGGGGTATATTATGTGAGGGTGAAAAAATCTGTTTTCAATAAAAAGAAAAAACACTTAAATAAGAAGAAAAGGGTATTATTATGCATGGTCATAATTCAGTTTTCATACTCAGAAACTTTAACATTCTACAGTTCTCTGGTGTGACATATATTTCCATTTAAAATTTTCTTTCATTATTTCAAAATGTATTTCAGTTTTATTTTGGCTTTTCCCTGAGACAGGGTTTCTCCATTGTAACGCTGGCTGTCCTGGAACTCACTCCCTAGACCACGCTGGCCTTGAACTCACAGATATCTGCCTGCCTCTGCCTCCTGAGTACTGGGATTAAAGACATGCACCACCACCACCTAGCTTAGTTTTTCTTTTTTTAATCTCAGTTCAGTAGTCAGTATTAGAGTATTTATTGTATTTATTTGTCGTATATTTTTAGTCACCTTTAATCTAGAAGAAAAACTTTCCAGACAAATTTTAATCTTTTGCAAAAATAGCATTTTTTAAGTATTGAATTAGTTTCTATGAAGAATATCCCTCAATTATATTCCAGATTGTTTTCTAATGGTTGGGTGTCATATAAGCATTTTTGGATTAATATTATGATGTACAGTCCTCATCCTGCTCTTTGTAGAGGCACATGATAGTAATTCTGTTGTTATTGGTGATTTTGGGTTAGCTCATAGCTCATTGATCCTAAAGTTATGTAGTATAAGCTGTCTGAGAAAAGATCCTTTTCCTGCAGTCTTTCTAGGCTACCAGCATCCTTTGCCTGAATCAGATGTGATTGTAGAGACAGTAGAAGATGCTAGTCTAGTCTAGAAGTCCTTTGTTTCCACCATCGGGTAGTTTCCTTGCTACTCAGAAGCTACAATAGTCTTCCATCTTTTAGTTTCATCTCTTATCCTTTTACTTGTCCATTCTATCCTTAAACCAGTCTAATCTACATCCATTCATTTTCATACTGAAGTGTGTAGTTGAAACACATATGGCACAAATGTCAGTGACAACAGCCTTTATAAAAACTGATGGTATACTGTTATGGTAGGATTAGATAAAGTTCTATGAAGATCAAAATTAACGGTCGTAATACTTTACAGAGAACTGCAGGTTATCATGACCCCTTTAGTTCTCAATTGTTATTTAATTCAGATGGGCTTTTGTCAGAAGCTGAGAAGCACTGAAGATTGTTTTCTGTCAGATGGTTGTACTTGGTGTGAATTCATTAAAGACAAACAGTTGGTGTATTTTAACTACTACAGGTGGCAACTAATTGACATGGCAGTGGCATAGTTAAATCAAAATAGTGTTCTTGACCGGAATTAAGGGTCATTTTATTTTACCTCTTACATTTTGCCATGGAAGCTATCCTGTGAATTAGCTTTTGAAACTATGGCTTCTTCCCTCAAAACTTTTAAAGAGCTCTATGCTATTCCCTTTGTATTCTTCAGTACTTCCTACATTATTTGTTTATTATGTGTTATTGATGGTATAAAAAAAGACTATATAATAAGAGAGGTCAGAAGTAGATCTTTTAACACTTTTTTCAAAATTCTTATACGTTATGAAATAAAACACATGATATGTCCATAAATCACAAATATATTAAGTTCATAAGAGAGCCATTAACAAAATGCTAATCTTTTGGAGGAAAAATAGTTGCTTAACTCAGAAACCACGAAGGAGACATAATGAAATGGGGATATTTCAACCAGAGTTGATTCTGAAATAGGATAAATTGGTGCTTGGGTGAACAGACACGAAGCTGACAGGGGAACATCATGTTGGAGTTGGGAGACTTGGCAGTGGTGTTGAGTGGTTCAGTGCAGGAAGTTCAGTAGGAAGAGAAAATAAAAGATAGTGTTAATGTTTCCGGTGTGGATTATTATGAGGATTGTGTTAAGACTTTAAGAAGAAATAGATTTTCAGAAAAAAACAATAACTTTTAATAAATATTTTCAAGAGGCAATTCAAAAGATAAATTTTCAGAAACTGAGTGTCTGTCCCCTGGAGCTGCTTCTACCAGAGTAGATGTTCAAGTTCAACTTGGCAGACCGAATACAATGTATTTATACTTTTTTGAGAGCTGTTAAAATGACTTTAGAACACTAGTCAGGTAATAGAAGGCAAAGACAACTTCTGTCAGCACATATGTAAAAGATAGAACAGAGCAAAGAAAGCTAAGGATCTGTATCAGGAGGAGTTGATTTGAACACGCTGACAAACTGGTAAGTGCTTCAGAATACTGAGCATCTTTGACAACTGGGATTTGAGAGTCGGGTAGGGGACTTTTACATGGGAATGTTATTTCCATCATGCCTCATCTCTGTCCTAAATAAAAGGAGATTTCTTATGAGAGGAGCTTCAACTGTGAAAGTTGTGGACTTTGAGGTAACAGGCACTACTAAAAGTAGAAGACTTCCTTTGGGGGAAGTTAGCTCACAAGAAAGAAAAAACTTGGATGTTGACAAATGAGATTCCTTCATCAAGACAAAATAGCCCTGTCCTCACCCACTGCCTAGGGGCTAAGCCCTAGTAAATACCAACCTGCCTACTGTTTCTCATCAGCCTTTTAGTGCCTTGCTTTAAGCGCTAATTAACAACATTGGCTTAGGAATGTTTGTCACACTGTAAGATTTGTCATGTTTGTGTGTGTATGCTATGAGATTGAGAGGATAGTTCACCCACATTGACTTACATAAGCTTGAGAGATTTATTCAAGATTAAATGTGTAGAATTCTTATATATAAATAGGTAGATAATATCACCCTGCCAGGTTCCTCTGATTGCAAGAAAGGTTCTTGGGTAAAGGCTTTTGGTATCCCTAGGAATTGTCTGTCCATGAGTTTTAGTAAAATGGCAGCTGATAAAAATTCTCATAAGCAAAAAGAACCAGGAGTCCACACTGCTGGGAACAGCTCTCTAGCACCAGCCCTCACATTGTTGATGAATTTCTCTCCTTTGAATACTCTAGAGTTTCAGACCTTTGTATCACTTACTGGCATCAACCAATTCCTCTTAAAAATTGTGGGAGTGTTTTCTATCTGACTTTAGTGCCTGCACCTCTCCATATCTTCCAGGGAGTTAGGCTTTCATTAAATCTCAGCGTAGGTCACATTTATTTGGACATCTGATGGGAAAATAAATCCATGTTGAGGTTACTTCTCAACCAATGTTTTAGAGTTCATATACATTTGGCATCAAAGAGCTAAGAGAAATCAGAGGTTAGTGGGAATCCATCTTCTTATTAAATTTATTATTAAAAGAAGCAAGGCAGCCAAAATTATGAGCAAGTTTGCCCTGTTGTGTCTATTACCATGGGTAAAGTCTCTGGGGCAGCAGTGTGGAAGACTAAAGTCAGTCTTGCAGTATTTGAATTTCAGTTGCTTAAAATAAATTCACCAGTTTAAGACACTTAACTTTTTTCTGTATATTAAGAGCACAGATTCCAAAGCTAAATGGAAGTTATTGGGAAATAACGGGATTGAATGTTTTAGCATTTCTACACCTTCAAAACTGTTACTCCCTACTGGGGCCTTTGCTTCCACTCCTTTGCACTTGAATTAGATTTGCACTCTGGGTTTGTTTTTAAGTTGAAATCACCAAAGTATAGAAAGGTATAATATAAAACATGAAACAGTTCATCCAACAAGTACCTTTGTTAAGTGCCTGATCTGTGTCCAGTGTTGTTTTCCTGTGTCAGTGTGTACCAGCGAGTGCCATGGAGGAAAATCCTATAGTAATTTACATCCTAAAAACCCTTACCCACTGTCCCTAATTTACAGTTGCTATTGTGACATCCTGCTTGTGAAGACATGCCATGTCTGTCATCTGTACTCACTAACCATCATTCTCTCCCCTACCTCAGCTTTGCCTTAATTGCAATGTCATTCCCTGATATTAAGTTTCCTAACCAGTCTTTTAAACTCTTCTGTTCTCTCTAACATCTACGACCTGGCACTCAGTGAGTGTTGAGTCTGTTGAGTAAGTATTTGCTGTTATGTGAGGTGGGAGTTGAATATTTGCATCTCTGATGACTTACATAATTTTAATTATGAGATTTTATCATTTCTAATTATACTTTTAAGAATTCTCTGATTGTTCAGTTATAATTGATGTCCAGTTTTAAGTTGTTCCATACCTCCTCTTCCCCTACTTTTCTCTATAGTAACTGTCTTCTAACATAACAATTTTTTATGCATTACCAAAGTAGAATATAAATTCCCTGAAACATAAGATTTTTTGATAGTGGTTATCATTTTATTTTCATACATTGAGGCTTATACATACAAGTTTTAATATTTAATGTATGTCAGATGAAGACTTGAGTCACTTGACTCCCATGGGGACCACAGAAAACAACAGTAGTTACTTTTATAAGGTCTTATAAAAATTGGAGTGGAACTAAGAAGACAGTAGCCCATCTTCTTCCCTGGCTGTGGCTTAGGGCCTGGTTCAAAATCATTCAGTGCTAGTAGTGACTAGTAATTAGCAGAGGAGTTGATAAAACAAGACCCCAGGGTCAGCTATGAAAACTAGAGGAATCAGAGCTGTGGGACTGTTCAGTAGAGTTGAAGATTCAGGTGAGCTCATGAAGAAGGAACACTGAAAAACTATAATAACTCTTTGTTAGAGAAGTGGTTCTCAAGCTGGCGTATGTATCAAAATCGTCTCAAAGGGCCGGGTGGTGGTGGCGCATGCCTTTAATCCCAGCACTCAGGAGGCAGAGGCAGGCAGATCTCTGTGAGTTCGAGGCTAGTCTAGTCTACAGAGTGAGTTCCAGGACAGCCAGAGTCTGGCTGGGGTGTGTTGGGGGAGGGGGCGGATTTGTCTCTAAGATAGAGCTTCTTACTAATAAGCCTAGAGTGAGGCTTAAGAGTATGCACTGCTATCAAGAGTTTACAAGCGGTTCTCACTGCTGCTGGTTCACTTTGAGAACCACTGACACTCATGCTCTATAAAACATTTGTGGAAGCAACTCAGAATCAAGAAACTAACTGCTGACAGTACTGCCATACCTTGACATCAGGTGACAAACCATTACATGACTGTTGTACCAATGTAGTTTAGTCTCTTCGAGTAGATGATCTAGAATACTGGAACCATAATTTTCAGTCTTTAATCCTTCTAATACCTGTCACAGTGCAATCCAACTGTTAGTTATTGGCATACACACTGAATTCTAACTTTAAACACTTATAAGCATTTTTTTTTTTAACTTTCAAAACTGGGTACTTCAAAATACCTTGCCAGTCTCTTTTGTTACAGTAGAGAGAGCTGTAACACAGATTGTACTAAGTGGCAACAGCAAAGTTTGTGCCTTTCCAGTTTTGTCAGTTTTTATTGAAGTATTTTACGTGTTTGTATTTGGTGTTTTATCAGATTCATTATTAGAATATCAATTCTACTACCCCAGTTAATGTTGTCATGTTCTGGTAGTGTTTCGGCCAGGGGTGGACCACATACTCCGCAGTGGTTTCACAAAATTCTATCATCTACTGACCATGTTAGTTTATCACTTTTGCCGTCTTAGTTCATACCAGCACTCTGTAATGTTCACACACTGAGGGAAGCACTTGACAGTGCAGATCTTCAAATTCAGCCCCATTGGTACATGGCACCTGAGTGTACAGCATACATCTCCACCCCTCTTTTACAGTCACCTCTGTCCACACCCGAACTGCTCTGCTCTCTGTCACTATACACTGCCTGTTTTAGAAACTCACTAGTTTAAATCATATGGTTTGTGGGTACTTTGTGTTTGTTATTTTATCAGAGTGGTCCATGTTACAGTTATAAACAGTTCATTCCTTTCTGGTGGTGCTATTTAGTATTCTGTTGGGGTATGCACATTTCACTTATCTCTTCATTTCTGATAGTCTGTTAGATGATTTGAAATTAATAAAGGAAAAATGATTGTTCACCATTTGATTACAGTAATGTGTTTGCACTTAACTTTTATTTAAAAATTTCCCCATAAACTAATTTTATGTAACATGATATTATCAATTGGTTGTCAAATTGTTCACTATTTTTAAATAAAATCTGAAATGGTTTCAAATGTAAGTGCTTGGGTTCGTGGAAAGAGACTGAAATAATGGTAAATGATATGTAAGATGTTAACAGGTAGTTTAAAATACCAGTTGTGTAAAATGAGGGATTCAGCTGGAGAAAGTACCTGGAATAGAAGAAACTTCTTAGCTTGATAAAGGCACATATGAAAAAAACACTTAACATTATATTGAAAAAACATATTTGGTTCCCTCTAAGATCAATAACAAGATATCTGCTCTCTTCATTTCTGTTTGGCATTGTACTAGAGGTTCTAGCCAGTGGAATATGGCAAGAAAAAGAAACAAACAAACAAACAAAATAAACCAATCCATACTAGAAAGGAAGAAGTAGGACTATTTAAAGAGAGAATGTGATAATTCATATAGAAAATCCTATAGGTCTTTCGAAAGAATTACTAAAACTAATGAATGAATTTAGCAAGGTTGCAGATACAGGCTCAGTATATTAAAACTGATTTTTGTTTTTTGAACATATTAACAGTGAGCCATCAGAAATTGAAAATTAAGAATGCCATGTATAAATAGAAAAAGATATAGATTATTAATGGACAAATCTTGATAAAATACTAAAGAACTACACACTCAAAATTAAAATCATTGCTGAAAGAAGACCTAAATAAATGGTTAAGCTTCTAGAAATTTGATATTAACTCTCCCAAAGTTTAATGTGTTGATTATACGAAACTACTCAAAATTTTAGTAGTCTTTTTGTGTGTGTATGTTGGGGGGGGAGTAGGAATTAACAAGCTGTTTCTGATTAGAAAGGACCTAGATTAACGAAAACAAGTTTGAAAAGACTGAAGTTAGAAGTCTTATGTAGCTTACTTGATGACATTACAAAGCTGCAGTGTTCAAAATGGTGGACATCAGTGTATTCGTAGATTCATTAATGCACAAAATAGCTCATGGAGGGTGCTGTGCATAGATGGTTTCATGAAGAGAGTGGCATTGATTATAGATTGTGCTAAAATATTTTAATTTCTGAGTTAATATACATAAATGAATTTGTAGTGGTTCATGACATAGATTTAAAGCCTAAAAAACACTGCTTTAAAGAAAACATGGGAAAAAATATTTGTAACACGGAATTAGGCAAAGATTCTTTAGATATGACAACAGAAGCAAAATCCATTAAAACAAACAATCTCAAAATTAAAAGTGTTTACTCTTGGAAAGACTGTTAAAGTGCAGAGGAGCCTGCCTTTAATCCCAGTACTTGGGAGAAGAGGCAGAGGCAGACAGACCTCTGAGTTTGAGGCCACCTTTATCTACATGGTAAGTATAGTGAAGTATAGTGTCTTGGAAGACAGCTAGGGCTACATACTGAGACTTTGTCTCAAAAAAAAAAAAAAAAGTAAAGAAAAGCCATACCCTAGAGTAATAGTCTTTGCAAAGCATATGTCTAATAATGGACTCATCTGCAGCAGATGAGGAATTCTAGGAATTTTGCAAGTGAACAGGCATTCATTTAAAATTGGGGAAATTTTTAAACAGATATCGTAACCAAAGAAGATATCAAGATACTAGGCACAGAAACAATGCTCTACCTTTGCCCCCATCTTCAGATGCATGTCTGGTCCAAATCTCCCTTTCCTACTGATGGTAGGTGTGATGGAATTAGGATGTTCCTCCTGTTCTTTAGTCTACATTTAACCAAGAGGCAGGAATGCCACACCAAGGACACTAGAGCCACACACTGGGACTGCACAGTCCCCATATGGAAAGCAGATAGTCCCCTGCTGTGTCCAACCAAATATGTTGCAACTTCTCTTGGCAGCCTGATGAGTAAATTAGTCAAGCAGGTCTTGAGGTATAGGATTAAGAGTGAGATAGAAAGTCATGTTACTCTCTGTTCTGGTTTTCTTAGTGCTGCTGGCAATGCATCATCCCTTTCACCTGTGCTGTTTTTGCTCTAGTCCAGAACTAGAACAATAATCAGAAGAGATAATAATGTACTTGTTTTAAAATTCTTCACTGGGGCTTTGTAAAGTGTTGCTAGTTACTAACATCAAGAGGTAGATCTCAGGTTTTCTTACTCTTTGGGGTGTGTGTGTGTGTGTGTTGTTTTTATAGGGCATGCTAAGCATTTGCTATATAACTGAGATATAGCCCCAGCCCCTGTCCACTTTAATGACCCTTAGTGCGATTCAGATTGGAATTTACCTGACCATATTAAAGGTAAAAATCATAGTTTTTGGCTCCTGGTTGGTATCCAAGTGACTCTGGTGGCTTAGAGCTCACAGAGACACCTTTGGCCTGCTATTCAATTTCAAACTCCTTATAAATACACAATGCTTCTGAAACTTATTTAACAGTTTCCCATACCAAGAATTGTAAAATTATAACTCTTAATTAGTTTTCTTCAATATTTGCCAATAATTGTGAATCTCTAGATCTCTTATGATTCTCCAAGTTGCCAAAATTTATAATTTGATATTATGTGTGCCTTTTGAAAGAATATCTGAAAATTATGAAGTGATTTGCCTTATGCTGTTCTTAACAGCTTCACTGTTTCATGGACTTTGGACAGGTTTGTGAAATTTTTAAGAAACTTCTATTTCAGCACTAGTTGTGCATCTTCATCAGAACCTCTATGAATTAGTTACGGTTTTTTCTGCAGTTAACCAGTGTGCCCACTTGATTTCTTGCTGAGTTCTGACTCTTTGCTTCTCTTTCGTTTTCAGATACTTGTACCTGCTGTTCTCTGGTGATGACCTTCTACCTTTAGACCACTGGGTGTTTAACACAGAGGCTCACCCTCTGCCTGTGTTACGTTTAGCCAACACCACTCTTTCAGGTAATCCTGCTGTTCGATGAACACAGCTCCAGAAGGACCGTTCTTACCTGTGTTTTGTTTACATGGACCACTATGGAAATTGTCTGCAGAGGTGGCTTTTGAAAACCTGGACCTCTAAGTCAACATGCCGGGTGAAACTCTTCCCTGCGAGACTTTTCACTTGTAGATATATCAACTTTGAAATTATTCCATTTTATACCTGACCAAAACATGTTCTGGTACATGTAGGACAGAGACCTGATGTGCTTTGATTCTTAATGAGATGGCCACATGAGAAATGTTGTCTTATTCTGTATTATTAGTGCAAGCCAAGAACATAAAGCACCTTGCAGGAGTTAGAGATGGAAACAATTACACATTTGTTTCCTCCCACAGTGGAGCAGCTTTCAAATCAAATATTACACATTGCTTAGCCCCTTTACTCCATTTTAATAATGGAACAAACCGAAATGAACAAGAACAAAGGAACAATGTCAATACATTGGTAGCAAGAAGACTTGGAAAAGAAACAGATACCTGTCACTGTCTGAATTTTCAAGCTCCCATTGGATTTTTATCAGACTGGTAACCATTTCATTCCCAACCTAATTCATTGAAGTCTCTTTAGATTTAGTTTTTCTCTGGGGGGCATGATCTCATGAGGAATACTTTTCAAGTCTTTGTCTCCGTATGGTATGCTGAAACTGGTATTTATCCTAACTACTGCGTATGAGCCCCGAGTGTGGGAGTGTGTATGCAGCTCCCTCTAGTGTTGGTAGCATGACAGAAGGTGGGGAAAATGCCAGTTTGTTGCCTTGAAACCCGTTCTAGAGAAATCCTTGATTTTGTTGGTAGGAAATTATTCTTCTGAACCAGCAACTCTATCAAGCAAAAACTATCTGCTTTAATCTCAGTTTAAACGCAGTTAATAGAGTCATTCACCTTACAACTCCATGTAGCTTGGCAAAATTCACTATACTACTGCTTAGCTCTGTATTTGCTAGAACAGCGAATCGCTTTCACAACTTACTAAAGCAAAAGCAAACATCACAGCATCCCTAAAGCAAGGGTCAGGTCCCTTCCTTAGTACCTCACACGTGTGAGCTGCTCACAAAGACTTTATGTTTTTAAGTTTCTCCAAGAATATTATATATCCAAAGAATAGAATAGCTTCAAAATAATTTTCAGTTGCAAATGTGTGATATAATTAATCATACTCATTAAAGTGGCATAAATCTAAGGGACTTACGGATCTTGCATTGATGGTTTTTCTTTGGTTATTGCTCTATATTTTGGCAGAAAAAAAGTAAAATTTTATCAAGGACTATAAGATAAATAGTAATGCTTATAAATTTTCTGTCCCTTGAGTTTCTATGGTAATACAAGACACTTTTCCTTCATTGTCATTTAGTACAGACATCATCTATTGATGATAATAAAACTTGAGACTACTGTAGTTTAATATTTACTCTGAATTTGAATATTTTATGAAACAGTTTGTTCCTGTACTCTACTTTAGAATTCTGAAAGCTTATTTTCTTGGTTGGGAACTTTTCGTTTTAGCCCTCTGCTAGCATATAGCAGATTTAAATTGTGAAAAAAAATCAATATAACTGGACATATTATAAAGACGACCATCTTACACCATAAATTATTATATGATCCTCAGAGCTTAGCCAATGCTCCATAAACTTGCCATCTTAAACATACTCAGTATTCATAGAAGATAACATAGAGAGCGAGTTCTAGCACATTTCAAAATTGTAATGCCTTTTACTACTTGAAATTTTTTAAATATAAATGAGAAAGGTAAATGGCTATTATTTTAGAAGAGAAAGAGAAGGTTTTGGTTCTCAAAAAAAAAAAAAAAGTGAGCCTTCTAAAAATAGCACAAGCCCACTCACAAGTCAAGGCAAAGTGAAAAGCTTGAGGTGGCAAAGGCCCAGAGCCGCAAGCAGTGAACTGTCTCTCACTTTGTTCCCACAAATTCAGTGAAGGAGCCATCTTGGTTCCCCAGGATCTCTCAAGAGGAGACAGAGCAGCACCTCTACCCTTGCCCAGTGCTGGTATCGTTTATGTGATCCTAGAACTTAAGAGAGAAGGCACAGGTGTGAACAGGGCATGGTTCAAATGAAGATTTTACGAGTGTCATTTTAACATCCCTACCTTTGTGATGAGAACTAGAGCTTATTATTATGCTTTTTCTTCTCTGAATACCAAAGGCAATTAAAGTCAGGTATAAATGACTTGCCAGTGTCATGTTTTATTTTGTTAATAGATTTTTTTAAAAATATTTTTTTCCAAAATCTATCATTATCCCATATTTTGCTTACTTTTTTTGCTTACTCTTTAAGTGTGTGTTTTCTTCCATCTTTCATATCCTTGGCATTTTGTAGACCTCAGTACTCAGGTTCAATGCTCGTTGTGTTTTTAAAACCTGGAAAGAACCCAGACATGCTCACTAACTGGCTCCTCTTCAAAGAGCTGACGCCTCATTCAGCTTTGAGCCTGATTGTGCAGAGTAGATAATAATAAAAGTGGGGCTGTTGAACACCCTCTATCTTCCATGTTTATTGCTCATTTTAGAATCACATCTTTTGGTTCAAACCAATGAACCGGTATGAAGTTCTTAAAACTAAAAATGAGCCTTTCACCAAGAAGTCCCAGTGCAGAGAAGTCCTGAGTCAGAAGTTCTTTCTTCTAGGTGGTTGTATACTTTGTATGCCTCTAATACCAACCCACTCCTATCTTTGAATTGGTTTGTATGTGTACAGAAAAACCTGGGCATTGAAGGAATGCATTCTTTCTTCAGAATGTTGACCCTGATTTCCTCTGTTGTCATCTAGGGCACCAAGGCTTCCATTGGCAGGTTTTAAACAAGCAATTTGAGGTCACCATCCTCAGCTTCTCATCTTTTCCTCTCTTCATTGCCAAAGTCTTTGTCAGAACTCTGAATTTGTTTATGAGACATGTGCTTGCCATACTCCTTATGATGCAGTCTCCCCTCCAGCTGGATTTCTCTGAATGAGTGCATGCTTGAGAGAATGAGTGAACAGACAGCTGTGGGACATTGTGCATGTGCCCAGCGCTGTGCTTGGCACCATCCAAATCTTAGAACATGTCATATGATTCCAACAGCATTTTCTCTGTGAGACTGGCTCATACCATTTTAAATGTTTTCCAAAATGAATCGTGTTGCAAAATTCTTAATTTTATATTTCATTTAAATTAAAGAGGAAGATAAAATGTTTATAATATATTTTAAACAATTACTATATAATACTAACAACTATAATTGTAGTTGATAACTAAAGTCTCTTGGAAAATGTCAAAGAAATATTTAATTTCTGATGCATCTTTGACTAAAATATTTACTTTAGAAATAAAAACATTCTTATTTTGTTATATCACTTTAATTACATGATTAAAATCAATATTTTGTAGAAGTGCACGTTATTTTATATTTAAAAAAAACTATTCCCCAATTCATGGGTACAACTTGTAGCTGTAAATTGTCTTTTCTCTAGTACACTTCCTGCTAATGATAGCACCTATATTTCTTACGTATAAAGAAAAACATACTAAAATGTCTCTAATCTCAGTTACTAGAGCATAATAGTTGTAGCTTCAAGTTCCTCCTTTTCTCTGGGCTCTTTACCCTGGAATTGGCCACTCCTGCCCTGTCTACTCTTTGTGTAGCTATGTATTATATACAATTATACACGGATCGTGAAGATTGTCTGTTCACTGGCAGGCAGGTGATAACTGCTTTAGGCCGCATAGCTTGTCTGCAGAGTACTTAATAATCATATCTGACCTGGAGCTGTTTGGATTCACTCATTGTGGTTTAGGGACACTGGGAAGCACACTTCTGTTCTTCAGCTCATCCACCCTGATGGAGGTGTTCTTTTTGCTCTACGTACAACCAGAAAGCTTTTCTGTGAATGGCCAGGTAACAAATGTTTTAAGGTCTGCAAGTCATGAAGCTCTCTTATTCCTCACTTCTGCTGTTACAGCTATAGATAATATGCAAATAAAATGGATGGAGCTGTGATACAACAAACCTTAATTTAAAAAATCACATGGAGGCCTGTATTTGGCCTGTATGTCACAGCGGCTGACTCTGATCCCAAGTTTAATTTGTATAAGACCCTCTAATCTTTAACCTGCATCTTTTCTCAGTTTTTTATTTGCATAATTTACTTTAAAGCAGAAATATGTATGTATGTATGTATGTATGTACAATTGTATGTGTTTGTGTTACCTAAAGCAGTATATTTTGTTATCTTGAAAGCAGATGTAGTTTTCAGGGTCTCTTGGGTTTCAGGATAATCTGACTGTCAGAGGCTCAATGGGAGGTTAGGCTCTCGGCACCATCTTCATCTTGTTAGTCAATGTCATAACTCCAGACTGCTCAAGGGAAAAAAATATCTGTATGGCATCAGAATACTACTTTCTAACTTTACCTACTGATTGACCCTTGGTCCAAGACCCTGGGGTATAGGAATTCATTCATTCTCTTCTCTTAGAGCTTTAAGGTGAGAACATAATAGAATTCTGGATCTTGGTGCTTCAGAAAACACCCTTTTGAAAAACTCTGGGCAACACACATGGGTTATGTGCCCTTCACCCCTTGGCACAGCCACTGCTAGCCTATAGTGTACTTACCACTATCACCCCTAAAACAGCGTAAGTCTGAGTGAAGATATGCACCCAGAGGCATGCTCCTTTGTTTCTTCATTTCATGACCCCCCACAAAACCTTCACAAGTGTGTCAGTATGCATCATTTTCCAATCAAAGCATCCCTCAACCTTGGCTTTATACTTGCACTGTTTAACAGCTGCAGGACTCGTGAAATTTAAAATTATGCAGTACCATCTTACTAGCATATGTGTTGCAGTGTGCCAGTCCTGATAGGAAGTAAACTTTTCATGATGTTTATCAAGTGCTTCACTATTTTGAAAATGAAACCCATATTCAGAATGATAGGACAGAGAGAGCTCTTGTCTCAGCCATAGCGTGAATGAACTGCCTTTCTAGGCCCAGCTTGCTCAGAGGTCACTTCTGTGTTCATATAAGCTTTGGAACTCCAAACATGCAGAGCATACATGCATATAAATATGTGAGGCAGACACCCGCCATAACTTGTATGCTACAGAATTCTGTATATGCACACCAGAAAACCATGAAGAGCAGAGATCTTTATTGACAGAAACTTACAAGTTCATTTTTGCTGGGTTAACTAAATACAGTATCTCTAATTATAATTGTTGGTTTGGAAGTTGAAATGCCATTCTTTACCCTCACTGGCCTCAAATTCACCGTTAATTTTTCTCTACACTAATAAGTGGGTAAGTATAACCTGTGTTGTTACCCACTGGCTGCTCCTGAACTGGTTTCCAGTCATGTCCTCCATAATGTGATTTTTTTATAAATCAAAGGTAATATTGTATATTGGAGATCAAATAAAGATGTTCTTTAAGTGAAAAGTCTTTCTCTCTCTCTCTCTCTCTTTTTTTTTTTTTCTTCACCCAATGGCAACAAATAGTGCAATTTCTTCCTATGTGCAGAAGAACAAATTTGACTTAACTGGCAGTCCCTCAGTCTCCAATGTTTGAAGCATTTCTCTTGGCCTGCCTATTTTCACATTTCTTGCTCTTACAGAGAGATAAAGAGCTTGCTGAGAGGATAATTTTTACACTGATTTGAAGAAAAGCTCTAGAGCTGTATTTCAGCCTCAATGTCCCCTTGTGCGTGTCACCCCCAGAGCAGCCTTTCATTACTGTAGAGTGAGGCAGTTCCTGCAGCAGTTTTGGACACTTACAAATATTTACATACATACTTTTGGGTGGGCATGTTTTCATTTCTCTTGGGTATGGATATAGAAAGAAAACTGCTAAGTTACAGTACAGTTGTGTATAACTTGTTTTTATACAGTTGCAACAGTCTTCTAGGTGACTGCTTGCTTTCATGTTTTTGCTAGCAATGTATGAGGGAAGTACCAGTTTCCACCCACCACTGCCTTCTAACAGGAAGCCCAGACCACTGAAGAATTGTTTTTAAAGTTTAAATTGTGCATTTGTACACACACATGCCGTGGTGCACATGTGGAGGTCAGAGGACACTGTGGGAATCACTTCTCTCCTTTCACCATGTGGCTCTCTGAGGTGGAACTCAAGTTGTGGGACTTCATGGGAAGTGGTGCGCTTCGCCACTGCCGAGCCACCTCACCAGCACCACCGTGGTTTTCATTCCCAGTTACACTGACACTGACACTGACCTTAGCCGTGCTATGGTGTTAGCATGCGGTTAGCTTTGCATGTGCTCTGCCCATTTTCACCTCCTACTAAGTTGTGAGTTCTCTGTGATGTTAATGTGCCCTCCATTTTAATGGTGTCCTTGAAGTGCAGAAGGGTTTAGTGTTGATGAAGTACAATATCAATGTGTTCTCTGATGGATTGTGTTTTCTTGCCTAATTTAGTGTCATCAAGAGTTTTCACATAAAGGCTAAATTGTTTTAGCTTTCACATTTATGCCTGTTATCTCTTCTGAATTCATCTTTGCATGTGTGGTAAAGGCCTACTGGCATTTTCCTATGCGGACATCCAGTATCCTGGCATTGACTATTGAAGAACAGCCCTTTCTTTCCCTTGGCAATGCTCTGGTGCATTTGTGAAATAGCAATTGATGGCTGCTTTAAGGCTTTATTTCTAGGCTCTATCTTGTTCCATTGATACAAGTGCTGTCTAGTCTGGGGCTCCGGGGGTGTTGATGGGTAGCTGGATGGCACTGTTTTTCAGCCACCAGTGGGATTTGCACCTCTTTGATGGGATTTGCACCTCTCTGTTATCAGGCAGTGTTCCAGGCATTTGAGAGTGGACTGGCAATTGGCATCTCTTGGGATACAAGGCAGGGACAGTTTTAAGTCATCTAGTCTTTTTTTTTTTTTTAATAGGTTCTTCATGTTTCCTTTTGTGTTTTATAATTTTTATTTAAAAAAAAAAAAAACTGGTTAAATTGTTATTGGAACAATTGGATTCTGATTTTCTCCGAGCTCCCCAATCTAAAGGAAATGGTATTGTTTTGGGCTGCTCTTACTTTTTGTTAATGATTTTCCTGGATGAGCTCTGTGGTGACTCTTCTGCCCAACCCCATAGTGTTCAACCACCGATGTTTACTCACTTTTCTGCTTATTTCTTGAACCTGGCTTCTTGGGTCTCAGCCCTGTCGGGTTAGCTCAGTGGTTAGCCGTGTTTGAGAGAGGCTTGGAAAGGATTCTGGCCTTTTCAGATCTCGAACACACAGTGCAGCCACCAGTGTCTACTTTAGCCTAAACATAGCCTCCTACACCCAAAGCTTTCTGCGGGAATGTAGCCAGGGCTTCCCCTGCTCTCTCCTGGATTTGTGCTCAACCTGGTTTCTTCCTCAGTACAGTCTTCCAAACCACCAGGACCATGTGGTCAGGTGCACCACAGCTGTCTCAGCCCACAGAGCTCACTGTAGTGCTGTCTGTCAGCCAATCCACGGTTTGCCCAACTAGAACCTAAACTTCAGGTTACCTGTATTGGCTTTTCCTGTTCATTTGCTATTGACATTACAAGTTTCTTCTCACTTCCTTCTTCCCCCTCCTTCCTATACCCCTCCTCATACCCATCTCCCTCTTATCCCCCTGAGATCAGACTCAGGGCTTTGCACATGCTACACAATTGCTCTGCTGAGTTATACCCCAGCCTCCATCTGTTCCTAAGGAAGAGTACTTAGGCACAGAGCATTTCTATACTGATGTCTAGATCTAACCACGAGAAAAGAGCTAAGTCATACAGTGTCCTTTTTTTGTGGATACCACAGGTGCACAATGTGTCTGGAGGCTCAGATGGGGAGAACAGAGGTGCCTAGCTAGGAAGGAGCCAAAGTTGTACTTTATCTTCCCCTGGCTGACTTTACTAAGTCTGTAGGCAACTTATTTAACCCTGGGTGTCAGCTCATTTCCTGTGAAATGGATCTGGGCTAGAAGAATTGAAGGTGACTTATGACAAACAGCTTCAAAGTCTAACCTGTTTGCCAGGAGCTGTATACAGAAGCCAGAATAAAATCAGTACCCTCAAACAAGGACTGGTTTTCTTGCTTGGCACACTATGGGAAGGGGGAAAATAAGAAGGAAAGATATTCCAAGTGACTGACACTAGAACTGAGCTTAAGTTGTTCTTGTTGTTTTTCATAGGGGGAAGGCACCCATGGAGGTCAGGGAATAACTTGCAGGGGCTGATTTTCTCCTTCTACATGTGGGTTCTGAGATCAAATTTGGGTCATCAGGGGTTATTGAGATGGCTCAGCAGTTAAGACTTCTCCTCCAAAGGACCTAGGTTCAATTCCCAGAATCCACATGGCAGTTCACATCTGTCTATAACTCCAGTTCCAAGGGATCCAATACTTTGTTCTGGCCTCCACAGGCAGCAGGAACACAAGTGGTAATAAGACATATATGGCAGGCAAACACATTTAAACAATTAATAAAACAAACCTCAGGTCACCTGGCTTAGCAGTAGGCACTTTCATCCAATGTGTCCTCTCACCTTCCCTAGAACTGAATTTTAAAAGGACAGCAATTTTCAAGATAAAAAGACACACATCTCTTTGATAAAGCAAAGACTCCTGAAGAAGCTGTGGGGATGAGATTCAAAGCATAGTTTCTAGACTTGACTGTGACAGATCTATTTCACTGACATCCCAAAAAACCAATCCTCATGCAGTCCTTTCCAATCTCCCAAGACTCCATTGTTCTTGGATAAGGAGAGGGGGCCTTAGGGGTGCCCACCAAGATCTCCCAGAGGAGCTTTCCCTTCTGCAAGTCTTGGAGTTCATGACATCCACTTGGCATCTACCAGTGCCAAGGAGCCATGAGATGGGAGGTGAGGAAATGTCTTTTAGTTTTCAATGCTGTGTCTTTGGCTGGTGGGAGGAGGTCACAGCCATTGGTTTCTCAGGCAAGCCTGTTGCACCAAGGGCCACTGAGGCCTTAGTGTGGGCTCATGCCTCACTGAGACCAATTCAGTGATGAAATGTGTTCCAAACATGACAAATAGTGACTAAAAGACTCAATCCCCTCCAAAAAATAAACAAAAAAACATAACTGCCCTTCCTTAACTTTATGGAAGTTTATAGAAGCCAGCCCTTCCAGGCAGGGCTATGGCAGTTGGCACAGTGTGTGCATATCCACAGAACCAGGACTGGGGCCTAATGAGCCAGGGCAGAATAGAGGGAGAGGAAACCAGAGACACAACAGGTTAGTCACTTAGGACTCACTGTTCCTTGTGGAGACTGGTTCTAATCGAGTAAGATACAATCCCCAAGAAGACTGAGCAGAGTTATAATATGATCTGCCTGTTTGCAAGGGCTTACTTCAGTTTCTTTGTGGTGAATACAGTATAGGGGAGCCATAGCTAGAGAAAAGAGACCAGTTTAGGGGACTAGGTACTGAAATGAGCCAGATGAGGAGCGATGGTGACTTACAGCAGCAGTGGAGGAGGTCGGGGGATTTGCTCCATACAGTGGGAAGACCAGTGGTATAGATAAGAAAGAAGTCAAGTTTCATTCCAAAGCTTCTGACCAGAGCAAATACAAGAGTGTGTTTCTAGTTACTGAGTAGGAAGTTTAGGAATCTACCTTTGGCCCTGTTTGTTCTCATGTCCTGTTAGGTATCTAACTGGACAATTAAACCTGGAGTTCAGAGGAGGTCCAGGAAGAGAGACATTTGCCCATTTACCAGCATAAAGCCTTGGAGACGTGTCCAAGTAACTTGGAGTGGTCAGGACAACCAGTAGAGACAGAAATCATCCAAGGGACTACTCCTAGTTTGACCTCTTACTGTGATAAAACTGACCAAAAGCAACTTGAGGAGGAAAAAAGGGTTTTATTTGGCTTCACTTCTAGGTCACAATCCATTATTGAAGGAAGTCAGGACAGAAGCTCAAACAAAACCCAAGGAGGAATAATGCTTATTGGCTCATGTTCAGCTAGTTTTCTTAAATAACCCAGGCCCTCCTGCCTCGGCATGGCACTGCCCATAGTGGGCTGGGCTCTCCTATACCAATTAGCAATCCAGACAGTGTCCCACAGACATTCCCACAAGCCAAACTAATGGAGGCAATTCTTCAGTTGAGTTTTCCACTTCCCAAGTGTCTCTGGGTTGTGTCTAGTTGACAATAAAAACTAACTGGGACAGGCTGAGACCCAGTGACCACAGGTTATATGGTGGAAGGAAGTAGCAAGGATCCTGAAGAGCGGCTTGGGAGAGTAGAAACCAATAGCCAAGATGTGGAGTGCGAGCCATGGTCATTGACAGAGACTGAAATGAATCCTAAAAAGCAGGCTGGATTCAGAAGCATGGCGATGCCATGGGGAGGGGGCTGTGCGCAGTGCCAGCTTAGAAAGTTTGAAAGAAATCCAAGAAGTGGAAGCCAGCACAAACAACTCTGTGAGTATTTCCTTCCATAGAGAAGCATAAAAATGAAAGGAAAACAGGGCTGGGAGACCGGGGATGAAGGAAAGCTGCTTTAGTGTAGATACGAACACCTGTTACTGTGGTTGGACTGATCTGCAGGAGCCATGCACTTCGGAGATGGGGAATGTGAAGAGAGACTGAGGAGGGTGCTGGAGAGGTGCACGGGAGCTTGCTCCTAAAGGCCATTCTTTATCAGCGAAGTGAAGGGTTATTAAGAGCAGGAGCAGGAGAGGCTGTGTCAAGACTTAAGGAGAAAGGGGTGATGAGAAAGAGAAGAAACTGCTTCACAGGAACATGGAATTCTACAGGACATCCAGGAAAGCTGCCTCCAGTCCATTATTGTCAAAAAGCTCCCCTCACAGACAACTTTAAAAAGCCAAATGAAATTCCAGAGATAAAGTTGGGGGAGGTTTTTTTTTTAAAGCATTAAATAACTAAAACTTGGTGACACGATTATGAAACCAAACTGCCAAAATGTATGCATAGAGCCAAAGAAGGCAGCCCAGCATTCTAGCGGACTCTGATCCAAGGGTGTTTGCTAATGTGGAGGAACGCTGGGGTGCTGGCTTCTAGCTGTGCCTCCAGAACACACATCTCAGGTGCTCACTGGGCCCTGTCCTTGCTGCTCACCTGCAGCTCTGAATGCTGTATAGCTCATCCAGAAATGAGGAAGGGCTCTATTGTCCTGGTGGGCCAAGATGGCCGAATGCCCATGTGGAAGCGCTTGCGTGTGACCTGGAAATTGGGGCCTTTTGTCCAGGGTCACCCTCCTTGGGAACAGGAAGTGTTCAGACAAAAAAGAACCAGATGAGGAAGGAAAAGGAAGGTGGGCTCACGCTGGGATGGCATGTGGTCTTCAGAGCCTCTGGGCACTGCCATGCTAGTCTTGGAATACCCAGGGTCCATCCAGTCATGACCCTAGCTTGTCCTTCAGAGGCCATTTTCCCTCAGAGGGCACTGCATGGCTT
This sequence comes from Cricetomys ansorgei, assembly GCA_026225945.1. NCBI lineage: Eukaryota > Metazoa > Chordata > Mammalia > Rodentia > Nesomyidae > Cricetomys > Cricetomys ansorgei. The sequence continues at coordinate 29,246,479 of JAMJFZ010001038.1, forward strand.
CCAATATAACACACCAGCCTCCACACCCCACCAGCCAAGTGGGGTGGCTCCAGCCAAGTCCCCTCATTTTTCTAACCTTATTGCTTCCTGATTAGCAACTTTCACTGTACTAGCACCAAAACAGATATCTCTGGTGGCTGATGGAGAAGAGAAACAGCCGTGTGGCAAGCTGGATAGGAAATGTGCACACATTGAGTTACAGGCAGGATGTGGAACACTGCTGGGAGGTAGGCTTTGCACCATGTGGGTATACAAGCATATGTGGATACATGTTTCACTCCATGTGACCAGTGGGAGGGATTGGGCACGGTGGGGTGCAAGTCAAGGAGTGTTCCCACCCTACTAACTCAGCTCAGCTCAGGGAGGAAGGCCAAAGGTAGCTAACCTAGTGAGCCTGTGCCTCCATATAAAACATAGAGCCAGAGTGCCTCCTTTTCCCAGGCAAGAGAGGACATATCTTCCATGAGGCTTTGGTCTGTGCCTAATGGCTCCCTTCAGTTTGTGAAGCAGAAGCCAACATTTGGCTACCTAGGCAAAAGAGATGTATGAGAAGATTGATTCAGGGCTCAGTCTTCAGAAAACTGGAGGTCTGGGCTGGGAGGATGGATGCATGCCAGAAGTTCAGGAAGCTGGGCCCACAGACCCCCAGGCAGTAGTTCCTCTGTCAAGCACAGTGATGGTATTTGACCTCTTACCCCAAAACCGGCCTAGCGTCCTCACAGCTGGTGCAGAGCTACAGCTAATCTGTGGGAAGGCCCAGTTGTTTTACACTGGCTTTCCAGTAGAGGGAGCTTTCCACCCACTGAGACTCAGAAAGGCAGGTTAGGTTGTCAAACACAGAGGGCAGCTTAGCGGCCTACCTGTGAATAGCTAGGACAAATACTCCCTCCAAAGTCACACACTCAGGTTCAAGTCCTGGGCCAGTCTCATGTTCTCTCTGTGAACCTTTCCATACATACAACATCTCTCTCAGCCTCAATGCCTTTCTTATCATTAAATTGTTATTAATATCATGTATCTTCTCACAGAGCAGTGTAGAAACGAACTCTTACCTCACATGCCATCACAAGGCCCTGCCAGCTGAGGCTCAGCCATCATCCTTCCATCTTTATCATCTATGTTGATGGACAGTCAAGGGCAGAGAGGCCCAGGACTTCACTCAGGGACTCACCTGACACCTCCCACGGTTATTGAGAGGTAGAAGGTAGTGGGCACGTCCTGTAAAGCCTATAAAATCCCTCCAAAATCAGGCACTTCTCATCCAGCCATGGAATACAACTTCCTTGTATTCCAAACCTTTGTAAGAGGCCAGCTGTTGTGCTAATCACATCAGGGGACCAGGCCTCATCCTCACAAACCATAGGCTTGTCCCTAGCATCACTCCCGTTTTCAAATGAAGGACTGGACCTCTGGCCACCAAGTAGCTTCTGTCTCTGTTGCTTGAAATAAGGGCAAAGACTCTGCCCACCAGGTACTTTGTTCCTCTACAAGGGCCCACTGAGTCCTGGGAACCTTCTCTGAAAGCCAGCACCACTGGAAGAGCTATAGTGATCCTGGCCTTTCTGCCACAGCTCCACAGTCTGAGCAGAACCTGTGGCCAGACGTAGGCGAGCCGGGCTGGATCGGGGACTGCCTGCTTGACTCTGCCCCTGGATGTAGTCTCCTCTGCCTGACTCACAGGAGGTGGCTGTGGATGCCAGCCTTGCAGTTAGGGACCATGGCCCCTAGGTCACTCTCCACCAAGGCTGGGCTGCAACTTCGAGCTGTTCCTTAAGATCGCAGACAGAAGCAGACAGGTGACTGCTGGAAGCTTCCTAGGCCCTATGAGGACATTCTCAAAGGGCACCGGCTTGACGCAAGTGGGCAGTTCCCTCTGGGCATGCCGGGGCGCAAGCTTCAGACCAGTTCCCCGGAAATGGTCGCCTGTTTGCGAAGGGCACCTAGAAGCTGCGCACACCTGGCTCAGGCGAGGACCAGCACACTGCTTTGTAGCCCTTGGACAAGATGTTTCTGAGAAGCATGAAATGAAACGTTCTGAAGGCTGGTATTTTTCCACTTGGCAAACATCTATGATTTATAGGCACAGGGTGCTCCTGGCTCACTCTACTACTCCTCTCCTTCCTCCAACCACATTCCATCAGCTCAGCTGGGGCACAACACCTAGGAAATCACTATGTGCCTCCTGGTCCCTGTGGCCGTGGGCAGAGGGAGTGACCTGGACAGGGCTCACAGCCACCCAGACCTACAGGTGGTTGCTCAGGGTCCAGTCAGGTGTCTGAAGAAATAGCAGAGAGCAGAGCACTCCCAGGCCCCAACCAGAGCTAGGAGATTCTGGAGCTCTCACGTGACTTGTTTCTAGGCCCCCACTATTTCTGTGCAGAAGGGCATTGAGTCACACCGCCACCCCAACGGCACACTATATCTGCAAGGGGAAGGTTCCCCTGCTTGGTTTTAATGACCACATGCTTCCTTTCTGGGAAGTTAGACATTGTAATCTTCTGCCACTTGGCTGATTGAATCAGAAAAAATTGTTCCCCAAAGGGTATTTTTTTCCTATTATTTTAAAAATCAAAGCCTTGTACTGATAATTTTAAGATCTTGATTATATTGGTGAAAACTCACCCAGGTAACATTAAGGCTGAAGAGATTTCAGCTGAGGTTAGTAAACCCGTAGAGTTGGTTCACCTGACCAAGGCTTGATGGAACACCTGCTCCTGGGAGGCTGCCGGGCCTGCAGACTACTGCAGAGGCAAGGAGGGCTGCACTGTATCTTCTGTGTGGGCTCAGAGATCTCAGTCTGCACAAGCCCAACCCATAGGCCCCTTGTGAGGTGGGCAGAGAGCTTGGAGTTAGGAGAGCTTCCTGCAGGTCACATGAGAGATGCAAGAATCACCTTACAAATGTAAGAATACTGGGGCAAGGGAAGAGTGTTGAGTTAAGACAGCCTCCTCATTAAGTTAGAACAGCCTCCTCACCTCTGCAGCCCCCTCCGCATCTGTGGCCTATCCTTCTTTCTTTCTCTGGACTGGTCACATTCATTCATGCAGTCATTCATTCACACAAACACCAAATACTAAGCTCAGGATGTCTCAGGCACAAACCTAAGGCGTGGAGACACAGTAGAAAAACAGAGGCTCCACAGTTGGTGCATTCTCGTGCAGGGTAGGGGTGGAGGACAGACAGATGCCAACAAATGAGTGAGCTAATACATTGTAATGTCAGTCATGGCAAGAGTGTGAATAACAGAAAACAGGACCGGGGACATGTGAATGCGCATTAGGGAAGGCATGCGTGCCTTATTTTTAAGATGTACTTATTTTTAATTATGTGGGTTTGTGTGCTCCTACTTGTCTATGTGTGTAGACAGGCACCTGTGGAAGCCAGAAGAGGGCATCCGATTCCCTGAAACTGAAATTGCAAGTGGTTGTGAGCCACCTAATTGTGGGTGCTAGGAACTGAATACTCTACAAGTCTTCTTTCACATGGAGTCATCTCTTCTGTCCTATACAAGTTATTTTACATATAGCAGCATGGAAAGTTCATCTAAGGAGGAGACGTTTGGACAAAGATCTGAGCTGCATAGAGTGACATAGGCTATGAGAGCTCTGGGCCAAGACAATTCCAGGCAGATAAAGTAGCAAGCACACAGGCCCTGCTGTGCATGGCCACAGGGAATGGGGTGGGGGTGGGGGAGCATGAGGATGGTGGGAGAACTAGGCTGCAAAGATAAGGAGGGACAGAGCCTAAGGGGCCCAAATAGGAGCCCAGATTCCATTCCAAGGGTGGTACGGATCCACTGAAGGTTTGAAACTGGAAGTGAGATGGTCTGATTTATAATTCTACATGATCTCCTTATAATATCATTATAACTGTAGGGTTTAGAATTAACTTTAGGGAACTGGGGAGATGCTCTTTCACGATTCTGAAGTTTGGTTCCTAGCACCTGTATCTGTCAGCTCACAACTTCCAGTAACTCTAGCTCCAGGAGATCCAACGACCTCTTTAACTTCCTTGGAGAAACCTGAACACACACACACACACACACACACACAGTCTGTCCACAAATGCATACAAATAAATAAAAATAAGACAAAGCCTTTTTAAAAAAGAGTTAGCTTTAGCATAACAAAGAAGGAAGCAAAGAGAAATTATGGAATTTAGTAGAAACAAAATCTAAAGTTGAACTCTCTGAGATAGGGAAGCAGTCAGCAGAGTAAACTTGGGGACTTCAGGGTCCCCACTTTGGACCCAGGTATGAAGTACTCATGCAGTAGCTGAGTATGTAGGCAGAGAGAGCCAGCTGTTGAGATATGGAAAGCTCAAGTTGAAAGAGGTCAAAAATTTTCATCACCTCAAAGTCTGGGTAGGTGAACATGAGCCAGCATCCTTCAGATTCGATGGACAGGAAACTCCCAGAACCTCCTTTGCCAGATGAACGTAAGTAGAGTTCAAGTGTGTGCCTGATCCAGGGGATTGCGTTAATCTTTCAAAAGAGCCAGCATTTGTCTCTGTTTGTTCTATTTTCTTTGATTCTTATTTCATCAATTTCTGCTTTTTATTGTCATTATTTGCTTTCTTCTACTTTCTTAAGAAGTTTTATTCTTTTTCTAACTCAGGGTAGAGATGCCCCTACTTAATTTTCAGCTTCTTTCCTATACATGTTTATAAGACTGAGGATTTTGACTATCACACACGCTGTAGTCCGTGTATTCTGACATACAGCGATCTCGCTATCATTTACCCCTGTGTGTGCAGGTACAAGTGTGCTGTTTTTTGTATCATTAATATTTAATAATGAATTGCTCAGTGAATGCTTCCTGTCTCATCTCAAACAAGTATAAATTGTGAAGACAAGCTTATTGCAGAAACACCAACAGCAATGACAGACAGATTTGAATAACAAGTAGAAGTTTCAAGAATAAAACTACTGACATGAAAAATCACAGCCACTTTATTTTAAAAACAAAAACAAAAAGGTCAGGTCTCTTGAAAGTGAATTTATCCAGAACACAGCAAGCAAATATAAGAATAAGGGGGAAATGAAAGAGAGGGTAAGAGCCAAAATGACTGAAAAGGTTGGTATGTCTGGTTGGAATCCTGAAGGCAGTGTGGAGGGTAATGCTGAAGGAGAGTCTGACAAAACTGAAAACACAGATGAGTCCTCAGATCCAGGAAGCATAATCTAGCTTTAAGCAGGATAAAGGAAAAGAAATCCATGCCTAAATGCATTATGATCAAATGGCAGCATATCTAAAGCAGAAGGAAGGCCTTGAAGACAGCCAGAAACAAAAGGTGGCTTGCTTGCAAAGGGCAGTTAGAATTAGAATGGCAGCCGACCTTTCCACACAGCAATGGAGAGGCAGATGTTGGGGAAATGGGTGTTGACCCAGAATTGTGTTTATGGCCAAAGAACTGTGAAATTCCATGGGTGAAATGTTTATAGAGAGCAAAACCAACAGGCCTTAACATCAAGAGAATGGTTCAAAAAGATTAATTTTGTCTGGGGTAGTGGCACATTGTGTAAGCTCAGCACCTGAGAGACTAAAAAGCAGGAGGGCTTCAAGATTGGGGTCATCATGGGCTACAAAGTTAAGACCCTGTCTTAGAAAACAAAACAGGCAGTGAGATGGCTCAACTGGTACAGGCACTTGCCAAAAAGTCTGATGAGCTGAATTTGATCCCTGGTGTTAGGTCCAGATCTACCTCCCACTCCACCCCCACCACCATGGAGTGCTGGTGACATTGTCTTAAACAAAAAGATTTTGGCCAGGTAACCAGATGGTTATCTGGTTACCAGAAGGTTTTCTTCCTTTGGTTACCAGAAGGTTATCAGGTAAGAAACAAGCCTAGAAAGGCAGGTCTCTTAAGATGCTTTCTGTGTACCAGGAACAACCTTTAATCTTCCAGGGACCTCCCTTATCCTTCCCCCAAAGGGCAACTACCTCCAGCAAGGTCACCTAGTTCTGGATCAATCCAGAACTCAGAATCCCACCCTGCTGACTGTGCTTACTGTTATATATAATCTCTCCCCATCTAGGCCTTGACAGTTTGATCCCCAATAAATCTTTCTTTCTACCCATGAAACAGTCTAGTTGGGTTGTTTCTCTGTGCCATCACTTATATCTGGGCCCTGTGATGGCTAAACTTATGTTTTAAGTTTAAGTTACTGTGCTTAAGAGATCTATAAAACAAAACAAAAAAAAAAACCAAAAAAACAAAAAATGCCTCTAATGCCTGTAAGCTCCAATTACCTATCTGTTACCAATTACAGATAACTTCCTGGAATGCTGGGGGCTATTGTTCATATAAGATAACAAGCCTTGTGTTATTGTTTGTGTAAACAAGCTTGGTTGCCCCAACTGCACAGGATGTGCTTGATCATACATAGGCAGGAGGTACCTAGGCAGGAAGTACTTTAAGGATGTATGCTTGCCCCTGATTGGACAAAGGTGGGAAGTATGTAGCCTTGTAGGTTTTGCCTTTTTAAGCCTCTGATTAATGTAATTAATTCACCACCATACTTAGGGAATCCTAGGTATGGACCTGGCCAGTGTTCATTGTTCTGGCCAGTATTTAATAAAGGTTGCTTCAAATTTGGCTCAAAAAATTGCAGTAGTTTGCTTATTCTCACCCAGTTGGATTAACAGACTCACATGGTGGAAGGAGAGAATTTCCTACAGATTGTCCTCTGACCTCCACAAACATACCATGGCACATGATCCCAAACACCTCTCTCTCTCTCTCTCTCTCTCTCTCTCTCTCTCACACACACACACACACACACACACACACACTGTAAAAGAAGGAAAGAAAACAAAACAAGACGAAATTCAAGGAAGAAAATAATACCAAGAGCATGGTATCATATATAAGGGAAAATTTCAAGCCAACACAGAGTAACCATACCAGTAGCCCAAGTATTCCTTTCTTGGGTAAAAATGTCAGAACTGAAATATTCTAAATCATACTATGAGTTCAGAGGTGAGTAGAGAGAAGCAATTCTAGAAGAGGAATGAAAAATCTAGATTAGTTTTAAGACTGTCCATACGCATTGGTAAAGTTTGAATATAACCACTAAAATCATGAAAATAGTATGAAAATTTCCCAAATTTATAGAGAGGGGAAAATGAAGTAAAGAAAGTAATGGTAACTTTAAAACTATTTACCTTAATTATTTTTAGTTATGTGTATGTGTGTGTCCACGTGTGGGTCTGTGCACATGAGTGTAGGTGCCCCTGGAGCCCAGAAGAGGGCATCAGATCCTCTGGCGCTAACATTACAGGCAGCTGGGAACTGAACTCAGGACCTCTGGAAAGAGCAGCCAGTGCTCGTAACTGCTGAGCCATCTCTCAAGATCCCCTTCCCCTCCCAATAAAGTAAAGGAAATACATTTTTATAAAAACTTGAGGTCAAAATAAAACAGTGATGTGTTATTTATGCAAGGCATAACTAAATAGTGATGACACAGAAAAGATAAGAGCCCCACCCCTATGGAAGGGTTTGACATGCTTAAGCTGGCTGAAGTTGAAGGGAGGGCCAAGCTCAGTGGCAGGATGCCTGCTTAGTGTGTACAAAGGCCTGGGCTCCCTCCCCACCACCAAACCAAAATAACAGTAATAATAATAACTAGGAAGCTTCATCGGGGTATAGGCTAGACATGCTAAGAGCCTGAAGAAGGTTGGGGCAGTGATGGGGACAAGCAAGGTGGGTAAGGGAGATGACACAACCTTCTGTCTTCCTAGAGAAATAAAGACAAGGGCTCTTACTGCTCTTGATGTTAAAATGACAGCACTGCCTCAGGTTCTGAAGCAGGAAGTGTTAAGTTCTTGACCCTAAACCAGGTCTGAATTGTAAGCCAAGGTCAAGGGCTTGGGACAGCGTGAATCTGATCTTCACCCACTTCCAAGTGACATCAGCAGTGCTCCGGGTGGTGAGCTGTTGACAGAGCTGTTGCCAAGATATCACATTGAGTGCCTTGGAATGGTCAGTTGAGGCTGTAATCCCCCTACAAGGAGAGGAGGAAGAGAGAAGTGCCCTTGGTCTGAACTCCAACAACTCCCTGTGGCTGCGACAAAGAACAGCACTGCCCTCAGGACTATCCGCCCCACCCCCACCCCACCGGGTAAGAGCTGGCATTCTTTTGCTAGGTGAACAGATGTTATTTCTCTCGTATCTTTTGATTGACAAGAAGTAGTCAGACAGCCCCTGCTCTGGTGCATGCACAGCAAGCCAGATCCAGGAGATCAGGTAGGAATCCTACTCACTGACCCTTCCCACTACACCTGCCCAGCCTAGCCCCAGAGCCCAAAACCACCTTCATCTATCCACTGCCATACCCTCCCGCCTCTGCTTCTGAGTCCCAGAGACCAACTCGGGCAGACTGCCCCTGTCCTGGCCCAACCATAGCAAGCCAGCCAGCTCCAGGAGAACATATGGTAAGAAGTTGGCTAGCTAGTCTTCCTATTACTTCTGCCCAGTCAAGCCCTCAAGCCCCAAACCACCTCCATCTTCCCACCTCCAACCCATTCCAGCCATTGCTTCTGAGGCCCAGAGAACAACTTGGACACATAGCTCCTGCCCCAGCACAGACCACACAACCCAGCCAGGAGACCTGGCAAGCAGACCCTGCTCCAGAGCAGGCCACAAAAGCCAGCTAGAAGAATACTCTCCAAGACCCAGTCCCCAACTCAGAACTCCCTGCTGGACCAAAGGCCAAGCCACCCACCAGAACTCCAACACCCACGTTAGGCAGAAACTGCCTGTTCAACAGGAGACCACAAAACACAGAAAACCAGAGAGGATAAGGAAACCAAGAAACAAAACACTCATCCAATAAAGACAAACCTAGGGATTGGTTAACTAAGCTGATAATCACTCCAAACTAAGACGGCTAAACGACAGTATGATAACACGACTGGCAATAAACAGAACAATATGTCACCTCCAGAACCCAGCTTCCCTACTACAACAAGTCCTGAACACCCCAACACAGCTGAAGCACAAGAAAAAGATCTTAGAACCAATGTTATGAAGATAACAGAGGCTTTAAAGAGGAAATGAATAAATCCCTCAAAGAAATCAATGAAAAGGCAAACAAACAATGGGAAGAAATGAATAAACTCACTAAAGAAACTGAAGAAAACACAAGCAATTAGAAGAAATGAATACATCCCCTAAAGAAACTCAAGAACAAACAAGCAAACAATTAAAGGAAACAAACAGAATTGCTCAAAACCTGAAAATGGAAATAGAAGCCAGAAAGAAAACACAAGCTAAGGGAATTCTGGAAACGAAAAACCTAGAAAAATGAACAGAAAATACAGAGGCAAGCTACAGCAATTGAATACAAGAGGTAGAAGAGAGAATCTCAGGAGTTGAAGATTCTGTGGAAGAAATAGAGACATCAGCAAAAGAAAACATTAAATCCAAAAAATTCCTGACACAAATCATTTAGGAAATCTGGGACATCATGAAAAGATCAAACTTAGGAATAGTAGTAGAGGAAGGAGAAGAATCCTAGCTCAAGCCCAGAAAATATTTTCAATAAAATCATAGAAGAAAAATTTCCAAACCTAAAGCAGGAGATCCCAAAAAAGGTCCAAGAAGCATACAGAACACCAAATAGAATAGACCAGAAAAAAATTCCCCTGCTACATAATAATCAAAACACTAAACATACAAAGTAAAGAACAAATACTAAAAGCTGCAAGAAAAAAACATCAAGTAACATACAAAGGCAAATCAATTAGAATTACACATGACTTCTTAACAGAGACTCTAAAAGCCAGAAGGGTATTGACTGATGTTCTACAGACTCTAAGGGAACACAGATACCAGCCCAGAATTCTATACCCAGCAAAACTTTCAATCACCATAGATGGAGAAAACAAAATATTCCGTGAAAAAATCCAAATTCAAATAATATCTATTTAGAAAACCAACCCTACAGAAGATACTAGAAGAAAAACTCCAACCTAAGGAGCTTAACTATACTCATGAAAACATAGGAAATATATAAACGCACACGGAAAGGAGACACACACACAAATATGCCTACACATTCATCAAAGAAAAAAACCCACCAAGATGACATCTCAATTCTTAACATCTCTGCTTCCAACAAAAGGGCTCCAATGTTTGTAGAAGAAACATTGCTACAACTTAAAATACACATTGACTCACACACATTGATAGTGGGAGACTTCAGTACCCTACTCTCACCAACTGACACGTCATCCATACAAACACTAAACAGAGAAATACTAGAGCTAACAGATAAACCAAATGGACCTAACAGATATCTACAGAACATCTCACCCACAACAAAAGAATATACCTTCTTCTCACCACCTCAGGAAACCCTCTCCAAAACTGACCACATACCTGGACACAAAGCAAGTCTCAATAGAAACAAGAAAATTGAAATAACCCCCTGCATCCTATCAGACCATCATGGATTAAAGGTGGATTTCAGCAACAACAGAAGGCCCACAAATTTATTGTAATTGAACAACTGTCTACTGAATAATGACTGGGTCAGGACATAAAGAAAGAAAGAAATTAAAGACTTTCTGGAATTCAATGAAGATGAATCTACAACACATCCAAACTTATGGGATAACAATGAAAGCTGTGCTAAGAGGAAAATTCATAGCACAGAGTGCCTACCAAAAAAGAATGGAGACATCACATACTAGCAAAGTAAGAGCACATTTGAGAACCCTAGAACAAAAAGAAGCAAGCACACCCAAGAGAAGTAGATGGCAAGAAATAATCAAACTAAGGGCTGAAATCAATGAAATAGAAACAGAACAATTCAGAGAATCAATGAAACAAAGAGCTGGATCTTTGAGAACATGAACAAGATAGACAAACTCTTATCCAAAATAATTAAAAGACAGAGAAAGAATATCCAAGTCAACAAAATCAGAAATGAAAGGAAGGATATAACCACAGGCACCAAGGAAATTCAAAGAATCTTTAGGTCGTACTTTAAAAACATGTACTACACAAAATTGGAAAATCTAAAAGAAATGGATAATTTTTTCCATAGATACCACCTACCAATGTCAAATCAAGATCAGATAAACAATTTAAACAAACCTATATCCCTCAAGGATATAAAAAGCCTCCAAACCAAAAAAAAAAAAAGGCCCAGGGTCAGAAGGTTTTAGTGCTAGATTCAATCAGACATTCAAAGAAGAGTTAATGCTAACACACCTCAAATTATTCCACAAAATAGAAGCAGAAGGAACATTGCCAAACTCATTCTATGAGGCCAAAGTCACTCTCATACCCAAACCATACAAAGATTCAACAAAGAAAGAGAATTACAGACCAATTTCCCTCATGAACATAGATGCAAATATATTCATTAAAATACTCACAAACTGAATCCAAGAACACATCAAAAAGATCATCCACCATAATCAAGTAGGCTTTATTCCAGAGATGCTGGGGTAGTTCAACATATGAAAATCAGTCAATGTAATCTACCGTATAAACAAACGGAAAGAAAAAAACCACATGATCATCTCAATAAATGTCAAGAAAGCTTTGGACAAAATCCAACACCCCTTCATGATAAAAGTCTTAGAGAGATTAGGGATACAAGGGACATACCTAAACATAACAAAAACAATTTACAGCAAGCCCACTGCCAGCATACAATTAAATGGAGAGAAACTCAAAGCTATTCCTCTAAAATCAGGAACAAGACAAGGTTGTTCTCTCCATACCTATTCATAGTACTTGAAGTTTTAGCCAGAGCAAGAAGACAACAGAAGGAGATTAAGGAGATACAAGTTGGAAAGGAAGAAATCAAACTATCTTATTCACAGATGGTATTATATATAATCAACCCAAAAAAATCTACCAGGGAACTCCTACAGCTCATAAACAATTTCAGTAAAGTGGCCAACTACAAGATCAACTAAAAAAAAAAAGAAAAATCAGTAGTCCTCCTATATACAAATGACAAATGGACTGAGAAAGAAATTGAGGAAACAACACCCTTCACATTAGCCATAAACAACATAAAATATTTTGAGATGACTCTAACCAAGTAAGTGAAAAGCTTGTTTGACAAAAACTTTAAGTCTTTGAAGAAGATCTCAGAAAACGGAAAGATCGCCCATGCTCCTGAATCGGTAGCATTAACATAGTAAAAGTGGCCATCTTACCAAAAGCAATCTACAGGTTCAACACAATACCTATCAAAATCTCAACGTAATTCTTTACAGACTTTGAAAGGACAATACTCAATTTCATACGGAAAAGCAAAAACCCAGGATAGCTAAAATAATCCTGAAAAAAAGAACTTCCAGAGGTATCACCATTCCTGATCTCAAGTTGTACTACAGAGCTATAGTAGCAAAAAATTGCATGGTAGTAGCATAAAAGCAGACATGTTGATCAATGGAACCAAATTGAATACTCAGACATAAATCCACAGATTTATGGACACCTGATGTTTGATAAAGAAGCCATAATACACACTGGAAAAAAGAAAGCATCTTCAACAAATGGGACTGGTCAACTGGATGTCTGCATGTAGAACAATCCAAATAGACCATATTTCTCACCCTGCACAAAACTCAAATCCAAGTGAATCAAAGACCGGAACATAAAACCAGATACAATGAACTGGATAGAAGAGAAAGTCCAGAATAGCCTTGAACACATTGGCAGAGGAGGCAACTTCCTGACAGAACACTCATAGCTCGGGCACTACAATCAACAATTAACAGTGGGGCCTCATGAATCTGAATTTTCTGTAAAGAAAAAGACATGGTCAGTAAGACAAAATGGCAGCTCTCAGAATGGGAAAAGATTTTCACCAGCTTCACTTCTGATAGAGGAATAATATCCAAAATATACAGAACTCAAGAAACTAGACATCAACAAACCAAATAATCCAATCAAAAATGGGGTACAGATCTAAACAAAGAATTTTCGAAGGAGGAATCTCAAATGTTTGACATCCTTAGCCATCAGGGAAATGCAAATCAAAACTACTCTGAGATTCCATCTTACACCTGTCAGAATGGCTAAGAGCAATAACAGAAATGACAGCTCCTGCTGGTGAGGTTGTGAAGCAAGGGGAATACTCCTTCATTGCTGGTGGGAGTGCAAACTTGTACAACCATTATGGAAATCAATGTAGTGATTCCTTAGGAAATTGGATGTCAACCTACCTCAAGATCCAGCCATTCCACTCCTGGGCATACACCCAAAGGAGGTCCCATCCTACCAGAAGGACACTTGCTCAACTATGTTCATAGCAGCTTTATTCATAACAACCAGAAACTGGAAACAACCTAGATGCCCCTCAACTGAAGAATGGATAAAGAAATGTGACACATTTACACAATAGAGTATTACTCAGCTATTAAAAAAATGACTACATGAATTTTTCAGGCAAATGGATGGAATTAGAAAAAAAATCATTCTGAGTAAGGTAACCCAGTCCCAGAAAGACAAGCATGGCATGTACTCACTTGTGTGGGTCATTAACAGTTACACAAAGGACAAAGGTGCTGCAGTCCACAGACCCAGAGAGACTAGGCAACAAGGAGGGCCTCAGTGGGGACACAAGGATTTATCTCTCTGGTGAATAGGAAAATATACAGATGATGCAAATGGCGCTGGGGGAGGATAGGAATGGGAAGAGAAGGGACTGGGTATGGGGAGAGGGATGGAGGGAGAGAATATGTGGAGATACAACTGGAATTAGAGGACATTTAGGGGGTATCTGGAGACCTAGGGTAGCGGAAACTCACTGGAGTCCATGATGGAGAGCCTGGTAACGACCTCTAGTAATGTGGGATGGGGAGCCTGAACAGGCCATCTCCTGCAACTAGGTTATCCCAGTGGAGGGACTTAGATACCAGCCACAAAACCTTCTACCTATCCTCCTACCTATCCTATCTACCCATCCTCCCTGCAGGATCCACTGGGACAATATAAGAGGAAAACCCCATGCCAAAGGAGAGAACCCATGCCTGACTCTGCAGGGTAGGCCAGGAACAAGAGCCTGGATGTCCAGGAGACAATTTCTAATGATATCCTGCTCTACTCATAGATTGGTACTTAGCTCAGTCTTCATCAGAGAAGCTTCCACTGGCAGCTGATAGGAGCAGATGCAGAGGCCCAGAGTCAAACATCATGCAGAGCTCTGTGAAACCCACAGGAATGGGCAGGAGGGATTTTGGGGGTCGAGGACATGAGGAAAACAAGCCCCATGAAGTCAATGGATCAGCACCCTTGAAGCCTCACATAGCCTGAAGCAGCAGACCCTCAGAGTCTTCTAGATATGTCATGTGGTTGTCTGGCTTGATGTTTTTGCAGAGATCCTACAGGCTAGAATGTTTGTGGGGGTTCTCTGACACTTTTGCCTGCCCTTGGGATCCATTTCCTCCTGCTGAGTTGTCTAGTCCACCTTTGATGTAGGGATTAGTACCTGGCCTTGTTCCATCTTGTTGTGCCCTGTTTGAACAGTAACCCTGGGAGGACTGTTCTCTTCTATAGGGAGAAATAGGGTGAGGGTGGGGATTGAGTGAGTGGGGATGGGAAGGGTAGATTAGGAGGAGAGGGAAGATGGGGGGTAGTGGGTGAGTAGGAGGGATGTCCAGATATATTATATGAAAGAAGAAAAATAAGTAAATAAAATAGGAAGGAAGGAAGGAAGGAAGGAAGGAAGGAAGGAAGGAAGGAAGGAAGACAGACAGACAAGAGAGCAGCAAAGCTGAGAGTGGATGCCCATTGTGGGGCCTAGTTCTCTTTGTGACTTCAGACACAAACTGATTGGCTAATTAGTGGCAGTCCACAGAACAGACATCAGCCAGTTCCAGCTGAGCCTCCAGCATCCTTACCCACACATCTTTCTCATGTACACACAGAGATATTTGTTTGGTTAGCTTTGCATTATTTTTTTAGTTTTTTTTTTTTTTTTTAGCCAAATTAAAAACAAGAAAAAAGAAAAAAGAAAAAAAACAGGCAAATTTACAAGCTTGTTTTCACCTCATTAACAATACATTTCTCAAGTTCCCATTGGATATGATTCTGTGATGGCTAAAGAAGCTCCTTTTTATGTTAGACATCTATCTTGGTACCCATTAGCTGTTTGTCTCTGACTCCAGTCCCTGGAAGCTAAGTTCCCAGTAAGTATCCCTGACTCAGTAACCCCCACCCACTAAGTACAGCTGTGACTATCTGTTTGTTGTATGACTAACTGCAGTTTCGACTTCTGTAACTTGTTACACAGATGCCCAGCGACTGTCACTTAACTTGGCAAAACAGACCAGTTTTTCCTTGCTTGCATAGATATTGAAGTTCTTGTGTTTAGTCCCCACTTTAAAAATCCTTCCCTCACCTCCCTTCTTACAGTAATCTTAAATTTGGCTCAGAGATTGTTCAAACTGCTAGCAGCTATTCAATAATTTTTTTCATTGTGATTGGATTGAGCCTATGGTCTTTTCCCAGAGGTCACAAACTCTGTAACAAATCTGGAGAGGACTGACATCTGAAAATAATATGGTTTTCAATCCAGAAAATAGAGATACAAACAAAAATAAAATATATTTAAATTGTCCGGAGCTGAAAACAAACATGTATTTATCCATTAAAAGAATGCTGGGAACTGGCTGTGATTTGGACAGTTCCCACTACAGATGGAACCCAATGTCCTCAGTATGAAAGTGGACTATAGGCTCCTTCTTGCCTCCTGTTCTCCCATGCATGCCCTCTTGCTGCAAATAAGCTCTCACTAAATGCTGGCTTCTTGAACTTGGACTTCCCAGGCTCCAGAGCTGTAAGAAATAAACTTAGTTTTTCTTATAAATAACTGAGTTGGTGATATTCTGCAATAGCAGAACAAGACAAAGACAACTGTGGAGAAAGAAAAGCATCTGAAATTCATATGGTTTATGGGGGGTTCATATAAAAAGTACTAGGAATTAGAATAGAGTTGGTTTTCTCAAAACCAACCCTGAATGCTAGAACATGGGACCATGGCTTTCAACATGATGTGGAGAAGTTACTTCTGAACTAAAATTTTATATTCAGTCAAATGGTCAATTACATTAAATATAAATGGATTAAATTCTACAATACAAAAGCAAAAGTTGCCACTAGTCTTTTTTGTTTGTTTGTTTTGTTTTTCAAAACAGGGTTTCTCTGTTGTAACTTTGGCTGTCCTGGAACTCATTCTGTAGATCAGACTGGCCTCAAACTCACAGAGATCTGCCTGACTCTGCCTCCCCAGAGCTGGGATTAAAGGTATGTGCCACCACTGCCCAGCTTCCATTAATCTTATTAAAAATTTGCCTATATTCTGTTTAAAAGAGTCTGTTGAAATAGAAGGATCAGAAAAGTTAAAGGTAACATGATATGTGACATAAAAGCTGAGAAGGGGCTATGATGTGGGGGGACTGAAGGATATGAGGAAGGCAGGATATGGGGGAGAAGTGTGGAGGAGTAGCAACGAAAACTAATTCTATTTGAAAGTGTCACAATGATGCCTAATATTTTGCATGCTAATTTAAAACAATAAATAAATAAAATTTAAAAACTGAAATAAGCCAGGTGGTAGTGGCACACACCTTTGATCTCAGCACTTGGAAGGCAGAGGAAAGTGAATCGCTGAGTTCCAGGCCAACCTGCTCTGCAGGGCAAGTTCCAGGACAGCCAGGGCTATACAGAGAAACCCTGTCTCAAAAATAAATAAATAAATAAATAAATAAGTAAGTAAGTAAGTAAGTAAATCGAAAGTAACATGATAAAAGTTGAATGAAGTATATCATGAAAACACTAACCAGAAGATCAGTATAACTATATCAGTTAGCACTGTTAGTAATAATAACCTTTGTTTCATAGCAAAGTAAATTTTCAGTGTAATTAACCTGGAATTCACAGCTTGCCCAACTCTCAACTGTCCATCATCTTTATTGAAAATTGATTATATTTTATTGAAATTCTTTCAACAAGTTGATTTTTATAGCTTTAACCTCCAAGAACTCAAAACCATAAGGAATTACATTAAGGAGTGCTTGGGGTATCTGCTACTTTTATATTTGGCTGTTGAAAAGGAAATGCTTCGTTTACTTCATTTTTCCTGAATATTATTTTCATGTGTTCTTTATATCTTTATGATGTCTAGATTGAGACGATTTATCATGTATGAGGCTATACATGGCTTTGGGGTTTTTCTTACTTCTCCAGAAATACTGACTGGGAAAAAAAAAAAAAAGTACAGGTTACAAAGACGGCAGCAGGACAGGGAGCTGAGTCCACCAGGGCTCTAGCGGCTGCCCTCCCATCCCCACTCAGGGCACCCACGGCCCCTCAGGTGTTCATGGAGCTGGAGATGCTGCATTGGCGCTGGGTCCAGCTAGGAGAACTGTGGGATTCTGGAGTGGTTGTAGGGACACAGCAGCGGTGACAGATCTGGAGGAACCTTGGACCGACCATGAGTCGAATGAAAACATGGCAGAATTCGAGGATGTTTTTGACCCGTCGCATGGAAGAGGTGAGCCGGAGCAGTCTGGTGGAGCAGCACCTCGGTTGGGCAGGCCTGTGGTGCCCCATCATTGCCTGCAAGGTGGGGGACTCCCACTTGTCCCACAGGTTCAGCCCGTGGGTTCATCCAGCGGGTCCCACCCTGGGCATGAAGGAATAAGCTGAGAGGAGAGTCAGGAATGGAGAAGTGGAGCAGAAACCACAATGGAGAGACTCAGGAGAGAGTCTGCAGGGTACCAAAGCTACCTGACAGGCCCGGATCCCCATTCAGCCCGCAGGTGCTTCCCAAGACTTGGAGAAGGCAGGCAGAAGAGAGAGTCTGGGACGAAAGGTCAGAGCCGCAGACAGAACTCGAGCTGGTAGAAAGGCACTAAGCAAAATCCAACAGGGCTCTGGCTGCTGCCTATCACCTCTGCTCAGGTTGCCCGCCACCCCCTGGCTCCTCACGTATTCATGGACCAGGAGAACGACACTAGTGCCTAGTCAGGTGGGAAGAGCTTTGTGAATTAAAAGTGGTTGGAAAGACACGGGTCAGTCCCACACCTGGAAGGTCAGCGGGCTGTGAGTGAAGAGGAGGGATAGTGGAGCGAGCCTTCAGGCTCGGCCTGTTCAGAGGACACTGAACTGGAGACAGTCATGAACAGGATGGAGGACAAGGGAGCTAGGCGTCCCTGCGAGGGAAGGGTGCTTGGGATGCCAGGAGGCTGAGGCCACAACCTGGCCTCCTTATTGAGACCCACCAGGCTGGACTGCCACGAGAATGAAGCATGCGCATTGTGAAGAGAGGCAGACCTGGGACCAGGAAGACTAGGGAGTGGAGGCAAGCACTGCTAGGAGACACATAGCTGGAGGCAAGAACAGGGATAGGTTCACACCCAAGGCAGACAAAGGATGGGTCCTCGGACTGCCACCAGACACTCCTGGCCTCTCCTCTGTCTGCTAGGCCAGTGCTACTGCTCCTGAGGCCAAAGCCAGCACTCATACTGCTCTCCCGGGTGGGAGAGGGAGAGCATGCATTGCAGTGCCACCACAGGTTACAGGCACAAAGGCCAGGCAATGAGGGCGAGGCAGGAAGCAATAGCCTGGAGCTGGACCAGGTCCTGGCCCCACGTTGCTGCCAAACCACAGGATCACCCTGCTCCTGACCAACGACAGGATAACCCAGCTGAAGCGTATCTTATTTCCTGTACTGAGTATCCACAGGAGAGACTTTTCCTGGTGCCTCTGAGATAGCCTGGTGCCTGCAGGATATCCGGGTACCTGTGGGAGTCCCTGGTGCCCATGGGATGCTCTAGTGCCCACAGGACATCTTGGTGCCTTTAAGAGACCTGGGCACCTGCAGGATGCCATGATGCCTGCTGGAGGTCCTGGTGCCTGCGGGATGTTGAGGTACATGTGTGGTTTCTGGGCATCTGTGTGATGCTCTTGTGCCTGCATGATGTTTGAGTGTCTTTGGGTTGGCCCAATGCCTGCGTAAACCAAAGCATTTGTTGGGGATGCCCTGGTGCTTGCAGGATATCAGGGTGCCTGCTGGAGGCCTGGGTGCCTGTGGGCTTGGGCAATGAGGCCCAACTTCGGGTCAAATTTTGTCATGCTAGATCACAGGCTAGTATGGGCCAGGTGAATGTGCATCCTCAGAGCAATCTGCTGCCTTCAGGAATCATGGTGATACCCATGATCCATGCTTCTGTTACACTACTGCTACACTAGCTGGACTTAATTTTCTTTTCTTTCTTTCTTCTTTCTCTCTCTCTCTTTTAGGGTACAGGGCGGTGAGAGGGTGGAACAGGGAGGAATGGGAAGAGGATGTTACCGAGATACATTGTATGAAACTAAAATTATTAATAAAGCCATTTTAAAAAAGAACTACTCACTGGAATAAGTACTTTTTCACAAGTCGTGACTGATTTTTATAGAATACTCTTAGCCCAAATGGAGACATAGTTGTGTACTGCTTGACATGAGACTGTTTAAGAACATATGGGTTTTGCTTTTGTTGTAGTCTTTGTTTTGTCTTGTTTTGGTTTTGCCTGCATCCCAGGCTAGCTGGCCCAAGAGTTTCCTGCTGATTCTGTCTCTCTTGCCCATCTTGCTACAGGAGTGTTGGCATTACAGATGTACCCAGCTGCTTCTGGGTTTTTCAGATCAGCAGGCTTGTGCGGTAGGTACTCTGCTTGCTGAGCCCAGTCCCGGGCCTGTTTCCCCCCTTGTTTTTAAAGAAGGTCTTGCTCTGCAGTCCGGGCTAACCTTGGGCTTTGGATCCTTGGACAGATGAGTGCTTCCATAGCCTCGTGTCTGTCATAATCTTATGGGTCTCCTACTGTATATCACTGTTGACTGAAATGGAGGAGATGACCGTAAATAAGAAAATGCTAAATATAAATTTAAGACTCTTTTGTTCATTTTACGATTATCAGTAATAAAACAATACTATGTGGGTTTGAATTAGGATGTATCTGATCTAGATCATTCTACACTTTCTCTTCCATCAGATTCTTGTATCATTTAGTCTTCTGTGAACATTTTGACCTGGAAAAGATATAAAACTTCCTCTAACCCTCTCTCTGTCTTATCCTGTCTTAATCTTAACTGACATTCTGTTTCCTATACTGCTATTTCAATGTTTTTAATATTTGCTTTCATATGTAAAATTACTAATTAATTATTGCACCATTCAAATTTTTATATATTACAAATATTCGGTAGATTTCATACTTACAAAAGCACATAAGGACATTTTTCACTCTAAAATGATTACAGTACTTCCCATTTGAAGGTGAATGTTCTCAACCTAGCAATAATTTGAGCGGCATAGCTAATTCAGATTGCTGACAGGTGTGTACTAACTAGATCTGACAATACTCAAGGTCATGTGCCTGGCACAAGTTATGCTTACGTTTGCATTTGGCTTTTGGCTTTCTTTTTTTAATTTATTATTTCATGTGTATGGATATTTTGCCTGCATGCACATTCGGAGTCCGGAAGATGATGTTGGAGTCCTTGAAACTGGAGTTACAAATGGTTGTGAGCCACCATGTGGCACTGGAAATAGAACCTGAGTCCCCTGCAAGAGCAGCCAATGCTTTGCTTTTTTTTTTTTTTTTTTTGCACCAGCTTGACGTCTCTATGTTCAGTTATGTAAGTGTTATCTTCAGCAACATGGCCTTACCATCAGTTTGTGGAGAGCAACTGGCCATGGAGTTTTCATTTGGAGAGATATCTAGTTGGAACTTTGGCTGATTTCATTTAGATTGCATATATATATATATATAATTTTAAGAAGCCTCTACTGTATTAGGTTTCCACACCACCCCTAAAATGGCCCTTAGTTTTCTCTGTTCCTTGCCCTCCTCTTCCCTCCCTGTCCCTGTTTGATCCTTCCATTCCAACCCCTACCCCATCCATCTGTAATGATCTACTCTATTTCCTCTTGCTAGGGAGATCCTTCCCTCCACCTAAGCCCTTACTCACTACCTAACCTCTGTGGTTATGTGGATTGTAGCTTGCATATACATAAATTAGCAGCTAATATCCACATATAAGTGAAAACATACCACATTTGTCTTTTTTCGGGTCTGGTTTACCTCCCTCAGGATATTTTTTTTCCTAGCACCATCCATTTTCCGGCAAACTTCATGATCTCTCTTTTTAACAGCTGAATAATATTCCATTGTGTAAAAGTCCTACATTTTCTTTATCTATTCACGCATTGACAGATTTCTAGGTTGTTCCAGTTTCTGGCTATTGTGAACACAGCAGCAATGAGAATGGTTGAGCACGTGTCTCGGCAGTATACACGTAAGAGTGGTACAGCCGGATCTCGAAGAAGATCTATGCCCATCCTTCCGAGGAACTGCCACACTGATTTCCACAGTGGCTGTGCAAGTTTGCACTCTCACCGGCAATGGAGGAGTGTCCTCTTTGCCTCCCGTCCTTGCTGCATGAGCTGTCTCTTGTTTTACTAATCTCAGTCATTCTGACCGGTGTAAGATGAAATCTCAAAGTAATTTTGATTTGCATTTCCCTGTTGAACATTTTTTAAAAGTGTTTCTCAGCCATTTCGATTTCCTCTTTTGAGAACTCTCTGTTTAGATCCCATTTTTAATTGGATTACTTGTTTTGTTGATGTCTGGGTTTTTTGTTTTTTTTTTTTTTTTTAGTTCTTTACATATTTTAGATATTAGCCCTCTATCAGATGTACAATTGATTAAAAAAAAAAAAAGATCTTTTCCCATTCTGTAGCCTTCCACTTTGTGCAGGTGGTGGAGTCCTTTGCCATACAGAAGATTTTCAGTTATATGAGGTCCCATTTATTAATTGTTGTTTCTATTGTCTGTGCTATTGGTGTCCTGTTCAGAAAGTCCTTTCCTGTGTCAATGAGTTCAAGACTATTCCCCACTTTCTCTTCTATCAAATTTAATGTATCTGCAGCCAGTGCTCTTAGCCACTGAGCTGACTGTCCAGCCCCAGCTTTTGACCCTCTTGAGTCCGATGCTTACCACCAAGGCCAGACTGAACTTTGGTTCATCCTACATGCTATGCCCCATTTCTTAGGAAATCTTCTACCAGAACAAAAATATAAGCCAAGAAAGAAGAAAATTAAGAATTCAAAAACAGGAGACAAAAGAAAAGCTTCTGTGTTGTTGGCAGCCAGCATACCACAGGGCCTCGGGGGCGGCCAGAGCTCACAGAACCTGAAGTGACCGATTTCCCATGAAAATCGGGTAAAGCACGGACTGGTGACAGCTAGGGTCACGTTGGGATAAGTACACGGGACACTGTGTCTGGCAAAGCACTCAGCTGCTCTGGCTATTCCTGCAGCCAGGCCGCGCGCTCCTTTACTGTCTCTTGCTTCCCGTGCTGGATGAAGCACTACAGTGTGTGGGCTGGTCCTGAGTGGGCAGCTCACAGGGGACTGGAGGGTGCAGTGTAGAAGAACAAGGCAGAGTTTCCCAGTGAGAAAACAGACTCTGTCTAGGGCCAGGAATGTCAATCACTTCCTTCCAAGGGAAGACTGAGACCAGGCTTATCCTTCAGCCTCACAGGCTTACAGCACAGCCTGCAGGGCATCCCTTAGTGGCAGACAGAGTGGTGGCACATCACGTGGCTCCTCACCTCTTCCTTGTTCTCACCCTCTCTGATCTGAATTTGCTCCTCCTGAGTAAAGCACAAACATGCTAATTTTTGCTCCAGCCTCCTCTTTTAAGAGGAACTGAGTTAAGATGAAAATGTCATTAAACACTAAACAAGCAGTGATTTTTCTTTCTTCACTGCTGTGGTTTGAATGCTCCCCAACCCCCCACACAAAAAAGCTCATGATACTAAAACAGTGTAAAGAGATGGGGCTTTTAAGAGAGGATTAAGTTATGGGAGTAGCGCCATCAGGAGGGGATTAATGCTGGTGTCCCAGGAGTGGGTTAGCTACTGCAGGAGTGGGTCTGATAAAATCCGGTCCCCTTTGACCTCCCTGTCCATATCTGAGTATTCATTTGCCTTCCCTGATATGTTATTGAAGGAAAGCCCTCCTCTTCTTCCAATGTAGTCTTCTAGGGCTTCTCAGACTCCAGAAGTATAAAAAGGAAAAAAAAAAAAAAAAAAAAGGATTTTAAAGAACAATTTGCCCAGTAAATAGTATATTGTAAAAGTAGACTAACACACTAGCATACTGGTGTTCTATCCTGACGAACAAATCACCACAAACTCCACTGTAATTGTTTGCTGCTGTGGTGGCTCACCCAGCATGACAAGGAGACATATTCATATGTGGACCTCAGCAGAGGGAACAACCATCATGGCAAGTACTATACTGGACAGTGGAACCCTGAGCGTTCGAGCTCAGGTGTTTTTATTCATTCAGAACTCCTCAGGTGCAGATCATAGGGAATCAAACATCCCCCACAGAATCACCTGCAGACCATACAAAACACAAGACCTAGGCAGACCCTCACCCAATAGTGCAAAAAATGATATTTAAACACAACTAAAAATAAACTTCCACAACACTCTACAATATGAAACAGCAAAGTATGGGTTGTAGGGTTCTCTCATAATGACCTCACCATTTCTGTGGGCCTGAAGTTCAGGAAGAGCCTGATCGGTTGCTCCATTCAGGGTCTCACTGGACTAAATCCAGATGTGGGCTTCATCCTGTCTAGAACTTGGGATCTCTTCTGGTTGTTGGCAGGATTCAGTTGTATTTGTGGGGCTAGGACCCACTTTCTTGTTGGCTGTCAGCAGGGAGCTGCTATCAACTTCAGGAGAAGCCCCTCCGTAGGTCCTAGCTACAGAGCTTCCTCTGTGGACCTTCCCATAGCCTGCAAGGAGTCTTAAGCAACAAGCAGAACACTAGGAGTGACATCCATCGTCTTTGCCATATCCATTATCTGTTGGCTACAGATAAGCCACGGGTCCTGCAGGACCCACGTGCAGGAGAGACTTGTGCAGGCATAGAGCAGTAGGCAGAGACCTTAAAAATGTTTAGAATTCTGCCTGCAGTACTTTATTTGCTCAGAGATCCAGAAATCAATCCCATACACACCCAAGAGAAATAAAAATATAGTCACAGAAGATGTGAGTACAAATGATCATAGCAGCTTTATTTGAAACAGTTCTAAACAAGAAACAGCCTGCGCATCCATCCTCAGCGAGTGGCAACCGTGAGACACCTGAGAACGACCATTTAAGCACGAGGGGCGAACAGAAGTCTCTGCAGATGAATCTAACAGTGTGCTGAGCAGCAGTTGGATGATTAAGTCCACCTGATTACCGGAACCCAATCGTGGAAAGCTGCAGAGGTAAACCAACTCTCTGTGGCAGAAATCAGATTAGCAGTGGCTTAGGAGACAGAACTGAGTAGCAGGGCGCCAGGTAGCTTTCTGGAGTGACTGAAATGTCGCAAGTCTTGATGTATGTTCATTAGAAACTGGTAAGTTTGGGGTTCACTGTAGGCAAATTACACCCCTGGTTGAAAAAAAAATTCAGACTGTTTCAGCGTGGAATGTATCATGTCTGGGGATTTTGGTAGTGGACCCTAAACCTCAAAACAAGCCTTGGGATCGACTGATGAGAGTGGCTTCACCCTGAAGCTTCCAGCTCCTCCAGTGTGCTGTAGTTCCAGGCAGGGATCTGCATTAAAAGTGCAGCTATTCCAAGACTCTTAGCTCCCCAGGAGAGATCCCTTCCCAAGTTCATTCATTCATTTTCACTGGGGCTCCTTGCATTAATTACACAAAGACTGGGCAGACCTCAGGAAGCATTGCTCCAATCTCCAGCACAGTGATGGAGAGAGCTTGTCGCTCCTGTGCCTAGTCCCTCGTGGATCCAAGTAGCATTTGTCCACAACTGTAAATGTATTCAGTAGAGATCTCAGGGCTGGGGGTGGTGGTAGCTTAGTTAGTCAAGTTGTCTTGAGTGCATGAGGCACTGGGTTTGACCTATAAACCAGGTATGGGGGTACAAGCCTATAATCCCAGCACTTGGGAAGTAGAGGAAGAAAGGTCAGAAGTTTAAGGCTGGAGCCATGAGATGGCTCAATGAGTGAAGGCATCTGCCTGGTGACCTGAATCTGATGCCTGTTAGCACCCTTGAGGGGAGGAGAGAAGCGACTTTCACAAGTTGTCCTCTGATCTCCACACAAGTATTCCAAATTAGTAAACAAATGTTAAAAGAAAACAAACAGAAGATCAAATTTATTCATAGCTAAATAACCATGTTCAAGGCCATCCTAGGATATATAAGACCCTGTTTAAATAAATAAATTAAAAAGTAAATAGACGTATCTCTTAAGCAAAACCCTCCTGGATACCAGAAAAACAAACAACCCAGATATCCCTTCCTGGGCTGGAATGCAGACAGGCGAGCGGAACACCAGTGGCCTTGTCTTTATTGCTCATAATCAGCTCTAGTGCAGGGGTGCAGGCTGCCCTGAGAGACGATGCAACGGTGGCTGGCTGCTCTGAGACCAGCAGGCCCTGCGATGGAGCTCTCCGCGTGTGTTGGCTGAGGAACTGCAAGGCGTCCCCAGGTTCGTGTCCACTCCTTTGGCTTAGCCTGAAAGTTAGTTCATGTGAGACTTTTTCCTCTCTGCTTTCTTCTCAGAGGTCCAGACCTCTGTGCAGAATTACAGAGCAATGAGTGGACAGGGTTGCAGACCTCAGCCCCTCAGTAGTCACTGGATGTGTTAGTGAGCCCTGGGATGGCACTGGGAGCCCATGGAGCAGGTCTGGTGCACCCCTCACCTGAAGGTTCCTCTTGGCAACAGGTGCAAGGCTTGCTCCTGCCCCCCGGGGATGACTTTGCCTTGCACCTTCAAGTACTCAGTGCCCTGCCAAAGCTGGCAGCCATGTCTGATTGAAAACCAAACAGAGGCAGGGAAAGGCACTTGGAAACAGCTCTGACCTTACGAGCTTCCCGGGTACCACTGGATTGGACTCATGGTTTCTGAGGTCCAGAATGGTGACATACAGGCATAGCTCCATTTGCAAGGAGGAGAGAATTATGTATTATCAGGAAGCATCAACCACAGAATGGGAAGGATGAATACTTGTAAACCACATACTAAGGGTCAACTGCCCTACTAGGTGCTTTGTGTGCACTGAAACAGCTTGTCAGGGTAAGTCTTCCTTCTTGTAAATGAGAAACTAGAGCTCAGAGAGGTTGAGTAACTGGTCCAATATCTCACTGAAATAATACGGGATTAAAGATCCACTTTCTTTGAGAACTCCATGTCTCTCTACCAATACCAATTGGCCTTCTTAACAGACTGGATGCTGGAAGGAGAGAAGTAGTGATCAGTTCAGAAGTTCCCAAGGGGAAAGTGAATAAGCTCCACCTCCTCTCAGATCATGGTTCAAGGCTGGCTGGAGGATGCTTCATGGAAAGGCAGCACCTGGGACATTCCTCTGGCCATCACCATCCTCATTCCCGTCAATGTCCTCCTCATGCCGCCCAGCTTGATGATGGATGAAATGCTATAAAGCATCCTTTCCCTTATTTGAACTTTCAGTGCCTGCCATTGGACCATGAGACTCAGGAATGGCATTGGAGGCTTGGGGCAGGCTAATAGCCCAATCAGTGAAGTGCAGTGGGGTGGGGGGTGCTGCCGCCAAGTATTTGTGGGTGTGTGTCCTCGCCCAGGTGAGAAGGAAGAGGTAGGCCAAAAGGATTATGGGCATTTGAACTCAGCCTCAGAACAGCAAATATTGACTCAAGAAGCTGCCCAAAGGACCTGACATTTTTATAGTCAACAAATAAAGTGAAGCCTGAGCCAGGGTCCTTTCGCTACTGGGCTCTATCGCTGTCATCTGCATCTGGAAAGAAGAGGAAGAGCTGGTGGGAAAAGTCCATGGGGGTCCGGATGACGTCATTGCTTCACCTTAGAGGGAACTGGGGAGCCCCGGGATGCAGGGTGGGCCCTGTAGCCTGCCAACAGCCCAGCAGGTGTCAGAGAGTTCCCTGGGGCAAAGCAGAACTTGGCATGTGAACCCTCAAAGACAACAGACACACCTCCCTCACAGGCAGCTATGCAGCTTCCGCCTCTGGCAGCTCTTGGGTCCCCCATTCACAGGTGAAGGGGCCTGGGGCCCCAACAAGAGACATGGCAATGCTAGATAAACAACCGGAGGACAGGGAGCCTGCCCAGCTCTTCTGTTCCAAGGCAAAGGAAGGGGAGGGAACTCACTGGCTAAATGCCTATGCCCGGAGCCAGAGTCATCTCTGCCAGAGAGCAGTCCCTGCCCTGGGGCTCACAGTGGGAGTCTGGCACACAGCACCCTTGCCTCCACACTAGGCTTTAGCAGCTCCCTTGCCAGACTTCCCTCCCTTCCTAGGTGCATATGAAACACAACCTACTGCCTATCACCTCATTCACCTGTCTCCTCTGCAGGATGTATTCCTGGTCTTCATCTCTGAAGTCTGAGCAGACAGAAATCGCTGCTGCTGTCTACCCCGCACACAGAAGCCGGCTTGCCACTTGTCTCGGGGCCCTTGTGCTATTTTGCCCCTTGTGGGTCATTCCTGGACTATGTAGACGTGTCAGTACTTCTAGGCCAAAGCTCCTGCTAGAGAGGTTGAACTGTTTTTGTTGTTTCTCAAAGCCTAGAACAATGCTGGGCCTGGGCAGGCACTCAGTGCCTATGAAATTGAATTATTGATGTGCCTGCCACTCCAGGGCCAGCCTTACAGAGTCACCTTAAGCTGGTCAAGCCCCACACAGGTCTCTTGACAGGAAGAGATGCATGCACAGCCTTTGGCCTTTGTTCTTCCTCTAAGTATTCACCTACAACTCTGCATCTAACTCTGCTTGGATTCTGAGGGGTGGGGGTCAGGTAAAGATGGGGAATGATGGGGGTCCTGCAGCCCTTGGCCCTGTCTGAGGCTTATGTTCCAAAAGGCTGCATATTAAGGTGAGTAAAAGAATAGACACTGGGGCCAGGCCCAGCTTCTGGATGCTCTCACTCCCTGGCTTACTCTGAACAAGTGCCTGGCTGCCCACAGCCTCTGGCCAAATGGAACTGGGAATCTTTTATCCCTCTCTCCCATCTTTTAGCTCTGAATGGCCTTGGGCAAGGCTCCTCTCCCTGAGGCTTTCTCCTTACTGTGAAGGAAAGGCTTGGGCCAGTTCACTGCTGATCCCCTTCAGCTCTGACATTTGATGGCTGTGGCTGTGGGCTTATTGTTTCTGGGTTTCAAGTTCCTCATGCATAAGACAGAGGTAGAGACAGTTCTGACCTCAGAAGACTATTGTGAAATCATCTAGGGTCATGCCTGACATATAAGGAATAATACGTGTTTGCTACCATTGGAATAATACAAGGCCCACTTGTTAGTTATTTAGAAAGAACTTGATACACTCATTCATACTTTGGCCTAAGATAGGGCTAGCAGTTCTTGGCACAAGAACTATTATATTTTCCCTTCAATAAACAGACATCATTAATCAATCAGGACACTCTGCCCAGGCAGCCAGAGCGCAACCTCAAGTCACCTCTCATTTCAGCACAATCTAGCAGCCCCTATCAGTTAATCCAAGATGGTGTTCTCCCCTCTAGGAAGCAGGTCTGCAAAACCAGCAGTCCACACATACACATACCCTTTTTAGGGTTCTTACTGTCCTGTGTCATAACTGCTCTCTTACTTACATTTAGACATGGGCCACAGTCAGTCTCTCTTCCATCTAGCAAAGTGCCCAGACACTCCATGTGTTCAAAAGATAGATATTAGGCCCTCTGACTGGCAGACAAGTGGTGGGTTATGGGTTGGCTTTATGAAATCCATGTTCCCCACCTCTGGGAGTCTCTGTAGGAACAGAGCCACTTGGGCACTGACATGTGCTGAGCTGACATATGGGGAGGGAACTGACCAATATGGGGACCTTAAAGACTGCTCAGTTGGGGTTCTTCTTCCAAGGCTCAGGTGTCAGCATCCCTGGGGCTCCAGGCTTCAGGGAAGCTTCCAACTTAGCAACTAATGGATACAGAGAGCTCAGGTAGCTGCTCCCTGCTCTTATACACAGGTGCTCATCATCACCTAGGAGACAGAGTGGAAAATGTGGGTGGAGTAGCTTGGGGGAGGGGCTGCCATCTGTCTGCTCAGCTCAGGCAGAGGCCCACTGCCGGGGGTTCAGGCAGGTTAACGCCCACACTGTGTTTCATTTGTGTTCATTGTTCATAGACACAGCCCAGGCTTGGCAGGTCAAGATGTGGTTTCCAGTGTCCTGTCTCACAGCAGCACAGTGTCAATAAAGTACAGCTACCAGATGGGGTCAGAGGGGGAAGCAGTATGTGATGTGTGAACCCTGGGAAGGCTTGTGTGTACCACCCCATGGCTAGCCCATGGGCCCTCAATACCAGATTAAGGATGAAGCCAGGAAGACTGTCTTGCTAAGCATACCTCTTGGCTGCCTGGACTCTTGTTGCTGCCTCTTTTTTTTTTTTAAGTGGGAAAAAATAAAGATGACATAGCTTGGAAAATAGACCATGTGTCTTCAAGTGTTGGGGTTGTGTTACTTTTGACTTAAAGGCCTCTAGCAAGGACACATTCCTCTGACAGTGTTGATACCATTCCCCTACAGCAGACAAAATCTAAGGACAAGACTCACAGGAGAAGAGCTATTGCTTTAAAAATAGTAAAATGCTTCTATCTGTGAGCTCAGATGATAACACAACATTCCTGTGGGATGCAAGGGGTTATGGTAAGAGCAAGCCAACCCTTCTCTACAAAATCCACAGAGACCATGGATTCACACTGCGCTCCCACACCAGGCCCCAAAGACCAAACTCACATGGTATCTCTCATACCGAAATCCACTACCCCAAGCCCGGACAAGGTGTTTCTCTGACCTAAGAAATGAAGAAAGAGCTAGGGAATTATAGCCTGATGTCCAAACAACCTAGATGTAGCCTGCATGACAAGCAAGTCTCCTCTGTGTCAAGCTTTAAAAGGAAAGTAATTTTGAGATGGCTAGATACATTCTTGGGGTTCAGCTCTGCTTTCTTCAGACCTTGTCTATCTATAAAACTGGTCTCTTCTGTTGAGCTCCTGAGAACAAATAGGATGTGTGCCTAATTCTAGAACCACAAACTAAGATTTATTTATTTTATGTTTGCTTTCGGACACCCCGCCCTCCAGGATGCTGGGTCTGGAGATGAACTTTTAACTGGTGGTGGTGGGGTTGGTGGTATCTCCCCTGGGTTCTTGGATAAGTAGTAATGACACAGCACACACCTGCTATGTGGGGAAACATGTTGGAATGTGGTTGTCTTCCCTCTCAGCTTCATTCCTGACATGTCTTGACACCACACTCTTCTGGATTCAATCAGAGCCATCCATTGCTCTCCAGAGGACGGAGATTGTCTATCAGGAGCACAAAGGAAAGCACATTGTTCTGTAGACATTTTACTTAAATAGTCTTAGAGCCCCTTTCAGAGACAATTGTGAAAGTCACAGGTGTCCATGATGTAGGACACCCAGCCCCAGATTTGCCAAATTGTTACCACATGAGAGCCTACATGCATTTGGAAGAGACCATGCCTTGAGTGAGTTTCAATCTTTACCTGGGCTTGTGATGTGCAGTCAGATACTCTCTCAACAGGAGCCATCCACAGCACCCAGTCAGCCTCAGTTCAAGTAAATGACCCACACTGGGCAGTGTTCTGTGTTGCTGTGGAATTTGCTGGTATTAAATCGGGAGGTTTGGAATAAAGCTGCCTCCACATATATTTTAAATTTTGTTTAAAGGTTTCTCTGTATGTAGTCAACAGTAGCTTAATTTCATGTGAGAACACTATAACCTATTTTTTGTAACAAGTTTCTGAGTCTCAGCCAAGTGGCTGATTATAAAACTCTTGTTTAAAAACTGAACCAACACAAAACAAAGCCAGCAGATGTGAGCCGGATCCAATCAGGTTGCTTCAATACTTCACTTCATTTTTTCTGTCTATTACTATAGACCTGCTCCTTGGAGGTCTGGAGTATTCTGAAGTATTTGGGTCCAGGTTGCTGCCGGATTCTAGAATCATAAATAAAGCCAGTTGAGATCTGAGAAACTAGTTGTCTTTAACATTGTCTTCTGAAAATGGATTAAGAATACTACACACATTTTAATTACCATTTCCAGTTCATAGTGGGTTTATCTGGACTCCATCCCAAGTTGTGAAGCATCTAGAATCAGAGGAAGAGAGTGATAACAGATCCAAATCAGTTGCATTCGTGTGGTTGATACGTCCTGAGATCTGTGTCTCACACCCTGTTCTGGATACTGTGGTTGCTGAACGGTCACCACATATACAGATGAGAGCAGCTTAGGAACTAGTCTTCAGTAAAGTTGAGTTTCCCTTGACAAATAGATCTGGGAGTAGAAGCAAGGTTGAGGTAGGCTGGGTGGAAGGAAAAAGCTGAACTCAGTTGGGTCTCCTGGGCCAGGAATCTTCACAAAGAAGAGGATGTCAGCACAGGGATACTATCCAGTGGACATGACCTGTGGAAAACTGGTATTGTCCCTGGGTTGGCCCAGCAAAATCCCGCAGTACTAGGCAGAGATGGCCCCAGAGTTGCCTCATGCCTTCTGATCCCGAAAGACAATGCTTTCTGTCTCATTACTCAGGACAGTCATAAACCACTTCTCCCCAGAGGATGGCACCCATCCCTTGGAGGGACCATCCTTGGATGTGTAACATGTTCTGCTTCTCAGAAAGTCCTTTATCGATACACCAGCAAATGGTAAAGGAGAATTGTTGAGGTCCCACACTCTTAACAGGCCATAAAGACAAGAATCCTATCAATGATGGGAAAAATGTGAGCTTATGAGTCCAGGTCAACAAACCCCACCTATAGGGAAAAACAATACCAGAGACAGGGCTTAGGACCAGCTCAGCGTGCTGGAGTCTCACACTCGACCATCAGAGCAGGATGTTAGGACCTGGTAGAACATGAATCCGTAGTGGTGTGGCTGATATTTGGCTGTACAGAAGCCTAGAAGAGCAAGAAGTCTTCTCTGCTGAGCATCCTATGAATCCGTTCAGGGAAATAGAGTGTAGAAAGGACTTGAGGCAGGCCTGGTTTTTGCTCACTCTTTCACCATGTGCACCTGAGGGTGACCTTGGGCAAGCTGCTGACTTCCCTGTTTTCTTATCTTATGAACTGAGGCTAAGACTCCTGTTGACTATTGAAAGGATTAGGCCTTAATTCACTATAGAAAACATTCTTCAGAGAATAGTAGTCAAGATAACCATAGCCGACTTGACATACTTGAAAATTATTCGCCATGCAGAGGAATTCGGCTTGCACTAGGCAGTGCTAGGAACAAAGAACGGTTGGGGCTCAGCAGGAAGGTTTGGTTGGGGATTCTATAGCAGTTCCTGCACCAGACCCAGGCACCACCAGTCCCAGGCTGCATGACCCGTAGGGATTTAAAGGGTCATCAAAGGTGAAGTCTGCTCAGTGTGGAGGCACGTTCCTGCAATCCTAGCACTTGGGAGGTTAGGTAAGAAGATCAGGGGTTCGAGGACAGCTTCAGCTACAGAGTGCCTTGAATACCAGTCAGAGCTACATGAGATCCAGTCTCAAAAAACAAACAATCAAAGCAAGCAACTTTAAAAAAATGGCACCCAGCTTCTTGTACCATCTCTTGAAGAACTTAATATGAGCTTCCTTTAGAGGAAAATGCATCTAAAAATTTTTTTTTCATTACCTTTGAAGACTTGTGTGACGCATCGACAACGGGTTTTCCAGGGATGCTATATCAGTTGAAAATTCTTCCTGCCTTGGACAAAAGTACCCTAGTCCCCAGTGTCCTCTCAACACAGAGAACCAGTACTTTCCAACGTTTTTCAGGTTAGTGGCTAGGAAGGCACAGTTGTAGGAAATGAAGCCCAGGATGTTGATTAAAATACTGGTTCCCAGGTCAAGTGGAGACAGTGGCCATTCTATCTCCTATAAGGTTTGTGAACTAGGAATCATGCCCTGGCCTCAG
The DNA here is from genome assembly GCA_026225945.1 of Cricetomys ansorgei. Lineage (NCBI taxonomy): Eukaryota > Metazoa > Chordata > Mammalia > Rodentia > Nesomyidae > Cricetomys > Cricetomys ansorgei. Next base: position 29,279,465 of record JAMJFZ010001038.1, read on the forward strand.
TTTCTCCATCTCTAGGATGTGGGAACAGCATGGAATTAGTTGAAATGCTTAAATGAGATACTGTTTACACTGATTATGTGAGCAGGGTATTTAGTAAACACATTGCTTATGCTTCATTGCGTTGTTTTTGAACCACTTCTTGTCTTCCTTTGACAAATGTGTTTGGCTTTTGCCTGCTTTTCTATTGTAGCACAGGGCCTTCTTAATAACTCTTGACTTCTTAATTATATATTATACGCTACTCTAAGTTTTAATACTAAACACACAGGAGAGTCACCTAGGAGCTTTGAATGTTTTGAGCATTTCTTTATTTGTTTGGGTGAATGAGAGAGAGGTACTGCATGTGGAGGTCAGGGGATAATTTGTGGAGTTGGTTTTCTCTTTCTACTACGTAGGTTCTGCCCGGCAGTGACACTTGTACCTGTTGAGCCATCTCATTGGCCTATTCAGGAGCTTTAAAAATGGGATCTATCTCCATGGTAAGGCCTGGGCGTCACAGCTGTTGGTGCTGCTTGGGGTTTCTCCTTTAATGTCAGGATTAAAACACAGCGTGCTATCATAACATGGCCATTTACTTGCTAATTGTGTTCATCTGAAGCTTGAGGTTCAGACAGTTCAGTGTTTATATATGGAGCCACACTCATTTTTCCAATGCCTTTGTGACTCTTGAATATCCTTTGTTTACGAAGCTCCTTCCCATTCAGACAGCCACATGTTCCCTTGGTGTCCTATGATAGGTCACTTCTTATGTGCTTCTGTGATGTGGGTTGCTGAGCCCTTTTGGGCTTCCATTTCCCCAAAATGTGTGGGTGAGCTACATCAGACTTTCCAAAGTCTTCCTGGATACTTTATGGAAAAAATAGTTTCCTGGCCAGATGTATTTGGAAAATGCATATTAATGTGTTGAGGTTCTGAGAAATGGCATAGTAGAGAAAGGCTACTCTACGACTCCCCATCCTGAGTAAATGTTCCTAAAAATGAAGACCCACAAGCACACAAAACGTGTACATGTGAATGCTCAGAGACACACTTTCATAATGGTCAAAAGGCAGATGCAGTCCACATGCCCGTCAACCAATGTCGATGGATGGACAAGCAAAATATCCACATGTTGGGGTCTCATTTAGCTCTAAAGAAGAGTGAGGGGTTAACTCCTGCTAAACGTAAACAAACTTTCCAACAACCTATGTGAAAGAAGCCAGTCTCAAAAGAGCACATACACACGGTCCCATCTGCGGGAAACGTCCAGATTAAACAAAGCTGTGGAGACAGAAAACAAATTAGTGATTTATGAAGGCAGAAGAAGTTGGGCAGAGACAGGTTCGACTGTGATGGGCACAGAGCTTCTTGGTGGAGTGATGAGGTGTAGAATTCCGCAAATATACAAAGCTCACTGGACCCTGCCTTAGACAGGGCTGACCTTTGCTGGGCCTGGTGATACACACCTTTGACCCCACCCTACAGGAGGCCGAGGCAAAAGGATGGTAAGTTCTCAGCCAGCCACGGTTAGATTCTATTTCAGAAAAGAGGGTGGGAGGGCGGGTGCAGGAAGGACATTTTTATGGTTGTGAGTTTTGTAAAGAAGAGAAAGCTCAGGGCTTTGGGAGAGCCGAGTGTTCCCCGACAGTTTCTCTGGTTAACCCCAGGTCCTTGAGCAAGGTATCTCCCTTAATATCGTCAAGCCTTCATTTCCTTGTCTGAAAATCCTGACCCACAGAGCCACTGTGTATTGTGCAGCTCCAGGGTGTTTCTAGTCTGCTCCTAGGAAGGCCTTAAAGCAACAGATGGAACCTGAAGTACTAGGAGTTGTAGAGGGGCAATGTGTGGATCTGAATCCATTTCTGGCAGGCTGGACACTCTGAATCGTGTCTGCCCAGCTTGGGCCTCAGTGTGACTGAGTTGAAGGCAACAGTGTTATCTGAGAGCCTGCCTGGAGCCGGAAAATACAGCATGAGATACCATGGTAATCTAGGACCGTGGAGGGGGGTGATTCAGGATAATCAAGGCCCCAACCATGATCCACCCAAGGCACCTGGGCAGCTCTTGAACCTCTTTGAGCTTTATATTCCTGCCCCTTAGCATGGCAAGTTTGACCTTATTTCAGAGGAGCCCTTGGGAACTAATAAAAGAGAGCATCTTTATTGCTCAATGCTGGGTAGGTGGCCTGTATTCTGCTAGCCTTAGGCCCTGCCATTCCTTGCCTTAGGCCCACAGCCATCTTAGGAGTCAGAGATGGCCATGACTTTTCACAGAGGAATGAACGGAGCTCCGGGGCTGGGCGACTTGGGATGCACTTGCATTCAATAGTGTATTCACGGTGAGCCTTTGAGGTTATTAAAGTCATATATCATCATCGAAATGTGGCTCCTCTGTCTCCCTAGAATTTAATACCTCTTTCTTATTTTATTATAAAATATGAAAAGTGCTACAATGGATAAAATTAGTCATAAAATTCTGCACACCTATGTCTATTTCCATGAGGGCAGATTCCTGGAAACAGAATTACTAGGTCAAAGGGTATGAACTTGTGTGCTGCTCTACATATGTGTTGCCAAGTAGCTTTCTATAAAAGAAGGGCCCTTATGCTCAGTGGGCCATGCTGGAGATGCCTGTGGGGAAGGGTTGGTTGTCAGTGTTGCTGTGAGCCTATTCTGTGGACTTGAGAGAGATCACTAGGCAGCTTCCCAAGGAGCCTCCATTGTCAGGGTAGGGGGCAAACTCAGGAGGTTTGGTGGTCTGCTGACAGCTTCCTGCTGGAGACTGCTGCCAGCCAGAAGGCTACCCACTGAAGGGAAATGGCAAACTGTTGGAAGTGAAAGATGTACTTGTCATTCAGTCGGCGCTAGTAACGCTGGCACTTATTACCTATGCAACAAATGTTATATGCTAACCAAACAATCCGGATGATAACGCTTTGTGTTTTATTGGTGTGAACTTCAGTAGCAGCATGCCCATTTTAATAGTGAGAACGAGGGGATTGAGGCACAGAAAGCTTGTGTAACTTGTCTGAGGTCACAGGGTTAGGGAGCAGATGGTAGATTAAGTTTTCAGTTTGACCCAGCTCCTGACTTTCTTGGTTAGCCGGTCTTCAGTGTCTGGCGAAGTCTTTTTGGAACTGCGCACAAAAGGTGCTTCGGCAACGCTGAGGACAATCTAGTGTCTTGATGAGGCAAGAAATGACAAACAGGTGGCAGATGGTCTTTATCCATGCTCTCAACATTCAGTAAAGGGTGACATTTCCTTTTCGGTAGGCTGCCAAGAGCAATCAGGACTGAGAGTCTCTGGCCACCCAGATCCTCTGGGACCTGCTCAACCAGCCCCAGCCTGTCCTCTTCCGGCCTCTATCTTCTAGCCTTTATCTTCCATTCCTTGTAAGGCTGGGAGGAGTGTGGGGGATGGTGTTGGCCTCTTTGTTGGCTACAGCAACAAGTACAAGTCTGAGTACCAAGTCCTGTGTAGGGCAATGCAGCACCAGCCTCCTGTGGGGAGCTTCAAGGGCTCTCCCTGAAAGACGGAGAAAGAACAAGGACTGGGCATGGGGATGGATAGAGTGTATGACCAGTAAAGAGTTAGGTGCCCCTTTCCCACTTATTCTCACTGGACTACAAGCTCTGGATGGAGGGCAGGGTCCTGCTGCCTCATTCACAACTCTATTGTCAGGGCCTATGGCTATATGATTGTGCTGGATAGTCTTGTATCAACCTGACACAGGCTAAAGTCTTCTGAGGTGAGGGAACCCCAATTCAGAAATGCCTCCACAAGATCAGGTTGTAGGTAGGCCTGTAAGGCATTTTCCTAATTAGTGGTTGATGGGGGAAAGCCCAGCCCACTGTGGGAGGTGCTATCCATAGGCTGGTGGTCTGGGTACTGTAAGAAAGCAGGCTGAGAAAACTACAAGGAGCAAGCCATTAAGCAGCGCACCTCCATGATCTCTGCATCAGCTCCTGCCTCCAGGTTCCTGTCCTGCATGATTTCCTCTCCTCACTGCTTTTGATGATGAACTGTTATAAGGAAGTGTGAGCAAAATAATCCTTTCCTTCACAAGTTGCTTTTGGTCATGATGTTTCGTCACAGCAACAGTAACCCTAACTACAAGAATGATACATGGTTAGCAGAGGCCAAATACTGAATGAATGGCAGTGGTGTGGAAGGAGTCTCCAACATATGAATCAAGTCCCCAGTTTGGAGAGTTAGGGAAATAGACAGCAGTCTGAGGATACAGAAAAAAAGAGAGAGAAAAAAACCAGCAATGAAGAGGATGACGAGATGCTATATGAGTTACCTTGTTGTGATAAAATATCTGACAAACACAACCTAAGGGAGCGAGGTTTATTTTGGCTCATGGTTTGAAGGGGCAGTCAGTCCATCATGACAGGGAAGGCATGGTGGCAGAAGTGTGTTTCCATGGCGACTCTAAATTCAATGAGCTGACAGTGATTAACCATCCCAGATGCCAAGGGTGAAAACTGAGTGGGGATGACAAAGAGGAACCCGGAGACAGCAGGGCTTGCCTGCTGCAGGGAGGGTGGGAGATATGTAGACTAGAGGAACTAACTAACAACTAACTAACTAACTAGGACTAACAGTGAAACCAGGCAACAGAATGTGAGCTCCTAGTGAGATGGAATTAGAAATGATGGAGGCCTGTCTGGAGGCCTTTCTGGTAGGGTACATCATAATCATCTCCCCACTTTTAGGACAGACTTCTGGCATCTATCTCCCTCATAGTTTCTGATAGTTGAATCTACAGTCCCAAGAGTCTTTGAGCCAGAAGGACAGATTCTAGTTCAGCTCCGCTGCCTGGCCTGGCCTTGACTCTCAACCCTGAGTGATGTCACAGGGTCCCAGAACATCTGCGCTTGTTAGCACTAAGATTACCTCATTAGTCCCAGAGGCTGCTTTTTGTGAAGAAGGCTAAGACACAGGAGGCAGTTCCAAGATTTTCTTTTGGATGCCGGTCCACTCTGTTTTCCTGTGGAAGCACACAGGGTATCTGAGATGCCATGCCCAGCCTGAAGCAGGGGCAGATACACTGGGAGTGGAGGACTCTCCTCACAGTCTCCGACAGCCTGGGCATGGCCTTTTGCCCACACTAGCAGTGGGTCAGGCTGGGGGAGAGCAGAAAGCAAGTTTCAAAAACGAAGATTCCAGCATAAGCAAATTCCTGAGAGATGTTGGAATGAACATCAATATTCACATGCTTGGAATGAGAACACAAAGTCAAATGCCCTGAAAGGCCAGGCTCATCAGACACCTGACTCTATGTCTCTCCCTGGCTCCTAATCCACTAAGAAGCCTGGACCAGCTGTGGGTTGGGGCTAGTACCCTCACAGGGGAGACAGAGAACTTGGCAGTGACCCATGACATGACATCCAGAGGTAGATTCAACATCTAGTGGCTTGAGACTGATCATCAACTCTCTGAAACTAGAAAGCTACATGTGTGGAGCCCAAACACTAGAATGTCCAGTTCTACAAGATTGACATATGGATGTTTGGGAGGCCTGGGTACCCTCATGGAGCCACTTTAGGGCCAAGAAATTCCCTGTGGAGCAGCTGTGCCTGGCCAAGGCCAGTTTCCTTGTGCTGGGTCTGGGTTGCTGCCACTACCCTTGAGAACCAGCCCAGAAAACAAGGCTGCAAAACCTATTAGAATAGGAAGGCAATGGCACTGTTGGCTGGACCATTGCAGGATCGATGGGGCTTCCCTGAAGCGGAGGGTGTGACTCACAGATTCTACCCGGTAGGGCCTTATCTGTGACTTGCATGCCCTAGCCCAGGGCTCTCTCTTCCTTTCTGTCTCGCATTTCCCTGGTCTGCCCTGATTCTAGCCTCCCCTTGGATGCTGAGAGCTGGGAACCTCATTAGGATAGTGGTTCTCAAACTTGGGTGTCCACTGGGGTGAGGCCTGGGAGCCTGCATTTCTCACTGGCTCTAAGTGATTTTTACTTTGAGAGCCCCTGTGTGAGACTCGGGTCTTTGCCATCTCTCCAGTTCCATATAACAGAACACCAAGGCTGAGGGCTGGAGAGGTGACTCAACAGTTCAGAGTGAATACTCTTAGCTCTTGCAGAGGAAGGGTTGTTGTTCACTCCTGTGGTTCACATGCAACTGTAGTTCCAGCTCCAGGAAGTCCACACCTCCGTCTGGCCTTAGAGGGCACTTTCATTTGTATGCACCCCACTCCCCAAACCAATATATACAAATAATTAAAAATAAATCTTTAAAAAAAAAAAGCTTCTGAGGCCATTCTCACTCAAACCTGATGCCCCACCAGGGGCTCTGGGGGCCGCTGCTGGCTGGCGACTGTTGTGTGACTGAGTGTGGTTTTGAGTGTGGGCTCTTAGCATCTGCCACTGCTGGAGCAGGGGTTTTATCCTTCAGGTTGTCCCCCCATGAGCCCCTCTGCTTCTTTAGGCCTCTTCTTGGGGTAAGTGATTAATCTAAATAGCCTGGGGCTCCCCACCTAACAGAGAGAGAGTCCCCCCATCTTTCTCCCAGATCCTTTTCTTAGCATTCAGCTCTTTCAGCCCTTGGGGCTCTGTGGGACCTCCTTCCTGGGCCCGCCTACTTCCTCCCCACGCAGGCCTTTCACTGTTGTCTCTGAAGCGCTGGCCTCCAAATCCAATCTCTGCTACCCTGGACTTTACCTTGTGTGTCTCTGTGTGTGGCCACAGCACCGTACCTGGAACGTTCCTCATACCTATGAACCCAACTACAAGGAAGGTCCCAGGGAGCAGGACGACAATAACTTGTGGGAAAGATTTGCTTCTGGCTGGAAAGTACATAGGAAACCATTATTTCACAAATGGAAAGGCAGCAAAGGAGCTCAATCAATATTTGTTAAATAAAGGAACACAAAGGCTAGTTGCCGTGAAGCAGACTCAACAATCCTTCTCAACAAAAAGCCCTGTGAGAGCCATGCAGGTATGCCTGGAAAGCCCTTGACCCTTTGACCCAAAGTGGGGCCACTGGAACCCCAAAGAAGGCAATTTCTAAGTTGAAGACTTCCAGTATGCGCCATGGCAGCTCGTATCCCAGCTCACTGGTCCGGGACACCCAAGAACATCCTGGTGATTAAGTATTTTGGAAGCATTGGTGAATGAATAAAAGCCAGCCCTGCATCAGGGGAACATCTCTGAGGCTGGAGCTGACAGTTTCAGTTTGAGTTAGGAGTACAGGTAGAGTGGAGGCAGGAGAGAAGGCCAGACACAGGGAAGGAAGAGGAGAGGACAATACAGAGAGGAAGGCCACACAGCAGTCTTCAAAACCCACTGATGATGGTTGCTCCTGGCCCAGGAATCCAATCACATCAGCCAATAATCATCCAGCATGAAGCCCTTTTGGCTTCCAAATAGTCAGTGAACTTGTGGCTAGGGGACCTCTCTTTACTCCCCTAGGCTACCCTCTACGTATGGCTGCAGGTTAGGCCTGTCTGAGCAGACTTGACCCCTTCAGACCCCCTGGGAACTGTGCCCTTCCTTGCACCCATTTGTCTGGCCACCTACTGAGGCAGCACCTGGCCTAGCACATTCTCATGTCCACCTTCTCAGCAAGAGCAGCACCCAATGCGAACTCTCGCTCATGTTGGCAGACAGCCTCCAACCTTTCCAAAGTGGACATACATTGAGGGAGGATTTGTACCAGCAGGCGTGGAGGTCAGTGACTTGTCTGAGAACCCTGGGAAGAAATGTCTAGGTCTTGCTGAGGAAGGACTGATGCCTTCTCACACAGGAATGGATAGGGCCAGTTGATGCTCTCACCCACAGCAGTGCTGGTCACAGAGGATGACATTTGTCTGTCATAGCCATGTTTCCTGTTATTCTGGCCCGTTGACTCAGGAAGTCCTCTGTCACCCTCTAATCTCAGGCCTCATTTCTAGAGCTTATGGCTTCCGAAGCCTCAGCATCTGGGAAGATGGTGATGACACTAACACACCAGAAGGACTGCTATAGAAAGAAGTTGCTGTGGAGTCCTTAAGCGAGCAGTGACTCTTTCACCCTGGGGCTGTCAGCAGATAGCCAGAATACAGGTACAGCATCCCAGGCAGGGATGTTGGGGTGATCCAGCTCCCCAGGACTGATGGATGCTGGTCCTGGCTTCCAGGCTTTTATAAAGCAGTTCTAGAATGAATGTGCTAAAAAACTGAAGCTATGTATCCTGTGTCCTCACCCTGAGAGGACAGTATCCTAAAGGGTGACAGGTAAGGCAGAGAAAGTCCCCACACTCCTTCCCTGTGGCCTATGGAATCTGGAATTCTGGGATGCGTGGGGCTCACTCACTCTCCTTTGCCTACTCACTTCCCAGTTGCTAGGAGTCCAATGGGCACTCAGTGTTTTTACTGTCGTCATGGGGGTGCGGCTTGGCACTCTAGTATCCCAGAGATGTTGTGGAAAGGTGTTAGATTGTAACTTCTGAGTACTAGCCCTTTAAGAGATCAGCAAATTCCTAGCTCAGCCCAAAGAGCAGGCCAGGCCTGGGAGGGCTCAGCAGGAGAGATAGACAAAGCTCCCTGCGTGGGATTATACCCTGTTTCCAGTAACTGGAATTTTCTGGGTGAGTGGAATTTGCAGAAAAATCTCTAAGAAGAACATGTTCCGGTCATTCAGCTGATGACTGGAACAGAGTGGGGAGTGTGTGTGTGTGTGTGTGTGTGTGTGTGTATGTGTGTGTGTATGTATGTATGTGTGTTTGTGTGTGTGTGTGTGTGTATGTGGGTGCACATGTGTGTGTATGTGTGTTTGTGTGTGTGTGTATATATGTATGTGTGTGCGTGTGTGTGCGTGTGTGTGCAGTGAGGCCCTCTAGGCCCAAAGCTAGGGCAATGAACAGGTGACACTTGAGTGCACCAGTGTTGTGCCACTGAGGCTCCCATGGGAATTGCCACTTCTCAGCATCTAACCAAGGAGGTTCTAGGAGAATCTAGAACCAGTTGGCTCCAAGCACCAAGTGACCCAGAGGTGACCTAGAGAGTGGAAAAGGAACTCTCTGTCTAGTGCCCCCAACTGTCCCTCTCATGTTCTACACTGAGGCACAGGCAGTATCTGTTCTGGCCTCTCCAATCTCCACCTGACCATACCCTCTCCAGCCCAGCCACATTCATCTACCTCCACTGAGAACGTTCCAAGCAAGACTTCAAATCCTGCTGCTGTTTCCACAGAAACCTTTGCAGGTGCTGCTCTCATCTAGAATATTCTCCCAGTTCCTTTTGGCTTGTTACCACCTACTTCCCTGGGCTCTCCCTGCTCAAGTCAAGTCTTCCCTGCACGAACATCATGTTCTTGTTCTTTGAAGCATTTCTGACAGTGTGTTTACTTGATTAGGCCTTCCCAGTTAGCATCTGCTTCCTGAGTGGACCATACAATTTCATGATATATCAAGATGTTATTTATAGTGAAGCTCCTGATTTTTGCATGGCATGTTACAGGGGAAAATCTCAGCTCATTTGCAGGCAGTCACAGAAGGATCAGAAATTCAAGGCCTGCCTGTGCTACAAGAGTAAGTTCAAGGCAGTCTGGACAACTTAGTGAGACCTTGTCTCAAAATGAAAATAGGACACCAAGGATCTAGATCAGTGTGGGAAGCTTGCCTGGAAACTCCCCAGGATGAAAAATTAAATACACAGAGCTTGTCAAGTTTTTTGAGGCGGGTCTCATATGGCTTTGGAGTCAGCAGATAGCCTAGAAAAACCTTGAACTTTGGGTCCTCCTGCGTCCACTTTCACAGCTCTGGCATTAGGTGTGCACCACCAACACATCCAGCTTTGTGCAGAGCTGGGGCTCAAACACAGGTCTTCGGGTCACGCTAAGCAAGCATTCCGCCAACTGAGCTATGTGCTCAGCCCAAGATTTGGCTTTTTTTCTTTTTTTAAAGAATGTATATTTCCGTGATCCTGGACACGTGATGACAACCATGTCATTGCCATCACAGTTGAACATGCCCACCACCCCAAGAAGTTTCTGCCATTCTCCACAAGGTGGGGTCCTTACCTCCTTGGGTCATTCTGTCAGGCGCCATTGCTGTCCCCGGCACTTCCCACCACCACTACAGAGGAGGGGTTGCTGGCTCCAGATACACAGTGAGGCTTGCTTGTCTCGGCTTCCATGATAGCCTGGTGCTCAGTTATGAAGCTCGTGAAAGCTATGGAGAGGGAAGGATGGAGCTGTGGGAACGCAGGACACACAGGTGCCTCCCTCCACCCCAAGGGAACAGTGAAGGGAGAGAAGAGGAATAAACATTGTCTGATAACTAGAGTGGGGGACATTGTGAGCACAGCCCTGGGAAGGAACCGAGAATCTCAATGGGAGTGGGGTCCACCAGTGTGCTGGGAGAGCTGGTGGGTCTTGCTCACTAACTTCTCTCCTTAATCCCCAAAGCTGTCTCCTCTGGAGGGGTGTCAAACGGGCTCTGATTCACTTCCTAACAGAGACTGTCTGGGAGACTCCCAGGTTAATCTCAAGGAAGGAGAGCCTAGAGGCCGCACCATGGGTGGGAGGCAATAGTCAGAGAGAAGGTTCAAGGGTGGACCAATGGGAGGAAACAGGAGATAGTTGTGTGGGTGTGGGTCAGACAAGCCCTGGCAGAGGGCAGTACGAGCAGACCGATGCCATGGTGGGGGGGGGGGCAGGTAGGTAAAGACAGGGGGAGGTAGCGGGAGCTGCGCAGGCAGGAGGCGCTTCATGGGGCCAGGCCTGCCTGCATCATGCCATGGGTTGTCCTCAGAAGACAGTTTCATTCCTGTGACAGCCCTGGGTTCACAGCTGCTTCACGGGGTTGTTCTCTGGGGTGGGGGTGGGGGTGAGGTATAGCTCTACCTGCCCCCCTCCTCCAGGGCATCACCCCACTGCTGCTGACAGCCTTAAGAGCCATCCCATTAGCCCTGACACACTCTGCCTCTGGTTTTTTCTCAGCACCAGTGCCTCAGATCCCCTGTCCTGTTGGCCAGGACAACGTTCACAACCAGGAGCCCTGACAACCACTGTCCTGGAGCTCCGCTTCCTTCCTCTTGTTTCCTCCCTCTCGTTCCTTCTCTTCTCTTCCTCACAATGTCCTGTGTCTCTTTGGGTCTGTCCCTTCCCAGGAGGTGGTGGAGGGGCATGTTCTGGTACCTCTGCGAGGCCGTGTGCCACGTGGACCTTGTCTTGATATCCATCTAATACACTAGTCTGCCAAGCCTGAGGCATGATTTCGCATTTGCTTTTCATGAGGCTGGGAGAGGATTAACTGAAAGGCGATACTGCTGTTATGGTCATTGCATTGCTGTTGATGTTGTCATTAATGTTACTTCCTCTGTGCCATGCTCTGTAACAGGGGTTCAAGATGCGTGGATAAGTCAGACACTCTCCTTGCTCTGAGCAGAAAAAAGAGAGATGACATATGAGCCAACAAGACACAACGCCGAGAGGTGCAAAGATGCAGAGGGCGTGGGGTGTGGTTAACTGTGGGAAGTGTCCTGGGCAGCTTCCTGGAACAGGTGACATTGTTTTGAAGGATGGCTAGAAGTTCACTTAGGATGCTTAGTAGAGAGAATTGGCAGCCATTTCAAACCCAATGGACAGCTTCTGCAGGACCTGGGGGAACTAGAAGAGCATGATGTATTCAGAGCCACAGCAAGGATCCTTGCTGGCTTAGTGGGGTGGCCCCAGGGAGTGGGATGCTCATTTCAAAGGAGAATGTAGGCCACCCAGCTCCAACTCTATGCCTTAAACTATGTCAGCGGCATCACCCAGGGTTCCACGTCCTGCCACCCCTCCCCGTGTTCTTCCCTTGACTCACAATGTCCTCCCTTCTCTGTGTCTGTCCTTCGCACAGCAGTCTGGTAGTGAGCGTGTGGTACTAAGGACCTTTCTCAGCCACACAGCAGGGTCTGAGGTGAGATGCGGGGAGCAGCCTGGGGCCCTTCATCTGTGGATGACAAGCTGCCGGCCTTTGGTGTGACAGTCAGGGGAAAGATGGGCCGGAGCCATCCTCACTCACCGATGGTCAAGAGAAGCTGAGAGGGACTCCCACCCAGAGGGCACTGGAGTGTGAGGAGCACTGGGGAGAATGCAGCTCAGAAGAGGAAGTAGAGCGAGTATGAGATGGGGCAAAGGTGTCAGACGGATACCTGGTCCGAGAGCAGCGAGGGGCTTGGGGTGCAGTGTGGGAGCTGGGAGCTGCTTGGGAAACTGCTCCCTTGTATCCTCTCTGACATACTTGACCAAGCCCCTGGGGAGGCTGGAGCCCACGTTGGGGATGGGGAGCAGCTCCACAAGACAGGGGAATGAGCAAGCTCCAGGATGTTTCCTCAAAGCACCGTTGACAGCCTTGCCAGGTGCAACGAGCCTAGTATTTTCTCTAAATTCCTCATATTCATTTGGAGCTGTCACAGCATTGTGCTGTGGTTTGAAACTGTCTTCATCCCACCTTTCCTGATGGAGTTGTGGGTCGGGACTAGGAGGTTGTGCCCTTCTCTTCCTTATTTCAGAGTCAGCAAACATACGAGGAAGTCATTGGCTGTGGCTAAGGCCAAGGAGCTGTCAAGTGTGGAACACCTAGTGCTGTGTCCCTAACCAACGCACAGTGTGGCCACTGAGCTAGGCCTACACTGTCTGCAGCTCCTGGGCTTTTTCCTCCCACGGCGAACCTTGCACTGCCGTGATGTGGTGATGGCTGAGTGATCTGGGCCGTGGGTGGATTAGCTGTAGAAAATGGGCCGCTACTCTGGGCTGGGACCATTTTACCCTCCCTACCTAAGCAAAGGCCTGGGAGCCTGGAGGTTGGGTCTTCCCTCCTGGGGCTGGGAGGCCACCAGAGCTGACTCACTGAGGATATCCTTGAGATTAAGGAACTGAGAGCCAGGGTACCTGGTTATGGTTGAGGCAGTTGGCTCTTTTGGCCAGTCACTAATCCTAGTGAAATACTTGGTATTTCCAGTCATTCCGCCTGGAATTAAACTTAAATCAGCCAGTAGAGTACAGCCAGGAGAATGTGAGTAAACCCATCCAAGGATCCAGGCATCCGGCCTGCTCTGGCTTCTGAGATGCTGGCCTGCCTCTCAAGAGCTATGGGCAGGAGCCACAAGAGGCGGAAGTTTCCCCTGTACCTCTTAGCTATACCTCCTACCTATCATGTGGCCAAACCACAGAATGGCCCAGCCAGCAGATAGCCAGGGTGCAGAGGTCTGGAATAGAACTCTCTTCCTGGTGCTAAGTCTCTTTGCATGGGGCACACAAATATGTACACTTGACAGCAGGAAAGTAGGGCGGGTTAATGAGGAAGACCACCACACTTGACTCAGTTTTCCTGAACCAGAATCTGCCATCTGCTGAGTGGCTACTAGCTGGACACCCCTCTGTGCCTAAGCTTCCCCTTTTGGAACTCAAAGATAGTAATAGACACCTTGCTGGGCGCTTTATTAAATGGGTTAATATATACAGAGATCTCAAAAGCCATGTGTGGTGTGTTGTAAGCACTGTGTGTCGGCTGTTAGCCTTCTCTAGAACTCGATTTTCTCACTTGCGAGAGGAAGTTAGGGTCACTTTTTGGCAGGTGCTTCGCAGCTGAGAGTATAGGGCCAGGCTCCACAGTGAACAAGGCCCTGGTTTTACAGAACACTTAGCTCCCAGTGGAGGGGCTTGTTGGATGGTCAGCATTACACATCCCACAAGCCATGCCCTAATCCAATAGTGGGACATAAAGGGTGTGTGAATATGCATTTGCCCATATACACATGTGTATGAATGTGTGCTCATGGACATGTGTACATATATAAACATGTTTGTGTTTGTATATGTGTGTGTACATATATACATGTGTAGGTTGTTTTTAATGTGCATTTGTATATGTACATATGTGCATGTATTTGTGCATATGCATGGATATGTATACACATGTATGAATGTGTGCTCATGAGCGAGTCTGCATTAGTAAGAATGTTCACAAATATATACATACACATGTTTGCAAGTGAGACTGTATGTATGCTCATGTGTTTATGTGTATGTGCATGGGTGTAGTGGAACACTTGGAAGTTTCTGTTATTTTGGTTTCTTTAAAAACCCAAAACAGCGTTTGGATTAGGTTTGTGTTCCCACCGCAGGTGCGGTAGTTGTTTATGAGTTAGAATTGGAATGCTTGATGCAGGTGGCTATAATTTGGTTGGGTGCAGTCATTCTGGCACGTGTAGCTTGTTTGGGGGATTGTGTGCTGCATGGGTTTATGGAAACTTTTGGCTCAGGGTATAAAAAGTCTGAAGCCCAGAGAGTCGGGGTGGGTGTTGGTTGGTGGTTCGTTGGTTGGGTTGTCATGGTTAGTGTGATAAGTCTTAACAAAGATTGGAGGGATTGAGTTTACAGACCGTGAGCTGAGACGCTATTCTGACTCACTGTCAGCTAGTCCTCTTCAAGCTTAGGATGGCCTAAAAGAGGCTGTGAAGATTTCTACCTTTCTCTCATTCTATATCAAGGCCACTTGCAAAAGCGGTGAAGATTTCTTTCTATCCTTCCTTTCTCCTTCCCTGGATTGAGAGTAAGATTGTAGCGTACAGCAGCTACACATGGGGATGTGTGCAAATAAACATATGTGTGTGTATCAGGGGGAGAGCTCAGCCATCCAGTTCTGGTTCTGTGGGGGTGTGCCTGAGTGGGCAGTGGGAGAGATGCAGATCAAGAGAGGGGGAGTGGAGGAGGGGGTGGGACATATTTGATCCTGAACTCCAGCAGGACTTGGATAGAAGGATCTGTAAGTTGGAGATTGCATGGCAGACACAGTGGGTAACTTCCTAGGCCTTGACCCTAGAGTTGGGGAAAGTAAAGCTCAGAGACTGAGAGGCCTGCTTCAAGTTGCAGTGGCTGAACAGGACTGAAGTGTGGGTCTCTTTGACCTCAGGCTGGCCTCCAACACCTAAGCTGCCTCTGGGGAGAAAGGGAGACATAATGCAGAGTCCAGTCCCCGGTCCTCACTCTACCAGGCTCCTTGTACAGGACAGGCACCAATCCTCATGTCAGGGTGGTGACCAGTTCCAGGTGGGGAGTAGTTAGTGGCAGACACTGAGGGGCACTCCAAGCGCCTAGATGGCAAAGCCCTAGTTCTGGGGTAAAGACGTTGCTGGGCAGAAGACAGCAGGGTTCTAGGAGAAGCCTCAGCCGAGACGCCAAGGCATTTAGATTTCAGTCTGTTCTAGGTCACCCATGGGTACATTGTCACCTTTCTGAGCACTGTTTGCACATTTGCCAGTTGGCATCACTACCTACCCAGGCCAGGATCCCACCTCCTCAGAAAAGGCAAGGTAGCACTAGGCTAGGAATCGGAGTTCTGGTGCCAGCCCCGAGACTGAATAGCTGTGTGGTACTGGGTGAGTCACTCAGCCACTTGGTCTCAGTTTTCTCTTCTGTGAGATGGGGGTCACCTCATAGAGTTGCTATGAATCAATACCTCTGAGAAAGGCACCTAACTCAGAGAAAGGGGCTAATATATAGTCATCACTGTTGATATGACTCTTACTTCCCGAGTCTGCTGTGAGAATGACATGAGCTTGCACGGCTGAGACTGCGCAGCTGTAGGAAGAGCTGCAAAAGGAGAGCCAGATTATGTTCCTGTTTGCGATTATTCACGTCGACTCTCCCTTTGCAAGTAACACATCTTCGCCCCATTAACCTTGGACTTGTCCGCATGACGGGCTTCGAGTCCACAGACATGCAAGGATAAGGTGTATGTGGGGTCTCAGCAGAAGCCTTAACACTGCCGTGTTTATATATCCTCCTACCATGAGGGTGGCCTGATCCAGGTCATGGTGGTTCCTGCAGCCGGGTCACAGGAAGAGGAGTCACGGGGTAAAGCCGCAAGAGCCATCACTGGCAGCCTCCAACATGGATGCCCATGAGAAATGTGTTTATGAGCCACTGAGATTTGGGGTTGCTAGTTACCACTGTGAGACTGATGTATACAGAGACTATGATGGAGAAGCTCTCACATCCTTTGTCCTTCTGGAGAGAACAACCAATCTCTGGCAACAGAAGCCAAGGAGATTGGAGTAGACACACACACACACACACACACACACACACACACACACACTCCAAGGTAGCCCTCCATGTTGCCTGTGTTTTATTTCCATAAACTGTTGCATTTCTTCAACACTTGGTAGGACCCTGGAGAGAGCCGACTGCACTACAGGGGCTCCTCACTGGTTCCCCTATTCCAAGGTCTCCTCCTCTGTTCCTGTCCTAGATTCCTGGATTGTCGCATTGAGCAAGGCCAAGCAATTCTTTGCATTGCTTCCTGACCTGCGTGCTTTTCCTGTACCACTGTGCTGTGAAGAAGGAAGCAGGCCAATATCAGCATCCACTGTAGACCAAGGGAAACATCCCAGCTCCGGTTGGCTGCGCTTCCCTTCCTGTGGGGCTTCTCTCTAGAGCCAGGTCCATAAACTTAGGGAGCAAATGGTTTGTCACTATAACCTCTCCAACTCGGAGAGTTTTGCCTAAGAGGTGGCCCAACGAGCAAGGGTCAGGGATGATGTTATCCTTCTGCTCTCGGGCCCAGTAGTCCGCAAAAGTGGTCAAAGAGGGCCTGGCAAACACTGCCATCTTGCTCTTTGGAAGGGAGTCTGTAGATGGATTCCAATCTCACTGGGCAGAGCAAGTTTCCACTGGGAGTGATTTCCAGCCTGGAAGCAAAGCAAACATCTGGTTGCACAGTTCTCTTCTCTTTGCCAGCCAGGCTCCTCGGGGATTTCAGGCATTTATTCCATCTCTTCTCCATTTTCTTTCCATACCATCCTGGCTTTGGCATCCTCAGCATCCCTCCCATTTAGGGAACCATTCACAACCTCACTCCTGGCCCAAGAAGAAGTTTTCCTGTGGTGTTCTGTGGTTGCAATCCTGTAATTTACCACCCTGTGCTTGTAGGCTTTCATTGCACTGAAGATTTCTGAGCACATCCTGGTTCCGTGTGGTTGCTCTAAGTAACCGTCATAGTCCTTAGTGTCTCCCCAGAGCCAGCAATACCTAGCAGTCACTAGCTCCTGGCAGTGTGATTGTGAGTGTCCCCAACAGACCAGTGGTATGCTCAGCAGCTATGGAGGCTGAGGGCTATCTGAGGAGCATGTATGGAAATCAGGTTGCTTCCAAAGGATGGAGATGAATGACCTCTTAGTTCCTCACCAATTGGCCCATGGGTATTTGTGTGTGCCCCCTGCCAGAAGTCAACACCCTCCAATTTTTGTCTTTATCCTTCTTATGACTCAATTTGTTTGGTTTGCTGCTTTCAAGATTGCCCCATCCAAAGCTTTGTGGTATCATTTACCATCATCTCTCATGGAGTTTCTCAGCTCTGGCCCACTTTGCTTTAACGATTGCTCAACAGTGGTTCCTTGTGGATGCCTTTTCAGTCACCTCCAGGCAGAACTCTGTTTCCTCTACCTGCCACTCAAGGACCCATGCCACCTTTCCATCTCTCTTTGGTTTTCTTCAGTCACCCTCTCCTTCAGGGTTCCCATGATCCCTGGCAAGTGGCATCCTTGCACATGGTTTGACCTGCTCTGTTTTCCAGATGTCACTTCTACACAAGTCCTCCATAAAGTGTGAGTCATCTACACTAGCATCCAATGAGCAGTGCTCTCTTTTTGTGGCCCAGCTTCTGCAGACAAAGAAAAGAATGAGACAGGCGTGCTATGTCTGGAGGAGAAAGAGTAACACCACCATTTGTGAAATTAGATCACATCGCTCGCTCCTTTATTCAAAACTGTACCAGGGCCAGGATCATAGCACCTTCTCTGTGGCTTGCAGTGCCTGTGTTATTTAGATTGCTGGCTTCTCTAACCTCTCAAATTACATTTCTCCTGGTCCATTCAGCTCCATCAACCTAGTTTTAGTTTCTCAAAGACACCAGTCTTTTTCTTCAGTCAATCTACAAGATTCATACAGTAGGAACTGAGCTCTTCATTTCTAAAGCACTTGAAATAGTGCTTCGTGAATAAAGATGTCCAGTTGAATGTCGTGTGTCTGAGTGAGCAGTTTATATGTTGATGTGAGCATAAGTGTGCTTTGCTGTGAATCCTCCAAAGATTCGTGTATTTGGCATCCAGTATGGTGGTATTGAAAGATGGTAGGACCTTTAAGGGATGGGTGGGGTAGTGGTTTGAATGAAAATGGCCCCCATTGGCTCATGGAAGTGGCACTATTAGGAGGTGTGGTCTAGTGGGAGGAAGCGTGTCACTGAGGTTTCAGATACTCAAGCCAGGCCCAGTGTCACTCTCTCTTCATGCTGCCTTAAGATCTAATGTAGAACTTCCAGATCCTTCTCCAGCACCAGGTCTGCCTGTATGCTACCATACTTCCAGTCATGATGACAAATGACTAAACCTCTGAACTGTAAGTCAGCTCCAGTTAAATGTTTTCCTTTATAGCAGTTGTCCTGGTCATGGCATCTATTCACAGCAATAAGACCCTAACTAAAACAGGTGGAGTCTAACGGGAAGTCACAACACAGTCCTCCTTCCCCTTTCCGGTCATGTCATGAGCTCATTTCATGCGTTCTGTTCCCCACATTTCATTCCTGATGCATGTCTGTCATTCTTGTACTATCTGCCAGGTAATGTAGCCAAGGGTCTTTGCCAGAGATTGAGCTATGGTGTTTAGACTTTCAGTCCCCAAACTGTAAGTTAAGCAAACGTCTTCTCTTCATAAGTATCCAGTTTGGGGTGTTTTATTATAATAAGGAAAACCAGGCTAATCAATTAGGTATAAGAGAGTCACCAAAACAATGTTGGCATGGCTAAACTGGAGGGATAGAGGGAGGTAGCAGAAAACTAGGCCAAAGGATTTGAGTCAGAGTATGAGGCTTTGAATGAACCTGAAAACACCATTCCGTGTGTGTGTGTGTGTGTGTGTGTGTGTTCACACTCGCATGTCATGGTGCATTTGTGTAGGTTGGAGGACAACCTGCAAGAGTCAGTTCTCTCCTTCCACCAAGCAGGACCCAGGATTAGGACTCAGGTTACAGGTTTGATGGCAGATGCCTTAACACACTGAGCCAATCTCAAGGACTCCTGGTTCTTAGGCCTTCTGACTCATTCTGAATCCTACCATTGGCTTTCCTGGTTCCTGAAGACAGGATATCCTAGGCTTCTTGGCTTCCATAGTCAGGTAAGCAGCTTCTGTGATAAATGTATAATCTACGTCCCATTGTTTCTGTTTTCCTGGAGAACCTGAGCTAGTACTGTGA
Source organism: Cricetomys ansorgei (assembly GCA_026225945.1). Lineage (NCBI taxonomy): Eukaryota > Metazoa > Chordata > Mammalia > Rodentia > Nesomyidae > Cricetomys > Cricetomys ansorgei. The sequence continues at coordinate 29,298,670 of JAMJFZ010001038.1, forward strand.
TCCCCAGGAAGACAGGAGGATGGCAAGACTTTGGGGCTGGGGTTGAACCTGGAACAAGGGCAGTCATCGGGTCAGGAATGCAGAGTAGTAGTCGTGCCAACATGGAACAGGCTTACTCTTCAATAGCCCTGGATCCCTGGCAGGTTCTATCACCTACCAGCTTGCTGACTGTGATGCTGTGATGGTTTAAATAGGAATGACTCCCATAGGCTCATATATTTGATTGCTTGGTCATTAGGAAGTAATACTACTTGAAAAGAATTAGGAGGTGTGGTCTTACTGGAATAGGTGTGGCCTTGTTGGAAGAACTGTGTCACCAGAGGTGGGCTTTGGTGTTTCAAACGCCCAAGCCAGCCCCATGTCTTTCTGCTGCCTGTGGATCCAGATGTTGAACTCTCAGCTACTTCTCCAGTACCATGTCTGCCCGCATACCAACAGGCTCCCTGCTATGATGATAATGGATTAAATCTCTGAAGTGTAAGCAAGCCCCAATTAAACGCCTTCTTTTATAAGAGTTGCTGTGGTCATGGTATCTCTTCACAGTAATAGAGCTTAGACATTGACCTTGACCTACCACCTAATATCTCTTTCAGTTTTCTTATTATCATATGTGATTAACAATGGTTCTTGTTCCAATGGCTTCTTGAAACAATGCAGATAGAAGGCACAACTTAGTGCTCAGCATACAGTCTCCAGGTGGCTATTCAGCTCCTTTGCAATTGATATTATTAATAAAATACTAAAGTAAAACAAACTGGAAACTAGAAGAACTCACCCCTGGATGAGGATTGGGCACAAGAGCTCAATTATAGAATAATTGTTCTGGGAGTATGAGTTGGTTCTTAGGATACTTGGCCTATGTTTGGGCTCTTATGATATTTGCTAACTTCTTGACAGGGGTTGAGGCAGTTGAAGCCCACCACTGCCAGGTGGCTGGAGGGATGGGGTGGGCCAGGCTTTATAAGATACGGTGACAAATTTGTTATGAGGCCCTGCTGCTAGACCCAGTGAAACATGGTGAGAGGAATCTGTTGATGACACTGCTCAGTGCGGACTCATGCTTGACTGGAGATTCTAGTCACCTTGGTATGGCAGCCACAGGCAAGCAGGACATCTAATCCCCTGGTGGCGGCTGCAATTGCAAGAGATAGTCTTCAGCCTCTTATACACAGAGAGCATTTCTCATTCCTCTGCCAGGATTCTCTGTGTTGTGGTGGGTTTTAGAATGTGGGCTCTTCTCACTGTGGGTACCAGGTCATCATTACATTGCATTTGTGTGACGCTAGAACTTGGAAAGGGAGTCATCAGTTCTGACTCACAGTGAGCCAAGAATCGGCTCAGGCTCTGCTGCTCCTAAACAATAGGATCTTAAGCCATTCCTTGTCCTCCCTGGACATTTGAACATTTGGAGAACTGAGAATCCTCCCTTTAATTTGGAAATTGAGTAAATGGTAATTAGTTCTTTAAACTCATGAAAAGGTGTCACATGCCTTGATGTGTTTTAACTTCGACATAGAGCTGTGAGACTGATAAAGTAGTTATGGTTTTCCTTTTTAGGGGGAGGTGGGAAGAGACATGCATAGAGAAGGGGAAAAGTGGAGCAAAGCTGCCCTAAACTAACCTCCATAGTTGAGTGATGAAGTTTGACCCAAAGCAGTCTCCCTACACAGTGGGCTGTACTCTAGCTTGCTATGTAAATGAATTGCGATCTAAGCCACCTGCATCTTTTTGTAACCAAGCAGCTGACTCTCGGCCAATCACAGCGGTTGATTTTCAATTAAATCACAGACTGCCAATGTATCAAACAGCGTCTATTCAAGGCAAATTCTGATCACAGCCAATCAGGTTATTTCCAGTTGTCAGTCCCTCTTTCTCTGGTTATAAATGAAACCCACCTAGCCTTGTGGTGGGGGAGTCATCCATCATCCTTGGGAAGGCAGCCTGGAACCCTTTTCTTCGTCAAGTCTGCTTTCAAATCTTCTAACAGTTTTGTGTCCGCTAAAAATGGTACATCCCCTGCCAGGGGCTCTCTAAGAATCTCTTGCTGCTGAGGATTTTAATTTAGGAACTGTGAGGTAGGGTCCAGAGATGATCAAGTTACAGACCTGGGGCAATTTTCAGAGCTGGTTCTAGACTGGTGCTAGCCCTGGCCATGGCTCCTCCAGGACAGAGAGGAATAAAACAGGTTACATGGTATCCACAACCCACACTTCTCAAAGGAGAGACCTGCTGCTCTTGGCCCCAGTATTAAGCTCCCGGGACAGGACTGTGCCCGAGGCTCGGGGTGTCTGGAGGGTCCTCTGTCCATGGAGTCACATGGCCTGGCTTAAATCCTGATTCCTGGGCTTCCTCACCCTGTGACCCTGATTTATTCTTTATTTCCATAGAAACCATTGACCTCCAGGAAACAGGCGTTGGTATTCCTTCCGGCACATAATGAGCACTCAGTAATTGCCAGTTACTATTGAGAATATCATGCAGCACCCCTTCCACTTCCCCAGTTTATGGCCAGATTCAGCCTAAAAGAAATAGATGCAAGGATGAGTGTGCTGATGAAGCTAACACAACCCTAGATTCAGGTTCTCCCTGTGATGTGACAGGACTGAGGCAGACCAATGAAGGGACATTTCATCTTCTTGGACCGACCCACACCCTCTGGCTGGCATTGCCAGGTGCCTCCTTTGATATGGTGGCCACTACGAGGCCAGTGCTGCTCTCCTGGATGTGAACATGTGCCAGAGGGTAGGAACACAGTGGTGGGATGGGCCCAGGCTGCTGGCCCGCCCCTCACAGCCACGCTTCTTCTATGTGATGCCAGGTAATTTGGGAATCTGTCAACACAATGGCAAGAGATGTAGGCTGGGCCAAGCTGGACGGTGGGTGTCCACGGAGCTGTCCACTCTGCCGCTCACTGTCCTGGCATCAGGAAAACAGGAAAACACAGCTAATGTTCTTGATTCTGGAAACTTCGTCCTCATCTTGGACTTCCTCCATTACCACCAACCCCACTGTGCTTGGATGGTTGCCTTGGGGAATTAGCTCAGTGCAAAACAAACAAGACTGTATTTTATTTTGGGTCGCTGGCAGAAAGATGGGTTCTAACTGCCCCCTAGCCTGTTCAATGGAAGTGAGACCAAGAATCACTTCAGGGAACCACAAAGTTTAATCCCCCACCTCAACATACAGACAGGAGAAGTGTCATGATCCAAAGGCTTTGGTGTATGAATGGGAACACCAAAGCTCAAGCTCAGAGAATAGAAGCGGCTTGCCCAAAGTCATACAACAAATGAGAATCAAGGCAGAAATCCACATCCTGAAGCTCAGTATCCCCAAGGTCCATCCTCTAGCTGGTTTCAAGGTGCTGCTGCAATTCTTGGATCATTTCTCTTTTTTCTTTTCTTTTCCTTTCTTTTCCTTTTCTTTCCTTCTTCTCCCCCACCCTCTGACTTTTGGAGACAGGGCTTCCCTGTGTAGCCCTGGCTGTCCATGTATCATGGAACTCACTGTGTAGACCAGGCTGACCTCAAATTCAGAGATCCACCAGCCTCTGCCTCCCAAGTGCTGGGATTAAAGGTGTGCACCACCACACCCAACCTCTTGGATGCTTTCAAAAGCTTTAGTTTCAGTGAGGTAGAGGCTGGGTGACCTTAACTTCCAGTTGTTAGAAACACCTAAAGGGATGTTGGATACCATAATCATCTTTACTGTTAATAAAGACAGATGTTGTAAAGACAGCTGTGGTAGAAGATCTGAAACTAACTCTAATCTTTGAAGATTAAGTCTGCTTTGTGGGTCTAGGTTCAGCATAAAGCAACCATCTCCCAACATTAACCTGCATGAAGTTAGTCAGGTAGCCGACTTGCACTGTCTCTCAGAAAGCCTAGGTATTTGACTACACAGAACATCTCATTTCTCCCACTGCTGGGTGCTGGTTCATAGAGTAACGCCTGAAAGTCTAGAAGCCTATGCTTTGAGAGCACGCACAGTGTTTTCATGCAGAATCTGTACAGCTGTGATGTCAGCGGGGGGACAGGCCTCCTGCTGACATCTGTCTGTCTGAGGTGTACCAACAGGCTTATTGAGCACAGAGACTCATCCGTTTGAAAAGTAGTGATGTTTGAGTGTACCTGTGGTAAGTGTGTGAGAGCTGAGTCGTTAACAGGAAAAGATTCTGAATGGAACAGTGTCTTAGTCACTGTTCTACTGCTGAGAAGAGACACCATGGCTGCGGCAACTCTTATAAAGGAAAGCATTTAACTGGGGCTGGCTTACAGTTTCAGAGGTGTAGTCCATTATTGTGGCAGCACGCGGGCAGACATGATGCTGGCGAGAAGTAGTTGTGAGTTCTGCGTTTGGATTAGCAGGCAGTAGGAAGAGAGAGACTCTGGGCTTGGCTTAAGCATTTGAAACCTCAGAGTCTACCCCCAGTGACATACTTCCTCTAACAAGGACACACCTCCTAATACTTTCAAATAGTGCCACTCCCTGGTGACCTAGTATTAAAATCTATGAGCTTATGGGACAATTCTTATTCAAACTAGCATGGACAGTATAAGCTAGTATTTCTTTGGGACATTATAATTAATGTGGTGGCACCAGTCTGTAATTCCAGGTTTCTGGGAGGTTGAGGCAGGGGGATTGCAAGTTGTCTGGATTAGAGAGGGGGTTAACATTCATTCCTACAAATGTATCCTTTGATGAATGCAGATTTACCATCCATCTTTTTCATAGCAGCAATCAGTGACCACAATAACACATGGCACTAGTTGCCCCCATGTGTGGACAGAAGCACCTCAGGGCCTCCATTTTTCACAATGCCCAACAAGGCTGACATTTTCATTCACTTCTCACTCAGCAGAAGGAACAGAATAAGAAGCTTGTCAAGAAAAGAAAAACAAAACAAAAACAAAAACAAACAAAAATCAAGTAACAGAGATGTACTATGGACCAGCTGTACCTTGGCAGGTTCTCATGTCTTAAGAACCCTGAGAACAAAGATGACCATGAACTTCTGATTCTCCTACTGCTACTTTCCCAGTGTTTGAACTACAGGCCTGCACCACCATACCTGGTTTTATATAGCACAGGGCATCTAGCCCAAGTCTCCACACACCCTAGGAAGGTGCTCTACCAACTAAGCTTCTTCCCCAATCCCGAGACTAGGTCCTGTGGGTCAGAATATGAGAGCAAGAGTACTGATCTAATTAAGATTTCCTTAGGTTCCACCTAACTACAAGATAGGAGTCTCTGGGGTTGGGACATGGACAGATGCCTTCTGGATACACATCCCCAAGTCCTCCAGAGGACTCAAAGCTTTTGGAACCATGTTCTCAATGAAAGTAGCAAGTTAGTGCTTACCCTCTCTTAGATCACCCTGGGGGAGCTCAGCACCGTGACACTGGGACCCCTCAATCAAGGCTTTACTGCTTTTTCCAGGAGCCCGCCTTTCCCTCATACAGATTTGCTGTCCAGACTCAGAACAACAATCCAAGCCATGCATACACATTGACATGCATTCCCTGACTGCATGACTTTTGGTCACCATGCCAGCCCCTACCTCTATCTTCCAATGATACAGGGAAAGGGAGGTGAGCGGGCCTGGGAGGAGTTAGTGGAGAGGGGTGAATGTGATAAGAAAAATATATATTGTATAAAATTCTCAAAGAACTATAAAAATGAGTCAAAAATGGGGGGAGAGGTGTCATCTCACCCTTGTTTATGGGGTTGTCTGCTGGAAGGTTCAGAGAGGTTTCTAAACCTTGTAATAGGAAACCTGCACCCCAGGGCTAGGCCACAGGCCACACTGCCCATCCTGAGCTAATTTAGCCAAAAGGGTTACAAAATTTTCTCTGTACCATCTAAAAACACCAGGCCTGTGATTACTTTTGACTCGTTCAGACAAAACAAAGCCTTTGGGAGACAGGCTGTGACAGCTCACTGGCTCGAGTACTACAATAATTCCTTTCACTTTAAGGCCTTCAGGCTTGATGGGAGAGGGTCTTTGGATAGTTCTATTCAACATAACACAAGCAGAAAGAGGGAGGACTGTACCCCGGGAAAGAAGCCCAGGCTGACAAGAGCTGCAGGTGTGGTGCTTTTCCCTGCTGTTCTTTGGAGGCTGTGGCCCAGTGCAGCTGTGAGGCTGGTGCTCTTGGCTTACCTTTTGTGGATGTCCCTAAGCTTGGATACCTGCATCCGTTCTGCTCTCTCGCCTGGACCTCTGTCCCCCACACCGTCCCCCCGACCCCCCGCCAGCTGATCGCATGCGGCAGACGGACAGCCTACATGCCTTCCAGACACGGGCGCTGCTAACGCCCTCCCCACCGCATTCTGTGCGCGTCTGAATTTTAGGTAGAAAAGGAGCTAGGGATGTGGTGTGAGGGGAGAAGGCTCTAGAAAACAGTGGAGCCTTTGACATGCTGCAGAGAGGGTGGTGAGACTATGGACCCCCAGCGTGGCCAACACACTTTAGTTCCCAAAATGTGTCCTAGATCCTGTAAGGTCACCTTTCCTTGTCTAGCATCACCTTGGGACTCTGGTCTCATTATCCCAGGAACTTAAAAAAAAAAAAAAAATGCCCTCATTATCTTAAGTCAACTGCAAGGGTTTATTTTGTTGCAGTTTTTCCAGCTGTGTTCCTCACTGCAGTGGTGGCTAGTGCCTTCAGGTTCCAGATAGATGGAAAGACAGACAGACAGAGAAGAAACATAGTCACAAGATCCTGCCATGTGGCAAACACTTTCACACATTATATGGGTTACATGAAGTAATTCTGTCACCTAAGGGACGTGGAAGGGGTTCTGTATTTTATCTGTTAATCTGAGGCTGGAGAGCACAACATAGCAATTTGGACACCCATTCTTTTTTTTACTGCCAGCCAGGCTCTCAGTGTGCAGTGCATGTGAGGACCGGCGTGGATGCCTTGCCAATGGATGTCTGCCCTTTAGACTCCTAGGGACGCCTGGCAGAAAGCCCTGCTACATGCCTCGGAGCAGGGGCCTCACACTAAGCATAAGAAGCACTGGATGCCTGGGGCTTCTTACTCTTTAATCAGAGGGTCTCTGAAGAGCTTCCTGCCTCGGTATGAGTCTACCAGGAGTAGCGTATTAGGCTAAAAGGGTGCATGGACATCTTCTGGAACATTCTCTTACTTCTTAAGGGAGGAAACTGAATCTCATGGAGAGAATTATTTTAGACAGTAGTAACAGCAGGTTTTTTGTTGTTGTTGTTTTTTGTTTTTTTAAGTTCAGATACCACGTACCTATGGCACCTGGATTAGTCATTTAATCATTAAGCTATCCTGATGGAACAGGCATCCTTTGTTGCATGAGCTTTCCTGGGGAGATGTGAATAAATGTCTATTTGCCCCTGAAGGACACCAATGTGAACTAAACAAGAAACCTAGCTTGGTAAACGTGAGTTTATTGGGCTTACCTGCAGGAACGTGAGCAAGAAGAGTGCTTACAGGAACATGAGAGATCCAGGCAGCTGTCTCACCGGAAGTCCTACACCAGTGTGAGTGACAGCACACCGAAGCTGCAACTCGAGTTCCTTGTATAACTTGCAAGCACTTCTATTGAAGAGCCTTTTCTCTCTCAGTAATTGCTTAGTGCTCATAAATACCCCGGACCTCCGGGAACTGGAGAGACAGCTCAATGGGCAAGAATACTTGCTGAACAAGCCTGAAGATCGGAGTTTGATCGCCAGGACTCACATGGCAGGAGAAAACCAAATCCTAAGTGTTGTCTTCTGACTTCCACATGTACATTATGGCACGTCTCTCTCTCTTTCTCTCTCTTTCACACACATACACACACACCAACCTCAAAATGAAAAGCAAAGAAAACCAAAATAAAACCTTTGGGAGATGCCTTGTGAGTCTTTTGAACTTTCTGGGAAGTGTCCTCAGTTTCCTCTATCTCAGGAGCCTCTGTCCTCCCTTGAGGTGGGGGTGTTTCAATTCAGAGGAGATGGCCATACCTCAGTGTCACCAGTTCGTTATCAAGGTTAGACAACTAATCCAAAGGAGCAGGCTGAGTCGAGACTCCAGCCCAGAAGTGTGATCTGGGAGCACAGGCTCCCACCGTATCAGGACTCAAGTTCTGAAGCGCTTGCTCTTCTGCAGAGCCTTGGATCAGAGTCCTATTGGGCTGCCTGTCCAGGCCTCTACTTCCTTTGGGGAGCCAGTGCTTGTCCACTCACCACTAACACAGGGATGGAGAATTTGTTAAGAAAAGTAACCACTATGGGAAATGCTGATGTGAAAGACAGAGTTAGGGAACTTTGCCTCCAAGAAGACATCACTTGGAAGGTTAGCTTCAGAGCAGATGATAAGAGGATCATAGCAGTCCTCAAATGAGCTGCTATGACGCTTTGACAATCTTGATTTACCTGCAGTTCACAGGGTTTGAGTTGAGGAAAAAACATCATTTAATTTAGCCAGATGTTCTCAGTTGCCGGGTATCAAAACTATAATTTACTTGGCCAGGACACTTAGAGAGGGTGGTACTCCTGGAGGAGGGAGGCTTGGAGGCAGTGGGGCCTCCAGCTTGGTGGTCCTGATTCTCTGGCTTTGTATCTTTGTATCTGTCAGTATGTCGATGTCACCATACCCTGGGTCCTCTTGGGGCAGCAAATAACAGCAAGAGTTCTGTAAACTGTCTTGGCCACACAAGGGTGAGGGCTCTCTTCTCTTCCTCCATATGCTGGGATTCGAGCATCAGTTCCATCCAAGGACAAGACAACATCAATCAGTGGGTGCAGGGCACCAGTCAAGAATGTCCAGTGTGCAAATTAAACATTTCTATTTTACAAACCCCACCAGATGTGAACATGGCCAGGAAGGAGTCTTGGGAATTCTAGTGGGCTAAGCGGGCATCAGCAAGCCCATGAGAAAACAAGAGATGGGGAAATCTATGACCTACCTCATGAGGCTCTGGGGAGATTAAATATTGCAAATATGTGCAAATAAACTTATAGTAGCAACAATATATAGTAGAGACTGTATTTTAATAAATTTTAAATATTTAAATATATTTAATTTTTAAATTATTGATTTTTAATTAAAATTAAATTATATTTATATATATCAAATTAATTTTTTAATTTATTTAATTAATTTAACTAATTAAATTAATTAATTTAATTAACTAAATCATGTTTAAATATTTAATATATTTTAAATAACTCTCAACTATTATGAGCCTAAAATATTAGCCACCTTTAACGTAAACATGTGTGTCTCAGTTCAGTTTCTGTCGCTACAATTGAACATCACAGGCATAGTAAATTATAAACAATAAAAGGTTAGCTTGCTCCTGGCTCTGGTAATTGAGAGACAGTTTGGGTAGGGGAGGGGGCTCCCTGCTGTGAACACAGCAGAAGGCAGCAGGAAAGGGAGACTTTCACAATGAATCCTTCCCCAAAGTAAAGGCCTTCTCTGCTCACAAGGGCAACGCCTCCTAACTCAGTCACCTCTTTAAGACGCCGCTTCTCAGGACTGCCGCGTTGGAGATAATGTCCTACATATGAATTTGGGGACCTACATCAACTTCATCTCTTTCTCATGGGGATTGTCCTCGTGTCTGGTCCATGTGAGTAGAGCAGTATCCCCAAATCCTCTATGAAGCTCCTGGAGGCCAGAGGCTCTGCCAGTCTTCTCTGGTTCCTCCTTCCTATCTAGCACCCTGTCCCGCACTATGGAGGGGTCTACAGTCACTGAACCTCTAGCTGACTCAGAGCTAGCAGTCAGGCTTCCTAGATCACTGTGTGAGGAAAACATTGTGAAGCAGTCATTCTCTGTACTCACTCGGCGTAACGGAATTCACCAAAGATAGAAAATTATCTTCCAGGTTCACTGATGAGGTTATTTAAAATGATTTCTCTGTACTCATAAATGCACATTGGGTGAGCCGTGTAGACCCTCCCCTTCCACTCCTGACTTCCTCCTGGGTCTGTGGAGGCAGTATGGGCAGGAGACGGGCATAGGTGTGTACTTTCTGGAACTTGACTTCCAGGTTCAGTCTAGTGGTCATGGAACTTAACCTAAAGTCATGGCTCCCATCAGGAAGCCCTCTTGCAGTCATAGCAACGCTCTCTAGATCCCAGCAGCCTGCCTCATCCCTTAAGGTCTAGTATGGAAATGGCTTTCCCATTTGTTGTTAGTTCTATGGGGCTTCCCATCCTTTTAAGGTTGTGTGAAGGAATACCTAGATTTAGTTAATTGGGGTGGGAAGACTCACCCTAAATGTGGGTAGGGCCATCCTCACAAATGCTGGTGTCCCAGACTAACAACAGAAAGTGAGATGAGGGCAAACATCCATCCCCTTCTGCTTCCTGTCTACGGATGCAGTACAATCAGCACTGTGAAACACCTGTGGCCAGGACTTGCCTGCCGTGATGGATGGTACTCTCCAACTGTGAGCAGGAATAAACCACCCCTTTCCTTAAGCTGCTTTTGTAAGGTACTCTGTCACAGTAATAAGGAGAGTAAATAATATGGGTTGCCCTTAACTTTGCCCTTCATTGAGCTCCTGTCAGTAACCCTGCTGCCTGTGTCATTGATCTCCCTGGGGACTTTGCTTATACAGGAGTAGAGCACACATGTGAGTGTGTACAGTGCGGAAGGAGAAATACCGTTGTGGAATTGGTCAAAATTTATTCTTTCCATTTGCCTCTATAGCCTCTGGTTTTCCTACCATATAGTATTCATTATTAATGTAAGACATTGTTTAAGAAATAAATTCCCTAGATTTTTTAAAAATCCAATTATTTCTGTGAGAATAGGGCTCAGAAAAGACTCAAACCCTGAGATCTCGCTCATCTGGGGACAGATGTGGGCCCTGATCTACTTTGGTGGAAAGGAAAGAAAGGCATTGGACACGACTCCTTGGCTCAGGTGTCACAGGGATTAATGAGATAAACGTGTCTGCAGCTTGGGATTCTTAACATGATTAAAAAGAAAATAAGAAGCCCATTATCATTCCTGGGGACAGAAAAGGTCCTGTAACCGTGGCTGCTCCAAGCTGCTGCTAACCCGACTGCGCTGTAAGCACGGAGGTGTAGAGCAGGCACTGGAGCACCAGTCCATTTCGAGCTGGGGCGGTGGGTGGCCTAGCAATTCTCGTAGAGAAACCTGGGAATGTGCCTAATACAGACTGTCTTTGGTGCTCACCCCACAGCTTCTGGTTGCATGGGGCTGTGATGGAGCCCAGGAGTCTTTATGTTAGAGAAGCTGCCTTCCGCACTTACCCCGACACACATATCAAGAGGATCAGTGGTGCCTCAGCCATGAGTTTTGCCTGCAAGTCCTGCTTCTTTTCGTGAGCAGAGGAACTGGGAAACAGAAGAGGAAAAGAACCAGGTGGGCTGAGAGGGGCAGGCACGGTCAGCCTAAGCCAACCTTGTCATCACTCAGGAGGAAACCCACGAGCAGGACACGGAGCCCCGCCTGGGCGATTAGTGCTCCGGAAACCACGGGGACCCACTGGAGGCTTTGACTGATGCAGCGTTCTTTTCCATTTCTTCTCTGATTACATTGATCCTGTACTTTTGCTGATGTTGTGACAGTCTAATTATAGACTTCTCAGCTGCTGAGCAAACAGTCGTCCCCTCTTGGTAAATCTGCCTGTTACACAAGCGCCAGCCCTGGGACACTGTCATTATGTGTAGTTAGCCCCACAAAGCGCCTTGGGCAGCGTGGCCCTGTACCCTCCTCTCCTGGACAGTCACTGCCTGAGCCGGAGTCACTGGGAGTGACCAGGCCTGATCTGTTTTCTTTTTTTAAACAGAGGGGGGAAACACAGGCCCAAGGCAGTGGAATGACTGGCACCACAAGCAGTCAGGAATGGAAACTGGGACCTGAGCGAGGGGGCGGGGACCCAAAGTCCCTCCCCCTTTCCTTTCTTTTCCTCTCCCCCTCTTCTTCCCACCAGGCATCTACTAAATGCCTATTCTAAGAATTTTGAAGAGGAAAAGTGCCACCTGCCCAAGAGCATGGCAAGGTAGTGCCAGCTAGGTGGCCTCCACTCTAGGAACTTCTCAAGAATCCATTTTCCTGGCCTCAGGCTCAGGCTTCAGAAACTTGTCTACATTGTTCCCCAGAGCCAGGAAGGTGACAGCGTGCCAATTTGTACGCACAAAGCTCACAGGAAACTGGGTGTGAAGTTAGAAGGGAGAGAGCATGATCCAGCCTCCAATGTGTGAGCCTCTTCCCTCTGGACAACCTTCTGCTTTGAGACGTGAAACCTAGTTCCCAAGGTGAAGACAGAAGTGGCAGATAATCCACATTCTGGCCTTCTTTGCCTACAGGGTTGATCAGATACATCTTCCAGCCCCAGATTAGGAATCAGAAGTTGGTGATGGAATGCAACAGGGACACTCAGACACACAGATTCTGCTTACCAGGGGGCCCTTGGGACAATAACATCCAGTCTCCAGAGGCAGCAGCGGCAGTACCAGCTGCCTAGCTCTACCATGACTCAGGGTGTCTTCCTGCACCTAGCCTAAAGTTTGACTTTTAAGGCCATGTCCCTGATAGCATGGTTGATGGCCCAGGCTGTCTGCTGCCTTGCTGATTCTATGGGCTCATTAATAGTTTTTAAATAAATTCCATCTTGCATAAACCAGCCGATGTCACTTCTGAGTGTAACTAAAAGTTGGATTATAAACAGCGTTGACCCACTGCTTGGTCATGAGATAGGAAGTGACCAATTAACAGTTCACACACATGGAACCTCTCTTCCCAGTGGGAGAGTTAAAGCTTTAATCCTCAAATAAGACACAGGGGTTGTGGAAGTGAGCAGACAGAAAGGTGTTGAGAATTTACCTTCCCCTGCTCTCTTCTGATTGGCTTGCCAACCCGTCCTAACAGCCAGTAATGAGAGAAAAGGCTGCAAAGTTCGCAAAGGATCTTCCCCTCATCTTCCCTCCCCCTTTAATCCTCCTGCTCTCTCCCTTCCTCCACAATACACAGCTTCATGAAGCAAGTGGGCAGATTCCATCATTTCTGTCTCTGGATCAGGAAGCTGAGGCTCAGACTGATGAAGCTCCCCGTCCACGTTTATAGCTTGGCTATGGAGACAAGCTCTCTGATTCTACCCTATGGTCTCTGTCCTTTGTCCAAGGACACATTTCAGGGAGGTGGGCTGGGGGGGAAAGACTGGAGATGACTAGGAGGGAGTCAGCACAGCTGGTCTTTGATATTCTCTTTGCCAGTGCAGCAATCATCCCTTCCTGCCTTCTGGGCCCCATCATAGCCACCTCACAAGGCCCCCTTCTTCACCATACTTAGCTGTGCCTCCTCCGCCGTGCTGTGCCTGCTCCGTAGCCAAGGTCAATGACGCAGCCACCCTACTTCTGGCTCCATCTGCTTATACCAAGTCCTAGGGTCCACTCATTTTGGACTTCCCTCTAGTTAAAGTTGAACCTTTTTAGTCCAAGCTTAATTCTCTTTCTACAATGCCCTCCCCAAACCCCACAAAAAAACAAACAAAAAGTACATATTGGTCTGAAGAAGCCAGAGAGAGAACAGAGTTTATTGGTATGAGCTCTAGGTGGTCAATAGGAAGCAAAACCATAATTTATCCTGCTCCTGACTCACTGGGATATAGACAAAGCCTCTGTACTTGTTTAAAAGTATGTCACAATCACTTTAGCAATTTCTTTCTTTCTTCCTTCCTCCCTCTTTCTTCCTTTTTTAAAAAAAAGATTTATTTATGTATATGAGTGTTCTGTCTGCATGTGCACCTGCATGCCAGAAGAGGGCATCAGATTCCATTATAGATGGTCTTGAACCCCCATGTGGTTGCTGGGAATTGAACTCAGGACCTCTGGAAGAGTAACCAGTAATCTTTAACAACTAAGCCATATCTCTAGCCCCCATTCCCTTTATTTTATCCCCTTTATTTGCATGTAAGCAGCACAGGTTTGTTTAGTATATGGGGGGGATACACATGGTTAAGCTGTGTTCTGAGGCTCTATACCACATGTATGTGTGTATGTCAATAAAGCAGAATTAATCATTTTAGGAGAGATACTTAGAAGACATCTAGTGAGTATTATGAGATACTCACTGAAATTATGAGTATCACTGAGATAAAGTAATCAAGAATTCAAGACACAGGAAATTGATTAATTGGGACACAAGTGAGCATTATTCTAAAAGTCTTTCTTACTGGACAAAGCCAGTAATGGTGGAATTTCTTTGTTTTGCTGGAGTACTTAAAATAATTTTATGGAAACATGAAGTTTCAGGAATTATTGCTAAAAGAGGGGCACACTTGTATTTTGAAGACTGTTTTATCTGTTTTCCCACCTTCAGCTTTTCTAGGCATTAACTAGTGGGCTATTCAGAATGAAAAAAAAAAAAAAAAAGAAGAAGAAGAAGAAAGAAAAAAAAAAAGAAAAGTCTTTGAAGCATTTGATTGGTTGTGGAACCAGGCAAGGAGACACCAAGAGTCTTGGATGGACAGTTTAAATACCTGGTTCTATGTCTAGTGGGCAGGACCTGGCAACCTCCCGAGCCTCCTGCCAGTTTCAGGGTGCCACAGTTTTATGAGATAGAAAGAACACAGTGTATTAAAAAAACAAACAAACAAACAAACAAAAAAAAAAAACAACTGAAACTAAAATCCTCAAAAAAGTTCAGAAAGGCTCCAGGAATTTAAAAAAAAAAAAAAAAAAGTATGTATGTGTGAATATAATGAGCTTCTTTTCTGGGTCCTAGCTCTCCCACATCCCCATCACAGGATTACCTAATTTTGTTCAGGGAGTTGAACAAAATGTCACCTAAGAAAAGTCCACATCAAACTTTAGGTTAGGAAGTCAACTTGTGGGGCTGGAGAGATGGCTCAGTGTTAGGAGCACTGGCTGCTCTTCCAGAGAAGCTGGGCTCAATTCCCAGCACCCACATGGCAGCTCACGACTGTCTATAACTCCAGTTCCAGGGGATCTGACACCCTCACATAGACATGAGTGCAGGCAAAATACCAATGTACACAAAATAAAGAAAAATAAATAAAAACATTAAGAAAAAAAGATGTCTACTTGTGGGGAAGAGAAGGGGGCATCTGGAGGGGAAAGGGGCATTTGGAGGGAAAGGAGGTCTAGCAGAGACCAGAGAGAGTGGGTAACAAAGTACATGACAAACATGTGTGTATGAAATACCATGATAAAAACTACTGACTTGTATGCTAACTAAAACATATAATAATATCAATAGCTACTTCTGGTGACAGTATCCATGTCAAAGGCCAAGGTAATAATCTGCATAAGTGTTACTGAGTTTGGAGCTTTTCAGAAGGTCAGCTATTTGCTCAAGGCTTGAAGCCTAATTCTTAGAAGAGAACAAAGGCAATCATCTTTGTGGCTTTTGGATAGGCAGTGATTCCTTAAACAAGTCACAACACTTAATCAAAGATAAGACTGATAAATCAGGCTGATTTAAAATTAAGAAATTTTTTTAAGTCAGAAAATAACATTAAACTATAAGTAAGCCACAGGTTAGGAGAAGCTATTTGGAATAGATGTAACAAATGACTTATGTCCAGAACGTATAAAGAACTCATAGACCTTTAGACAGACAACTCCCTACAAACAGGCAAAAAACATGAACAGATACTTCCCCACTTCTCCCAAAGACTATCACAATGGCTGACAAACATCTGTCAATATCATTGATCACCAGAGACATGAATGTTTAACTACAATGAAACACACTTGGGACAGGGAGGTGACTCAAGTAAAGCTGCTTGTGACCAAGCCTGATGAGGACCCGAGTCCAGCCCGCAGATCCCACGAGGTGGAAGGAGAGCACCAACTCCAAAGAGCTGCTCTCTGACCTCCACACATCCACTGCGGCATGCACATCCCCCCTCCAATAATCATGTGTAATTAAAAAGTTTCAAACCCTTCCATACCACAGTGACAAATATCCGAACTCAATGGGAATCTTACAGCACTAGTTGAAACAAACATTACCTCTTTTGTTTTTAAAATGTATCTGTGTTTTTGTTTGTTTTGTTGTTTCAAATTTTGTTTTTATATTTTCTTTGGTCAATATTTTTATAACCTTGATCACTGTCAATATATTTAAAGCTCAGCAGGCTTAGTATATTCTGTGAGCCAGAAATCCCAATCCCCGGCATGTGTGTGACTCGAATGAAGGATGCATCTACTAAGACAAATAAGGATGTTTCCAGAAATTTCGCTATGGAATGGCAAAAACCTGAAGCAACTGAAAAGTCTATGAACAGCAAAATGAGTACATAGATTACTGAATGGTTATTTAATGGATATGCAGCAGTGAAGAATGAACCATGGTTGTCACATACAACACAGAGGAATTTCATAGACAGTAAAGTACTCACCCTGTTTCCCATGTTAAGTTCAAATACTGGTATAACTGAAGTTTGAAGACTTCAGGTGGCAAGGGCCATGGGTACACTGGAAATGTTCTGGGGAACAGCTCTATGGGGTACACACTCCCATTATTTTGTACACAATAATAGACACTGTGAGACCTGACAGTGCTCATGTTATCAACAACAAAACTGACCATATATCTTGAATTTGTGTTCAAGAATGGGAAAACCCAATCTCTAAGTTCTCATACTGATATCTTACACTGTTACAGTTTCTGGGACTTCCCCTACCCGGCTAGAGAAAGAATGTACATGAGAGTTCTTCATGGCCTAGCATACACTGCAGGGCACTCATGCTATGCAGAGGCGGTAAGAGAGCAGAGGAAGAGCACTAATCCAGGAAGCCATCTCCCTCCCTTATCCAGTAGAGCATTGGCTCACAACTTTCCTGATGCTGCAGCCCTTTAAAACAGTTCATGTTGTGGTGACCCCCCAACCATAAAATTGTTTTCACTGCATCTTCATAACTGTAATTTTGTTAATGTTATGAACTGTAATGTAAATATCTGATATGTAGATGGTCTTAGGTGACCCCCGTGGAAGGATCTTTCGAGCTCCAAAGTTGATGAGAACCTCTGCAGTCGAGGATCAAATGAGGCTCCACAAATGTTTATTAACTGCTTTCTGACTTACATAGCATCTGGTACGCTCTATATCGAGCAATGCATGATTAATAAAGATTTTCCTAATATTGATCCCACAATTATCCAATCCTTACTCCCATTCCACAGATAAGAAATAGAGGTTTATGGAGGACAGGCTAAGTTAGCCAGCAAGGTTTGGCATGGTAGGCCACAGCTGTAATCCCAGCAGCTGGGAGGTGCATGCTGGAGGATCATCAAAGGACAGCCGCTGAGGCTACTTGTTAGAGGTCTGTCTGGGCTTCAGTAGACTTTGTCGGGGAAACAAAACAAAAACAGCTCCTTGCAGGGCCTTCCAGATTGGGGTGAAGGAGATTCCCATTCAATAGCCTTAATTCTGAAGCAGAAACATTAACCACGTGCAGGGGAATTAAGGGCAGTGTCCCGTGGTGGGGGTGGGGGCGGGTGTCCCCGCCTGCAAATGGTAATAACAAGCCTCAAAGCCCTGTGCCATTCTGGGGAGGGCTGACCTGCCTTGGTGATGGGTTGGGGGGGGGGTGTCACTAACTACACACAGGTGGTCCCGCGGCCAGCGAATCAGCTGTTTCCTTTCTCCCGGGACTACGGTCTCACCTCCAACCAATTTGCTCGAGGAATCAGATTCCCAGAGCCCACCTTAGAGTTTTCCGACTTCACAAACACCGCGCGAGGCAGGTATGGGCTTCTACTCCCGGAACCAAGGAGCACTGGCGCAGGAGCGCTGGCGCAAAGAGCGCCAAAAACTCAGAAAGAAAACGCACCCGTCAAGTAGTAAGCGGGGTGATGGTAAGAAGAGCCAAGGAGAGGGAAGGCAAAGAGCAGGAGCCACAGAGAGGAGCGGAGACAGTGGGAAAAGTATACCCTTAACTCTGAAGTTAGGCTGGTGGCGACACAGCCGCTCTCTATTGCGCCTGCGCAGCGCTGCCTCCCGGCCACCCCGCCCCTACGCACAGCCGGAGGTTTACTCGTCTCTCGGCAACCATTGACCTGGGCAGCCAATCAGAGAGCGGCGTTCGCCCGGCCCCCGCCGTCAGCGCGGGGCGCCAAGATCCCGCGGGGCCGCGGCCGGCGCGCCCCGCCCTGGCTCCCCCGGGAGGCCGGCCGCGGGGCGGGCGCAGGGGCGGGGAGGCGCGGGGGAGTGGTCAGGCCGGTTAAGATCGGAGGGGGCGGCGGCCGGACCGCTCACTCGCCGCAGCTGTCTGGGGGCCGTAGTCACTGCGCCGCTCCTGCTGGGGGCTGCCCACGCCAACCACCGGCCTCAGTCGCCTCCTCTTCCAGCTCCCAGGTGAGTCCACGCCCCCCTGTCCCGCAGGTGTGAAGATGCTGCTGCCCTTCTGGGACCGCTCTCCAGAAGGGGAGCCGCGCACTCCCTCTCCGGGGTTCGTCCCGGCAGAGCCGGTGGGATGCCTCGGGGACGGAGGGGAGATGCCGGCAGGTGTCAGGACCCGCCACGCTCCTGCGTCCCAGGAGCAGTCTACCTCCGAGAAAGAGCGGAGGAAACTTTCTCGGACACCGTGGCCGGGGTTTGGCAAAGTTGGGCGAGTTCCCGCTGGCTCGGCGGCAGGAGAGCGGGTGGCGGTCCCTCCTGCTTCTTCCCTGCCCCTGCCAGCAGGTCCTCTGGCTCTGCGCTGAGCTCCCGTGGCGCGCACACCGAGGTCGGAACCCTGGCGATTTTTGAACCCCACGGCTTTGGCGGCGCAGATGGAGACGCAGCGGTCCGGGGCTGGAGCCTGGCGGGCGAGGGGAGGGCAGCTTCCTGGGCTCAGTGCCCGGGATGGCGGCCGAGATCCTTCTCTCTTCTGGGACTGTGGACACCACGCGCGGCCAAATGATAAAAGCTGCGCGTCTCTCGGAAACTTCTCCAGAATACGGCGACTGGGAAACCTGGTTCCTCCCCTTTGGGGTTTGAAAGTTGCTTACCGCGTGGGCTGAAAGCCATTGCAAAGTCAGTTGATTCTGATAGCAGTGCTGTTGGTGGCTGAGAGGCGCGCCTGCCCGGGAGCGTCGGGTTCAGGGGACTCCTTTAGCGCAGAGGGTGGGAGGGACGTCGGATGGAGTTGAGGAACCTGCCTTGCCAGCTGGTAGCCCTTACACCTAAGTCCAGGTCGCCAGCGGGCGGGCGGGCGGGCGACCTCAAAGTCACAGAGGGCTGGTGAAGAAATGCCTAGTTGATTTTTCAAGAACGCAGAACTTCCACCAGAGAGGATTGTCCGTCTTGAGTGGTCTGGGACCCTTTTCTACTCCCTCCCCTATAAACGTGGAGAGACCCTCCTGCAGGGTCCTGACCAATTCTTAGTCTTAAAGCTCCTTCCCCTTTCATTTGAGACTGATGTGCTTACAACGAAATTAATAGACTTAAGATTTAGAAAGAAGAGCTATGTATGTATTTATTTGAATTGTGACGAGGTTAGTATTCTGAAAGTAAAGTTAAGATGGCTAGATCCTCCTTAATTAGGCCCCCAGCTGCCTCGCTACCCTGGGAAGGAGGGTAAGGGTGGCTGTTGCTGGCTACAACAACTCTTCAGTGTGATTTGCTTGGCAAGGCAGTGAGTGAGGCAGAAGGCTAGCCAGGCAGCCAAGAGGGTGGTAAGAGAGATTACCGAGAATTCTGCTGTGCTGTAAGTCGCGAGAGGTGTGACACCCCCCCACCCCCAAAACACACGTATTTTGCCCTGCAACTGAAGAGTGTGCAATGGGGACTAAACGCTGCCTTGTCTCTCCCTGCTTCAGCTGGACCAGCAGTGGTTCAGTTCTTTGCCACTCTTGTTTGGGGAGATGGAAAGCATAGCGTCCCTGGTCAGGTAGCTCAGACCCTGTCTCAGAAGGGACAGCCTTAGATTTGGAGTACACACACGCCAGTCGGGAGCTTTTAGAAGGGAGATTTTGATGTTTGGAATAATTGTCCCAGTATCTGCACAGGATGTCCCTTACTGTCATTGAAATTGTGGGGGTGAGGTGCTCAGCAATCTCTAGTCTGTTAACCAAAAGAAAGATCCCTAATTTTATGAGTAACTTTAGTGTGTGCACCTAGAACAAACAGTCACACTCTTTAGTCTGAGTTTCTCCAATAATACCCACCTTGTATCTAGAGATTAAGTTTGTGAACTCTAAAGGGAAGGACTTGGCTCTTGGCCTGTTGGTCAGAGCAAGTGTGCATGGGGTGCCAAGGGCTCACCCTTCAGCTTCTCCAGCAATACTGCAAGTTTAGTTTCTAAGCTTTCAGTCTGACTTCCAGCCCCTGATCCCCCACCCTACCTCCCAGTCAGGCACACACTTAGCCTGCATCCTCCAGTGTTCAAGGCCAGGCAGATTATATGTGCCTTGCACCGCCCATCAGAAAGTCCAGGAACAGCCCAGCAGTGCAGACAGTTTAAAAGTGAGCTACTGTGCCCTATTATGCTATTAGCGAGGCTCAGCTGTTACAGAACTGGGGAAATACATTGGTTTGTTCCTTCCTTCCTTTCTTTCCAGCTCCATCCACGAGGCAGAACTTTGTCTTCGTCTTTCTCTTTGCTATGCTATTCTAGAGTCAGCCACTGAAGGACAGCCCATGTTAGATCATTTTGCCTGTATTACTAAGAAAAGCTGTAGAAGCCAGAGATGTGTTGTTAAGAGTTAAGCTGATGTTTGGAGGCTTCTTATCTCTTCCTGTCCCTGACACTCACACTCTCTCCTTCTCCTCCATTTCTCCCCCCCCCCCCGAATGTTTGGGGTTAATAGAGAGTGAGGTAGAATCTGAGGTTAAGATGGTCTGTTGCTTTTTCTCATTTTTGTGGAAGCAGAGCATTATGGAGAGATTCCCCCCACCATCTTGGTGTTTTAACCACAGCTGATGAAGTTGTATCATGATGATGCCAACTCCTCCATATTTAAAAAGGGCTCTTGAGTTTAAAGCTGCTTGAGACAACAATGAAGCTGATCTCTTAATTCCTTGAACCTAGGGTTTCTCCCACCTTTTAATCTTTTTGATCGGATGCATTCACTGTAAAGAAGCTTTTATTTAGAATTTAAATGGTTGTAGAAAGCATCTTTATATAACCCAACTTGGTAAGGGAATCTTATGAACTGTTTCAAATTAATACTCTGTACAGCTTGCCCCTGTTGCTTGTTCTTGAAGTGTTTGCAGAACTTTTTGGAACAACAGGAAAAAAGAAACTTAATGTGAAGAAGCAATTACTGACATGAAGCATCTCTGTGTGTGAGGATGTTTATGGCTTCAGGGCATTTTTACTGCGTGGTGCTTATTTCTTGACTAATGATGGTTGAGGTAGAAAGCCCTTCCTAGGTGGTGTTTGGTGCCAGGTGCTCCGGAGGCCAAGGGGATGGTATGTGAAAGGCCTGAGGAAGAGCCTTGGTGAGAGGAACTGGGCTGGCTTTATGGTGTACTTGAACTTGTTTTTCCCTCAGTTGTCTCCACCCCTCCTAACATGTGGACTCCAGAAAAGTGGGATTTGTGGTCCCTCCAGAGTCCCCGCCCCGCCCCTGCCCAGAGAGTGCTTGCATGGCTTTGCTTGCAGACAGGCTCCTATTACTTGAATGCACATTCTGCTGGGGGTTGCCTGCCTTTCCTCCAAGAGACGGAAGCATGTTTGAAATGGGGGTTCTGCTGGATCAAGGTACTGGGTGGAGCTTTCTGCTCAAAGGCTAGATAGTTTCTGGGTCACCTTCTCTATAAAGTCTCAGCAGTATAGGTTTGGAGCTGAGAGGAGCAGTGAGTGCAAATTGATTAACAGCTGAAACTCCTGAGCCTGGCCAGCCTCTAGCCCCACCCCCTGGGCACTTCCACCCTCCCTGTAGTCCCAGCCCAGTCCTCCCAGCCCTGGCTCTCTCAGCTCACTCAGCTGCTGGCTCTGCTGACTCTTTCTTTTTTATTTTTTTGTTTTCCACTGTCATCACTGACCTGGTTTAGGCAACTGTAGACAGAAGCTGGATGAGAGCAACAGCAGGCCTCCCTGTCCCTGGCCAGTGCTCAGTCCTGTGTGCCTGGAGCACCAGAGTAAGCTCCCAGGAACTGCCCATCCCTGAGGACTCTGCATCCTTCTAAGATTGTTCTTCCTTGATGCTTTCCTTGATGTCTCATGCAGGTCTTCCCTAACTGTCCTACCTTGCCTTGCAAAATACAGACTTAGATGCTTGGGGGGAAAAAATTGAACACAGCCCGTTCTTCATAGAACTTTATTTTAATATGTCTTTGGGACCACTGCACAGGCTCTGACTGATGTTTTCTCATCTGAGGGCCACCTTACCCACATCTCTTGGCTCCAGTATGTTACAGTTCTCTTGTTTCTAAATTTTAATATTAAACTGAAGGTTTTTCCCCCCAAAGTCCCCCATTGTCTCCATATCCAAACCAGTTTCCCTTAGTCTCTGCGCCTGACCTTGAAAGATGAGGCCTGGTCTCTTCTATCTGGCCAGGCTTGCCTGTCCCTGCCCTTGGTGCACTGTGGTAGTCCCTGCTTGTCGTAGTTAGAGATGGGAATCAGGACTCTGCAGCTGCCACCATGTGGAATATGGAGATATAGAAGAAAGAGTAGGCTCAAGACACACAGGTGTTTGCCCTGGGTTGTTCATCCAGGAGCCAGCACCAATACTGCTATGTCCCGCTCCGGACTGCTGCAGACTTTGTGGTTATTTCCCTGCTCCATAGGCTGCCTTTCATGGGGGGCTGGGGAGACACACCTGGACACAGATCCTGGCAGATCCTTCTTCAGACTTTCATTTCTTCATCATCCATATGACAGGATCATTGCTGTCCCATAGATATATGGGAACAAAAGCCTGGTAAAATTCGCTTCAATAGTAGATCTATAGCTATTTAACTCACTATGTCAAGTAATCCTTGCAGAAACATGTAAAACCATGTTATACCAAGTGCCTGAAGTCTATGGTATATTTTGCACACACTCCACATTTCTATCTGGACCCCCTACCTCTCAAGTGCTTAAGAGCTACGCGGCTTGTGGCTGCCATATTGGGTAGTACAGGCAGGTCTGGACCACGTGCAAAAAAGTTTTTCTCTCTCTTCCCAATTCTGTGGTATGGGAAGCAATAGTGAACCACCCAGTCACTGAAGCGTGCACAGGCTGCCAGCTCTGTGTAGGCAGGGGTCTTTGTCTTCCACCTTCTGATCCCAGAGTCCTAGGAGTATACTTACAACACAGTAGGTTCTTGAGTATCTGAACAAACGAGAGGCACTTCAGCCCTTGCACTGACTTACTGATCCTACGAGGCAGACTTGACTCCCAAAGCAGGATGCTTGATCACTGCACCCCCCCCCCCATTGCTCTTGTTTTAATAGTTTTTCTTAGAGAATAGCTGTAAGACGTGCCGATGAAGTCTGACGTTGGTAGGGGGCCAGGGCTGGATTTTATTAGCAGTTAAAATCTGTTAACAATTTCTTGTTAATTAAAACTTACCAACAATTAGAAGTTGGAACAAACATGCAAGAGCAGTGAGCTCTCAAGGCAAAGGTGTTTAGGATGTCTGAGGGCAGTCATGCTGGTAAGCTGGATCCATGGCTCCTGCGGCTCTGTACTGTAAGACACCACCCCTCAGAAAGTCGGTGCTAACTTGAGTAGTGTTGTCCATTTTTGTCTCTTCACGTAACGCATCTCCACAATGGATTGAAGTTTAGCGTGCTTCTCTCTGGATATAATTATGCTCAGTATTCAGAGGTCTGCCGCCTGCTATGTTAACACCCTAACCTGAGTGGACAACGTGTGTGGTTCACATCAGCACCGAAACTGAGGCCAGCTCTCACTCAGACATTTGTGAGTGGGGTGTGCCTACATGTCTTACTCTGATAAGTGCTGCATTTGGGAGCTAAATGTTACTGGTCCCTTTCCTGATAAGACCCAGGGATGCTGCTAGTGACTAGACAGGACTTGGAGCCGCTTTTAACGGACTGAAGTTTGTGTTTTGGACAGCAGATGACAAAGCTCGAAGCTGGAGAGTTGGATGGCTAGATGGCCTTTGTAGAAACCTAAGGATTGTGACTTGGTCCTCTTTAGAGTAAGCAGTCCCTTCTCGTGGAGCCTAGTTTTTCTCATTCCAGTCCAAATGATCTAAAGCAAAAAGGGCTGGCTCTGTTCCGGGACCTCTTCATGTGAGTTCAGACCCACGCTGTCCCTGATTTAGAAATGTATGGTGTAGTGACAGTTACTATTTCTAGCTCCATTCGTGTAGTCAGAGCTTCGTGTTAACACCTTGGGAGAAAATTCTGCCTCGCTGCTGACGGACAGCTGTGTTCTGACGTGGTTCATGTTTACATCTGCAATGACGTCAGCCCACTGGAGCATCCCCAGTGTTTTGAATCTGCTCTGTGCACCTGGCCTGAGTCCTTGCAGCACTATCTCTCTGCCCACACTTGCTTAAGCATCCTGTGCTGAAAGGTGGGAGGTGGCTTTCTGTTCAGGTAGTGTCTGGACAGGGCCCAGTTACTGATAACCACTGGGTGTTGGCGTTAGTGTGGGGAGTGAAGACCTGGAGATCCCCCAGACTCTAGAAGCGTGGTGTACAGCAAGGCAGTCCTAATTCTACGCCTCTGGACTCTGCCATGGGAATCTGACCAAACTTTTTGCCTCTAGTTAACATCAGTGTAAAATGGCTACTGATAACCCTGAGAAAATAGACTGAGGCCTCCGGCTGATTGTGACAGACCTGGAAGTCAGAAGAAGCCATCTGTGAGGTCTGCTGTTTGACTGACCTAGAAGTGTTTTCTCTGGACACAGTTTTCTGGGCTAGGGACAACTATTTCTGTAAGCTGGGGTAGAAGGGATTGTGGGTGGGTTTTGTGAATAGGACCGCATTAATTACTTATGGGTGTGACAAAATGCCTGATATAAGCGACCAATGGGAGGGTTTATTTCAGCTCATGGTGGCAGGAGAGTGAGGCAGCTGCTCCCATTTTGTCCCAGTCAGAATGCAGACTGGCTCAGACCAGACCCAACCTGTGGGGATGCTGCCAATGTTCGGGGGTAGGTCTTCTGCCACCTCAGTTAAACCTCTCTGGAAAGGCCCTCACAGACATGGCCGGAGATGTGTCTCACAATGATTCCGAATCCATCACGTTGACAGCAGAGAGTAACTATTCTCAATGACATCTTGCGAGAAAGTTAGTGTAGAATATACTTTATTGCCCGTGAAAAAGTAAGGCATTAGTTTATCTGATCCTGTTGTTTTGAGCTTTTCCTCTGAACTGTTCTGTATACTTGAAATACACACGAGTGCCTCTGTTCGCTGTAATTTCTTAATGTGTTTGGAGGATGTGAAGAAGTCTCTAGAATGTGACTTTTCCCTGTTGGGGACCCAGGCTGTGATGAGGGTCCAGAGACCAACAGACTAAGGACTTCTCCAATTCTGCTCCATGCCCTAGATAACTTCTGGACTTTATGATTCCAGGAATGCAAGGAGGGAGGGAAGGGAGGACATGGGAAGGGAGGAAGGACGAGAGAGGACATCTCTCCAGGTTAAGTCCACTTCAACTCTGGTTTTAGTCTTCACTTCTCAGCTGCTGGCTGGAGATGTCCATGTCATTCAAGTACTGATTCTCCCTATCTAGGGATGTATCTCAGTAGCAGGGCACTCAACTTAGTAGACACAAATTTCTTAAGTGCACACACATGCATACATACACAAGGGTTTGGTTCTGGCCCTTTCCCCTCAGGTGAAAGACTCTTAAGTCAGAGAGTATGGATTTGTGGGAAATGATAGATGTCTCATCTGAGGTTGAGCACTTGTGGTCTGTTCTGGGTTACTTTTGTTTTCAGTTATGTCCCAGGCTAACCCTTGGAGGTCTGGTTACTGTCTGTAAATAATACCTCCCTTTGCTCAGCAGCCCCTGGTGGATTTGTCCTCTCATCTGTAGA
The DNA here is from genome assembly GCA_026225945.1 of Cricetomys ansorgei. Classification (NCBI taxonomy): domain Eukaryota; kingdom Metazoa; phylum Chordata; class Mammalia; order Rodentia; family Nesomyidae; genus Cricetomys; species Cricetomys ansorgei. The sequence goes on from JAMJFZ010001038.1 coordinate 29,324,578, forward strand.
GACAGTCTCTTTGGTTCTTTTGCTTTATCATTGACCAACACTCCTGATTTCCAAATCACCAAAGTATATCCTAAAGATTGTCTGCCATTACTGTTTCCTCTTAGTGCCTGCCAGACCGTCTGATTGGCTGGCTCCTTCCACTTCTGCCTTCTCTGTCCTTCTGAACTTGCTATCTTTAACATCAGCCCCCCACCCCCTGAGCCAGGATACTTGGAGCACCCTCCAGGTTGGGTTCTTATGCCTTCATCCCTGAAGCATTAACTATTAGCATGCTTATACTTACTTTCATTTCCCCATTCTGGTAGCTCTAGTCAGGTTGGATACACCCCAAAGTCATCATGACTATGGGGCAACAGTTTCTGTCCTGACAGCTGTTTAGACACTTAAGCTCTGCACACATCTGCCCAGCCTTTAGCACCTGCCACCTGTTCTTGCAACACTACACTGGCCAGACTTCTCTCCCACCATCTGATTAAAACATCTTCATGCCCTACCCCCCACCCCAGTCCTACTTAGTGCCGCCTCCTTCCCATGGCCACCCGAACAACTAGTTCTTCTTAAAGTTTTCTTCTACCCTGTAATACACCACAGCTACTTACTGCAGGGAATAAGAAGCTTCTTCAGTGGCATTTCTGCTGTAGGCCAGCAGTGTGTCCCCGGACAGTTTACAGTGTGCGCAAGGAGGGGAAATAACATCTCCTTTATAGGGATTTAAAAGACTCTTAAATATTTATTTAGTGTAGGGCATGCATGTGGAGATCAGAGAGCAACTTGTGGGCCCAGGGTCATCAGGCTTGGCGGCAAGGGCCTTTACCTGCTGAGCCATCTTGCTGGTCTGTGCTGCTCTTATAGAAACCAGATGGTCAGTTGTAGCTAGAGCCCTGACGTCACTGGCTTTCTGCCTACCTGGAATAGGGCAGAGTTTCTGGCTGAACATCCAGATGTATTTCTTGTCCTCTGGCCACAGCTGTGGTGGATACTGTTATGCAAAACACCCCCTCCACACACACACCCAAGGATTCTATCTTTGTCAGTACCCAGCTGGAGCTTCTGCAGAGAGTGTAAAACTTACCTGGTGGGAAGAGGATCTGAGAAGAGCTGGAGGGTGTTGGCTTTGAAATAACAGGTGTATAGCCCCTTGAGAAGTGGGATTTCCCAGACACCGTGACCCATAAGTGACTTCCAGGTCTCTCTGAAATCCTCCTCTAAGCCACTTTGGAGTTCTTTGGTTCTAAAGCCTGCACAGAAAGAGGCAGCAAAAGATGACCCACACAAACAGAAGGTAGTGGGAGGGCGAGCCACCAGAAGGCAACTTGCTTCTTTCTGCTAGGGACCAGTAAATCTTTGTCTTAGAGATGCTTGTCTGGGTAGCAATAAGAAGTGGGTATGGCATGTACACGTGGGCTTGTAACCCATGTTCCCCAGTGTCTCACAACCCCCTGCCCACCAGGTCCCCCTGGGCCTGAGGGGGAGGAGTCAACAGTTAAAAGAATTAGGACCCTGGGGCTCGAGGGATGAGAACCTATGCTTTGTTATGAATCATACTGTTTAAACTGGCGATGGGGAAAGTTTGGCTTGTGAATGTTAAATAGGAATTGACTGCAGTGTTTTCTCCTGCATGCTACTTCCTTTGCCTTTACACATGCCTACCCTGCAGTTTATAATGGAATAAGAAGTAACCCTGGCCCGTGGTTTTCCCTGGTTAGGCTCACTGAGGTGAGACGCAGCATGGGGGACGGTGAAGACTATCCTCAACCACTTTTACTTCTGCTTAAATGCCTAGGTTTTTATATGAAACTAAATAGTCTCCTTGCCTATAGAGTCCTCTCCTGAACCGGGGGAGAGGAGTTTGTGTGGAAGATACACAGAAAGGAGACTTTTCCTACTGGGGTGTCTTTGGTCCGTGCACACATTTCCCTTAGATATCTCGGGTCTGTGTCCAGCCTTGGTTCTTGCCCATGGATGGCTCTTAGTCTGACCCTGAAAGGTTTTATTAGGAAGATGTCCACTTTTTTTAATATAGCATCCAGGAACAGTGAAAGTGAATCTTGCTACCAAATAAATGCTGACAGGCATTGGTGCCCCTTTTCAGTCTTCAACCCACAATAGAGTCAGAAGAGAGCATTGCCCAGTTCCCTCTGGGATGGATGATGGGCTGCAATAAGAGAACTCCTGTTCTAGCCTCAGTTTCCCTGATGCCTTCTGAACAGTCACTTTCTATATCTTTCATGGAGACCTGTCTTTCCACACACAAAAACTCTTGGGGGCACTTTCCATGCCTAATATCAGGCACCAAAAAGTGCTCAATGCTGATGGGGCCTCAGACCTTCATGCAAGTGCCTTCAATATCCTTAGTACCCTTATCGCTTCTCAGACATCCAAGTCCCCTACATGCCCCCCTGAGCCTGTTCAAGCCTCCACAGGCTGTGTCACTCTTAGGCATTGGCTACTTCTCTGGAAACCTCAGTAGACCACGCAGTGCAGATGTAGATGCTTTTCTTGTCCTCACTGCAGATCATTCCCCCTTGTACAGCTCTGCCCTGGGCACTGAGGCGCGTTACAGCTGGTGCGGCATCTCCCTTGACCCCAGGAACTTAGTCTAACCCTCTGGCATAGGTTATGTCCTCTATGTCTGCTGTCATTGCTGCAAACCTCTTTTCTCTAAGTGTGTGTCTCTTTCTTCTTTGCTGCTGAAGCCCAGAAATCCAGGGCTCTCCAAGATAATTGCTCACCAGGAATCAAACTGTCAAAAAGATTAGATATTGTGGGGCTGGGGAGATGGCTCAGCAGTTAAGAGCACTAACTGCTCTTCTAGAGGATGTGGGTTTGAGTCCCAGTACCCACACGGAAGCTCACAGGCATCCGTGACACCAGTTCCAGGACACTCAGGCCCTTTTCTGACCTTGAGCACTGCATACATGGTGGTGTACAGACATGTATGTAGGCAAAGCACCTATACACAGCAACTAAAAATAATACAAAATGTATTTAAAAACAAATATTGTGAGCAGAGTAGGCCTCTTGACCATCCTGGCTTCTAGAAGTGCCTGGATTTTCAAATCAGTGATCAGTTCTAAAACTACCTTTGCTGACTTCTGTGTAAAAACCGCAATGGATCCACCTCTTAAGCGTTGCTTTGAATTTCCAAGGTAATCTGTGTCCTAACCACTACTGTGTTAATTCTGCTAACTAGAATTTGCCTCTTTAATCAGGGCCTTTCATGAGCTGAGCATGTTTGTTTCATGTGATTCTTTTATAGGAAAGTTACATAGGTGTTGATTTAAAAGCAGCTAATTAAAACCAAAACTATTGAACTATGGTCTGGTATGTAAGTTGCATTTATTCTTGTAAAACCAGTGTTTAAGTAATGTAGGAATATACTTTTGATATTTGAAACCATTTGGATACTTACAAGTGTCTTTATATATACTTAGAAATTTATTCATTTTTAATTATGTGTATATGTATGTATCTGTGCTTGAGTCTGTGCACGTCAGTACAGGCACCTTGGGAGACCAGAAGAGGGTGTTAGAGCCTCTGGAGTTTGAGATACAGGTGGTTGTGAGCCGCCCAACGTGGGTGCTAATATCCAGCCTCAGGTCCTTTGAAAGAGCACTACACACTCTTGACCACTAAGCCATCGCTCCAACACCCCCAAATAGCTTACTAATTTATACTTTTCAATGAGTTAAGAATTTAATTAGTACGTTGCCTAAATTTATAAATGCACCTAGGTCAGCTCAGCTTTGTCATACCTAAATTACAATAAATTAGGAGAATTAAAGCCACGCTATGGTGGTGACATCAGCCCACGTACCATAGTGTGTTTTTTATGGGCTCCATTTTCCCCCAAAGGTTTACTCCAGGAAGTTCATATGGAAGATGCTGACATAAGAATTTTGAACCCCTGAAAATATATTTGCTGTCTTTTTAAAGAGTTCTTGCAACTATAGCCAATAATGAACAAGAGGGCATCTCAAGGGCAGAAAGGCATCGCAAGGGCAGCTGTGATAGCTTTGAAGTTAGAAGTAGCTGCCCTGGGAAACTGTTGAAAACGTGTTGTGATACCGGATAGTGAGTAGTCGGGATGAGATGAGCAGATTGTTACTGTTATTATTCAGCTTTTTTTTGAGTTTTTCTTTCAATGTAAACAATGGATGTCTTTTTATTTTTAAAGTACCTTAGGTAGAAACTTGGCCAAAAGGCCTGGTAAAGAGGAATCACGCTTTTCCTGCACCCCCTGTCCAGGTCAGCATTTGAAGAGTGCAGGGCAAGCTTCTAATGTATTTATTTGGTCCATGGGTAGGGGGTGAGTCAGGGAAGGGAACTAAGGAAATTAAACACAAGGGAGCGGATGAGTAGAATCTCAAATGGAAAATATTTTAAAATGTGGTTCATGAGATTTTTAATTTTTATCAGTGAATACTTCTAAGTCCGAAGGGTACAAATGCATTTTCTTGCCCCGACTCCAAACTGAAGCTGGTGCTTGGTATTGAGTTACATGTGTACCTGTTGAGGCATAAAGGTTTACATGCACAATTTTACACGTTTCCACTCATGAGTCACACGCATTTACATTCTTACACAGAGCAGGCAGTGTTCTTTTGAACAATTGCACGCTTCTGTGCATGGCTGTATACACACGTGAGATCATTTAACCCTCTTCTGCTGCCGTGTACTCCAGCTCTATGAATATCCCCCAACGACTATCTGTGCATCCTTACAGCTAGACTAAAATTCAGAGAAGGCTGGGTAGGAGTAGAGTGGCCACATCAAAGGGTAACAACTTAAAAAGTTTAGAGTCTCACATTGTTCTTCGGAGAGCCCAGGGGCTGTGCAGCATAGGTGACTGCGGCCCCACAGGGACACCGAGCTTTGCCAAGGTGGCGCGTGACGATCAGCACCGGGGTTTTACTTTGCCCATCCTCTGAGTGAGGTTGAATGTCCTGTGTCTGAGCCACTGTTTATATCCTTTCTCCCTTCTCTTTTGAGGTCCTGTAGTCACGATTTCTTATTTACTAAGGCAATGAACACTTTGCCTAAAGTTACAAAGGCTTTCTTACTTGTGTCTTCTGAATGCTTTGTGCCACATAAATATTTTTATTTTTATGGAGTTAACGTGTTTGTGACTGGTTTTCTGTGGTTCAAGAAGGCTTAAAGGTTAGCGTACTGTGTGAACTTCTATAGAAATTATGGGATTTCCCCCTGACACCCCAGTAGCTCCTTCGAGTCCTGACCCAACCAACTAGATCTTACTTAGTCTTTAGTCCCTGATCTAATCAACTAGATCTTATTTTAGCAGGAGATAGGGAGCCAGCTTGTAAAATATATAGGTTAGCCATCCAGATGTTCTCCCCCACCCCCATCATTTGTTTTTATTTATAGGTTCCTTTTGTTTGCATCTTCATTTGTTTGAGGCAGTGTCTATTTAGCCCAGGCTAGTCTCAAAATTACAATCCTGTCTCAACCTCTCAAGTGCTGGGGTTCTAGGCATGAGCCCCCATGCTTGGCTTCCTTACTGTTTTGAAGTGCTTCCTTCTTTATAATAACTCCACATATGTATTTGCTTTACATATTTAGAAAATTGTGTCCCAAAATTTATCCTTTTGTGCTGCTAACACAGTTCCTATATATATCTTCACGGCGCTCTTCTCCTTACAGGCTGGTTTACCTCGTTTCCATTTTCGGAACATTTCTGGCTATTTCTGCCTCTCATGTGAACCTTACAGATACTCAGTCTAACATAGGTTTTAACTTTGAATCTGCTGTCAATTTAAAGCTGTATGGAAGTCTTCACATACGTACTTTTTTTTTCTTTTCTTTTTTTTTTTTTTTTTTTTTTTACTTCCTAAAGGAAAGAGTTATAGCTCTTGGATTCTCTGTGATCCCAGATAGTCCTTCTGTCATGCTCTAGAATAGTTCTGACTTTAGGCCCACATAGTGTTTAATCCTTCCCTCCCCTCCCTCCCTCTCTTCCTCCCTTCCACTCTTCCTTCTTTCCAACTTTTTTTTTTTTTTTTTGAAGTTTGAATCCAAGGCCTTTCCTACATTACTCTATGCTGTAACATTACTAGTCTTCTTTTTGGAGATTTTCTTAAAGTTGCTTCCTGCATCTCATTTGCTGATTACATTGTCAAACATGTGAGCCTTGGAAGTGTAACTGGTGGCAGACAGCATAGAGCAACTTGACCAGCATGCCTGACTGAAATCCACCTCACCAGATTGCAGGTGGTCTGGCTTCTAGCTGCGTCTCAAACAAGGCTCAGAACATAGTACCTTCCTGGAAGCATGTGAATCTGTTCAGGCACAAGTCTACCGTATACTGATCATAGAAAGAGAACAAAGGACCGTGGAGCATACAGTGAGCACAGAGAAAAGAGAACCCAGCTGTCCCAAAGCTGCCTTGAAGGCAAATGCCAGCCACAATAGATGTTAGGTGTGCACTACAAGCTGCCCATCACTGAGGCGGGCCACGCCAGGATGATCTAAATAGCTGTGGACTTTTAGAGACTCTTTCATCTTCCTCTTGACAAATGCTCTTCTGGAGAAAGCAGAGGGGTGCTCAACCCCAGAGCTCACTAGAGCCTGCTTTGATGCTGGGGTTAGGCTGGCCATCTCCAGCAGATCAAATTGACAGTCCCTTAACTTGTGTGTTACTGTGCTGGCTTGAGAGGTTCCTGTCACCCCTAGATCATTGCCACTTCTAGCCATGCACCACTTTCCTCCCCTCTGTTGATCCAGCAACAGCTCACCATGGCTTTGTTGTCTTATATCCCCTTCCATAAGTGGCTTTCCTGTTGGCTCCAACCCAGGGATACCCTCTCTTTTGTCTGTGTGTTGTATTTGCTTCCCCCCCACCCCACCAGCGTTGTGTAGACTACACTGCTTCTTCGAATAGTGTCTTGTACTGTTAACAGTCTTTGAGTTGGGGCAATATAAAAGTTCATCTCCACATGACTAGTGGTACCCTGTCACTGATACACTCACAAATTCCTGGACCAGAGGAGACTCAAAGTCTGTGTTGGAGTCCAAGGAGAACACACTGGTATGCATTAAAAGTCAGCAGCTTCCAAACAATAAATTACAGCCTGATGAATTTTGTCAGCACATAGCTCTGCTGGGTAGAAACCGTTCATGGTGAAGTTGAAAGACTGCACCAAGAACCTTTGTTTCAGCCTTTCAGTGTCTGTCTAGATGGCATTCAATCCATGTGAGTCTACAGGCACTTTGAGTTTCTACGATATCAGTATTTGCTTTTATGTGTTAGGGTTTCTGGTGCTCTGTTATATTTCATCTTTTAAAGTGAGACATACTTCCCTATCACTAAGTGAAAGTGTAGCTCAGTGGTAGGCACTTTGTTAGCATGCGAAAGGTCCAGGGTTCTGTCCCCAGCATGCTGCATCTACACATGTACATATTATTTGGGAAACTGTGGTTCCAGCATGTGAAGTATGAGAGGTGCTTTCTTTCCTTTTTGGTGTTCAGTTTTAACTTTATTTCTCATAAGGAGCTTCAAGGAACTCTTCTGTGGAATGCTTTTGGAAGTTCACCTGCCCTGAGGCTACATGCATCCTTGCTGAAGGATAGTCTCATGCAAAGCTGATCTGACTTCTTGCTAACCACAATTGTTGTCCTACAAACAACTCAGTTCTGTCCCGGATGACATAGTATTTGCTGTAGCGCAGATTGTGCCTATATATGAAAAGGAAGTGGTTGTCTTCCAGAGTTGAGATGCCGGCTATTTGTGGAGCAATGGAGCTGTGGTGTGTGTGTGTGTGTGTGTGTGTGTGTGTGTGTGTGTGTGTGTGTGTGTGTGTGTTGCACTGGGTATTAGGGTTTAGATATCTACCAGTTCAAGATGTAGTTAGGGAGCTAGAAGCAGAAGTAGCTTTTATAGAAACTAGAGAAAATTAGTAACACACACAGGTTGTGCTTCTCTGCACTGTTAAAGGTCCTTTAATGTTGTTCAGGCGACACAGTTAGTCTGCTCTTCTTCCCATAGAACAGCCCACTCCGCCCCTCCCCTATACGGGACTAGCACACCAGCAAGAATGCCCATGTGAAGCAAAGCAATGCCATTATCCACCCTGCTGTAGAATGGAGTTTGTGCATTTGTGGGTGCCATTCTTGGTGTTTAATGTGTTCATGCTCACGGCCCACTATCAGCAGCCACTGTTGACTGCTATTTTACAGGAAGTCAACACCTTTGAGCTCCTCCACTGGCTTTGCCATGCCGGGTGAATCCTAACTCTGTTTCTCACCCCTTCACTTTTCAGCTCCCCCCGGCCAGAACATCCCCCAAGATGGCAGAGGAGGGCAGCAGTGCCAGGGACTGTGAGTCCTTCAGCGTGCTCAACTGGGATCAGGTTAGCCGACTGCATGAGGTCCTGACCGAGGTCGTACCCATCCACGGACGAGGCAACTTCCCAACCTTGGAGATAACCCTGAAGGACATCGTCCAGACTGTCCGCAGCCGGCTGGAGGAGGCAGGCATCAAAGTGCAGGACGTCCGGTTGAATGGCTCTGCAGCTGGCCATGTCTTGGTCAAAGACAACGGCTTGGGTTGCAAAGATCTGGATCTGATCTTTCACGTGGCTCTTCCCACAGAGGCAGAATTTCAGCTGGTGAGAGATGTGGTGCTGTGTTCCCTCCTGAACTTCCTGCCAGAGGGTGTGAGCAAGCTCAAAATCAGCCCTGTCACCCTGAAGGAGGCGTATGTGCAGAAGCTGGTGAAGGTGTGCACAGATGCAGACCGCTGGAGCCTGATCTCCCTCTCCAACAAGAACGGGAGGAACGTGGAGCTCAAGTTTGTCGACTCCATCCGGCGTCAGTTTGAGTTCAGCGTGGACTCTTTCCAGATCATCCTAGATTCTTTGCTTTTCTTCTATGACTGCTCCAGTAACCCTATCTCTGAGCATTTCCACCCCACAGTGATCGGGGAGAGTGTGTATGGAGATTTTGAGGAAGCCTTTGACCATCTTCAGAACAGGCTGATCGCCACCAAGAACCCTGAAGAAATCCGAGGCGGGGGTCTTCTCAAGTACAGCAACCTTCTCGTGCGGGACTTCAGGCCTGCCGACCAGGAGGAAATCAAGACTCTTGAGCGCTATATGTGCTCCAGGTTTTTCATCGACTTCCCAGACATCCTGGAACAGCAGAGGAAGCTGGAGACCTACCTTCAAAACCACTTCGCTGAAGAAGAGAGAAGCAAGTATGACTACCTCATGATTCTTCGCAGGGTAGTGAACGAGAGCACCGTTTGCCTCATGGGGCACGAACGCAGGCAGACCCTGAACCTCATCTCTCTCCTAGCCTTGCGTGTGCTGGCAGAACAAAACATCATCCCCAGTGCCACCAATGTCACCTGTTACTACCAGCCAGCTCCTTATGTCAGCGATGGCAACTTCAACAACTATTACATTGCCCATCCTCCAGTTACCTACAGCCAGCCTTATCCTACATGGCTGCCCTGTAACTAACCTTAAGACTTGAGGGTTTCCACAGTGGGAACCCCATTTAGGGCAGGGGCTCTCAGGTAGGAGAGCCTCCTCCTAGATGTAGGTGTTTGGCTTTTAAAGGGGAACTCAGCTCTGACTCTGCTTTTCTTTGTGTACCCATTGGAATAGGTCCACAGACTATCATGAGCCAACCTTAAAAGGACCCATATCACAGTACCACTCTGGAAGCTGCAATAGGAAGTGTGACCTCTCTACATCTTTCCAAGATAGTCACTAACATGTCAGTTCCCAGACATTAGCGCATGGGATTTGAACTCTGCGCAGTGTGAGATCGGGAGAGTGGGGCAGCACAGGAGAAGCGGTAGAGGTACTCTTCCTCGCTGAGCCTACAGTAGGCTCCGCAGGCTCTCATTCAGGATTCTCAGCAGTCACGTGACGGCTGTGCTGATAGTCTCTGTTGTGTCGTTTTTAGTCAGCCCCCAAACTGATAAACATTAGGGTGCTCTTTTGTGACTGAGTTTTCATTCACGGGACTACGTTGTGTATGTCTAGTCCCTGTCAGCAGAGCTGAGAATTTCATTCATCAATAAACCAAAGCCAATAGCTGGAGACTTGAGATCTGGTTGGAAGTGGTTTATGGTTTAGATGCTGTGCTTTATCAAGAAATTATGAGATATTGTGGAGAGAAAAAAAAATGACCTTTTCTTGAAATGTAACTTGAAAACAAAATAAAATATGGAACATAATGCTAAAGTAGAATTGTGGTGGTGGCGGGGTGGCGATTGTCAATAGGAAACATGAATGTTTTTGTTTGTTTTTCCCTTGAGGAGTTCTTACTGAATGACACATTTCTCCCCACTAGCTCTCTAATGACCGACTCTTGTTTGCTCTTTCTGAAAGGAAAGGCTGGGCTGTGTCTAGAGTCACTGTCACAGCTGACACGAGGTTCTTCACGTGTTTTAACTGGAAGCCCACTTTGGACATCATCCCCAGTGTGACACTCTATTTTGTTGGGGAACATTGACCGTTCTTCTCTACCCCCTTCAAAAACAGGGATTTCGTTCCCCAGACACTTTTCACAGCAGGAGAACTTAGGAACTTCAGGGGAAAAGACGGAGCAGTGGACCCACTTTAGAATTTCGCTTCCTCTCTCCGAGCTGCGGGGACGTAGGGTTTAGTGTCGAGTCTGGCCTTGTGCTTTAGCTATGGAGGCTCTTTGATGTCACTCTGGTGTATTCTGAGAAGAGTCATTGAGTCAAGAATGATCTTCCTTAGCCTGTAGATTCAAGCGTTGTGTTTATGTGCCGCACTTTAGAAAGAAAACAGTATTAATGGCTGTCTTGAGGCAAGCAGACCACCGGGAGGTACCTGGGCAACTTGTTGCTTTACCTAATGGGTTCAGATGAGGGAGTTCACCTTTTGAAACTTACTGTGAGACGTTTTAGAATGCATCACGTTCGGGTACCAAGGAGAAGGACATTCAGTATTGCCAGCAAGCTTGATTTCCAAAGTTGGATTCCATCAAATCCATGACCTCGATTTTTATTTTCTCCAGTGACCGTAAAAATCCAAACATTGGAGCGATTGTTCTATATCCGCTTTAAGCAATCTAGTTATCATCATGCAAAAAAAAAAAATCTTAGTGCAGAATGAGTGGTTGACCTTTTTCTAGTGACTTGTTTTCAGGTTTCTTCTGGAATATGCTATATTGGTCCCCTTAAGAGTTGATTGAATTGCATCTTTCACTGTCATCCATAGTAAGCCTGGTCACCAGAAGCCACTTAGCATAAGTAGTTTCTATTGCCCTGTGAATCTTAGTTATGTTTGGATCCACTGGCTTTGAGTCAAGGCCAGTTCTGTGAAGGGACCTGAGCTGTTTGTGTTGAAGGTAATGAAAAGTGAACCCAACTTTGAAAACTATCGGTCATCCATGACCTTAAAAGGCTGCCAATTGTAGTCAAATGAGAACACATTTGCACAGAAATAGACTTGTTCAAAGCTTTTGAAGTGTGATGGAGCCTCCCTCAATATAAGCACTTACTAATAGAAGCAGAAATTAGTATTGCTTCCACTAAGCAGGTTTGGGGGCCAGTAAGGCACTGGAAAAACTCGTGGCTTCTTCTTGGAATTTTTTCTGCTTGATATTTTTTTCTCCGTTATCCTCTAAGGATGGAGAGAAAGACTGAAGTTGAAAACCATTGTATCATGGTCCTCTTGGTAGTTTCTTCACCTGATCTTTTTAGTCTGCCCAGCTGTTCTGTAGTTTGAGAATTGATGTGTGTTCTAGATCCATCATGGTAAAATATTGCATTGACCAAAGCTCCATTTTTAAGAAGCAACTCCTGGACTGTGGATGTCTTGACTAGAGGTGTTTCTCCCTGCTCTGTGAGCCTTCTGCCAGCCCTGGAACAGGCCAGGTGACCTTGTGTCTCAGATGTCAGGAAGTTCTATCTAAAACCTGTTTTTTGTGCGGCTCACATATGCACCAGACTCCCTTACTTTGTACTGAATCCAGTTGTTCCTCTGTGCCTCTGTGTGCACGTGTGTGTTGGGCAATGTGAAACTTGACCTTGGCAGAGGGCACTGAAGTGCAAGTGTAGTGCTTTCACCTAAATGGAAGCAGCCTCTCCTTTGCTTCAGAACTCTGAACTGCTTTCTGATGTCCTTTCTCCCAGTCTGCTCTTTGGAGTCAGTAGCAGGCTGAAAACAGTGCCTTTATCCCCTGAGTGTGCAGATGTGCACAAACTTGGTTCTTGGCCTTGAGCTTCAGGCTCACCATTGAGCCTTACGTTGGCAATAAGATGCTGCTCTTGGTAAGTTGGTAAGTCACTGCAATGCCGAGATGAGGCTCTGATCACTAACACCTCTAAATCAAATTCCTGGTGACTGCCCATAGTTGGGCACGGCCTGTACCTGGGACCTGGCAGATGAATGGAGTTGGGTAGGGAAAATTATTGGTTCTTCTTTGGTTTTGTTTTTATTTTTTATTTTTTGTTTTTATTGCTGGTGGTGATGGTTTTTGTTTTGTTTGTTTTGTTTTGTTTTTGCATTCTAGTGTTTTACCCCTCCTGTTTGATAGTGAGCTGTATGTGGATCTGTGCTTTATGGTAATGCAGTAATTAACAGCTCACAATCTGCTCACCCTCCAGGTGAGCCCACCAAACCCTTTCTTTATGGTGGGTTAGAATTTTCCCCAGGACTGTTTTAGTTTTGGGAAATGGCACCACTCAAATCAACTTTGGGAACATCTCCCTTCTAGTGCTCTTTCTTGTACTGGGGCTCAGGGTCAGGACACTGCTGGTCTTAGAGGGTGTCTCCTAGAGACTGCATTAAGGTATAGTTGTCCAAGCATTAGGTGGTCCTAATGCCCCTGGGCATTGCTGTCTCAGTACCTCATGGGGCCCTATACTGGGGAGAACCCTGGGGGTGATTCTATAAATTGAAAGATTTCCCAATTTTCAAAGTTGGATTTACATCATTAATCTGAGACAGAGTTTCGCAGTTGATTTTGGAATGTAGTCTAATTTAACCAGCGGAACCCAGAGGGTAGAGGAGAGGTGCTTACAGAGTCCGTGCCACCTTTCAGGATAATCTGTGGAGCTCTCTGAGGAAGAAAGGAAGAAATTACTCTTTTTTTTTTGTGAATTCAAGTGCCTACATCTTGTTTACCTATCACTTTAAAAAAAAAAAAAAAACCGAAAAACTTAAAGTGTAAGCTTAAAGAGTTTTGGAGTTTTGCCTGGGCTGTTGAGAGCTGGTACAGATTCTCATGTGTGTTTTCACAGGAAGATGAGATGACCATCCACTAAAGAGGAAGGAGCTAACTAATGTCATCTGTGGTCTTTGCAAAAGAGAACCCAACTAATTGGCCTTTTAGTGTGTGTATGCGGGAAAACTAAAGTTTCCTGGAGCACCTGTTTATTTCCAAATTAATATGGATGAAAAGTAAAATGCCCATTGGACTAAATTGGAAGCTCTTTATTTCTGTATTTGCATTATTTGCATAAGAATTCCTTAGCACCTAGAGCTACGGGTTCCTCTTTGGCACCGGTCACTCACCTTCTTACTTGATGCAGATGAGATTTCTTATCAGTGCAAATGTATTAGAACTTGATGAAATAAAGCTTTGAGTTTGAGAAATAAAGGTATATTTAAAAGTGTAAAAAAAAAATCCCTACTTGTCAGTTATGCTCCTTATTATTATTATTTTTTGTCCTTGGTGGTAAACTCTAGGTTTTAGGAAACAGGAGGCAGAAGAACCTGTTACCACTATCAACTTTTGCAGCACCATGACTCCTGGTACTGTTGGAGGTTGTGTGTGTGTGTGTGTGTGTGTGTGTGTGTGTGTGTGTGTGAGCTGTGTGGTGGTTACACTGAAAGCCATAAATCCCTTCTCCAAAGTGCCTGGCTAACTGAGGCTGATCTTTGTTGTGGACCTCAAGCCTGGTAGCTAATTCTTCCTATAAGTAATGTCTCTGCTTACTTGTTTTATGCAAATGAGGGTTGAACCTGCAATCTCAAGCTGCCAGGCAAGCAGTCTCCCAATGAGCTGTATCCCCAGCCCCCCCAGTATCTTAAAATACTGTGGTTTCACCATCACCTGGTTTTATCTAGTGGCCATGGCTCCATGACCGTTTCAGCAGGAGACCCCCACATGCCTTTACAACTTAGGTCGTTGCTTCCATCATTCCACTTTAGGAGACATCTATGTGGAAAACGGATGTGGCCAGTAGATATTTAAAGGATATAAATCTGGAGTGTCCGACCTTTTGACTTGTGACACGACGTGTCATCTATGAGTGTGTTGGGCCTCGTTCACAGCTATTCTGGGATGCGTGTGGTCTCTGGACTGCAGGTTGGACACTTCCTGATTCCTTTGGTCCCAACTCCAGCTCCCCAGATCTGTTCCTCTTCTCCTTATCCTGTGTTTTGGAGGGCTTCCCTTCTGTGATGAATTTTTTAACTCTTAACATCTTCACCAAAAACAAATGTGTCTTTCATTCCTTTGCATCTTGCCTTGTTAGCCCTTACCACTTGTGCTGCACAAAACTCCTTAGCTCTTACCCTCATCAGTAAAGCAGGGTGCTGTGGTCCTGTTATGCATTCAAACTGCTTAAGAACCTGTTGTGCTTAAGCAGATGTCACTTCTACCCTCCGAGTCTTTTGCAGCTAGCTCCAGTCTTCCTGTTTCATCTAGTCTTCTACTTTCAGAGACTAGCTCTTTTCCTTGCACCCCATCACATGCATAGCTTCTAAATATTCAGTGAAGTGTCAGTCCTTACCCCACTTCCTCTGGCTTACCAGTCCCTGATACCTCTCCCTTCCTGTGTTCCTATTAGTGTCTGTCTGTGGCTCACATCAGTCAGTTCACCTACACTGTGAACACCGGTGTGTCTTGTTCTCCTTTGCCCTCCTCCCACACAAACTGGCAAAGGTTTAATGCTTCAGACATTGAACTTGCTGTTTTTGTCCCTGGATTGGGACATAGGCCATTAGCAATCAGGAGGCTGAATCCTGGATATTTACCTGTATGTGTTGTGACGCCTTATTCTGGTGCCAGAAACATTTGCGTTCAGGCTTCGTCTGGACCAGTATTTACATGCAGAATAACTCGTGTGAAATAGTGGAACACGATTCCCCCAAAGTGAGTTGATGGGCCTGACACTGTGATGGTGAGCACAAGCACTGGACCTAAAGAAGACCATGACTTCATCCCCTTGCCCCTTTTAGTAGAACTTATGTTTCCCTTCCCACTGTCACTTCCTCGGCACAGGAGTGAGGCTCCTGCTGTTACCCAGTATCAAGGATTTCAGAAGCCTGGACTGCTCTAAGAAGCCACGTGGGTGAAGGAGGGGTAGCACCATACTTGGTTATAATTTAGGACTGCGGTCTGTACACTGACAACACTGACAAGACCGAGAGGACGTAACACAGCAGAGGCCAGTGCTTATGACACTTCTCCCGTCAACATACCGTGTGGAAGGCCAGGACATGTTAAGAGTCATATCTAGATTGAGGTGTCGAGAGGAGCCTGATGGCACCATGGTAACTAGTCCTGTCTCCCCTCCACCCAGAGTCTGAGGGGGGCTTCGTGAGACCCGAGTGACCACCTAACCCTTCAAGTGATCACAGTAGAGCTGCGCTGTAGTGGTGGTTTCCTGACTCCTGGCCCTTGTGTTCTCTACCGTGGGACCTTGGGAATAAATGCTCTCTAGAAAATGCACTGCCCTGGCAGACGAACCACACACAGAGCAGCCTCTTGACTGGGCATTCCTTTCTTAGAATTCTGTGAGCCATGCTAAGAGATCTGGGGCAGCTGAGCCATGTCAGCAGGATTGGTTTTATGCTGTTCCTGACCTAGTTCACCAGGCCTACCTATTCTGGGTCTAATTAGATCAAGGATCTCTCAATCCCCAAGACATTTTCCCCAAAGCAGGTCAGCCCAACTATTCTGCTTTTCTGTACAGGGAGTTCTTCCAGAGGGACCTTGGAGAAAATCATGAGACCTGACTGTCACCTGCATTGATTGAGGAACTTAGGTGGGAAGGTTTGTGTGTGTGTGTGTGTGTGTGTGTACGCACATGCACGCGCGTGTGAGAGAGAGAGAGAGAGAGAGAAAGGAGAGAGAAGAGAGAGGAGGTGGGAGCCCTTCAACATGGATAGCACGTGAGGCTTTGCTTCAGAGGTCAGTTGGAAACTAAAGCCATGAGGAAATGGAATCCTTTGTGTTGACCAGGGTCTTAGGGCTCCCTGAGTACACAGAGTATGTTAGTTTGTAGGTCTCAAAACCTGAGACAGCCAGCCAGCCATATTCCCATTGGATAGCAGGAGGCAGCAACAAAGATCTGGCTATCAGGCCCTATTCTCCCCACTCCTGCCACCCTGAAACCCCTCCATACACCTACACTGCGTGCAAATCTTCTTAGACCACCCCCCCTCTAGCCCCCTTCCAACCTCCTTCCAGGGTTGAAGTGTTGAGTTGCCTGGTAATGGATCCCTTTCCACTTAGGCAGGAAGGAATTCCTCTGACAGGCCAGCAACTTTTCTCAGACAACTGTCCCTTTGTGAATCATGTCAGGAGCACCTACTGTAGACTGATGTTTGGGGAATAGTCACCAAGCTCCAGGCCCCATGTTAAGCCTTAGTATTTGACCTCCCAACAACTCGGAGACAGAGCAACCGCGTACAGACGAGGGCATCAAAAAGTCAGAAGGTCGTTAGCGGTAACTTCAGGGCTGGGGCTTTTAGTTCAGCCAGGGTGTGCTGAGTGTCTACCCTGCGCTCCTCGGGGAGGCAGGTGGAGGACATGCCTACCTTCCAGCTGGAGCTTTTGAGAGACCACAGCGACTGACAGAACTGATTTGTTAGAAAGGAGAGTAGTGAGTGAGACGGCTCAACGGGACTCGAGTTCGATCCTTGAGACCCACATGGCAAGAGAACCAGCTCCTTCCTCTGAGTTCTGTGAGAGCCCTCGGACTTCCACACGTGCACCTGTAGTACGCACACCCGCCCACATACACACAGTGTGATAAGTAGCAAAAATATAAAACATTCGGCAACATCAATGGTGTGTGTGTGCATGTGTGAGTCCCGGAAGTTACAGGACAACTTGTTAGCCCAGCATCTAGGTCTCAGGGGTCAGCTCAGGTCATCAGTCTTGGTGGCAGACACCTTTAACCCAATGATCCATCTCACACACACCCCGACATTTTTAAATAGAAAAGTTAAGACAACTCAGTTATTGAAATAGAAAAAGCTCCTCCACTCCATCCTTTTAACCAAGAATGTCTGACACATTGGTATTTAGACTACCTGGGGGCTGAAGGGGAGTTGTGGGGAGCTTCTGCAGCTGTCAGAAACCAGCTCACCTGCACTAGATGGGTGAAACTGAGAAGGGAGGGTGTTCTGAAAACTCAGAACCCCGAGCTGTTCCTGGAGTCGAACACCTGTGGGTTTTCATGCACTAAATATAGTGACTGTTGGCTGTCTTATCGGTAAGTAAACACAGAGGCTGTTGAGGAAACAATCTTTACATTGGCTCCCGTGGGAATGGCCCCCTGGCAGCTTGACACAGGGCTCAGCCACTTACTTCTGTTACTTCAGGTTGCCACTCAAATGGGGGGGCCTCTGTGACTCTTCCCTGGCCTTAGGTCAGTTGCAGGTACCTCTTGTCTCTGTGCCTAGCGCCCCCCTCCCGGCTACATTCAGATCAGTTTTCATGGCCTGCACTGGATCTGCGTGTGGACAGAAGTGCTCCCCCATTCCCCTCCCTCCAGCCCTGGAGGCATGCTTTTCAGCAAGATTATTTTCCATTATTACTGGAAGGAAAATGAGTCTTTGAATTTTGGATGCTGCTGAATCCGGCAGGGCCCCTCCCCCCACGCCAGGAATGTTAAACCCGAGGCTCCCTGCTGCAGCTCTTTGCCCTGTGCCCTGCGGGACACTATTCTCTGAGTGGCAGGAAGTAGCTAGCTTGGCTGGTGAAAGAGAATGCAGGTGAGGGCCCTTCAAGGGAGGTGGGGAGACAGACCCAGAGGAGCTTTAGAGCCTGACAGTTAATCCCAGCATGCTCTTTGGCTTTCCTCCTGCTCTCATGGTGGCTCCAGGCTCAGCTGTAGACAGTGATGATGCCAATCTCAGAGTTACTGGGAATGAAACAGCCCAGTACCAGGTGCTCACAGATATATCTGTTACTTGATAGTCCTCCAGTGGTTCACAGTGTTCTTAGAGAGCTACATTCCCCAAGTGGTATCTAAAGCACCGACATAGAAGTTCAGTGGATTCTTTGGCTCTGTTGGATACCAAGAAGTCGGTGGTAATACTAGCTATGATTTTCTGAGACTAACTCTTAAGGACCTTACCAATACTGTGACTGACGGTCATGACAGCCCCTTCCCTTTTCCCCACCCCTTTAACAGATAAAGAACCATAGCTCAGAGATGTTGAGCAAAATGCTTCAGTCCAGGCAGCTGCCTCGGCTGGTATTTCACACGTAAAGCCAGGTACTGTGGACCAGGCCTAGCTGCTGTCCTGGAGGCCCTGGGCACCAGCTCTGTCTTGGCAGACTGCCCTGTTGCCCGTTGGCCCATGGGTTGCCGTCTCATCATATTCTCACTGGACATCTCATTAGCCTCCCTCTGAGGTATTGCCAACTCATACAGAACTCCAGGCCTGCTTCCTCGGCCCCTGTGCTGGGGGCGCGGAGAATGACAGATCCAGTTTGGCCTACAGAGAACTCAACATACAATGGAGTCTGCTTTCACCAAACTGTTGCCCTGTACTGGGAATTAGAATCCACACTTTGAAAAAGCCTAGAACCCTCGTGCCTAGCAGGGCAGGCCGTTCTGCCAGTGTGTGACCTGCTGGTTTTGCTGGGGTGTGCACATTTCTGATGTGATGGGGAACAAAGAGGACTTTGCACGGCAGGGGTGTGGCTTCCCTCCAAACTGCTGTTTCAGATGGCCCTCCATCACCAGGCACAGAGCAGCTGCTAGCTCCCCCCGGCAGGGCCTGGCCCCTTCCCTAACAAGGTTGTGCTGTTCCTTCTCCCCTACCCTAAAGGTATCGATGACTTGGAGTAAAGCCAGCAGTCCTGGCTCTGTGGCCAAGGGCAGGTAGAGAGATGCTGCATGCTGGGGGCCACATGGGATCAGGGACCTTCTGACTCCACCCTTCTGGAGGACTAATTTGACAAGTAATCTATTCTAGGTATTAGGAGGACTTTTCTAGATGAAGGCTCAAGCGAACATTTTCTACAAAGGGCTGATTAGCCAAGATTTCAGGCTTTGTAAGCCCTGGGATCTCTACCACAGCCAGCCCATCTGGCTGTTACATCATGAAAGCAGCCAGGGATAACATGAAATGGGTTCAGCTGTGTCCTGATAAAACATTATCTGTCAACAGTAGACTTCACATTTCATATATTGTGCGATATTCTTTTGGTTTCCCCCACCATTTAAAACCCACCCTTGGTGACAGGCTGGACACCAACAGACAGGAGGACATCTTAGCTCACAGCTGTA
Organism: Cricetomys ansorgei; assembly: GCA_026225945.1. Classification (NCBI taxonomy): domain Eukaryota; kingdom Metazoa; phylum Chordata; class Mammalia; order Rodentia; family Nesomyidae; genus Cricetomys; species Cricetomys ansorgei. The sequence continues at coordinate 29,344,058 of JAMJFZ010001038.1, forward strand.
GTCTGCCAAACCCTGTTTAGAGGACAAGTCATGGGGTCAGCGAGATGGCTCAGTGGGTAAAGGTGCTTGCTGCCAGGCCTAATGACCTGACCGATCCCTAGGACCTAGGAGAGGACCGACTCCCCTGAGTTGTTCTCTGATATCCACATGTCTATGTACACACTGCGCACCCCCCACCCATGTACAAAAAGTAATTTTAAAAACGTTTTAAATAGGCTGCTCCACAGTGACACAGCTTTTCTGTTCACCCTCACCTTCACCATGCCTCTTACCAAGGTAGGACACAGGCCACCAGTCCTGTTCCCTGCTCTGCCTTCTCAGGGTCTGGGATGGGTGCCTGTTAGCATGTCTGCTGTTACTACAACTCTGAGGTTAGTTGTTGAGGTCCCAGATAGGTTGGCAGTGCTGCCTTCTGTCCCTAGTGGTCCTCTTGACCTATCTTCCAGGATCTATGTCCACCCAGGAGACAAGCCTCTGGGGATGCCTATGAGGGCTTCCCTAGACTGGGGTGGTAGACCCACCTGAATATGTGGGGCGCCACTCTTTTGGCTGGGCTCCAGACTGCATAGAAGGAATTCATTTTCTCTGCTCCTGACTTCAGTGTAAAGTGGCCAGTAGCCTAAGGTACATCTTCCCCACTGTGATGGGGTTCCTCTCAAACTGTGAGCCAAAATAAACCCTTCCTTAGTTTGAGGGTTTTTGATTGTTTTGTGGTTTTTTTGTTTTTGTCATAGCATTGAGATAACTAATACACTGCCCAGGTCCTTCATTCAGTTGGTAGAATACTTGCCTAGCATGCATGAACCCCTGGATTAGTCTCCAACACTTCATAAAAGCAGCCAAGGTGGTGCATGTGCCTGTAATCCCAACACTTGGGAGGTAGAGGCAGAACAATCAGAAGTTCAAAACCACTCTCAGTTACATACTAGGGCCAGCCTGGGATACATGAGACCTCTTTTCTAGACAGACAGATAGATAGATAGGTAATTGATTAAAACTTCTAGCAGCCTGGTTTAGTTCCTTAGAGCTCCACTCACAACTCATATTGGCTTCCAATTATACCTGTCATTGTTGAGTCAAATGTGTCATTTCTGACCCCAGACTGTAAGGTCCCACAGTACTCCCCCACGGCTAAGTCAAACTATTTCAGGAGGCTAACCCTCAGACCATAGATTACTTCTTTCTCAGGGCTCTAGGACGATCCGGAAGTGTTACAGATGCCTGGGTCTTGAAAGCTGGGACCTTTACTGTCTGGAATCATACTTTCTTCTCCCAAGAGCTCAGTCTCTGGTTCTTCATCAGCCGCACAGGTTGTCAAAGGGTTGGAGAAGTGATGGCCAGACACAGCCAGTGGTTGGGACTGATGGGAGGTCACACATGGACCATCAATTCCAACTTACCTCTAAAGAATCGGAAAAATGAGAGGGCAGTCTATAACAAAATCAGCCTGGCTCTACAGACCCTCCAGATTTTCAAGAGATAATATGGAGGGCTGTAAGGAGAGCGAGCCTACCTCCGTTCCTCCCACAGGTTTAATCTGAGAGGATTCCAGCCAAGAAAAGAGTAGGGAAGGACAGGGAAGCACAGAATTCCACAAGACAGCTGTTAGGAGCCCAGTTCCCCTGGGATTCTTTCCCACTCAACAGGGAACAAGCAGAGGTAAATCCTGGCTGGCTGAGCGGACTTCGCACTGTCGTTTCCTGACCCTGTGACCCTTGGCAAGTGTTTTCTGTTTCCTCTGCTTTACAAATGGAGATGCTTCTGCGAAATGGTTAGTACAAGAATTAAAGACCTTAGCGCTAAGTAAACGGGTGGTAAATGCACGCATGTGTACCTGCCTGCCATGCCCACGCAGGTGTGTGTATTTAAACAAGCAGTTCTTTACTACAGTAATGGTCACAATTTGGGGCCTTAGAATGTCTGATTAGAGTCACTTGAAATACTAATTAAAAGTTCAGATTCCTCAGTCCTTAGCCCCAGATTGTGAGTCAGTAGGTCTGGGAGGGGCCAGGAAATCAGGCCTGGAAAATTGTCACATGCCTCTCCACAGCAAAGAGAGTTGGAGCCCTGAGCAGCTAGAAGACAGGTGCCCAGCTTGGAAAAAGGCATTCCAGAGAACTTAACCAAAACAACAACAAAAAACAAACAAACAAAAAAGAACCAAAACTCTTTAATAGTGTCAGGGGCAAAAGGTGACCAGAAGCATGAGACTAATGAGCTAATGTCTACAATTCAGATTAGCGTGCGTTTATTGACTCCATATGGATTCAATAAGTGAGAAAAACTGGTTTATCAGTGTTTCTACTATTAGGTCAGAATGTGGAAAGACCTAGATTTTTGTTTGTTTCTTTTAATATACTATTGACTATTGTTAGTGTGTTGCCTTTTCATTTCAGATGTTTCTCCTTTGGGGTGGGAGGTGCGTGGGAGGGAGAAAGGCACCATTTCTGAATGGTAAGACAAAACAAAACAACACAAGGGAATTTGTGGTTTGTTGAACAAAACTACATTCAAGAACTGACATCTTCCCAGAGCTAGCTAGGAGAGGTTTTTCACTTCCTTGGAGGAAAAAACAAAATTGAAGTCTTGAAGGTCTTATTCTAGAAGGAGACTCTAGCAGGAGGACCATGGGGCCAAGCAGGTCTTCCTTCTGGAGCCCTCTGGAGCCCCACTTCAGTGGGCCTGTTACCTCACCTGCCTGAGAAACAGGTCTTATACAAGCTGCTCAGTGTAGGCTTGAGTTTCTAGGGCAGCTGAGCCAAGCTGGATGCTTTAATGAGATAGGCAGCTAAATTAAAAGGGATGGGGGGCGAGGTGCTGTAAATCTAGAAAAAGCAAGAATTCCAAACAGCAATACAGAGCGCCAGCCTGGCGCTTCATGCTGTCCCGTGTGACCAGATCCTTCTAGCTCGAGCCCACACCGCCCGTGGCAGGAAAGCTCTGTACCACAGCTCCAAGGGCCAGGGCACTGGAGGGTCCCACAATGAGTCACCACTACTCCAAGTCCACTCCTTGACCTCCTGACCCCCTGGCTCATCTTGGAATCCGGGGGCAGATTCTCTGCTATCTTCATCCATAACCTTCCTTTTCATTTCTCTATCTGCTGAGAGCCTTCCCAGCTCTGACTTCCCTTAGATTCTGCCTCTTCCCGATGGACCAGTAGCCAGGGCATTCATAAGCCAAGGGAGACCATCTGTGGCAGGAGTTTTGTTCCCTTATGGGTTTCTAGTAGCCTGCTCTTTGTCCTCTCAAGTCCCCTGCAGTCAGAAACCTTCCAGTGCTCCTTAATGTCTGCTGAATAAGGCTCGTGATCCTTCACCCTCAGCCTCAAATCACCCCTTCGGTACTAAACCCCGAGCCCTGCGTACCCCCACGACCCACCAGAGCCTCCAGGGTGAGCCTGTTGGTTGTGTGTTTCCTGTTATTTTTGTGAAGTTCTTAGGGCTAGAGAATTTATAAAGAAAAAAGGTTTACTTAGCTCATAGTTCCACGAGGCCGAGCATGTGGCATCGACAGACATCACAATGGAGCAGTGCAAGACAGGAAGCTAGGGTCTCAGGAAAGCCCTGTTAATCCTTTCCAAGGGTGGGATCCCCAGTGACCTAACTGTCTCTTTCTAGGACCTACCTCGTAGGGATGCCATGACCTTGTACCACTGTAACAGAGACCAAGGTTTCTAGCAAAGGAATCTGAGGGTCACACTCAAGCCCTCACTTTATATTCAGCCTTCGCACTTCATGTCATCAGACACCAGGTGGGTGACAGCCTAGCTACCAGGAGATCATCTTTACTGTGGCTTGAAGTGTCCCTCAGAGTGCCCGAGTTAGAAAACTGATTCCCAGGTCAACAGTGTGGGGAGGTAGGTATTATAAGAGGCAATCGGGTCACACCGGGCTGCCCTCATGAGTGGACCGGTGTCATAATCACAGGAGTGGGTGGATTTGTTATCAACCTGAGTGTGGCTTTCTCTTGCCCTCCTGCCTGCCCTCTATCACACTAATATGCCACAGGAAATGCTTTGCCAAATGCTTGTGTCAGTTCTTGGTGTCCCTGTCCTCCAGAGCTATGAACCAAGTAAACATATTGTTTGTGAATGCTCTATTCCAGATACTTTGCTTCAGCAACAGACAATGGACTAAGACAGTCCCTGCCTCTGGTGCACGTGGCCTTGTAAGCCCTTGGCCTTCACTAGCCCTCGAAGTCCTCGTGTGGAAAATGCATCTATTGATCCACCCATCAGTAGAGGCCTTGTCCACAGCTCCCAGCCTATCCTGTTGACACAGCTGCCTTTGTGACTCAGGAGCTGTGGGGGACTCAGTTGCTCTGAGGACAACTGATGGTAGGATATTTGCTCATGTTAGAGATATAGGAGACAGCCTAGAACCTTCCTTTGAACAAAGAGTTCTCATAATGGAGAAATAGGTTGTACTCTTCAGGAAGCAACGAAAAGCGCTTACCACGTGCTTGGGCCAACCACCGTGGTGGACGCTGGAGACCCATAGTTGATTGGGAAACAGTCCCTGCTCAGAAAAGCCTCAAAAACATCTAAGAAATATAAACATACCCAAGAGGGGTAGTATGAGTAGGTGTAGCCATGGAGTACACTGTTAGGGTCTCACTGGAAAATACCTATAAAGCGGGGTTCTTGGAGCTGTGCATAGAGGGATGGGTCTGATTTGGCTACATGCACTCTAGAGGTAGGTGACCAAAGGAAACCAATAAATACCGTTGAGCAGCCAAATGACCAATAAGATTGTCACTTGGTGAATGACAGGGCACAGGTGAGATGCAGGGAGGTCAGATAAGAGGGTGCAACAGTGGGCCAGCCAACACATTCTGAGACCATGTGGGCCTGCACAAGACAGTTACAGAGCCCTTTGGAAATAATGGCTTCACAGAAAATGAACTGTTCAGTAGATGCACAGGTATGTGGAACACTTGTATGTTTTAAACTGTCATTTGTCTCCCAAAATACTCTCTCTCCTCCATTCTCCTCATTCACTGGTCTCCTCCACCCCCACCTCTCCCAAAGCTTTCTGAAGCTCTCTACACTCCAGCCTCATGGTGAAACCCAAGTGTCTATCATTTGTTAAGGAAGTCCTTTTGGGATTGTGGGATGGATACCTCTTTCCTGATGGACTGGTTCATATAGTCTGTAGAACATTTATCATCCTGGCTCTTCAGAAACTACAGGGCTGTTGCAGACCCTAATAGTTATGCCATCGACCTCTACTTAGTGGAGGTCAGTATTGGCTGGGTGCTGTCTGTGCTCAGTATTGGCTGGGTGCTTTCCGTGCTCAGTATTGACTGGGAGCTTTCCGTGCTCAGTATTGGCTGGGTGCTGTCTGTGCTCAGTATTGGCTGGATGCTGTCTGTGCTCAGTATTGGCTGGATGCTGTCTGTGCTCAGTATTGGCTGGATGCTGTTAATGCTCACTATTGGCTGGGTGCTGTCTGTGCTCAGTATTGGCTGGATGCTGTTAATGCTCACTATTGGCTGGGTGCTGTCTGTGCTCATTATTGGCTGGGTGCTGTCTGTGCTCAGTATTGGCTGGGTGCTGTCTGTGCTCAGTATTGGCTGGATGCTGTCCATGCTCAGTGTTGGCTGGGAGTTGTCCATACCCCACTTGTGCATACTGTCTTCCAGGCAGCAGCTGTCTCATAAGCAAAGCTCCAAGTGACATGTCATCTACCTGCTCAACAGTATAGAGTCAGATACTGGATGGAGTACCACCCAGTCAGCCAGCGCGTATAGCTAAAATATCTACAGTGTACCTTCACACTAAAATTCTAGGCTACAGGTAATTTTCCTTTAGCTCACTGAGGCACATCTTCATTTTTTTTTCTCTTTCTAGTAAAGTTGTTAGGAAGTTTGATGTCATACCAACTCTCCATCCTTTGTATGCGACTCTCCCTCATTTTCTGCCTTTTAAGAGCCTTCTATGACAAAATGTCCCGCTCTGAGTTTGTGTCTCTTGGTACCTGTGTGCTGTGTCCATCTATCTGACTGTGTCTGCATGTATTTACAATAACCATGTAATGGATACTTCATTGGCCATTTAAGTTTGAAAAGCATGGCCTTTGGTTATGGGAAATGCTATCATTCCTTTTAAGATGACATCTTTCAGCCTGGCAGTGGTGGTGCACGCCTTTAATCCCAGCACTTGGGAGGCAGAGGCAGGCAGATCTCTATGAGTTGGAGGCCAGCCTGGTCTACAGAGTGAGTTATAGGACAGCCAGAGTTACAACAGAGAAACCTTATCTCGAAAAACAAAACAAAACAACTTCTCTTTCTCTTAGTAGATTTTGGTTACTTAAATGGTGAGGCTCTGGGATAACTCTCTAATGTTTCTGGTTTTCAATCAAAATCACTATCTGTCTCTGCTGTCTCCCCTCTCCCCCCACTTATCTTTTTGCTCCCTCTCTCTAGTTTTCTGAATGGCTTTCTGAACATACTTTCTAGTGAATTTTAATTTTTGCTTAGTACTTTTTAACTTTTGAAAGTTCTTTTTAAAAATAGTCTGTTTAGCTTCCTGTTCCTATTCCACAGACTCAATATCTCTCCTTTCTGTCTGAGAATATTATTTATAAATTTTGATAGGAAGGCTGGAGAGATGATGCCGTGGTTAAGAGTACTTCCAGAGGACCCGGGTTCGGTTCCAAGCACCCAGGTGGCAGCTCACAACTGCTTGCCACTCCAGTTCCAGGCGTCTAATGCCCTCTTCTGGCCTTCACAGGCACCAGGCATATACATGTGGTACACATACATACACTGCAGACAAAACACCCGTACACATATAATAATAGAAAAATAACATAAACTACAAAAGTTAAATAATAACTTAATTAATTTTTTAAAATTTCTACGGGATTTTTCTTATGCTTCTCACTCTCTCTCCCCTATTCTGTTTATGTGTTTTACCCCATCTTTCATTAGGTAATCTTTGCTGCTCTGGAATGAGTCACTTAGATATTAATTTGACGCTCCTGTCAGCACATGGACTGACCTTCATCTATCTTTTCTGTTCTCAGCTATGCTTTGTGAGGCTCTCCCAGATGTGGACAGGTGTTTTCTCCTGACTGGTTTATTTTCCCAGCAGCAATGCTAGCTGTATGTCTATCTGGAGGCACAAGCCCAACCCACAGTGAGGTATGTCAACCTGCACTTCACTTCCAGAACAACAAACTCTTGACCACCTAGTATTAGGATTAGGATTAGGATTAGGGTTAGGGTTAGTGTTAGTGTTAGTATTAGTATTAGTATTAGTATTAGTATTAGTATTAGTATTAGTATTAGTATTAGTATATTATCAACCACTCCAAATCCAAAGCCTTTCCAATTCAGTTTCTGCATCAAGCAAACTCCCACCCACCACTTCAGTGGGACAGGAGCAGTGGCCCCACAATGTAGGCTCAGGCATGGGCCTGCCTTTATGACTACTTCTTATGGATGGATCCTCTGGCTTCCTACGACCCTGTGTTTTCACTTTCAGAGGCCCCCAGTGCTTCTGATTCCTTAGCCTTTCCGAGGCTCTGAGACTCATCTTGCTGGCTTCTTGGCCATTTCTCCCCTTCCCAACTTTGATGCCAATGTCTCTGGTACGTTAGTCAACTGCCACTCATGCAGCTGCGGCTCCCAGAGGCACGTGGATCACTCTCACAAGCTGCCGTCTCTTCCATCCTTGTTGTTATTAATGGATATTTGGCTTTTTAATTCATGTGCTGTCATTTCTTCTGAGGTTAAGGCAGAGGCAGTCGCAGTCTTTTCAGTCTGGTTTCTTCCACTCAGCAATGTGCATTTAGGATTCCTCCATGTGTTTTACCACCTCTGAATATGCCACCATTGATGCATTTGCCTACACAGCTTGATTTCCTCCAAGTTTTAGCTATTATAAACAAAGCTAATAGAAACATTCACGTATGGGCAAAAGCTTTCTACTTGCTGCACTACTGTGTCTTATAAAAAGTAGAAGTATGCTTACTTTTGTAAGGGAGCGCCAAAATGTCTTCCAGAATGGCAACACCAGTTTGCATTCCCAGCTGCAATGAATGAGGGTCACTGTGGCTCACATCCCCACCAGCATTTGATGTTGCTGGTATTCTGTAACAGTCCTTAAATGCTCATCTAATTCTTCCTTTTGTGTCAGTTCTGCATCTGGATAGGCTTTTTTTTTTTTTTTTTTTTGTTCTTCGAGACAGGGTTTCTCTGTTGTAACTCTGGCTGTCCTGGAACTCACCCTGTAGACCAGGCTGTCCTGGAACTCACAGAGATCTGCCTGCCTCTGCCTCCTGGGTGCTGGGATTAAAGGCATTTGCTACCACTGCCCAGCTTAGCCAAATTTTTCGTGCACGAAGTGTTTAGCAGAGTGCCTGGAATGTAGTAGACTGTGAATTCAGTAAATGTCTTAGCTGCTTCTAATGACCAAGTGCTGAAATGGAGCCAAGAGACACACGTGCCTCTGGTTACATTATCCATGCTGTCCAGGAATTTGAATGTAACCTCAGAGCCATGTAATGGGCAGGTCCTTCCCACCCGCCTCCAGAGAACACGTTTTTCTAAGGGAGGAACATCTAGTGCTGGTTGTCTAGTGGGGACCCTCCCCCCTATTTCCACAGCATTGGGCAGCCTGACTCAGCATAGCCCTGTCTATTCTGGCTCCCTAGGTCTCCATTTGCTGAGCTTGGTTCCAGGCAGTCAAGTGATGGTCCTCACTGTGCCCAGCTCTCTCTGGTAAAGACCAGATGGTCCGAACACCAAAGGCCTCTGCCAGCCACTCTGAAGGGAGGCCAGAGGTTCTGAGCTGGAGTCTACTTGGGACTGTGGCAGACCAGTGTGGAACAGAGGCATTAGATCTGACGGTAAGAGGTGGTGCTCTGTGCAATCTCCTCTGGCCCAGATTTGGACTCTAGATAGCACAAGTAGCAAGGATTCATCTCCTAGAAGACACACTTCCCTTAAAGGAGGTCACAGGATGAGCCAGGGTCACTGGAGTTGGCCCACATGGCCGAGGATGCAGCATTTTTCTGGACACAGAGAGATAGGGGAGGGGAGGATTAGAAGGATAAGAGCACAGGGCCTCAGGGTGCTAGATCAGAACAAAGGCCCGAGAGATGCTGTTTTAGTGAGTAGTCTGCAGTAGAGAATTTAAAAAAGAAAAGTGGTTTCACTATGTTTAAATATCATATCTATTAATTAAGGACAAATGGACCCACAGGATTTTCTATATTTTTTCTTTAGCATTAAAACCCATTTGCTACATGAAATCTTCACTGTTGATCTACATTAGCAGGCAGGGCAGAGCAGCTGTGTTCTGACAGGAGGAGGCCCTGGTGTCACGCCAGCGAGGCAGTGTTCCTGTGGGAAGCCCAACAGCCATGAACCCAAGCCTTGATTTTGAACTCTCCTACCCAAAAGGAGAGAAGGAGGAACTGAAGCTAAAAGGCTAAGAGAAGCAGAGACCCACATACACCCACATCCCAGCATTCATTGGGACAAAAATGTCTCCCATCTTGCAATTCACTCCATCTTTGAATTCTCACTAACTCTGGAGTGGGAAATTCAAATGAATGAACATTTAGGAAGACTTTTTTTTTCAACGAATGAGATGAGATGTTCCTTCATTTTTCTTCATTTATATTTGGACAGGTCATTTAACTTTTGGGGGTTTCATCAGAAGCTAATTCTGAGATGGTTCCAGAGCCCACTCCAAATTCCTCTCCCCATTTATTACTTTTTTGGGTGTATGGGTGTATGTTCATATACTGTAGTGTGCTTATGGAGGTCAGAGGACAACCTGCAGAAGTCAGTTACCTCTTTCTACATCCTGGGTCCCAGGGATTGAACATAGGCCAAGTTTGAGTCAAGCATCTTCTACCCATTGAGCTAGCTCATCAACCTGGGTATAGTCCAGGCTGGCCTCACGTTTGCAATCCTCCTGCCTCTACTTCTTCAGTCGATCCTACTGACATTTGGCTACCACCATCATCAGCCAAACTCCTTATGCAAGAGAGATACAATAAATCTAGTGGGGGTGGGGGTGGGGGTGGGGTCACAAATCAGCAGTAGAAATATGACAAGAGAGAAGTAGACACTTTTATTTGTGCCCTCATTCCATTTTCATTGAACTTACATACAGCAACAAACATTTTTCTGGGAGCAAGATAGAGGGACACCATGGCTCTCAGACTTCCTCTGCATTCACTGATTAATAATTATACTTATATAATGCTAGGCATTTGTGCTAAGCATTAATGATACAAAGATGAGCATGGAATGATTGATCCCTTTGGGTCTTCCAATTCCACGGGGGGTGGGGTGAGTGGTGTGAGGGATTGATTCTATTATGACCTGAAGTTGTGTAGTTTTTTTTTTTTCTGTTATGTTAGTTAGAATACAGTTATGTTAGTTGGCATGCTGAAGGGATCTGATTCTACCTATGTGATAGAATCTTGGAACTGTGACAGTGGACAGAGGTACAGATGACGTTGCTGGCGTGTGTAGGGTAGAGTGTGTTACCTTGGCTGGGTGAGGAGGCCTCAACTCATACCTGGGGTGCAATGTCTCCTCTGATGCCTTCAGTTTTGAAGAGGGCCCCAGGCCTTCAGTGGGTAAACTTGCTACTCAATGAGGTTTCAGAGCTGATGTGATAGACATCCTACTCAAAAGTAATGGCTTTGGGAAAGGGGCTATGCAGGCTGCTTTTTGAAGGGATTCAACTCCAGTTTCTTGTGAAGCCTTGGAAGCTAGCAGTGCTGGGTGTGAAGTGGCAGTGCATAGGAGCTAGCCAGGCCTGGTGTGGCCTGTGGACAACACAACCAGAACTGAGCAGCTGGGACGAGGAGACTGTCCAGTGATCTCTGCACTCACTCAGGAATTCTGAGGAACCTGGTGAAAGCCCAGCCCCGTCCTCCGCCAAGGAAGATGCACAACCACAGTACGCATGTGCATTTGTGGCATCCTGGACCTTTTCAACTCCTCTTCGTCTCTCAGAGCACCTCCACCCATTCATCCCAATCTGGACCTCCACAAGGATTTTGAATCTGTGCTGTGGCTCTCTTGCCAGAGCCCTCCTAGTAGAGGTGGGGCCGGGTTGGGAAGCAGACACGTTCAGTGGCTCTGTTCTCCCAATCTCGCCAAAGCTGCACACGTGGTACAGCACAGGCGGGGGTGTTGTGAGCCCAGGTGTCTGTTGGCGGCTGTCTCCCATGAATTCCTGGTGAGATTGCCTAGATAAGCTTGCTCCAAACCCTCTGCTTCTGCCTTCGGAAACTTCCAAGCCCTTCCCAGGAGTTCGCTATTTTGAGTTACCTTTTATGATCGCTGCTTGTCCTAAGATCCTGAATCCATGGACCTTGCTCATTTTATGGGTGACCTTGAGTCCTGGGTCTGCTCCTAAAGTCCCAAAGCCCCACTTGAGCCTCTTCCACAAAACCATCTAAATGTTACACAGCATTGCATTAAATACAGACTTGATGGAAAGTTTGTAGGAGAGACCGATGCCACTGCGATCAAGGCCGCTTGCTACATGACTCCCAGTCACATTTGAGTCCCCACCCCTTACTTTTTCTCCCCCCACCCTTTCTAAACCAGGCACTTCTATCAACAGTGAGAAGAACTTCAAATTGAACATGTTCTCTGTCGGGGAGTTCTTCCTGCCTGTCAGCTCTGCCACCTCTGTGGACCCCAGCACCCGCCCACCAGTGCCCAGGCTCTCCCTCTTCTTCCCCATCCCCCTCCCTGCCTCTTCCTGCAGCAGGTAGGTTAGCTTGCACATCCAAATTCTCCCTGGCTCTGATTCTGAGCACAATAAATAAAGGGCCTTTCATTCACCGAGGGCTGCTCTTCTTAAAAAGAAATTCTCTTCACATACAGAAATACCATACGGTCTCTCGCTCTTAAAGCGGGTCAAGGGATGCCAAGACCATGTCTTCTGCTCCAGATAATTACGTAGCTCCTTGGTTGAGCTTGACATTCCTGAAATAGAAAGAATGTTAGGCTGAGCTGTACATGCATTTGGCACGTACTTATTCCATCCATGTGAGCCAATAGGTTGTTGGCATACAACAGTGAGTAGGGTACGGATAGAGGACAGAGAGCTCAGACTAGAGAGCCACAGGCCCCTGCCATAGGTGCAGCATGGGAGAGATTCACGGTGAGTTATAAACTCCCAGAGGAGGAGTCAATCTAGAAGGCTTCATGGAGGAGGTGTCATTTCAGCTAGACTCAGACCAAGACAAGGAGGTAGGTATTCCAAACAGAATACAAATGCAAGAGAGTGATGGGGAAGGCAGTGTCCAGGAATATGTGTAAGAGAGAACAGTGAGGTGGCTGGCCCAGAGGATCTGGGGGAAGCGTGGCGCACCTCTGCTGTGCACACATCCTTACAGCAGGACTGGCCCAGCTCCATTTCTTCAAGTTGGAATGATCACTCTCTGTTCCTTGCACGCGGAGCCCTCTGAAGTGGTCTCTGCTTCATGGAAGACTGGGAGCAAGAAGGCACTGGAGTCTTCTTGTGTTTGTAGTCCACTTATAAATCAGCACTCCATTGTCTCTGCTGTGTTCTGTTGGTTACAAGTAAGCCACAGTCCCAAGAGAGAGAGTTGTATACCTGTGAGGCTCCCGAGGCGGGACACTGGGCCAGCTTAGGCTACCCACCACGTGCGGGGGTGGACGATGGAGAGCCAGTGCTGGCTCTCTGGAGAGTGTATGTCACGGGTGGGAGAAGGGGCAGGGAGGCTATGCCAATAGAGACTTGCCTATATCATGTACCAGGGCCGATTCAAGCTAGGACCAGCTCATCTGATCATTCCTAACAGTGGGGTGTCACCTCCTCTATGGAAGAAGCCTGTTGTCTCTGAACTAGGATAAGGCTTGTGTTGTGATGAACCACTGAAGGGTGGACATCTTCTCAGCATGGTTCCACTTGGCCCCTTTACCCCTTGTCAAGGAGGTTAATGAGGACATGAATTAGGGTAGCAGTCATAGATGTGAGGAAGAAAGACTGGGAAAGAATTTTAGCAGCAAGACTTCCAGCACTGATAACTGATTGGGAATGGGAATGTGGGTGTTGAGTGGGGTAGGATAGGGACAGTTTCTATAGCTAGAAATTGATGGACAGCGGTGTCAATAACCAACAGAAGAAAACATGGGTAGGAGGCTGAGTTTGAGAAGAGGATGCTGATACTTGCCAGTGTGGTTTCAGTGCTCGGGACAGTGAGGAGGTGAGATGCCACCCCTGTGTAGCCAAGGCACTCAGCAGGAAGAGTCAGCATAGTGCCCAGTCCCTTCGCATCTACTCAGAGAGATGCAGGAGAGGGGGGAAAGCCCGGAGGTCTGAGAAAGGGCTGCCAGAAGGGCGGGTGGAGAAGAGAGCATGATGTTCCAGGGGCAAGGAAGAGTGGGTGGCAGCCTCAAAGGTTAGTACAGACTGGAGGATGCAGGGAGCACATCCTGTGACTTGCAGAGTCAGGTGCAGGGAGCAGAGGGGACAGAGCCCTATTGTAAGGGGCAGAGGAGCAAATGGGAGGTGATGAGCCAAGTGGCTGTTTTAAAGAGCTAGCAGTAGGCCTAGCCAGTGAGGCTATGGGCTCACAGCCACCAGCTTGGGTCTCTAGGCAAGTCTTGACATCACAGGAGGAGGGGAAACCTCTCTCTCTCCTCTCTCTCTCTTTCTCTCTCTCTGTGTGTGTCTCTGCCTCTCTCTCTCTCTCTCTGTGTCTCTGTCTCTGTCTGTCTGTATCTCTCTCTCTCTCTTCCTCCCTTCTTCCCTTCCTCCCTCCCTTCTTCCCTCCCTCAGGTTGTGTGGGTGCACTGAGGCCATGCTAATGACCGGACAGGTGGAAGTGGCCAGAGTGTGGCCCTCCACTGCTCCTGCTCCTAAATAACCTTTCAAAAGACCATGCCCTCTGTGTTAGTTACTGTCTTGTCATCGAGGCTCCAAAAAGAAGCAGCCTAAGGGTGGAAAGTTTATTTTGTCTCATGGCTTGAGAGGATACAGTCCATCCTGGTAGGCGTGGCTTCGTGGTAGTGGGAGTGTGTGGCAGCCGCTTGCTCAAATCTCATCAGAGAGCAGGAAGCAGAGACCAGACTGGAAATGGGGGCCAGGCTATTAACACTAAGGCTCTCTCCTAGTGACCCACTTCCTCTAGTGGGCCCCACTGCCTAAAGGCTCCACATCCTCCCCCAGTAGACTCACTAGCCGGCAGCCAAGTGTTCAAACACATGAGCGTATTGTGAAGGACAGTCCACATTCGGACTGTTGGAATCCCAACTCATCTGTCCCTTTCATGAAGAATAATGTTCACAGCCTATGTCTGAGCAACTTTTACGTATCTCTTTGGCCTTTCTGAGTGCCTCTAATCTCCTTGCTTTGGTCAGCCTTGAATCTGTGAAACTCTTAAATGCCAGAGTCCCTCCATATGGAGCTTCTCCTTTGGGGGCTGTTCTTTTGTTTTTTTGTTTGTTTGTTTGTTTTCTTTTTCTAAAAAATATTATATTTATTTAGTGTGTCTGTGTGTGTGTGCATACACATGCACACATATGCCTCAGTGCACTCATGGAGGTCAGAGGTTAACTTATGGGAGTTGGTTCTCTCCTCCCGCCATATGGATCTCGGAGATTGAACTCAGGTTGTCAGCCTTGAGGCAAGCTGAACCATCTCACTGGCCCCCTGGACTGCTCTTCTGACCTCCCAGGGCTCCACTGTCTTCCTTTCCTTTCCTTCAGGGAAGTGAGGTTCAATTGTCATTCTCCTCAGTAATGTCCTTGACTTTGACCTAAGATAGGCTCCCTGGTGCATTCTTCCTCCGGTGTCAGAAAAATTCCAGCCTCACAAGAGAGGAACTTCACAGACTTCCATTTGCCCATGGAGACCGGGAATGAATGTCATGGTGAGCAGTGTGGCCTCATGCTAGTCACCCCGACTTTGGGATTAGAGTGTTTGGGAGGTTGGGAAGAGGGAACAGTCACCAGTCTTCGGCAGTCTTCGACTTTTAATCCATTAATGTCTATCAAAATGTATCTTAAGGATTAAAAGGACAACGTACGTGGACAAGCTTGGAGAGGCTAGAGGGTAAGGAGCCGGCCAGTGAGCATGGCAGAGGTGGGGTGTTCATGACAAGTCCATCACCCATACTCTTTCCAGCCACCCACAAGCCTCAGCCTTCACTGTGGTCTAGTGGGCAAAGCCAGGCAGCAGGCAGAATGCAAACTACATCTTTCCATTTTTAGTGCTTGTGATTCCAGGGGTGAAGAAGCCTGAGTAACACCACTGCCAACTCCTGAAGGGGAAGTTCTCTGCATAGCCACATGCCCCACACAGAAAGGACACATCACACACACACACACACACACACACACACACACACACACCTCCTGCAGAGGCAGACACAGATGTACACAGCCTTTAGTCAGGGCACCTGGCCTTCCTTCCCCAGCTCCTGGCCTAGGACGCTCCGTCACTCAGCCTCTAGGGCGTTCTTCAACTATTACCTTTGGGTTTCCCCATCACAAGAAGCAAGGCTGTGCACTTGGACCCTGGGGGTTTTCATATCTTCTCTGACTCAGTTGCAACCTGGCAGGAAGAACAACTCATGGGCTCTCCAGATGTGGCCTGTCTTTGCATCTCTACAGACCAAGAGGAAAACTGGTTTCATCACTAGAAGCTGTGTGCAGGTGCTGCTTTCAAGAGAACTGGAAAATGGTGGTGTGGGTGACACTGAGTTTCACTATTTACAAAACAGGCTCACTGGTGACCTAACTGAATTCTCAGAAGGAGCTGGCAGTCCCCACGTGTAGGTGTTTGTAGGTGAGGGAATCAAGCTTTGGGTACAGTGACTTGCATGAAGTATGCATGGCTCAGCCTCCCTAATAGGCTTCTGGTTCCAAAGCTCCCACCACCCCTGCCTCCTGACTCTGTCTCTAAAAACTCCACTCTTGGAGCCTCCTGGGCTCTGGGAGGTGAGGATGGGAATTCCAGAGATACTGACTTCTGGTTGTGGGCCTTTGTGTACAAATTAAAATGATGTTTGTGTGTCTGTGCATGGGGTGTGTGCATTGTATAGGTTCACATGGCCATGTGGAGTCAGGAACTGGGGCCCCTGCCTGTGATGAATGTGGCCTGGAAAATGATGGGTCTTCTAGAGACTTAGGCAAATAGAATCTACAGGAGTGACTGAGTGGCCACTCAAGTCACAGGCCTTGGTCCAGTGATCTTACAGAAGGTGTGGGACTTTCTGGAGAAGGGAGAACACAGTCAGAAGAGAGACCAGTGGGTCACCGCTAGGCACTGGCTTCCTGGAGATCAAAATAATCTTGCTGTGGTCAGTCAACAATGTCAAATCTTTTTGACACAAAAAGCTTAGTAGATAGCCCCTCCCCCCCTTTCTAGATCTGAGAATGTGAGCAGGCAGAACCCTTTGCAGATCTGAGAGACCTCAGAGCTCATTAAAACCATCAAGACAGGTGTTTTCCAAATTGCCTTGATGACACAAATCACCCAAACACTTATGTAAGAGACAGAGTCCAACCAGGGCCTCAGTCCTGGCCTCTAGAGCCTGAACTGCCCCACGGGTGTGTGTGTGTGTGTGTGTGTGTGTGTGTGTAGAAGCTGGTATTTTACACAGCTCCCCACAGACTCTTATCAGTAGCAGAATCTGGAAACACTGTATATAGACCAACCACTGTGTTTTACGAGCAGTGTGTAGTGACCTAGAGAGGGCATGAGAACTGCCCAGAGTCACCCAGCAGTGTGGCAGCAGGGCCAGCATGTGGGTCCACAGACTTGGTCCACTTCTTTCCTGACAAGTAAAGAAGAAAGGCTTCAACAACAGAGGTGAGAACAGAGGGTGTGTGGGTTCAAACACCTGTGTGGACTGGAGTCTTCTTGGAGATTTAATGGGAACAGCAAAGGACCCCCCTGGGTACCCTGAGCTGCACTGTCTGCTCTTTCTGTGTGTGTCAGCGGTGCCTTGTCTGGGAATAGTTATGCACCCCTCTCTTGGTCCCTGAGTTCATGTGAGAGAGGAGGAAGTGTGCACACAGGCTCCGGGCCCTTCCCAGGGCCCCAGAATTTACAGGAGACCTGAGGAAGCAGGACTGGAAGAGATCTGCTAAATTCTTTTCAAACCAGGGAGCCAGGAGTCTCCGGTAGCTCCCAGGGTGGCCTCAGGGAACTGTTGTACACAATGTTTCTCACACCTCTGTGAGATAAGCAGCCTCTCTCTCTCTCTCTCTCTCTCTCTCTCTCTCTCTCTCTCTCTTCACTTCTATTTAAATTTTTGTTTTTGTTCATTCTCCCCCACCCTGTTACTCTCTCCCCCTCCCCCACCATCACCCTGTTATGGTCTCCCCCTCTTCTTCCCCCACCCAGTTACTCTCCCTCCTCCACTCAGTTACTCTCTCCCCATCCCCTACCCCACTCTGTTTCATTTTCCCCCCATCCTGTTACCCTCTTCCCCTCCCCAACCCCATCATGCCCTCCCCCCCCAACCCTAGCCCCGCACCCCCAGGAGCCTCTTTAGCACTTTCAGGTCACAGGTGTCCTATTGCTCTTCTCAGCCCTCTCCTCAGCACCTCCCCAAGAGCTCCTTTCTATTTTCATAGTCTGTATGTAGTACATCCATGTAGATATTAGAAGCCAGGACCCACATATGCGGGAGACCTGAGTCTGGTTACCTCACTAAATATAATACTTTCACTTTTGAAATCAGTATGGAAGTTTCTTAAAATATTAAAAATAGAATTTCCATATGACTCAACTACCCCACTCCTGGGCATATACCCAAGGGACACTCACTATATGGCACCTCAGAGATGCTTGCTCATTCATGTTTCCTGCTGCTCTATGCACAGAAGCAAGGGAACGGACCAGCCTAGGTGTCCACCAACAGATGAATGGCTAAGGAAAATGTGATGCATAGGCACAATGGAATTTTATTCAACTATAAAGACAAACCGAATCACGGCATTTGAAGGAAAATGGATGGTGGCCCTGGGAAGATCGTTTCTCTTTTAAAAATAAGGATGCTGAATCTGGGACCTGCAAGGTAACCCACCTAAGATCTTGTAGCTGGCCCCCAGGAAACCAAGTCACACCTCGCTGCTATCCGACTCCACACACTTCTCAGCACATATAGGGAGTTTGGAGGTTTCTTCTAGGCAGAACCACATACATTGCTCCAACTAGAACCTCTGCTCACCTCCTGCTCTCTGCCAGGACCTTTCCCTCCCCCACCCCCTCAACCCACCTCAGCTCTCCCCCTGCTCTCTGCCCAGGCCCATCTCCACTGCCCTGTTTGCTGCTTCTGCTCCCACCTCTGTCTGGCTTTTCCTACCTTCAACTGCACTGAGATTATGTATGTATATATGTATGTATGTATGTATATGAGTACTCTATCTTCATGAACACCTGCACGCCAAAAGAAGGTATCACATCTCATTATAGATGGTTGTGAGCCACTCTGAGGTTGCTGGGATTGAACGCAGGACCTCTGGAAGAGCAGTGGGTGCTCTTAACTACTGAGCCATCTCTCTAGCCCATGCACTGAAATTTTAAAGGCAGGTTGAGTGCCTTTTGAAAAGACCCAGGTGGTAAGGATGCCAGGCTCTGGAGGCCATCCCTGCTGCAACGGGTCTCTTCTGTTCTTGGGTCAGCTGCAAACAGCATGTGAACAGAAGAGTGTGGCAAAGCACGTTATTCCATGGGCTGTGGCTTGACTGTCTCTGCTCTGGAAGAATATTGGAGTCTGAGAGTTTGAGCAGAATTCCATTTGTTTCTGCTCCTTATGGGTGAGGGAATGCTTCTTTGGAGGAAGGTGTGTTCATGAATAGTCTGATACAGCTGGCCGTTGAACACCCAAGCCTAAAAAGCAAGAGGAGGGAGCCTAGTCCTTGGTCTGTTTCTTCATTTATTCTTCCCTAGAATGTTCTTGAACATCTGCCACATGGAAAGCAGCATGCTGAGTCTTGGTGGGTCAGGGAAAGAAGTCCCTGTTCAGCAGGAGCTTGTAGTTCTGTAGCATTGGGGCTTGGCAATGCAGTGAGAGATCGGACCCAGAGAACAAGGCAGGGAAGAATAAGAGGGCTTTCTGGAAGAAGCAACACTTTAGCAGATTGCCCAGGTGAGGGCAAGAGCCGGGGAAGGGGCAGGAAGAAGGGCAAGGGCAAGAGCAAGGACTGGGGCAAGAGTTGGGGCAGGGACAGGGACATGGGGCAGAGGCAAGGGCAGGGACAAGGGCAGGGACAAGGGCAGGGGCAGGCCCAAGGCAACACACAGAAAGAGACCTTGAGAGGCAGGTTCTTAAGAGCCCTTTGCAGAGAGCATGTGCACAACTGAATTGGCCCTTTGGGGGGATACCATTCCTTTAGATAATATAGACATCTGAGTTCCCATTAGCACATGGCTCTGGCTGTTAGTTCTGTTCCATTATCCAAGTGGTCCCTCCTGTGAGAAAGGGAAGTGTGGCTATAGGGAGATCCTAGCCACAGGAGTTTCTGCTTATGTGAACAGATGGGAGCGATGCCATGCTTAATTTCCACTCACTTCTTAGATTATCCCCCCACCTCCCAATCTAGAGCTCTGATTACAGCAGAGACAATGGTATTTTAAGGTGATGCTTCAAGAGAAATATTTACATAATCTTTATTTAAAACATGAAATAATTCACTGCCTTTTGTTCTTTGGATATGCAAACGTCTCCCTTAAATCTTTGCTACTTTGGCTAAAGAGTGGATGCTATCTTCTTAAAGGAATATGTAAGGAACATCACGAAATGAGTAAATGTAACAGATACTTGCTCCAAACGGTAGCTTCAACTTCATACTTTAATGGGCTTCTCAGAACATGTTCAGCCCGGGAAGAGTCTGTGCTGCTGATGGCTGTCGGATCGTGAGTGTGTTGGATTACCTCCATCAGCAGGAGTGGCATCCCCTTTCCCCAGCAGGGTTGGTACAACTGCCCAGACAGACACTGTGCAGCAGGCCTCCATCATGGCCTGTGCTGATCCAGGCTTCGTGGGTGTTTGCAGATGGTGACAGCAACGACGATGACTACAGAGTGTCTAAAGGCGGTGGTGACAGTGCGCAGCCTGTGTCCTCATACCGCTCTCCTGACTCTCTGCCAGGAGTGCAAGTTGTCCTAGAAAGATGCTCTTGGCCAATGTCCCTGAGCTGCTGACTGGTTACGTTGCCCTTGAGCCCTAGAATACACAGCCCAGGGATTGAAGACTCTGCTGGAGGCTGCCTGTCTCCTGGTGCAGAAATATTCCAGCAGGGTGAGGGAGTGGAGCTGAGCTCTGCTAGGCTTCCAAACACTGTCCTACCAGGCAGCTAAGGGCAGGAGGCTGGCAGACAAGGTCACTGAAACCAGGCTATTTCTAGAGTGAAGATAGAGATGGGTGGGCTTAGAGGAGGGGATGCCTGTGTCTGAGGGTGTGGGAGGAAGGACATGGAAGGCCAGGTGGCACCAGCCTGCAATCTAGAATGACAGAACACTGGAGAAGGGACCCAAGGTCCTGATAAGAAGAGGGAGCCTGACCTTGGGGGAGCCTCCAGCCGGTGTGGAGCAGACCTGTGCTGGGCATCCGGATTATTCCGAATCACTCCCCAGGCTAAAGAGAGTTCTATTCACAATACCGGTACACAGGTGGCCCAGGCTGCCCAGGGAGGAAAGAAGAGGCCTGCTGATTCTGCAGGTGCTTCTCTTCCCTCC
Source organism: Cricetomys ansorgei (assembly GCA_026225945.1). Taxonomy (NCBI): domain Eukaryota; kingdom Metazoa; phylum Chordata; class Mammalia; order Rodentia; family Nesomyidae; genus Cricetomys; species Cricetomys ansorgei. Next base: position 29,364,765 of record JAMJFZ010001038.1, read on the forward strand.
AGTTACGGTTGTCCAGAGCTCTAGGAACTTTGTGTTCATGCCTTGTTTGCTAGATTCAGTACAGAAACCTCACCTGGGCACATACTTACTGCCAGGGGGGTAAGTAGGCTCCATGCTGAGGATAGTTCTAGTCCGGGGTGCAGGGCTGCTGGAATATGGGGGACTTTACTGAGCTACAGTTCTTAGGCTATCTCTGATTCTCAGGAAGGTCAGTTGTGGTCTCTGTGGTCAGTTGGTAACTGCCACCAGCTTACAGTGTCTCCAAGCCACTGTGTGTCCCTGTCACCTAGACCCACAAGTGCAATGTTGCCACTGCCTAGCTGGCATCTGGTGGAGGAAATTTAATCTGCTGACAGCACCCACAGTCTCACATGTCCCCAGGGAAAGAGGCAGTTGACTTTTGTGGTAGCCCTGAAATTTTTATTGTTTGGCAGAACAGGAAGCAAGTGCCCTCATCAATCAGTGTCTCCTGTAGGCCAGCTGGGAGCTAGGTACCAGGTTTTGGAGACACACAGTGTGTGGCAGAGCTGGGGACAGATACCAGCTCCCCAACCCCCTGATGAGGCAGAGGATAGCAAAGACATTCCTGTTAAGAGGACTTGGAATTCTAGTTAGAAGGCCAGTGTATCTGCTTTATGATTGAGAGAGTCTTGCTCAGCCCTTCACAGATATCTTGGCTCAGTTTACAGCTGGTCCTTCTCACAGCTGTACCACAGACCTCCTCAGTTCTCTCTGGGTGTGCCCGGCTTGTCCTAGGCCTTGCATCTGCTTCTCATGGCCTATGTACATTGGTGGAGAAGGACTTGAATCAGTTTCTAACAACGAATTAAATACCTCTGGGTCTTGCTGACTACTGGTAATTCCAAAAGCCTCATATGAGGTCTGGAAAAGGTCCTCTCCCTCCAGACCTGCTAGGTCATCCTCAGACCTCACAGCGCAGATCTGGTTTCAGTTCCAACACGTGCAGTCTCTAGATAAGGGCATTCTGAGAACCTGACTCCAAAGACCTTAGTTGCTGCTCGCTTGGGTAAGTCTGCCATCATGCAGCCTTCAGATTGGCTCCTCAGAATTTGCTACTTCATGCACTTCACATGGTTAACAGAATGTTTTGAAAACACAGAAGTTAATGTAGCAAGTCACAGCATTTATGAGTCTTGGGAGATGATCTTGAAAACAAAACTAGGAACTCTTGGTTTTGTTTTTCTATGCATGAAAATGATGTCAGCAGTTCTAACCTACTGAAACATGCTTATATGGATCTGCTGACACACATTCATGTTTGTATGTATAGAGCCACAGCACACATGCTTGTTCAATGTCTGTGTGTGAGACACACACACACACACACACACACACACACACACATACATTCACAGGCACCTTAGCCTTTGGTTCTGGTCTCTGATCACCTGCCATGCTTTGCATATAAAATTTTACATGTGCCACACATAGGGCTTGAAAAAATTACATGTTAGTTAGCTTCTACTTATTAACATACTGCTACCTCAGCCTCTCTCCCAGATGCATGCCATGAGTATACTCAGTTACAAATTCGCAGAGTCTGGAAGCTTTCTGGGTGTGGATGAGAGGCTGTCTTCAGAGTCAAAATGATCCACGTTGCTGGATATGAGTGACCAGCTGTGTAACCTTGAACAGAGACTTAACTACTGGAGTCTCAGTTTTCTGATTAAAATAGGAAGATAAGGGCTGAAGCTCTATGGGAGACCACTGGTGTAAGGCCCTGTTTCATCAGCAACTGCAAAACCAAACAAACAAAAGCAAGTATAAACCAACCAACCAACTAAACGACAACAAAAACGAAGAGTGGAGATGACACTCCCTCCTTCACAGGGATTGGTTAGTCTTGATATGCCACCGTGAGGCCAGTGCTTGCCACTTGGCACAGAGGAGGCACTTAGTGACACTAGCCTCTTTCCCTCTGTGACCCACCGTAGATTGGGGGGCATAGCTAACTCCCAGCTGGGCTTCTCCTGTCCTCTGAGCATCCTACATCAAGAAGCATGGTGTCCCAGCCAGCAGCAGGTCCTGGAGAAAGGTTGTAAAACTCAACTGGACTTATCTCCTTGCATGCCCAATCTGGGCTTGGGTACTTGCAGCGATGAGGGTGGAAGTAGAACTCACTTCTGCAGGCGGGAACCCCTTCCCAGTCAGACATGCCAAGAACTTGGAAAGAACTTTCTGGAAAGAGTGGACACACCACTATCCAGAGGCAGGTGTAGGAGGCTGTCTTCTGGGAGAGAAACAAGCAGCAGAACCAGCATTGGCTGAGTTTGTTCACAGGATGGGGCAGAGGGCCATCTATCCAACGAGATCCTCCATTGACTGCTCTGAGTTGTCAAGATCCATCAACCAGAAATGGGGGCATGGGATGCCTTTTCACACCTCTGTGGCTACAACAGAGCAGTCCCATGGACCAAAGCCACAGTCATGAACTGCCATGTTGTTTCTGAGCAACAGTTGAACAAACCTGATGAATTGATTTAACTTTTAGAAATCCAACGACTGAATGCTTACGTATCGAGCAGTCACATGAGTGGATGCCAAGTGTCCGGTCTGTGATGACATTTTTGCTCCTTTGTTCCTATTTGATGGCTTACTGGAAACCTCCCCACTCTATGTGAGAGAAGAAAGAGGAAGTAACACCTTGGTTTTATCACAGAAACTATGGTTGGGGATGAATGCATGTAATTAGTCATCCCCTAGCTCGTTGCAGCCCGAGGTAGTCACAGGGCGGCCATGTGATACTGGAGAACTATGAGGCTTGGTTCTAATCTCTGTGTGGGATTTTGTGAAATCCCCAGTTTCCCTCCAAATCCTAGTTCCTGCTCTCATAGGTAATAAGAGGGGCAGACAGGAAGCTGTTTGAGTCTAGCTCTGACGTTTTGTGATTTTGGCATAACCACAAACCCACAGACCTGTGGCATCTTGGTACAGACCCTCTCTCTGACATCTGCATCGTCACCAGAAAATTCCACTGCTGAGGTCCCAAGTCTCTCTCTAGGTCCATCATTCCTGAGTGGCCCCTGGACCCCGGACCCAGAATTAATCCTTCTAACACACACAGCTGATGTCTTTCCTCTCTTTAATAATTTTCATGAGAACTAACTACTGTTCCTTCCGACTTTTGATTGTCTGCTTGACTTTGTGGACCGTACATTGTAGGGAACTTGGATATTTTGAGAGGTTTGTTCTGGGGAGTTAAATTGTTATATATCCTCTGGGTCTTGGCAGGCTTGTGTTTGCTTCTCTGCTATGTCAGGTCACTTTGGAACTTAGTCCTAAGGCACAGCCCTTCTCTGCACCTGAAATACAGTGCCTCCCTCATCTGTGACTTCATTTTCCACTCTTCCTTCAGTATTGCTGTTGACCATGGTTTGAAAAGAGCAAAGAGAAAAATTGTAAGTTTTGAATAGCCTTTCCCAGTTTACTGTTACAATTGTTTTACTTTATTATTAGTCATTAGTGTGACTTTACTTTCTTTTCTTTTCTCTTTTTCTTTTTTCTTTTTGTTATTTGTTGTTTTCAAGACAGGGTTTCTCTGTTGTAACTCTGGCTGTTCTGGAACTCACTCTGTAGACCAGGCTGGCCTCAAACTCACAGTGATCCACCTGCCTCTGCATCCTGAGTGCTGGGATTAAAGGCGTGCACCACCATCACCCGGCTAAGGCTAATTTCTTATTGTGTTTAATTTGTAAGGTAAACTTTATCATAGATATGTGTAAGAAAAAATATAGATATGGAACTGTGATTTCAGCCATCTAGTGGGGCGTAAGACTGTATCTCCTATGAATAAGGGGGGGCCCCTATGTGGTCTTTCTAGGGTAATCATTGGGTGTTCAAAGAGCTTAGTTATCTCTCTGCTGAGGCTGGACCTCCAGTACTCTACAGGGATCTGTAGTGTACTCTCAACCTTACATGTAGTTTTAGAAACTCATCCAGTACATAAGCACCTGGGCCTTTATCCAAGATCAGTGGGAAAATGCTTACTTAGACTCCTGCCCACCCCATCTGCAGCTCTAGCTCCTCCCCTGGCCTGCCTTCCCATTTCAACTGCGTTAGCAGCCCAGAGTACCCCCCACCCTGCTGCTGGAGCTCAGCTGGAGCTCTGTCTCCTTGTGCTGTGGAAGAAGCCTCCTAGGGTAGATAGCGGTGATGGGTCTCACCTTTTCACCATCCTGCACTGCCCATTGTTCAGTGCCAGAACAATCCCTTAGGTTTGTCCAGTTTTGTGAATATTTCTTACACAAGGGAAAGCCTACTGCTAGCCCATCTGTCTTCCATTGGGAACTAAGACCTGCACACGATGTCAATAGATAGTACTCGTAGGATGTGCACGCTTCCACACATCTTGGCAGTTTGTGTTTTATCACTCTAGCAGTTTTGGGTTTAATATGCACATGTTGAACATGTAAGCTTTGTATGACGCTCTGGCCTAAGCACTAGAAAGGGAGCCAAGAAAAAACTTGGAAGTCATCCACACACGACCCTTGCCCTCAAGAAGAGGACCTTCTGCCAGGCACATGGTACCTAAAGTGGCCATGATGGGAGGTCATGAGAGGTGCTGTGCCCACCGTGACTCCAGAGACAGTTCATGGAATCTAGCGTTTCTCTCTCGAACTACTGTGGCTAACTGGTAATATAGCCAGAACACTTACCTAGTCTGTACAGACCCTGAGTTCAATCCCCAGCACTGTGCAAATAAAACACTGAAAACTACACGAACAAAGGAGCAAACTAACAAAACTGGTGGCTATTTCTATTACATTGCAATGTTTTAAAAGTGAAAAAAAGTTTAAAACAGAAAGTAACACATATTCCTGTCACATAATATAGCTGTGGTGGTTACTATTAATTGCCAGGTTGATACAGTCTAGAATCACCTCAGAGAATGGTCCTCTGGGCATATCCATCCATTGGGTGTAATCTCCAAATGGGAGATTATCTTGATCACTTATCCTGGTCTGTATATTTGGAGGATGTGAGCATCATGAATCCATCACTCTGCATCATGGTTACGGGTGTGCTGTAGCCTGGTGCTTCAAATACCTGCGGCTTTGATTTTCCCATCGTGATGGACTGTACCCTTGCACCGTGAGCCAGAATAAATCCTTTGCCTTTAGGATGTTATCACAGCAACAGGAAAAAACAAAACCCATGACAAGAGCCATTAAAAATTTCCCTCTGTAAGTTTTGGGACTTTTAAAACATTTATTTTTAACTACTTATGAGGTAATAGTATTTGCAGGAGAACTGAAAGCTCCCATGTACTTGGCACTTCTGTCCCCAGGGCTGCATCTTAGATTAGTATTGTACAAAGTCCACCAGGAAAATGACATCACAGTTCTCAGCTACCGTTCAACCCCTACGTTTTATACAATAGGGCATTTATTAAGACAGTGTCCTAATCAACATCAACTAGACACAGCCTGGAGTCATCCGAGAAGGGATCCTCAATGGAGGGATTACCCAGATCAGACGAGCCTATGGGAATGTCTACGGGGGATTGCCTTAACTGTTGATTGACATGGGAGGGCCCTGCCCACTGTGGGTGGCACCATCCTTAGGCAGGTGGTCCTGCTCCGTATAAGAAGGCTAGCTAAGCCTAAGCCTGCAAGGGAGCCAGCGAGCAGCAATGCTACTCTGTGGTTTCTGCTTCAGGTTCCTTCTTGAGCTCTTGTCTTGACTTCCCTCAGTGATGGACTGTGTGTGACCTGTAAGCTGAAATAAACACTTTCCTCCCTGAGTTACTTTTCTGTTTACCACAGCAGCAGAGCCACAATACATAGTCACAGTAGACTTGTATTATGGTCTAGCTTTTATTTCTTCAATTAATTTTGTGTCAGAGGGTCTTTTACTATTGCAGTATTTCAATAAAGTCTTTATAACCATTGTCTGCAGCAACTGTGTAATACACACCCATCTAGCTCGAGTAGCAGAGTCTTGCCCCCGACTTTGACTCCACCCTCCTCCTTTGTCACCTTTAGTAACAGCACTGCTCTGTACCACACACTCTTTTTATGTGCATGAACTCTTCTAGAGTTTTGATACTTTTCTCTTAGGATCAGTTCCTGAAGAATGGGAGGTGAGAAGTATTTTTTTCTCTTTAGGAAGATCTCAACATATTTTTGAACTGGAGCTGGCCATGCTGAGGAGTAGTTGAAGATACAAGGGGGATTCATGGTAGCACCGGACTGATGCCCTCCTGACCCCAAGCCTTTGCTCCCTTGTGCCCTGCTGCTGTGCATCTTTGAAGCTCTATCCACAGAGGTAGAGCTTTCACCTGATAATGAGGCCGGAGGAATAGCATGCCAGGGGGAGCCCAGACATCAAGGGCTAGGGTGCTTCCACTGCCTGCTGTATGCTAGAGAATGACAGAGCTATGGAGCAGCGTCTTGTCCCAGCTGCCTCAGCCAGAGCTGACTTATGTTGACCACCGGCAGCGGATACCCTCACTTGAGGTGCTGAGCCTAAGTCAGTCAAACTGCCTGTCTGACCTGAAACCCCGGAGCAGCAAAGCTATTCTACCCCATACTATTGATTACTTACTGTGGTTACTTGTTATGTAAGTAACTAAAGCTGACTGAAACAATGTCCAGGGTAGAGGGAGAGGAGAAGGGAAGGAGGACTCAGGTGTAGGAAGTCCAGGCAGGACAGAAGGAGATGCTTTTCACTGAAAATGCAGTGACATGCCGTGCAATGACAGCATGCACCTGCCTCAGATGTCAGGCGGGTAGAAGAAGCCCCAGTGCACCCCTGGTTTTTAATAAGGGATCCGTACAAATGGATCCTGTCTCGGCTAGCAGGCCAGGAAGTCCAAAGAAAAGAGAAGTGAGACAAAACAGGTCATAGTAGGAACCAGAGTTGCCATGCACAGTTTCACAAGCTGTGTCCAGCATAAAGATGCATGGCCCGGGGCAGCCTGAGATACACTGGGTACCAGGAAGCAGGGAGGCAGAGAGAAGGAAAGGCCTCTGCTTCTCCTTTTAAACTCAGGCACACATCTGTAAGGTCAAAGACGCAGACTTACACCCCTGTTCCCAGAAGAGCTCAGTGACAGGATGGTGATCGGTACTAGACGCACACAACTTCCTCGGTATATTAAAAAAAAAGACCCAAAAAGCTAAGTGGCTTCTTTGGTGAAGTCTTTGAGATGTAATAATAATAGCAAGAATCCTTCCTCCTATAGATTCAGTTGGTTTAATGCTGGTTTGCTTGGTGCCTCCAAGAGCCACAAGTTCCCCAGATAAAGTCACAAGGCGGTCAAAGGGGAGGCATTCTTCTTGCAGAGAGTATTTGGGTTCTGGGAAGGGGGTGAATACAGCATCTTAAACCATGCTTGCTCTCGGACTCCTGTGCTAGAAACTTTGAGGTCAATGACACATGCTAACCTCTAGGAATGCCTCACAGGCTCCAACTGGCTGGGGGAAGACTTGCTGGATTTCAGTGGGTCCGGGAAGTCTAGAACTGTAAAGATCTGAGGAGAATGCTGACCACGGTAGCAACAGAGAAGAAGGAGACCTGGAAAGGCCTCAATCACATAGCTCATGCACAGCACTATTGCCGTGGAAACCCAGGGACACTCTTCTTCTTGTGTTCACCCTGGGAGCAAGGCTGGATGGCTGTGACAGTACTGGGCCAGGACAGGGGGCTGAGTCTAGCCAGAGCAGAGAACTTCCTTTCAGAAGGCTGGCATGAGTGGCCTCCTAGGTGCTCTGTGTGCAGGGAGCAGCTAGCTCTAGGGGTCTAGCAGTGGAATGTGTTGGCTTGAGCTCCACCCTCAGCTGGAAGATGTGCTAGAAGACGGGCTAGTCACATCCTCTGCCTCACAGCCCAGGCCCACGGCTTGAGTTGGTGGATGCTTCTTCATTGGAACCACACGCTAAGACCTCATTACACGGATCAAGTTCTGGATCCTCACACATGGATGGATCTGGACCGGCTGGAGTCCCAGGTCAGAGTTCCCCTTGATGTGCTGCTCTTCCACTGGCAACATGGAACAGGATGAGTGGCACAGATGATACAGGGAGTTGAAAACCATTGTCCCAGACACCAGGACAACCAGCCCCAAATGTGTGCTCCAGAGTATGAGTTGTGTGTGTGTGTGTTGGGGGGAGCGGTGGTCAGCTTGGCCCTGGCCAGCACGCCATGAAGTTCAGGCCTGGTTTCCTCCTCTCTCTAGGCTGTGATGGTCATCAAGGCCTTCCAAGCTTTACCATAAACCCAGCCTTGACCATGTGTATACTCAAAGCAACTAGCCAAGAACAGCCCTCTCCAAACAATTCCTCTGCTCCACCCTGTGCCTGTGTCTACGTCTCCTCCTGGTCTGCCTCCCTCAAGTCCCTCCCCATTGTCTAGACTGAATGGCTTGTTTGCTATTGATTCCTTGGTCTCTTCTAGGTTTGCTTGGATCTGTTTGCTTGGAGCACATGCGCAAGGCAGACATGGCTAGCCGTCTCTAGGTTATGATCTCTGGAAGGCCCCAGGATCTCAGGGTGATGACAGAACCTTCTGGTTTGAGGTTTGGGTGGCTGCCAGGAAGAAGGGAAGTGCAGAGGCTGACTTTGTCTTCAGTGTCACAGGGTGTGGCCTCCTTTCCACTGTGTTCCCTATGCAGTCTGGAATGCAGGAGATAGCTCTGGATGCTGCTGCCCCCGAGAAGATGAGCAGGGAAAGGCCAATCCCAGGAAGAGGAAAGGAGGCTGGCTCATGAGTGTGGTCTAGAGACTTCAGTAGGAACTGGGGATGGGGGAGTACACAGGGGTCATCAGGCTGGAGGCCTGCCTGTCCAGGCCCCTATGCCAAGAGCAGGGTGGACACAGCTGCACAGTATGCACCTGGTCTGAAATGGCCTGGCCTGGGAGGAAATTGCTGAACTCCCGTATTTTATCTTCAAATCCCAGTGCCTGGCATTGGTAGGTGCTCAGTAAACATTTACTGACTTTGTGTATTCTGCATTCTTCCAGACCATCCATGAGGTCCTGGCGCTCTGTGCTATTCTGAGTTTCTGGTTTGCTGCTCATTGCCTCATGCCTCTGAGAAGCAGGGCTGGTGAGGGAGGGGTGCTTTGTGCATGTGGTCAGGCACCCTGAGCCTTTGCTAGGCCAAGCTCCTGCTTTTTCCAGGTCTCAGTTTCCCTATCTGTGAGGTAATAGAGAGGTGAAGCCCTGGGACCTCTCTGTTGAGGTCTCCCATTGGAGCCTAAGAGAACTTCCTGAACTGATCATGGGGTCTGTTTGAAGGAAACAAGAGCCCCACAGGGGCCAAGCTTGAGCTGAAGCAGAAGGGATGAAGGATGAAGGAAGCGCCCCATGCCACTCTGACCATCTGGAGGCAATTCTGTGCTCTGGTTTCTAGTCATGCCCGGAAGCTTTGCGAGTATTTCCTTACGTTGTAAGCCACATGTGTATCTGTGTCAGTCTGCATTGTGCTTTATATGATTACTTATTCATCTTTCATTCATGGACACCACAAAGTGGCAGGTAGTAGGATCGCCACGAGGAGAGCTAGTGAAGTGAATAGAAAATAAATCCTCATGATCCCAAGGCTCTGGGTGGTTGATGGTAGCACCTGTCTCCTCGTTGGTAGCTGTGTGCTGAACACTCAGCACCATCCCTCTATAAAGAGGATGACTCTTCTCTGTGAGGAGGACACAGGTTCATAGAGGCCGAGTGGCTCGCTCAAGTACATGTCTTCCCAATCCCAAGCTGGTGCTCAGGACATTACCTGGTGTTACTGCACAACCACAGAGATGTATATATCCACAACTCATCTCCCTTTGGGGTTCTGTTTAGTGAGTCATTTTTGCTTTCTCAAGGCTGTTGATGCAGCAGTTTATAAGCAGGGATCCAGGTGACGGGAGGGTGTGAAGGCAAGATGGCTGGGGGACACTGCTTCAGAACATCTCACGTTTACACTCTGAATGTGCCATTTAGGAACTGAGACCTTGAACAAGCTTCCAAAGTCCTCAGCATCAAAGCTGGCCAGAGGAGGCCCCTGCTTGCCCTTTTGCTAGCAATGCATTCCTGCCCCCTGGGCTTCCTGAGTTGGGGGGGAGGTGGGAGGATGAGGGGAGCAATACAACGCCATGATCTCCACCCCACAAAAGTCCTCTGGCTAGGTTCTAGATCTCTATTCTAAGGCCCTCTACTCCGGCCCATTGGAGTCAGAAGAAAATATCCCTAGTTAACAACCGACTTGGGTGACCCTTGAGGGTCAAGCCACCAAGGCCACTTGGCTGCTCTCTGAGTGCAATAGTCTGCCACAGTTGCAGTTCCTGAGCCCAGAGGACCCATCCTGCCTGCTGGAAATGGACGGTTCCCTCCAGGTGGCCTGCGAGGGTGGGGCAGCTCCACACATAAGGAAAGCCAGGATAAGAGGCAGTGTTTGCCCCTAGGAAACAAGCAGGCGATAGTGCTGTGATAATCCCAGGAGACCGTTCCAGAGTCAACGTTCCTGTGCAGCCGCGGGCCTGAGCCACTCTTTTAAGCAATGAAAGGCCATGGTGCCCACCTTCCCTTTGAAGTGCTGTGTCTGTTTGCTTATTTGATGGGGACGGGTGGAGCCCGTGGGGCTCAGCTGCTGGTGTCCACTTCCCTTCCAGTGTTCCTTAAGAAACAAAGGTGTGAAGATTGAAAACAAAAAGACACTATGCGAAGAATACAGACACAACACAAAACATGTGCTCAAACATGAGCACCGTCTCCACAGCGCCTCAGCGACCCTCACAGCCCAGCACTGGCAGCAGCAGCTGGGGCAGCAAAGGCTTGGTCGGTGCACAGTGTCTGAAGATCCTGACATCAAGGAGAAAGCAATTGTTTTGTTTGTCGCTTTGCACAAACATACTCTTGTGTTTTTTTTTACTTATGCTGCAAAAACAATCCGGGGGAGAAAAAGCCATCAACATTTCACATATTGCACAGGATAGTTGAGAAACATTGCCTAAAAGTCTAAACAAAGACACATTCTGTGGTTTCCAGGCACCAGGGCATAGATGGACCACAACTCGGGTCAAGAGAAAAAGGCTAGTCTTCTTTCCAACTTGTGAAGACTTGAGCTCAGAGGTTTAACAAACCTGATGGAAGTGCCCTTTGAAGGACACGGTAAGGACCAAGCAGCGATCTATCCAAATAGCTCCCCACTCTTTTCCTACAGACGGACCGTGGGAGAGGTTTGGCTCAAGGTTCCCTGTCTCTGCCTCATCCGGGAGAGCCTGAGCGAGGAGCTCTCCAGCTGTCAGTCCAGGGTAGACTGGGCCAGACCCAACCGGCCTTCACTCTGCCTCACACCCCAACACCGAGGACAGCTGCTGATTAAACACTTCAGCAACAAGGACCTTAGTGTTTGGGGCAACAATCTGTTTTCACATCTCTCAAATACTTGTCCTTACACTGAGCTGAAATCGGCCTCCCTTGAAACTTTACCTATGGGTTCCATTTCCTTCTTCCCGAGAAGCCATGCAGAGATCAGTGTGTTCCTTCTTCACATGCCCACCCTTCAGACATCAGAATCGGTCTCTGTCCTCAGTTCCTCCAACTTCAGGAATGTGTTTCTTAATAGCCCGGGGACTCCCGACGCCACACTAAGGTCTTTGGAAAACAGTATCATCTCTTTAAAGAAATGTACCCACAAAACACAAAATTCTGTGTACGCCCTGCTGGCAGCCCCCTTCTGCTTCTGATCCCAGCAAATTCTTCAGTTGTCAGTTGGCTACAGGGAGAAACTGTGTCCTGGAACTAAAGTCAGATGACAATGGTGGCCGGGAGCTGAAGGGCCTATGTTCCCACATCGCTCAGTGTGTGCAGACTGGCTGTCCTGGCTTACCAGCCCAGGCACAGACTTAGCAGGGGCTGGATGGCAGTGACCTTCAGGTCCTAGTTGAGGTGAGCAAAGAAAGTTAGCAGACTACTTCCAATGATCCTCCCCTAGCAGTGACATCAATTAGGCATCAAGCCTGGACTCTTCTGGTCCCTGAGCCTCCCCAGGGGGCAGGATGGCTGGATTTGAGCAGAATGAATGGCTTCCATAGCTGCTCTTTCTCTTTGAGAGGCAGCCTCCTGCCTCAGCTCTCCACTTCATGTCTGAGATGTATCCACCTCTGGATCGAAAGAGTAGGAAGGACAAGAAGAAGGTAGGAGAGGAAAAAGAGAGAGGAAAGGGGAGAAAGGGCGGGAAGGAGGGAGCCATCTGAAGTCTAGGAGATGTGGAGTCGCATATACGTGAAACTCAGCGTTGGGCCGGGGCGTGGCCGGCTCTTCCTAATAGTGGAAGTGACTGAGCCACCTTGAAGGGGCTACTTGTTCATCTGTGCTGAGAGCCCAGAGGTGAAGTGACTTCTTGGGTGACTGGCAGCATGGCAAGGAATTGACACAGGAGCAGCGCCTGGCTGCCTCGTGCGTGGCCTCCTGATTCTATAGTCTCTGGTTTACCTTCTAGGACTGAGAAGCATTTTAGCGAGTGACCTCACAGATCGCGATGTACACTTTAGACACCTATGGATTTTTCAGGTCAAACATTTCCACTTTTGTTTTACATGTGCTCTGAAAGATGCCCCAGTTTTACCCCCTCCTGAGATCCGCCTAGATAAGGCAGCTCTCTTTTCTCTGCCCCATGGCATGCCTCTTCCAAAGCCCTTATCACCATGCCTTGAAGTGATCTGAGAGCTCCTTGCTGGCGGGGACTGGGTGCTTATTCATCTCTGTCTCTCCGGAGCCTAGCTGGCAAATGATCTGCTCAGGTGATTCTCATAGTACCGAGCATAGCCTCTATGGTTCCAAGAAGGGACTTTGGGAGCCCTGGGAAGGAAGAACTGGTTTGTGGCACGTTGGGGAGGGTCCAGGATCCCCACCCACAGCCTCCACTTCCCCTGCTTATGTACACAATGGGCTTCTGAGTGAGGCTTCACTTGGGTGGGAGTAGGGGGTGGGGAGTGAGGGGTAGAAAGGTTTCCTTGGCATAAAGAGCCAGCTGTCTAGCCTGGCTCTGGGTTATATGTATATCATATGTTTTCGGGAACTGCAAGGGAGCTGCAGTTTAATATCTGGACACCAGCCTACTTCCTTCTTCCTCCTCTAAGCCTGTCTTCTGCGTAACTCTCCCTCCCACCCTTCCCTCTTAGAAAGGATCAAATGCGGTGTCTGTTATAGAATGCAATCGTTTGTTCTCTGCCCAAGGAAACTTACTTGCGACAGGCAAAAAGAAGATGTTTCTAAGGAAGAGGAAATAGCTCTAACCAAATCATTTCACCTTTATTGTCTTTAGTCAAAACCAACCTGATGAGCATTTATTTCTGCCTAAGAGCCCGAGGGGACACCAAGGTGCACAGGGTCTCACAGTCAAGATGGGAACCTGAGACTTAAAACCTGGACATTGGAGCTGCAGGGGTGGCTCAGTGGTGAAGAGTGCTAGCTGCTCTTTCAGAGGAATCTTTCAGATTCCCAGCACACACACAGCAGCTCACAACTGTCTGTAACCCCAGTCCGAAGGGAGCCAGCACCCTCTAGCCTCCCTGGGCACCAGTCATGCATTGGATACACAAAGTTACATGCAGACAATACATCCATACTCATAAAATAAATAGATAAAATAAAAACAAAAAGCCGGAGCGTCTGGTATTCTGTGTTCTTAGACGAGGCACACTTGTAAAATTTCAGTGTGGTAAAAGGAACAGGGATCCGTGTCCAACCAGCTGGAATCTGGTGTCCAGGGCCCTCATTATAATTATGTTCTCAGATGTACTAGTAACCTCTGACCCTCCGGGCTTTTTGTTATAGGGTATACATATAATGAGAGCTGTGAGCGTTTCTTATAAAAAACCATCACCTAGTCAGAGGTGATAATTGACATCAATGATGAATCTGAACCTGAAGACAGAATAAGGTATGATTTGGGGCAAGGGAAAACCATCACACCCAGCTGCCCGTGGCTTTGGTTGTATTGGTAGTCCAACTTACGACCTCAGGTTGTAATGCGTCCGTGTAAAAGGATGAAAAAGAAAGCTCCAAGCAAGTTGGCATCAGCCTGGCCTCTTCTAAGAGTGGCCTGCCAGGACCTGATGTTTAATTGCTCCAATACCTATTGTCGGACTCATCGAGGAATGACCAGTGACTTAATGGATGGAAGGTGGTGGGGACCAGCAGCAGCCAGCCACAGTGGACAGGTATGTGAGGGCTGAGGCCCTTTCTTGACTAGAACACACTCACGTACCCCATCAGCTCCTCATGCCTCCACCTTGGGGAATCAGATGTGAGCAGGATGTTGGCTGGGACCTCAGGAAATCACTGAGTAGCCTGTAACCAGAACTATAGAAGTGGAATCTAGGTGTGGTAGACACATCCTTAGTCCCAGCTCATGAGAGGCATAGGCAGGTGGATCTCTGAGAGTTCATGTCCAACCTGGTCTAAATAGCAAGTTCCAGGCTAGCCAGGAACAGTCTCAAAACAAGTGTACAAAGACGCTATGGCCCAGAGATGAGCAGTGGCCTTCCATAGGAACCACCCCCAGACTAGCTCCCACCGTTTAATTCCCAGTTCAGAATTCCTCCTGTGATGGCGTCACTGGCCTCAGCTTCCTCCAAGGAAGGACACATACCTGCTCTTCCTGCCCCCAACTTCCTACTCCTCCTTTTCTGACTAAACACTAAAATTTACCCAAGCTTAAGTCTGATTGCATTTGAAACATAAATTACCAGAAAAATAAAGTGCACAGGTCACTTTGTATTGACATATTTTTTTATGATGTCACTTATACTGTACATAGTAATACTGAATATAAACTTCTAATCACACACTCTAAGACTAAAGTAAATGCGTAGATAAACATCATCAAAAGACCACAATAAATAAGGTTCAAAGTATCTTTCATGGACGGAGATGCTGGTTTTGTTGAAAGCAGATGGCTATCATAAAGAGGCAGTGCCATTCAAGCTCAGTTCTTCTGAATCTGGCTCATCACTTAAGGCACACCAGCCGGCGTGGCTGCAAGGCCTTGATGCAGCGCTATCATGTGACCTTTGTGGAACACAAACATCATTTCCATGCTGTGTCAGCCTGTGCTCCTCAATTCATTTGTTTATGCCGATTAAAGCGCTGCTTCATATAGTCCAACCATAGGTAGAGCCCTGAAGCACCTGACCATTCAGAGAGCCCTTATACTTTATCATATGAAACAAGGGATGTAAAAACTCCCCAGGCGACTGTTGAGGGTCCCCTAGGAAGCTTCTTTTGGTAGATGTTGTGGCCTGAGGCTTCGCAGGAGGAAAAAAAAAAAAAGAAAAAGAAAACCCAAAAGCTCCTCCTGACAGAGCAGGTGGGGATTTGTTCCACATCGCCCCCTGGTGGTGAAACCGTTTGCTGCCTACGTAGTTCTGGAGAGACATGACTTGGCTTGAGATGGGAAAGACAGCACCTGGAAATGTTGACATTTTGGCTGGGCTGAGGGGCCTGGACATCAGGACAAGAATGGGGACCTGGATAACTGAGGCCATGACTAAATATGAGGTGTTTTTTTTCTCCTGTCACATGACCTTCTCTCTCTAATGATTTCTTCTGGTACCGAGATCATTGGGAAAGTCTACACTGAGAAAGTGTCTTAGATTCTGGGACGAGAATATGGAACCTCCTCTGCTTAGCAATTAGGGCTTCAAGGGCAGAGGCAGCAACTACAGTGGCACCTGTAGCTTCCTCTAGCTCCCTTCTGGATCTTATCTCCTGGTACCTCCCAACACTGTGGGAAGCTGGACACAGAATCAGGGTTTGGGCCTAAGGCCATCCTGAAGCCAGTCTCCAGACCCCATCTCCTGGGTTCTGCTGACCTGCCCAGCCTCTCAGAGGACTTCAAGAGACAATTCTCAAATACCCAAAGGCTGCAGTGAAGGCACCTTCACTACAATATTCCTCTCCCAATAGGTCAAGGCTCAGCAGTCACGCTTGGGAGCAGATGGATTACCATTCAAATTCCCATCACTAGTCCATCACTAACTCATCAAGCCGTAGTTCTTAATCCTCTTGACCCCAGGGCCACACTAGTGGCTCAGCACGTCACCCCACACTGTCATCATCCCCGGCTGAGCCATTGGAGATTCTGCTGCTCTTCCCCAAATAAGAACACTCTTTGGTTTTCTTTGGTGACTCATTTTCTACCCAAAGACTTTCCCATGCTGCTGCACACACTGTGTATTTGGCTCTCATGGGTGTGTGCGAGGCTCTAGTCTGGAATTGTGGTAAAGCTGAGTGCTATTCTGAGATGTTCTGTAGTCTTCCAGCTATTTCAGGCTCCGCCAGTCTCTCTGTCCATGTCTCAGCCACAACTTCCCAAACTCATCCTTTTTTACCCCCGACACCCCCAGATCCAAAATAACACCAGTCTTGTGGGTATTAGAATATGTTAGGTAGAGCAGGCATGTGCACATACTACACCCCCCAGTCTGCAGCTGGGCCAAAGAGAGCCAAGAAGGAGAGTTAAGAGGCAACTGAGGCTTTTACCCCACCCACAAACTGGAGCAGTAGCAATTTGCAAAGCTGGCCAGATAAAGGAGGAACTCATTTCCTGTTTGCTGAGTCCTCAACTGAGTACCTCATTTTGAGATGGCATTCATTCATCTATTCCACAAATATTCCCACGTGTCTATTATATCCCAGTTACTGCTATCTGAGGTTCTGGTGTCCAACTGTGGCAACAGAGGTAAAAAAAAAAAAATCCCCCTCTCTTATGGCACTACCATGTAACAACAAAAATCGCAGAACAAATTTGCATTAGCCTCTCTACTTTGCAAAGCACTCTCCCATCCCATTTTTCCATCACTCATTCTACTGAGTTCTCTGCGCTAACTGGGTATGCACCATCAACCTGCTTGTTCTTGTTGAATTCTTCCAGTAATACTCGGGGTTCCATGATCTCCTATTCTCTTAAAAAATGTATTGTCTGTGAACACGAGTACAGGTCCTTATGGAGGCCAGTAGCAGGCATCAGATACTTTTGGACTCAATGGTACTTCCTGCACCACAGGGCAGCTCATGCTAGGGCTAGACACTGATAATATCACAGTCCTTCCTGTTTTTTTGTGAGGAAGTTCCTGCCCAACCTGTTCATCTGGTGGCCCCTTCAGGGATTCCCTTACCCCAACACAACCCTACACCTGATATGCTCTCTTTTTGTTGCCGTTATTGTTTTGGAGACAGGGTTTCTCTGTTGTTTCTCAAGGTTTCTCTGTAGGGAAGCGACCAGGCAGGTGGAGAGTCCTGCATGAAAGACTATATAGCTTGGATTTAATGTACTGGCTTCTTCCTCTGATAAACAGCATACCCCAAGCAGGGAGCGGCTCCCTCCTCCGCATTCCCTGGGCTCCAGCCTTCACAACTGGCACCTTGCTTATCTTGTTGTTTGGGAAAATCATTGCTCATGTCTGTCTGTGCCTCCCCATAATGCAGCATTGCACGCACTCCGTACGCAGCCCCACGTGACACTGAAGGTGGTCCTGAGTGCCGGAAGAATCTGTCACTTTGGCCACTTGCAGTTAGCTTGAAAAGATTGGTCAGTTATTATTTGGCCACAACTGCTGTGCCAGAGGGGAAAATTCCCTCTTTCCTAAGTCTGGGTTATGGTATTAATGTGACCCACAGCATGCAACAAATAATTGAGACTTGGGTGCTGGCACTGAGGGCAGTCATGAAGGCTGTGGCTGGCCTTTTCATTGCTTGTGCATGCGAACTGGTGTGAAATGGCTGGATTCTGAAGCCAGGTGGGATATCTGGGTGTCTTAAGCATGGATGGACCAACCATTGAAGAAGCAGAACACTTAGAGGGAGTCTTAGCAGGGTACTCAGTGAGGTGCCCCAGTTTTATGGTAGTTACCAAAGCATTGCCCCTGTCCTTGGCTCTGCAGTTTGACCCTTCCTCTTGAAGTTGCTGGCATTCAAGGAGATCAAGCAGCAGCAGCTGACAGGCTGCCATTTGGATGTCGCTGGAACCAGCTCTCCAGGAAGGTTCTCTTAACTGTTTCTGTTGACAAAGACACAGAGGGTCCCAGCAGCTCAGCACTCTGACAGCTTGCCCTGCACCTGTCCTTGGCAGAGACTTCACTACTGAAGAGCAAACAGCCATGCTCCAACACCCATGGATTCCTAACACCAGAAGTTGAGATGAGTAGTCTTTCTTTAAATTTCTATTCCCATTCCAACCCAATAAAGGACTATTTTTGTCTTAGGTCAGTCCTCATCTGACTGTGGCCTGGAACTAAATAAGGCTACAAGACTCTGTTGTTGCTCAGAATGGGATTTTTAGAAAGTAGAATTCTTTTAGGCAGGGTAACTATTTTTCAATTGCCGGTTCCTGCCTCTGTCACGAGGCAGGAGTACACTGGAAGCAATGTAGTGATTGGGAGCCTGCTGGAGTTCTGGATCAATCTCTAACCAGCTGTGTGTGTAGCCTCCTTCTCGGTCTATAAACTCAGCGTTGCTATTAACATCATCATGAATGGTGCCCATTACATCGGCTTGTTGTGAGAGTGAGATGGGGATGTTAACACCTGCAGGCGAATATTTTTGGGGCACTACAATCCAGTTTGTACTAGCACCTGAGAATATGGCAGGGAGCAAGCAGACAGTTGTCAGCCCCGTGGCACCTGTGGAGTGGAGCTAGGGAGGGACTGGCAGTAAACACAAGGCAGGTGATATAGCCAGCTTAGTAACAAATTCTCTGGAGAAAGGGAAGCGGTGAGGCAGGCGGAGAGCCCTGGGTACAGTCTTAGAAGGGTGGGGAGGAGCTGGGCCTGGTGGTGCAAGCCTTTATTCCCAGCTAATCAGGGACTGCTTGGGCTACAAAGTGAGTTCAAGGCTAGACTGAGGAATTTAGTAAAACCTTGTCGCAAAATAAAAGGTAAGAATTAACACATCGCAGTGTGGTGGTGGCGCACGCCTTTAATCCCAGCACTCAGGAGGCAGAGGCAGGTGGATCTCTGTGAGTTCCAGGACAGCCTGGTCTACAGAGTGAGTGTCAGGACAGCCAGAGTTACCACAGAGAAACCTTGTCTCTAAAACAAAACAAATGAACAACAACAACAAAGAATCCATGGGGTTGGATTAGAGTGCTTTGTTAACACTTGGAAGGCCCTGGGCTCATCCCTAGCCCCATGCTCTACTTACCCTCCTTGCCCCCCAATTAAATTGAGAGGAAGGCCTGGCTGGATCCTCCTGCGTGGCACAGGGGGGAAGGGGTGAATAGTGAACCCCTTGGAGATCCAGGAGGTGAGCACAGCCTTCCTATTTAATAAGGTTCCAGCTATTTTTATCATTACCTGCGTGCTCCCCGAGAGCATTTGAGTTTGTGACCTTGCTATTGGCTTCTGTTGGTAATAGCTGTGGAAACTGGTCCTGTGACTCTCATGTTGGCTGGGAGACAGAGGGGGTATAGAGGGAGCTTGTGCTGTGTAAGGGATGGTGTGGAACTCACTCATCTCTTCTCCGGGATGAGCTCCTCAAGGGCAGACCATGGTTCTTGGCTGGGGTAAGTTCCATTCAATCCTTAGCCTCATGGATGTATGTGTGAGGCCGATGCTGTCTTTAGCTGCATGGGTGTATGGGCAAAGACATTCTTCTCAGTCTGAAGGAACTAGAAAAACTTGGGAGAGACATGGAGAGTAGTAGAGGAGATAAACCCAACAGAAGCAGCTTTGCTTTGGAGCCTGGTCTTTCCAGTTGTGCTGGTGACTCTAGGCCAGGGCTCTTTTAAAGGGAGTTTTGTTTCCAGCTCATTAGGAATGGTCTGTTGGTTTAACTGCCAGACCAGCTCCTGATCTGATGCACATCTAAGCAGATTAGGGACATTTTTGTCAGAGTTGCTGTTTTAGCAGGCGACAATTAGTGTGCCCACCAGGAAACCATGTTTGATATGAAAATAGAGACTTCCCCTGGTAACTTGTAGTCAAGAAACAGCAGCAGTTTTCTCAGTGTGCTGCTTCTTATGTGGAAAACAAGGGCTGGGGGTGGACAGGAGGGGGTGGGAAGTGGAGAGAACAGAAGCTGCCAAGAGCTTGCTAATGGCCAGTACAGGAGACGTAGGAGGAAATGGCCCTGCTATTGGGCTGCATGTAAACCGAGGACACCCAGACACACTCAGGTGGCCGATGACGGGATTGCATAAGATGCCCTATGTAAAAATGCTTGGCTCATGATGGGTGTGGGTAGTAGTCAGTTCCTTTCGTTCTCTCCCTTGGACTCCAGAGTATAGCTCACTGGAGATATTTCCCTCTCACTAGATCAGGATCGAGATTTCTTCCTTGTGAGAGATTATAGGGGAGGGGATGGAGAGAAGACTCTGACGGGGTGTGTGAGGCTCTTGGACTGGAGGGTCTCAGCTGGAGCAGTGCTAAGGACACTTGTTCAGAGAGCTAGAGGTGTACAATGATGTTCTGGCCTCACAACGTAGGTTGGCCTGAGTGTGGGTAACAACCAAACCCAGCAGTGTGGAAAGCTCAAGATCAGACAGGGGTCCCAGCAGACGAAGGGTACTGTGTGAGGGCCACTCATGTCTTCTCAGCTTTAAAATTTTTTTTTTAAAAATAGCTGAGTACATACAAATATAAGGTTTATACATCCAGTGTCATTTCTTATCTATCTATCTATCTATCTATCTATCTATCTATCTATCTATCATCTATCTATCGTGTGTGTGTGTGTGTGTGTGTGTGTGTGTGTGTGTGTGTGTGTGAAAGCATATGCCACAGCACATGTGTGGAGGTCAGGAAACAATTTGATTGGTTCTCTCCTTCCATCATGTGAGTCCCAGGATTGAACTCAGGTCATCAGGCTTGGCAGCAAGTACTTACTTTTCCCAGCTAAGCCCTCTTGCCAGCCCCATCCTGTGCCATCCTGATTGCGGATATCAGAACCTTTCCTCTATATGCACAAAGGGAAGCATATGCCTACCAGAGTCCTAAGCCAAGCAGAACAACCGAGCCTGGAGGAGGGTGCTGATGTCACTATAGCAAAAGACCCAAACACCACATGTTATTTCCTTTGCTGTTCACCTCTTCCTGTCTCTTTATGACAGTCTTAGCCTGCTGGAAACATGACTGACAGTATCTTCACCACAGGACAGGATGTGACTTTGGCTTCTTCAACAACTAGTTAAAAGTTCCTGCAGAAGTTCATGGGTTCAGTGTACTGGGGACTAGTCCTGGGTCAGTTAGCTGAGACTGTAGGGTGGGACAAGCAGAAATCACAGAAAGACACACTCTCTCCACTTGGCAGGGCTAAGAGCAGAGCAGCAGACAGTTCTATGGTGTGTGAGCAAGCACCCCAGGGCAGATGTCACCGACAGCTTTCCCAGGGCACAACCTCCATGCTCAAATGAGCCTTAGGCACCCACATCTCTCTACTCCTGTTCTTCACCCTCATTCCTCTCATGCATCCTTCCACTCAGTCCTGGCAGTGTCCCTGCAGGTCATCCTGGCAGCATGAGCTGGGGAGAGGGGGCATGGCAGGGCAGCGTCCCTGCAGGTCATCCTGGCAGTGCGAGCTGAGGGAGCGTAGTGGATAATCATGTCAGCAGACACTGGCTGTCAGGAGTCTCTGTGGGCTGTGCTTTTCTCATCCCTCTCTCCCTTCTCTGCCATTGGATCCTCCAGTGTGGAAAAACATTCTCGCAGAAGTAGAAACAAGACCTAGCTCTAGGGGTTCTACTTATTGGAAGCCTCCTGGAGTATCGCATACATATAAACCAGGGTGGATGCGGGCACTGCCAGGCTCCAGAGCATCCACAGTGGTAGCCCATAGGCTCCCCAGGACACTGCTAGTTCCTGAGTCAGCTCTGACTGCTCTCAACGCCCAAATGGGGAGGTGACACCTTTCCGGACACCTAAGTGGGTCCGTCCACAAAGGATGGCTTAGTTATGTGCTCTGGGTACAGCTGCTGCGAGAGGCCGCCGCGGGAATCCTTGCATCATTTCCCTGCCAAGTTACCTGCAGCCGTAATCACGAAATAGAGCTAATGCTGATGATTACAATGTCAGGAAAGAAACACAGTGAAAAAGTTCTAAAAGATAGCTTTTCCAATGAAAAATAGACAAAAAGTAAAATACAAAATAAAATAAATAGTACGTTATGGTAAATAAAAATAACGGATTTTATTATATTGATATATAAAAGGAAGATAGTCTTGAGCGCCGGCTTCTTGCAGTGATGAATTTAGAGCGTGCCGATGTTGGTTTTTGTAGTTTCTACACGGTTCTAATTAATTTAATCAGAATTAATCTTTGTATATTTATGTCCAGTCAACAGTAGAATATATCCATGTATCTTGGCTTATGGTTGAGTGAATAACACATTTTAATATAAGACTTCACTTTATGTGAAATAACATACAAACAGAAAAGGCCTTACTATAAGAATAAATTTAGCAGAGTCACAGAGGTACTATTTTGCAATAAATTCTAGGCTTTCTATCACCACCTGTGTCTCTGTGTCATAGGCATCAATCCAACAAGCTTACAAATGTTGATGTGGTTGGAAGTTTTCTGGCAAAATAAAAAAGAAAGTCATCATATATTTATGATTTTTAGTTAAAACTTGCAGTCTTTGTTCTGCAAAAATCAGAGTTAGCGCAGCTAATAGTACATTATACTCATTGCTTGGATCAAGTGCACAGTTCTTTGAGATGACAGCAAGCGTATTCAGAAGCTGTCCTCTGATCGCTGGCAACTTCCACCACTTCTCCCGGCATTCACGGAGGAATAGCATCGGGTCTCTAAGGTTCTCCTCCTTTGCTTTTGTAACCACTGGGCTGCTATTGCTTGCTACAAAACTTCCATTCAGATGCAGAAGTTCTGGGTACCTCTGGGCTGCACACAGAGTGAGCGTGAGTAATCCCAACTGTTAGGAATTTACCCGAAACTAACTTACATGGCCGAGCCCACGTGTACGGAGGCGTGACCACATAATCGAGTGTTCGAATTAGCCTCCATGTAGGATGCATGTATAAAGCTTAAATTGTGGAGATGGTGTTACTTTGAAGCATACATGCATATTATTAAAACTCAACAGTGACCCAGCAGCTCTTTCCGATGGAGACAAACAAATGTTATTTTCAAGGAGTGCTTTATCACTGACATGGTTTGCAGCTGCTGGCACATGGGGATAATAAAAAGCAGACTGGCTTCTAGCTGGCTTTATTCTTGTTTTTAAATTCTCTACAGACTTTCTCTTTGCCTGCACCCGGGGCAGAATGTTCCCTTTGCTCAGTCATTGGTTCAGCACTGCATCCAGCATTGCCATGGCCTGAGTGTGGGGGGTGGTATTCATGAGTTCACATAAGAAAGACCTCATGGGCCTGTCCCAGTTTTGAGGGTTGTATTTAGGAAAGGGGCTCTATTGCCTCAGGCCACTGTGTGTGGTAGCTATTACAGTCTCTTTTATAGCTGATGATCAACACACACACACACACACACACACACACACACACACACACCCAAGACGCTTCTACTCTGCATGATCTGACATGCCCACATATAACCACAAATGCAACAGGCTATAATCTAAGTCACATCAGTTACTGTGATGTCACCAAGCCATTGCTGAGTCCAGACAGTGGCGTGAATTCCATTCCTTCAATGGTTTTGAGAAACCATCTGATAGCCATCAGACTATGGATCACTTAGTAAATGAAATCACTAACAACACACTCTATCTTCAAAGTCTCTGCCAACACAATTTACCCATCTTAATAATATTCTTTAGCCAGCCTCTGTGCAACGTTCTTCTCTCTGTCAATTCTGCACAATCCACTGCAAGCCATCTTAAGTTCAAACACTGGCCAAACAGTGGGCGTGGCTGAGCAGGGGAGCCCAGCAGGTTATACTGTTACTTCTTCTGGTTGGTGAGAGAAAGACACAATAGAGAGAATTTGGGAGGGGCTAAATTGCTTAGCTTTCCCGTTCCTTTGCCTCCTTCCCTATTGTGTCCTTGGCCGGGACACCACTCTGTCCTGATGGTGAAGAATACACTCATGATGCCCAGTGAGAAATGTAAGTGTGAGTCCAGTCTGGCAGCATGGGGTACTAATTTCTGGACTTGATTTTTAGTGATCTCAGGCCAATAGATAGTTCGGTCACAGTGAGACCTTGACTTTGGTTTTATGCCCATGGGGAAGACTCTTGGGACAGAGTTGCTGTCTCTCCCTTTCGTTATCTGGATGCAGTAAGAGGTGTTATTTGGATGCACTAAGAGGTAACCATCTTGCCCCAGCTCAGCTTCTCTCATATCAATTAAGCTGCTTTCTATGGCACCCACTGGGGCCCCCCAAATCTAGCCTTTAATGTGTACACTGTTATCACTTTTTACCAAGAATTACTTAATCATGTCTCTCCAAACACAGGGAAGAATCCCAGTGTCTCCACTGCCACCTCCATAGGACAACATTCTCCTTGAAGCCTGAAATGGTTCCCACACTCAACAGAGCCAATTTATGAATAACTTAATTTTCTTTTCAATTTAAAGCATCAGACACTCACTAAGTAGAGTTGGTTTGGGCAAGCTAACAAAGAGAAAAGGGCACTTGTTGGAAGGATACTGGGGCATCTACAGAGGGAAAAGAGTTGGGTAAACAACCAAACCATGGGAAGGGCAGAAATCAAGGCCATGTCAAAGGCGTCAGGAGGAGGGACTTAGGATCCTGCTATTGAACCCTGTTAAGAATGTGGGAATTGTTTGCAACGAGAACCAGGTGGTGTTGCTTAGAAGGGAATTAGAAATTGGCCCTGCTTAGAAGTGGTGCCTGACTATGGCCAGAGAGAGTACTATGAAGTAGAGACAAAGCTTGCTAGGCTGTCAGGTGGGGACACCCCTGAGTCAAGGATGTCTCAGGGACTGGCTGCCTCTGTGGTATGTACAGCTCAGGTGTGGGGAGGGGATTGTGACTCGTTCTTCCATTACCATCACTCTGCTGTGTCTCCCACTCTCTGTACGTACTGCAGCTCACTCCACAGTGTCAACTGACTGATTATAATGGACTGTTAGTTAGGAACAAGAAATTATAGAAGAGGTTCAAGACCAAGTCAGTCTATGGCTAGGAAAGCAATGGTGACATGGGGAAGGAAAAGAGGAAACAAGGGGTTGAACCCAAGGCCCAGAGGGAGACTTAAAAGGGGTGTGATGGCCCAGGTATGATTCTGTCTGATGCAACCATTCGAGGATCAGTGGTAAGTCCAGCTTCTCTCACATCAAAGTCCGGTACCTCACACCACCCAAAGGGAGATTTGAAGGACATGGACACAAATTGCTGAGGCTCTAGAACTATCTTTTAGGTTGTGAACTAAAGGCTACCATTGTCAGGTAGATAATGACAAAACATGTGTTCCAGTTATTAAGAGTATCCAGTCTGAGGGCAGGAGAGATGGCTTAATGGTTTAGAGTGCTTCCTTCTCTTGCACAGGACCCAAGTTCTGTTCTTGGCACCCAGGTCTTGTGGTTTTCAACTGTCTAAAACAACTGTCTAAAACATCCAATCCAGAGGATTTGATAGTCAATGTCTCTACTTTCTAGTATCTGCACTTAGGCCCACATACCACACCCCCCGACTCTCTCTCTCTCTCACACACACACACACTCACACACACACACCCACACACTCTCACACTCTCACATGCAACCTCAGGGCTGGAAAGGTGGCTCAGTGGTTAAGGGCACCAGCTGCTCTTTCTGATCCCAGTATTCAACATAGGTGGTCACTAACAACCAGCTCCAGTTTCAGGGCATCCAATGCCCTCTTCTGGCCTCTTTGGACACTGCAGCCACAGTGTACACAGACATACATGAAGGCAGTACACCCATACAGGTAAAGTAAAATCTTAACCAGCCCCCCCCCCAAAAAAAAACAACCAAAAACCAAAAAACCAGAACAAGAATGGCCACCTTAGGAGCTAGGTAAAACATGAAATGAACTGCAGGGTGTTCCAATGAGGGCAACACCAGCATCTTTCTCCTGGGTGTTTTAAA
This sequence comes from Cricetomys ansorgei, assembly GCA_026225945.1. NCBI lineage: Eukaryota > Metazoa > Chordata > Mammalia > Rodentia > Nesomyidae > Cricetomys > Cricetomys ansorgei. The sequence continues at coordinate 29,390,768 of JAMJFZ010001038.1, forward strand.
TGTACATGGTCTGTAGTTGTGGTCTTAACAGCTAAAGTCAGGCCCAAGACCTGTGGATATTAGTGGACAGTACTCTGAAGTTGTGGAGGAAGATACAGAATCAGAAGACAAAGAAGAGGCTATGAAACTCTTAAGCATATCTGGAAGACTATCTACCCCTAGAAGCAGCAGCAAAGCTCCACAGAAAAATGGAACCTTGGTGATGAAGATGATGATGAGGAAGAGGATGGTGATGGTGGTGATTTCAATGAGAAAACCAAAGAGTAATCTCCAGTGAAGAAATCTATATAAGATGTGGTAGCCAAAAATATACAAAAGTCAAGCCAAATGAAAACGACTGAAATTATCAACATCGAGATCAAAAGCCAAGAATCCTTCACCAAACGGGGAAAAATTCCTTATACAAGTGTACCAATAGCACGCGGAGCAGTTTGGGCATCGCTGGAAAATTAAGCTCAGAGATGGGGAGAAAGAGAGAGAAATCCAGTCTATTCTGAGCAGCAACAACCCGGACTGCTCTGTGGCCCACCTAGCGGCCTTGCCTGATGGGCACCATGTGGCCTGTAGGCTGGAAGCGACTGTTCTTGGCTTCTGCGATTCGGAGAACCTTACTTACTTTCTTCTATATGTGCATGTGGCTCACCTCTTGGATCCTGTTTTAGTTTCCTTTGTAGCTCCTTAGCCATTCAGTTAATATCTGAATAATAATTTTTTAAAAAGGCATCATCGGCTTCTCTCTGTTCTCTGAACTTCAATCGCCCCGTGCTGTTGTGTTGACTCTAGCGCCGCCATCGGCCTCATTCGGTACGTCCTCATCCATATGTCCCCAAAGTACACTTCAAGTTTCCCCAAGACAACAGCAGCGTCAGGAACATGAACAGTCAAACTAACAAAAAGAACACACCTTTAATCCCAGCACTTGGGAGGCAGAGGTAAATGGATCTCTGTGAGTTCAAAGTCATATTGGTCTACAGCCAGGGCTGCAAAGTGAGGCCCTCTTAAAAAAAAACAAACAAACTCAAAAGGTACAATTCATCTCTTATTCTTCTTCTCCTGAGGTTTCCCATGTGACGTAAACATTTCAGCAGTTTTCACTCCCTCGCCTCTTAGGTCTCCACGTCCCCATGCTTATTGTATCAGACGACTTTTGGACTCCCTCCTTCACATCATCTCATGCTTCCATGGGCTTTAAGGTGTAGTTCAGGGTCGCAGAGTGCTTGTCTAGTGTGTGGAAGACCTGTGCTCAACTCCCACTAATGCGCGCGCGTGCGCGCACACACACACACACACACACACACACACAGAGCACTTGTCTGTCATTACCTTAACACAGTGCACTTTAAAAAACTTTTTCGAGACAGGGTTTCTCTGTTGTAACTCTGGCTGTCCTAGAGCTCACTCTGTAGGCCAGGCTGGCCTCTGACTCAGAGATCCTCCTGCCTCTGTCTCCTGAGTGCACCACCACCACCTGGCTACAGTACATGGTTTTAATGTCCAGTGTCAATCCTGCTGTCCTTCCACACCCTGAAACATGCAATGATAATTCTCTCAAGGTGGCAGTCATGATAAACAGGACAGAAGGACTCAACACAGGCACGAATGAGAAGGAGAATCAAGTTTTCCTACTTATTATTCTTATTTGAAAACATTGTTGACAGCACAGCGATGACTGTGTAAAAAGCGGACAAAGTTGTTTAGAACAAGATTACAGTCGTTGCACTGTTGATGTCGGATACAGTGCTGATGTTCTATGGCGTCTGAGCGATTTGCCTTCTCAGAATTAGTAAGTCTTTCATCAAGGTCTGGTTTCCTTTCAGCCTCGATCAGATTACACGTCTCCAAGTCCGAACGAGGTTCCATGGGAGATCTAGCAAGCTGCTTTGCACACAGTAGACACCCAATAAACAGAAACTGAAGCAGCAGTTAGAGATTAACTCACTTAGATTCATTTTTCAGGCAAAATCTTTCCATCAAGTGACATCCTGACTCCCAGCGCTTGGAAGAAAGTTCTGATTCAGTCTGGTTGGTTTCAAGGGATTGAGGGAGAGGATCAGGTTCCCCTCTAGAGGACTCCTCGACCCTTCGCAGGTTTTTAAGAACCAAAAGATTCTCAGGTGCTCTGTGGTAGAAAAATGTGTCCATTCACTTAGCTTGTCTTTTTTTTTTTTTCTAAACAAGAGACACTGGCAACAGAGCATTTGTGACCACCTGAGAACAAACCCTTTGCCTCTTTCCTCACTATCTGAGAGAAACAGGTGTGGCGGAGAAATCATGTCCACCTTAGCTCACTAACATTGCCCAGGCTCCAAAATTCTTTCTTCTCCAGACTTTGGCCCTGACACTTGGTTTTCTTAGAACACAGAGCTGTGAATATCCTGACTTTCTATGGAGCCACTGGGAAGGAAGGCCCCAGTGAGAGTGCCAAGGGCTAAGTTATCATTGAGTGTTATTACTGAATGAATGATTTGCTGAATGATTGCTGTGCCTCACTTTACTCTTGGTAACTGGAGATCAGAGCTTGTATCTTATAAGGTGATAAAGAACTAGGAAAATTCCTGACTCATAATAATCAATAAATACTAACTCATTATTTTAATGGGCACCTGATTACAGGATACCTGCTATATTCCAGCCACCCTGTGTATATGTGTGTACACACACTGCATACACAAGACACCCACATTCTGTGAACTACGCACATGTTTACTGTGGGTTCACTCCTATCTTTACAAAGGAAAGAATTGGTCTATTGTTTTTATTACTGTATCCTTAAATCCCATACAACGCCTGGAACTTAGCAGGGATTCCAAAACATTAAATCAGTTAACGCTTAGAGAAATCCTTAAATGCATACACTTTTGCACATATACACACTGTTATAGCTTGGATCTGGATTGCTACCTATAGGACCATGTGCTAAAGACTTAGTCAGCAGCCCGTGGCATTACTGGTTTGTAGCGGAACCTTTGGGAGACAGGACCTGGTATAAGAGGTTCTGTATCTGCAGTGTGCTCTTGGAGGGATATTGGGATGGTGGCCCTTCCTGTTTCTTTCACTTCTTGGCCACCATCATTGCTCCACATATGTCCTCCTTACCATGATACAGCACCATACTACAAGCCCAAGACCAACAGAGCAAATGGAGATGACCAAGACTTTGATGAGTTAAGATAAACTTCGTCCTTTTTGGTAGTTTAGCTCCAGGATTTTGTCACAGTATTAGACACCTGATACAACACATCTATATTCGTGCACACATATATAGTTATACACGTTTACATATAACTGCAGCTCACACCCACTCTATCACACACATACACACAATTGGAAATACCGGTCTCCCCTCCACCCCAGGGATCTTCCTAAAGGTAGAAATATAATTGGGCAGTAAACATCAACTTGTGAGAAACTTGTTAGCAAACTCCAAACTCAGAAGATATTTTAGAATATAAATCCTGAGGTTTCAAGAAAGTTCAGAAGAGGTTAATGCTGATGTCTAAGAGGAACCAAAGGGAAAGTGGGCGGACATGGCAGACAGAGGAAGAGGAATAGGGAAGGAGCCAGGATAGTTGGGCAGAGTGTTGGACATGACTGGCTGGTTGGCAGATGACAGAACAGAAGTGCTGATGGGCTGACAGCTGGGAAATAGAGTGCCAGTTCTGACTGGTTGGTTGGCTGGATGGGTCCCTACTGATCTGCTTCACTGTCTGCACTGCTTCAGTGTCTACATCCTGGCGTGCGCTTGCATGGAGAGGCAGCGCTTGGGATACACAGGTTCTGTTTCTTTTCAGGTCGGTATGCTTGGAATCAGAGCGTTCTTTGGATTGCTACAAAGGACAAGCCCTGGACTCTTGGAGTCTTTTGCTGAGTCACCACTTGAGAATGTCTGTGCTGTCCTAGCAATGGCCCCAAAGCAAAGAGTTTCTTCTGAGGCTGCCCAATGCTTATCACTGGGGAGAATCCTGGTTAACCCATAAGAGATGCTGCACTCCCAATCTGGAGACCTTTCTCAAGTGTTTCTTTCCGGAGAGTCACAGGCTAGGGAAGACTTCCAGCTGAATGGCTGCCCAGAGCCACCCAGCTTCTCCCCATGCTCCCTGGAGAGCAGAACCCCCACTTCCCTCCCTGCTCACTTCTCCATCCTAGTGTACCCAAAGACAGGGGAAGCATGGACACTCAAACTAGAGAATGTGAGGGCCTGCTTTGGACCCACACAGAAAGAGCAGGAGTCTACATAGGGTGGTTTAGTCATCACAGGCTAAGTAAGAGTCTGAGAGTGTTAGCATTCCTGATGGGAGACTTTTTCTGAGGCCTAGGGTTACTCAACATGATCCCATTAGTTTAGCAAATGGATGATAAAGAAAAAGATCTCTTTTCCCACATAAATAGCAAACTACTTCAGTGCAAGCCTTCATATAATTATAAGCAAATCACATGCGGTTTCAGCTAGTTAGCAATGGCCTTCAAAATAAGCGCATACCTTCAAGCAATCATTCATTAAGCTTGCTGTGTGGAAGGCTGCTAGACAAGGGGAGAATGCTGATAGAAATTAGGTGGGAATGAATATTTACTTTGGTGTATGGCACGTTGGGCACTTCCCCAATCTTTGCAGTCAATATTTACTTACAGTCCCCTTGAGTGGTATGGCAGAGACGGGTGCTTGTCCTCTATGGCCCTTCTCAGGCTTCTTTGGTAAGACAACATTCTTAGCTTTGCATTTTGGCAGTGTGTCTTCCAGATGAGGTAGTATGTGGGATAAAGGGCACTATAAGTGGACATAGCAGCAGGTGCGAGGGACAGGGAGCAGGAGGGCACTAGAAGCCATCCTCTGGCATGGCTGGAATGGTCGCTTTGTCACGATAGCAGGAGGGTGGCATTAGGTCAGGGTCTGTCTAGGTCCAAGAACTGTCTTGGTGGCAGACAGGCACAGACAGGAGGTGAGTCTGTCCATAATGTGGATGGTGAAGTGGAGGAGGGCAGACAGGAAACCAGAAGGCCAGCTAGGAAGGGAAGCCAGTAGGGAAACTTTAGCAGAAGAGAAGGGTAAGCAGGCTCAGAGAGAGAGAGAAAGGATGCAAGGGCAGGACTGACAGCTCTTTGGCAGCCTACTGGGAGTGGGAGGAAGGGAGGCAAAGGAGCCCAGGATGACATGGAAGTTTATTTCAACTTGCTCTGAGGGAGGAACATTGCTTAAAGATCCTCTCACCAGGTTTTCTCTCAAATAACACAATGAACAAGGAGTTCTACACACGCTAGAAAGATTTTCCTTCTAAGGACTAGTGAAAGAGGCATGCTCAGAGCACATTGTGTTTCTCTTGAGGATGAAGATGTTGGTAGAGAATGAGGGTGATGTGTGTGCCAAGCAGACACCTTTGCAGACCAGAACCCACGCTTTATATAAACTAGGAGTTTGACAGGGTTGAGAAGAAAATGGATGGTGCCTTATATTTAAGATGCCAGATAACTTTTCCTTCTCTTTCTCTTTCTTTTTTTTTCCTTTCCTTTCCTTTCCTTTCCTTTCCTTTCCTTTCCTTTCCTTTCCTTTCCTTTCCTTTCCTTTTCTCTTTCTCTTTGCTTTTCTTTGTTTTCTTTTTTCTCTTTCTTTCCTTTCCCTCTCTCCCCTCCCTCCCTCCTTCCCTCCCTCCCTCTCTTTCTCTATCTCTGTCTTTTTCCCTTCCTTCCTTCCTTCCTTCCTTCCTTCCTTCCTTCCTTCCTTCCTTCCTTCCTTCCTTCCTTCTCTTCTCTCTCTCTCTCTCTCTCTCTCTTTCTTTCTTTCTTTCTTTCTTTCTTTCTTTCTTTCTTTCTTTCTTTCTTTCTTTCTTTCTTTCTTTCTTGTTTGTGACAGGGTCTTACTATGTAGCCCTGGCTGGCCTGGAACTTAGTAGATAGACTAGATTGGTCTTGTCACACAGATCCATCCATCTGCCTCTGCCTCTTGAGTATTAGGATTAGAGGTGTGTGTTAGCAAGCCTGGCAATATTTTAATTTGTAAATTTATCCAAGTGTTTGTACTCTAGAGAATCTTAGAGATCTTAGACAGAAATCACTGACTGGGACATTGTATGTCCCTAAGATTCATGTGTGTTCTCCCAGAGTGTGTCCGTCAATGGAGGTAATATGACAAGACCCTGGTTTGTGTGTGTGTGTGTGTACACAGTGTTAGCCTTGTGAAATGTGCATGTGGTATATGCAAATATGTGATACAGTATATTTATGTGTGTGGTGTGTGTGTGCTCATGGATGGACTTGCAGTTGTATGTGGAGGTCAGAGGTTGACGTTCAGGTGTTTCTCTCAATTGTTTTCTCAACTGAGCTTTTGAGGCAGAGTCTCTCACTGAACCTGGAGCTTGCCATTTCAGCTAGACTAGCTGGCTGAGGAGCCCAGGATTTGCCTGTCTCCACCTCTCAGTGCTGGGTTTACCAATGTGCACATCCATACCCAGCTTTACATAGGTTCTGAGGATCCAAACTCAGGTCTTCATACTCTTGCACCAAGCATTTTACACACTGAGCTGTACCCCAGCCATGCCACTATTTTTTGTTTGTTTGTTGAGAGGGGGTTGTTGTACATAGCCCTGGCTGTCCTGGTACTCACTATGTAGACCTGGCTGGCCTCAAATTCACAGAGACTTGCCTGCCCCTGCCTCTGGAGTGCTGGTATACCACAATTCTGTGCTTTTATGTTTGCCTTTGTCCTCTTTTGATGACCTTTATTAGAGGATGTTAAATGCTGATGGTGAAGCAAAATCCCAATTAAAGGCAAGGCTAATGGCTAACGAAGAATTTTAGAGTCAAATGAGCCAAATATTCTGCATTCCCAAGAAATCTTTATCAGGTTTTTGCTCTGATGAACAGCTTCATCCCGTGCTCAGCTGCAGAAAGCTCAGTGGGCACAAATTTCTCAGGGTTGATTTGTCACTAAGAGATTTACACTAAGAAGCTGAAAGAATGGACTTTGTGTCTGAGCACTTTTAAAAACATTCATCCATGAGAAAGAAGCTGTGCTCCTTCCTGAGGACAAGCCTTCTTGTGAGGTAAGGCAAGGGTAAGCCCATCCACTTCATCTCTCATGAGGTATGAGAGTCTGTGGTACCCTGTTGCCTCTTTTGGTTCCGAAGACTTGTTCTGAGGCATGGCAGTGCCCCAGAGGCAGCCAGTCGCGACTGGCAAAGCCAAGATCCCTCCACCTACTGTCCACTCCCCGATCTAATTTGGTTGGACATGGTCATAAAACTAGAAGGACGACCATGAGACAGGAAAGAAGATGCCTTAAGGGAGTTGGAGGGGGGAAATTGACAAGTGTAGCACCAGGGCAGAAGTGGGTTTACTGGTGTGAGGCAGGGGACTGGCAGGGAAGGAAGACCATAAAAAACCCAGCCATATGGAGCTGGAGAGATAACTCAGGGGTTAAGAACACTAGCTGCTCTTCCAGAGGACCCAGGTTCAATTCCTAGAACTTACACGGTGGCTCACGACCATCTGTGATTCCATTTTCAGGGGATCCAATACCGTCTTCTGGCCTCTGTGGTCATACAGTGCACATCCATGGGGACAAAACATCCATATACATAAAGTTAAGAAAATAAAAGATTAAAAAAAAACCCACTCATGCACATAAAACAAACAAACAACAACAAAAGTCTGTTTGAAAACGCCATCATGAAACCTGTCATGGGTGCTGTTTAAGCTAGAGCTCAGGGGCCTTGACACCTGAGTTTAGTCCCGCAGAAACACATGGTCAAGGAGAGGACTGATTGCTACAAGTTGTTCTCTGATCTCCATACATGCACCGTGACACCCCTCCCCCACCAGATAAAATAAAACACACAAAAATAAAATGTAAACTGGTAAAGCGTGAGCCCACTCCCACAGACCTTTTCATGATCTTGAACTTGGCGCCTGGTCCCACTTGGGAAACCTTTTAGACTCACTCTTCCTTCTGTACAGAACCTCCTTCTCCACGTGACACAGTCCATGGTTCACTGAAAGCTCTGTTCCTATGACATATCCTGCTAGCTGGTTTCTCAGCCACAGAGAGATATCTCCTCCTTGCCTTACAGCCATCCAGAACTAATACTTCCTACAGTTCTGGGGCAGGTCTCTTGGTGGCTGGACCTTTGGGTGGTCCTGGGTACGTGGACAAGTGACTGGAATGGGCCAGGATTTGGGGAGACAAGGGAAGTAGGGAAAGGCTTGGGATAGTAGCTATTTACCATTGGCAGAGTGGACTTTTCAGTTTTTTAAGCATTCCAGATGCATTGTACAACCCACCAGGACTTAGAGCTATGCTGAGCAGGCACAGACACTCAAGAAACCTTTGCTTGGTTCAGTAAAGAAGGAAAAACAGATAGCAAGAACAATGTTTCAGGTAATGAAAGGCATAAGGAAGAAAGGTTAAGATGCTCCTGGCTGTTGGGCTTTGATAGTGGAAGCTGGGGTGTGACAAATAACCAGTGTTATTTTATGTGTGTATGTGAATGTGTTCATGTGTGTGCAGGTGCTTGTGCATGTGTGTGTGCATGTCTGTGCAGGCCAGAGGTAAACATGGAGTATCATTCCTGAGGTGACATCTACCTAGATTTTATGACACAGGGTTTCTTATTGGCCTGGGGTTTGCCAAATAAGGTAAACTGGCCAGCCACCAAACCCCAGGAATCTGCCTGTTTCTGCTGTATGGGGATAGGTGCTCCACCCACGACACCTGGCTCTTTACATGGGTTTCAGGGATCAACTTCAGATCCTCCTGTTTGCATGCAAGTGCTTTACTGACAGAGGCATCTCCCAGCCCTTTGTTCCTCTTACACATTCCAGGAAACAGAGATCTGCTCTGACTTTGTTCCCCCACTCCATCCCAACAGCCCTCGCACCACTGTGGTAGCTGCTTTCCTTCCTGTGTTCAGAAGCGCATGCTTAGTGAATGCTCCGCTATCTTGAAATTTTCCCTCTAAGCATCTATCTATCATCTATATGTCTATCTCTCCATCTGTCTAGTGTGAGTGTTGGGGGTGTTTGCGCATTTACCGCGCCACATGTGTGGAGGTCTGAAGACAACTTTGCAGAGTCAGTTCTCTCTCTCCACCCAGGGAACAAACCTAGGGTGTCAGGTTTGGTGTTAGGTGCCTTAATCCACTGATCTCAGCAGCCCTGTCTTGAAATTCTTAATAGATCTTGAAGACGAGTCCTGCATTTGCACTAGCCCTACTTATAATGTAACTGGACTTGAGGGTTCCATTGGACAAAACAAGAAAACAGCCTGTGTAGCAAAGTGGGGACCCATCACCCAGTCTTAGCTCCTCGGGTGGCCATACAGAGTTGGGAGAAGTTAGAAGACCTGCTTTTCTGTATCTCAGTTGGGTTCCTCTTTTTTTTCTCCTGAAGCATCCTCCAGTATGACAATGGATCCCAGCCGAGGCCTGCCTGGGTGGGTAGAATGTGTGGGAGCTGAGAAGGAGAATAGTCTGTGCGCATGTCCACACACGCCTTGGGCTTTAGTTTTGTTTCTTCCCACGCATGCTGGGTAAGTTGCTTATTGGCTACGGATATCCTGAATTCCCAGAGACTGGGAATCCCACAGAGTGTCCCTTGTAGGAACAGGTTTTGCCCTCCTAGGCCCTGAGACAGCATAGGGTTGAGAGGAATGGCCATGTTTACTAGGGCTGAGTTACTAGGGCCTGAGGCTCTTGTGTTTTCTCTTGCACTATGAACTCCCCATGGTGAGCCCATTTCCAATTTTCTCAGCATCCCCGACACCACATAGCTTCAATAAATGCTACTTTCCCCACTCAACAGCTTCTCCTGGGGCCCTGCTATGTGGCAGGTGCCCCTGGCCTGGTAGGACAGCTGGGAGGGAGCACATCTCTGGATTCTGAACAGTGCCTCCTTCTCTACTACCTGACCTTAGGCTCAGCATGCCCACTGTGACTCACACTCTGGCCCAAGCCTGTTTCCCATCCCATGTCTTCCGGCTGAGTGGACGGCATCACTGATTGGAGAGGCCATGGAGAGCAGTAGAGAACACCAGAGACAGATGGACTGCATGGATTCTAGCTAAAACCTTTGGATGAGTGGGTTGCTTTGTGCCTCAGTTTCCTCCCAGGGTTTCGAGGACCGAATAGTCCATTGTATAGAGGATGACATGTGTTAGTTGTTATTAAGGTACCAGCCATAGAATTGGGATTCATCTGACCCTTCCTACCCTTCCAGTCCCCATCAAGCCTTTGCATATGACTTTAAAGGTTGGGGAATCTATTTGGTGATGTCCCTCTTCTGCATTGGGCCAAGATCAGTACAATTGTCTTTTATTTGGTCTTTCCATGTTTGCTCTAGTCTGTTCTGTCCTACATGCTATAGCTCAACAGGTCCTTTCCCCATGTCCTGATGTAATCAAGCCTCCATGACGACCAGACACCTAGTGCCCATCCTCTGCTTACTCCCACACTCCTTACACCCCATTGACATTCTGAGTCCTTGCCTCAGGGGATTTTCTTGTGTGCCATTGGTACCAGGAAGCATCTTCCTCTAACTTGTGACTAATATGTATGCATAGGTAAATACATTTTTACTTAAGACATTCTCAAATGTCTCCTGGGGGTAAACTCTGAGAATACCACCAAGAATCTTTGCTATGAAAATGCTGTCTTCTCTCCCAAGACGAGGGAGAGGGCTGCTCCTTTTTCCCATGAGCCTCTGCGGGCCTTGCCTTCTCAGCTTCACAAAGCTCCTCTCTTTGCTCACTCCCCTGACCAAGGCTTTCTGGATACCGCTTCCCTGGTGACCCCTCTCAGTATGAGCATCTTAATAGCAGATACCCCTCCTACATAGCACTTACTCCACGGAACTCAAAACAAATGACTAACAATATGGCTGTGATCTTGCTTTTACTTGTATGATTATTTGTTGTGCATGCATGTGTAGCACATGTGTGCTTATGTTTGTGTGTATACACACATGTAAACACACATGTATACATGTGTGCGTGGGTGCATGTGCACATATGTGTTTGTATGTGTAGAGGCTAGAGGTTGACCTTCTGTGTCCTTCCTTACTGCTATCCATCCTATTTTTTTCAGGCAGAGCAGCTCACCGAACTCGGTGCTTGCTAATTGGCTGGATTACCTGGCCAGTAAACTCTAGGGATCCTGTGTCAACTTCCTGCCCTCTCCCCTCCATGCTGGGTTTACAGATGCTCTCAGCCATGCCTAGCTTCTTATGTGGACCCTGGGTGTCCAGACTTACGTCTTTGAGATTACATGACAGACACTTCACCTACCAGCCATCTCCAGTTCCCCGACTCATGCGATTCTTTGGTTAATGCCTGTCTAATATAACAGACTGTAAACTCCATGAGGAGAGGGCTGGGGTTTGTTTTTGTTATCACTGTATCACAATAGATACCAAATAGCTGGCTTCAGATCAGACACGCGGCGGACCATCAGTGTTTGCTAAACTGATGAATGTGTGACAATAGGGCCCTTGCCATCACACTCTGGGCTGGAAGAAATGGGCAATTAAATATGCAAAGTCAACACAAAACTCACTGGAGTCATAGAGCTATGAGCTCCAGGCTTAGGCCTTGCTTAGGAGAGCAGAGTCAATGGGAACACGGAATTCGGGGAGATATACTTGCTGGCTTATGAAAAGGGAGACCAACTGTCCTAGTTTGCCAGGAACTGACCTGGTCATTAGCACTAAGGATCCTGTGACCTTGAGAACCCTCCAATCCCCAGGTAAAGTGGGGAAGTTGGTTCTTCTCTTTATCAGGTTATCCAGTCCTCCCCGATCTCTCGGGGGAGATGCACTGGAGCATCGGAGCGTCTTGGAATGATCCCTGGACTGGAACAGAGAGCTGGAAGCCCTGGGTTGGAGTCCTAGCCACATTCCACAACAGCCTGGCGTTCTTGGCAAGCTGTGTATCCAGCTTCCTGGAATGGGCACTTTCTTATTTTTTTGTATCCTTAAAGCCATGGCATTTGGGGACTTGGCTTTGAAGGCACTGCCTTTCCTAAATACAGCATATGACTGTTTTCAGAACCTGCCTTTGATATGCAAAGCAACCAATCCAAAACCCATTTCTTCTACCTCCTACCATCTCCTTTACCAGACACACACACCACACCAATATATACTGCCCATAAGCCAGTCAGGGGGAGTGCTGGAAAAGAAACACCTTTACAGTCTAGCGCTGCTGAAATGAGTTAAACTACTCAGTCCAAGCTTCCTCAACACACCTGGCCTAGCTTAACTGAAAACCCAAGGAGGGCTCCAGGTCATGCCCTCTTCTCCCCGCCTCCTACCTCCTGGCCAACAGTGCCCCATGCCTTTTGTTTCTAGAGTCTCAACTTCTTCCCTGCCAATCAGTTCACACATCTGACTATGCCTGATGAAAATGCTTTCAGGTAGACTTTAATGCATTCCCCTTTCTTATCAAGCCTTCCTGTGTCTCACGCAGGGCTCGGATGGGCTTGTGAGATAATGTCTAGGCAAGAGATTCATTAGCTTTGAAGTGCATTTTTATTATCATTCCAGGCCATTTGGTCTAAAAATACTGGCAATCCCTAAGGAGCCCTATGGAGGATGCAGGGAGGCCCTTCCTGAGAGGCCGCCCTGGGTCACTGGCCACGGCCTCTTTCCTGGTAGCGGTCTGCCTGCCAGGCAGCAGCAGCAGAGACCCATTTGGACAGTAGCCTCCTGGATTCCTGGTCTGGCTGTCCTCTCTTCTGCTTGCACTTCCTTTTCCTTTTACTGGAGGAACAAGCACATTGGAAGTTTAGAGGAATGAAACCACTCTATAAAACCCCGTGTCTAAGAGAGAACGCTTCTTATTCCCTGCGTAAGCATGAACACCACGGAGCAGGCCTTCCAGGGTGTTCCTCCAAGAAAAACACATGCAAACTGTTACAGCCAGAGGCAAGCACACAGGGCGGGACTCTCCTCGTAAAAGCGGGAGCCTGCATCTTCTTTTCTCAAATCTCTTCCTGGAAACTATGGTTTCTCTTCCAGTCTCAGGCTGTTTACTCTGGTTTATCCTGCAGCTGGGAGGTTCACATCACATAGCCATCACATATGACCTGTGACTACCTTATATAGGCACCCAGGCTGGGAGGTGAAAACCCCAGGCTGGCCAGGGCTAGTTATGTGGTTCTGTGGCTTCAGGGAGCAGTAAGTGGGCGAGACAGTAGCTGGTAGAGCCATGAGTCGGCACTGCTAGCTTAAACACAGACTGCCCAAATACTATGTGGGATATTCTTACACAAAAAAAAGTGCATGTTTATCTGACATTCAAATTTAACCGGACGTCCGGCATTCTTAATTTGCTAAATCTGGTAACCTAACTCAAGAGCCCATTTCTGAACTTTTTATTATTTGTTTTTTTCCTGAGTGGAACAGGTTCATCCCCTCCCTTTCCTGGGGAGACTATGGCTCTTGCCTTCTTGTCTCCTAAGCATCGTCAGGTGGACTCTGGGTGTGACCAGAGTCAGACTTACTGAGCAGACGGGAGACTGTGGGATTGGAAAGCAATCAAGCTATGAATCTCAGAAGGTCTAGAAAGCACTCGTAGGCACAGAAGCTGTGGTCGCGGACGGGTTGTGGGAGTGGCTCTTCTGGGGGAGTTTGTGCACTAGGGCTTGCCAAGGGTGGGGTGCTGGATAGCACCACCTTTGTACTGCCACTTTTGGCCCTGTGGTATTTGCTACAGCCCTGTGAGGCCTGGTGTATCTGTTTGTAAAATTTTTAAAGGCTAGGGGGAAAGAAGTTGGCAGCTTCTGCCACTTTTCCTGGATTTGAAAACAAAGCTTTTGTGGTGAACAGAGGGGGCACAGACAAGGCAGTGGGGGACCTCGTAAGGAAACCGTCTGCCCAAGAAGGAGGTGGGATGACACAGCTCATTAGGAGAGTGTCTCTCCTAGACAGTGCCATCAGGGAATCATTTTGACCATGGCCCAACTGGGAAGAGGGTTCTGCATGTGAACAAAAGATGACTATTCACTATGAGTTGTGCATTAGGACCCAGGCAGTTCTAGGCATCCCTGGGCAGGCAGTCTCTCTTATGACAGGAGGAACACCAATACTGGGTAGACACATGGCAAAATCTGTGTAGGCAGGTGTGCAGACAGAAAGCTGAGACTGGGGGTGACCTGGAGTGGTGACTCCGTCAGCCTGTAGACCAAGACCTTGGCATACTCTTAGGCGTGCCTGCAAGTTGGAAGCAGCTGAGGTAGAGACGGGGTAGGTTAATGCTCAGTGGTCTGGAGGTCAACTAGTTCCCTTATGTCTGAATTTGCAAAGAGAAGGTCTGAGTGAGGTAGATAGAGATAAGGACCACAAATAGCATGCATGTGTGCACACGAGCGAGTGAGCCTGTGAACGTTAAGTAGTATATAGGTATGTGTATATATATAAGTTTTAGGAACACTTGGAGATAGCATCCTTAGCAAATGTCTGAACCCCAACTTGGTAGGTATGTGCCCAGGGTTAATATCATTTTGTTACTCTGTTTTATTAGAGTCAAAGGTTAGAGATACCCATGTGGCAGGGGCTCTCCATTTGAATGTGAGTTGGTACCAGGTTGAAATTCTTTTGATTAAACTTCTTTCAAGACCAGATTAAACTTCCTAGTTGGGAAACCTTGTTCAGATTCATCAGTTCTCATCTGTCATGAATGTAAAGAAGGAGGAAAGGGGGTTGGGGTAAGGGGCAGACTTGAAAGGATAGCCTTGTCTCTGGGTGGGGGACAGCTTTAGCAGAGACGAGGAATGCAGGTTGGGTTTCAGCCAGGATACCCCCTCGGATGTATACTTCAGCACAACCTTACATTTATTTATTTATTTGTTTGTTTTTGTTTTTTTAAGACAGGGTCTCACTGTGTAGCTCCGGGTGTCCTGGAATTCACTCTGTAGACCAGGCTGGCCTCAAACTTACAGAAATCTGTAGTAGTACACTGCTGTGGCGACCCAGCAAGGGAGACAAGGAGGTGCTTTTATAGGTGCAAACTCTGCCAGACCTCAGCAGAGGGAACCACCATCATGGAAGGCACCATACTCTACAGTGGAACCCTGAGCATATGAGCTCAGGTGTTTTTATTGATCCAGAGCTACTCAGGTGTTCTACTGATAGCAATAAAACATCCCCCACATAAATCCCACACCTGCAGACAATACAAAATGCCACGGCTTAGGTAGCCTCTCACCCAACAGTGCACAAAACAATTATTTTATACATAACTAAAAATAAGCATCCACAACAGAGATTCACCTGCCTCTACCTTCCAAGTGTTGGGACTAAAGATGTGCACCACCACGTCCGGCACAACCTTATATTTAAAAAAGAAAGTTCTAGAGCACCACTGCTACTGATCTACATAGAGCTGTTTTAGTAACAGTGTTAATAAATGCTCAGCATATGCAAAATATGAATTCAAGTACATTAAATATGTACTGCTTGAGCCCCACTCTAGGTTTTTATAGATAAGAAGCAAGCCATCTGGCCAAGACAGAGATAGTAGAGTTAGGTTGGTTGACCATCATCCTGCTGTCCTGGCAGACATGGAAAGATCATGGCCTCTGAGTGGGACCAATAGGTCAAAGGTCAAAAAACAGTGAAAGATCCAAGAGGAAATGCAATTGAGGAAGAGACCAAAGAAGAGAAATTCAGGAAAGCAGAACTACACAGGAGGCTGTAACTGACTTGGGTCTGCACTCTGCCTTAGGAGAGGTAAAGCCACAGGCATCATCTGCCTTGAGCTCTTTTGTAATTATCAAGAAGGAGAAAATCAAAATCATTTTCAGTTTCCAGCATCTACTACTCAGACTTAAGGTTCAAGAATCTGGGCAGGGGTAGAATTACCTGTGAAGCTAAGATGAAGGAAATGGTCTCCCTTGGTATTTGCAGAGCCACATGTCCCAGGTCCCACCATAGGTAAGCTACAATGTAAATCCCAAGCACGCGGTTCTAGAGCCCAAGCTCTCACATAGCCCCTGCTGTTGCCTCCAAGAGAGCTGGTGTTCTTGCTAAGTGTTTGTGGAATGGACAGATGTTGCTTGTAATCATCCATGGGATCCTTCAGGCACAGGGGTGGGGCTTGGGGGATAGAGTTGGCGTGGAAACAGGACACAGACTCCGGGAGACAGGTGAGTGGCAAAAGGCAGACTCTGTTTATTCCAGGGTGGGGGTGGGAGGGAAGCCTCTTATTGGGGAGAGAACCTTCCCATTGGCTGCCAGACTGCATCTGCTGCTCCCTGGGCGTGTCCAGGTAGGTCTGTCTCTGGGCATGCCCGGGTAAGTCCATCTCTGTGTATGTCCACGCCGGTTTTAGGCCTTGTCCAGTTTTCTCCTACAGACAAGAGACTGAACAATGAATCAAAGCAGGAGTTTGGGAGTTTCAGGAGAGATGGGACCATAACTTCTGTGGCTTCTGTTCTCATATGGAGTTGTTTACAGATGGATTGTTCATTCCTCGGGATTGTATCAACAACAACATTTCCACACTCCTAAGCACCAAAGCTTCTAAATGCATTCACTCAGGGACTGCAGAGATGGCTCAGCCATCAAGGGCATGTGCTGCTCTCGTAGAGGGCATAGATTCAGTTCCCAGCACTCACTGTGAGCATCTTGGTGGCTCACAATCACCTGTGAACTCAAGCTCCAGGGATTCAGCGCCCTCTTCTGGACTCTGGACTTCTGGACTTCTGGAGGCACTGCGCTCACATGTGCACATTAACCTCCCATGCCATATAGACACAGTTAAAAATAAAATAAATACTTTAAATTGGATTCACTAAGGAATACTGCACGGATATCTTCCCTTTATCCTGCAAGCCCGAGATGTGGCTGGAATCAACATGATCTGAATGGAATTTCTTACTGAGTTATGGGATTTCCACAAAAGCTATTTCTATTTGTGTGTCTGTCTCTCTCTCCTTCCCTCCCTTTCTCTCACAGTCTCTCTCTCTTAGGCTTAGGTGAACACAAGGCTTGATGTCAGAATTGGGCTGCTCTAGCTGATGGAGAGAGGGAATAGTATTGTACGCGTAAAACTGCTTATAAAATTCTTATGGCAATTGGAAAGAAATTGGAAACAATAACAGTTAACAGCTCAGCTTGCACTTTGTTAAATAAAAAGTCCTCACACATGACAAGTATTCAGAGAACCTCACTCGTCATAGATGAGAAGAATCCAACCCAAAGCCAGCAGGAAGGAAGCAGATGGCCTTGCACCACAACAGTCCCCAGAGCGCCATAATCAGACTCACATTTTTACCAAATGGCATCTGAAATCCAATAAACACCTCTTAAACTAAATGTCTGAAGCCAATCCAGTTTGGAATCTGCGGATGCTGTAATCGGACAACACTTTTGCTTCTTCCACGTCTGTACGGTCCCGTTAGAGTTAGGCGGAACGCTTGAGGTTGAGAGGCCAGGAAGAGAAATACAGGAACTTGGCAGAGCCTTAAGTGAATGGGAACCCTCGTGAAAACAAAGGGGCCCAGTCAGGGCTGAAGCCTGGTTCTTCTGACCTGTGGTCTCCCCTCCTTAACCCTCCAGCCTGCACTCTACGCAGCAGCGGTTGGAAGATCATGAAGACAAACGGGAGGCTCTAGCGCCACACCTCCCAGTGAAGCCGCAATCCCTGTTGGTGGGAAGGTCTCGCCATGTTGAACCTTCGCAGTCCACTGTACATAGCTCTATTCGTCGTGGCTCCTTGGAAGGTGTATCGGGCCGTGCCTTTTAGCTCTTCCTCCTCCTGCTGTCATGGTATTGGGGACTTCCATTTCTGTCCCACGGGTGTGGTGGACCAAGGAGGTTGCTACCTGAGACACATTGATTCTCTTGCCTGGAGTATGCCTACGAAAGCGTCACCAGCTTTCCTGGGGTGATCATGAGGATGGAAGCACTCCAGCCACACCGGCCGCTCTTCCTAGCTTGTTAATCTGAAGAGCCATTTCCCCTCTCAGTAATACTCACTCATTTACTCATCTGGCAGTTTCTGTTGAGAGCCTGCTAGGCACCCAACACTGTTCTTCCCGTGGGGATACAGCACTAGACAAAACAGACAAGAGTCCTGCTCCTTAATGGAGCTTATATTTAGGTTCAGAAATAGATCATTAAATAGAATAACTGCAGTGTATAATAAATATTAGGTGATGAAAAATTAGGTAATATGACAGACAATGGTTAATCCTAGAAGGCCTCTCCAAGGAGGTGACATTTGAGTTCATTTCTGGAAGATGAACGGGTTAGCTCTGCTGTGAGCCCGGACACAGTTCAGGCACAGGGCCTGTCAGATGGCCTGCGTGGCTGGGGCAGGGTGATGAGGCTATGGGTGTAGGAGACAGGCTGGAGGCAAAAACTAGACCACTCAGGCCTCGGAGACTGTGGCGTGTGGTGAGGGATTGCAGCAGCCTAAAGGGAAGGGCCTTGCTGTCCATATCCCTGGAAAGAGGGGCGCAGCAAGAAGGCACCAACTCTAAGGCTGTGAAGTAGGCATGCTCTCCTTCTCTCCCTCTCTCTCTCTGCGTGTGAGCCAATGGAAGCATGCCCTCAATATAAAAACAAAACAAAACAAAACAAAACAAAAACGGCAGCTATCTGAATTGCAGGAAAATATAAGACAAAAATTGTCCTTTAAGATTTTAATACATAGCTCTGAGACACTGACAGGGAAGCAGATGATTGTAAAGCACACAGAGCTAGAGACGAGCTGAAAATCCTGCCCACAAGTATATACTAGGGTATAGACACTGAAAATGCTAGGACACACACTAGTTTCGAGGGAACTGCCCCCCTGTGACATGGTCAAGGAAGCCTCAGTAGGTCAGGTGTTGTTCCCACCGTGTCCTGTAACATGAAAGAAGTTAGAAGAAGAAAAAGGACTCCACTTATTTCTAAAAGTGACTTCAATCGCTCTGTTCAATGTCAGTGATAAAGTGTTGATTTGTTTCTCTGGGTTTTCTTGAAGTTTGTGTGGTTTTCTTAAAACAATAGTTGGGACAGAGAGATGGCTCAGCGATGGAGAGCACACACTACAGAGGATCCAAGTGTGATTCCCAGCATGCCACCATGTGGCTCACACCTGCCTCCAACTGCATCCTCAGGGCATCTGATGTCCTCTTCTGTCCTCTGCGGGTACCTGCACTCACCCCTCCTCCCATTTTAAAAATAGAAACAAAATCCTTAGCTATTTTAGTAACTTTAAATTTCCTATGGTCAGTTTTCTGGTGCTTTGTGTGTTAAGAGAGATCACAGTGCCCCAAAGGTCCTGATGCGGTTGGTGTCTGACTTCACCTGTGTGTTGAAAGGTTAAGGACTGAGGTCCTTGTCCCCATCCTTCAAGAAAGTCTCAGGCTACTGATCAGAATGGAAACTGTGGTCATCACCGTGGTCATCACCACAACTTCTGTGCTAGATGGTGCCACGAGCCCAGGTTTCTGACAAGTGTGAGCTTAGTGTGCTATCCATGTTTAAGTATTAGAGGGTACCTTGAGCTCAAATTTGTCACAAGTCTGCAGTTGGTGTGCTCACAATGGACTGGCCTGTAAAGAGTGATCCATGACCACAAGCCTCTGTAGGCAGTCATGGCTCAGGTACAGGCATTTCTGTGGTCATCAGCCTGTGGTCAGTCACTTTGGGGTCCTCCTAGCTTCTGGTTTCCCTATGGTGGGATCAACCTTGGCCTCCTTAAGCAATGCTGTATCTCTCTCCCCCTCCTCAGTGGCAGACACTTCCTCTGGCCGTGCTGTGCTGCCTAAGGCAGTGGAGAGGATAGGTGAATGAGAGAATGTTGCTGGGTCATATCCAGAGACTTACATTTCCTTTCCAGGCTTTGATGCATCCTTTCCTGCCTCTCTCTCTCTCTTTCTCTCTCTCTCTCTCTCTCTCTCTTTCTGTCTCTCTCTTATCTAGGCTGATACCTCAGTGGCCTGAAATTCCTGGGTTCCTTCCTTGGCTTCCCTTTGGGCTCATCCAGCCACAGGCACTAGCCACAGGCAGAAGAGAGCAGGGACACACAGAGCATTTAATGACCTCATTCCCCCAACTTGCAACAGTGCTGTCAATTCCATGTTTCTGTACAAACATGGGTCCTACTAGGCAGCCCGCTTACCATGGCACCCACTTTCGTTAGCTCAGATAACCCCTTTTCCCCCTTTTATCAATTTGGGCCTGAGGGATGGTACTGGTCCTTCCTGCTGCTAGTCTCTGGGTACTTCCTGTGGCCTTTCCTAGACCTCTGTAAACAGAGGATTAGTAAACCCCTACTAGTCTCTTTCCTGGATGTCCTCCTTTCTTAGCCTTTAATAAAAGGACTAAGGGCAAAAAGTGCTAAGCAAAGGGGGTACGTGTAGCGAGAGACAGAGAGGGGGTGGGGAGCAGTAGAGAACAGAAAGATAAAATATGGCAAGATCTGACCTGGGAAGAAAGGACTTGTTACTTCACTATGACTTTGGTGTCTTTTCATCTTGAACTAGAGATTATGTTCTGTTCTCTGAGATCGAGAAGGCTCCGATTAAGGCGGAGGAGATAAAGAGGCCTCAAACAGCAAGGGAGCAGGCAAAGGTAGGTTCTGCTCTTGGGGCCAGAGTGTTTGTAGAAACCCATTGACCTGTGGGAAAGTTGGCCATGTTTCTCACAAGGAAAAAGGAAGAAAAGACTCTGTTCTCAACAAGGACAGAACAACAAATAGACTGCTGATGAAGGCAAGAAGTCATTGATGAGACCGGCCGTTGTTCATGTTTTTAGGTCCGCGTCTTCATTTGACTTTTATTGATATTCTAAAGACCAGGACAAAACGCTACTTAAGGAGGAAAGGTTGTATTTGGCTCACATTTCCACGTCACAGTCCATCACTGAGGGAAGTAGGGGACGAGGCTCCAGCAGGACCACTGTGGAGGAGACCCACTTACCGGCTTGCTCCCCAATCGCTTTACTCTGCTTGTTTTTGTATCAAATCAAACTATTTTCACTAATCAAATTATGACGTTGTGTCAGGGTTTTCCTGAGCCTCTTGCTCTTCCCTCTGCCCGATCCTGGTCTCTGGGGCTTATTCATCCTGGGGGTTTGGGGGCAGTGTGATGGGTATAGGGTCCAAGAAAACAGGTGTAGGCAAACTTCGGAAGACATTTCTGCTTGAAGCCAAGGACTTCAAGCAGAGCTGACCAGCCCAGTTTATATTACTTCCCCTGGACTTCATTATTTGTCACATAAAAGCCTGTCTAGTTCAATATACCTCTTGAAAAGAATACACTATTTTAGAACAGTCTTCATATTACTGCTCTGCTAAAGACATTCTGCGGTGAGAAAAAGCTATAGTTACAAACATAAATGCCAACCCCTTTTGGCATTTGCTTTCAGAATGACTCCTGAAGTGATTGCTAATAACACACCACTAGTATACACCGACCCAGGAACTGTTCCCATTCATTCTATACAATGACCCTATGAGTAGGGGCTGTCCTTAAAACGCCACTCGAAACTGAGGAAAGTAAGGTCCCTCCCCAAAGAAATTATATTGGCAAATTTAAAAAAATATCAAATAGTAGGGAGATCAGGGCAAGGGGATGAAGAAGGAAAGGAGGGAGGGACAAAGAGAGAGAAGAAAAATTACAGATCTACAGCAATGGTTGCTTTGTGACACAAAATTAAAAAAGGAGTTCAAAGTACACTTTGTGAGTGGGCGTGTAAAATGTGGCAGTAGTTTTGGTGTATACTCCACGCCCCACGTTCTCGTTCTATGCAAGGTTTATGGTTTGCAATGTTTATTACAATAGGAAATAGCAAAGTGTTGTACATCCATAAGATGTACATAAGATAAGATAGAGAATCTAGAAAGCAATTCAAAGAACCAAACTAACCATAACTACAATCTAAACATTTGTCCTGATACCCACAGTTAAGTGTAGCCTTCACCTCATCAAGGAAACTTCTCTTTGCAATGGAGACCACTACAGAAAACCACAACCAATCCAAGGGCAGAGCTGTGGAGCCCAGTCCCAATGGATACATCTACAAAACACTCCCACACATAAGGCTCAGGGAACATTGCAGAAGAGGGGGTGGAACGACTGTAAGAGCCAGAGGATCAGGGAGTTTGCTGTGAGATTGTGTCTCCTAGAAACATCTGTAAAGTCTCACCAACATGACCTTTCAAATACGAGCTGGATGGAGCACACCATACCCACTCTCTACTCTCTTTCAAATTCATGGTATATGACATCACCTATGATATTGAAAGGGTAAGGACTTTAGTCCATATTCCTGTCCTTCAGGAAAGTCTCAGGCCACTGATCTTCATGGAATATATTGTCATTGTTCCTATTTTTATGCTAGATGGTGCCATGAGCCCAGGTTTCTTACAAGTGTGAGGTTGGTGTATTGTGCCTGTTTAAGTACTATAGGGTACCTCAAGCCCAAGTTTTTCACAAGTAGTTGGCATGTTCAGGGTGGACTGGCAGGTAAAGAGGGACCAAGAAGAAAGTATCAAATCTAAGGCTACAAGGTGGACTCTCTCTGCCTCTGCCTCTGTCTCTGTCTCTCTGTGTGTATACATGTGAACCAATGGAAGTACGCCCTCAATATAAAGAAAATGGCAGCTATCTGAATCACAGTTTCCTTCAATTGCCTAAAATTGTAATATAACTCAGGACCCACATCAATATTAATCAAGAAAATGCCCCATAGACTTGCCTATAGCCCAGTCTGATGGAGGCATTTTCTCAGCTGAAGCTCACTCTTCCCAGATAATGTGAGTTTATATCAAGTTGACAAAGACTAACTGGCACTGTCTTCAAGTTCAAGCCTTGCTACAGGGTCCTCTTAGAATCAATGCACTTCATTTACTCCGAATGCTGTTTTACATTACCTGCTACATTACCTGGGTGTGAAGAGGTCAAGTTCAGGATCTCAGCTCAGCCACAGACAAGGAAGGCCCCTCTATCTCTATAAATCTTTTTCCCTCTAACTGTTAAGTGAGGGCCTCCCTCACTTCCACCACACTCGCTCTGCTTGTTCTGGTTCTTTTTTCAGTTTCCCCTAGACAAGAACATCTGTCTAGTCAGTGGGCCACTCCTGACCACATCTGGTTCATGGTCATGGTTTCTTTGCAGTCACCATGTATCTGTCTCCTATACTCACACAGTAGAGCAGCAGACCCAGGGCCCAGGGAGTCCCATCATGCACTGGATCCTTGTATCTCAAGGTCTCCACTATGGCCAGCCTGATGCCACACTGGCATCTCTCTGTGTGTTGGAGGTAGACCTGGGTTATGCTAGAACAACTCCTTGTCTCTGCCTCAGCTTCCCGACCAATCAGGGCAGAGGCCATCACAAGAGCCCTGAAACCTTGTTTCACACCTCAAGCAGGATGTTAGCATCCCGGAAACAGTGGTTTAAAGAGGGTTTCTCCCTTCTTCCACCCGGGCCACGTCTTTGGCCTGGATGCCTGTGCACGGAGCCCTTGCCCTGGAGTAGCACGTGGGGACACACTGCGGCTGGAGCAGCACCAGGAACGGTGTGTCCGCTGGACAGTGTCTGGACCTCCTCCCCACCTCTCGGAGGATGCCCATTGCATTTACACTAAGTGTCCTGCACCCCTTCCCATCCATCATATCTCTGCAGCCCAGACATTTTTCTTGGTTCATGTAAAATAACACAATTATGCTTTTAGATCTACAAAGTGAGAACAGACAGTCTGTATTCACTGATGGTAGAGAGGGCAGCAGAGGGTGGGATGCGAACAACATATATAATTTTGTATATATGACCGTTAAGGATCCGGCTCCATTCTATATACATTTGACCAGATACTAATATATTAGTTGTAATCATCTGTACTCCAGTGTCTCATAATCTATTTTACTGGACCAATAGAATATTCAAAGGGATTTGGATGCGCTTCGGTTGACCCAAGTTGCTTTTAAAAGCTATACAAGGATCCTTGGCCTGCTCTCATGAGGTAAGACTTCCTAGCAGTAAACACAGACATTAAACAGGATACCCAGCCTGACACTGGAGGGGAAAGAGATGCATTCTCACTGTTGGCAAGCGCTAGCTTACACACTATGACTCTTTCTTATGAGAGTTAGGATCAGGAGATGGTGAGTTTTCTCATGTTGTTTCCATCTCTTGATTTCCTGTATTTTAAAATATTACACGTGTCATGCGTTTTGTAGAGTTTGTTAACATATACTAAGCAGTAGCATTACTGTTTGCTGAGGTTTAGCATAAGCACATACCCATGAAACTATAACGACACCGAGAAAATGAGCATATCCAGTCTCCTCCAGCACACATTTGCTTCTTTCTCTGTGTCTAGTCCCTCTCACTCATCCAGACTCTCACATTTCAATTCATGCTTTAAAGATTTATTCTATTTTTTATTTATGTGTTTGTATGTGCGAGTAGCCACAGAGGCCAGAGGAGGGCATCAGATCCCCTGGAGCTGGAGTTACAGGTATTTGTGCGCCGTACGATGTGGGTCCCAGAAACTTGGTTCCTCAGGAAGAGCATCAAGTGCCCTTAGCCACAAACTCTCTATCCAGCCCCCAGCCTCTCACATTTAAACAACCATCCACCTGCTTTCTGTTACCACAGATCTTCTTACGTTTTCTAGAATTCAGTTCTTTTCCGTCTGCCTTCTTTTGGACAGAAGAATTCTCTTAAGATTCACCTATAGTGTTGAGTGTTTACACGGTGTATTCCTTTGATGCTGAAAAATCTTTGAAAGAAAAGATTTTGTCCTTTGTTTTCTCTTCAACACTTCCTGGTTTTTCATTAAGCTTTAGACCATTCCTATCTGGGGCTCATTTTTGAGTTAGTCTTGAAGATGATGTGAGGTTGTAGGTTGAAACTGTGGCTGTGGTGCAGGCAGCTGACGGCCTGAGGACCGCTTGTTGAGAAGACACCTTTCTATAGCAAATCGCCTTTGAATTTTTTTGCTGAAAGTCAACCAACCACATATGCAAGTTGTCTCTTGATATTTGCAGGGCATTAGAGTCAAGCCCCTCTGTGGTACCCAAACCCATCGATTCTCAAGTACTTCATTCACTTATCCAAGTTCCTGGATATGAACGTGTTGGTTCTGAAGGCTGGCTGTGCACAGAGGACCTCGTTTGTGGGTTGATTTCTGGTGTCTCTGTTTGGTTCCACTGATTGGTTTGTATGTCTTGATGTCAGTGTCATGCTGTCATGATAATTGTAGCTTTATAATACATCTTAGACTAAGCAATAGAAGCCCTCCACTTTTGTTCTGTCGTCTCATAATTGTTTTGGTTAGCCTAAGTCCTTTGTATTTTATATACATTTTATGCTTGTTAATTTCTAACAAAAAACAAACAGGATTTTGACTG
Source organism: Cricetomys ansorgei (assembly GCA_026225945.1). Lineage (NCBI taxonomy): Eukaryota > Metazoa > Chordata > Mammalia > Rodentia > Nesomyidae > Cricetomys > Cricetomys ansorgei. The sequence continues at coordinate 29,416,104 of JAMJFZ010001038.1, forward strand.
GAGTTGTTTTAAATCTATACATGTTTATGAAAGCTGAGATTTTAACAATATAAGCGTACCTCAGAGATATTCTTCACTTATTTCTAAACAGCTATGGTAATGGCAAAGAAACGGTGGCAACCAAATGAGTCACACAGTTGATTTTGTTTCCCAGTGCACACAGAAGCAATGTTGACCCTTTATAAAGTATAAAATAAAGCTATGTTTGGAAGCAATGTGTATGTCTTAATTAAAATGCTTTATTGCTTCAAAACTAGTAATCAGCTGTGCCTTTAGCAAGTCATCATCTTTTCCTAGTCTTGGGAATTTCTTAAGAGAAGATCACAATAAAGTTTATTACAAAAATCGGTTTGTTCTTCCTTTAATGAAGGAGTTCCCTCTGGCATGTAATATTGTTACCTACAGCAAAACTTCTCCCAAGTTTAAAGTCAGTCTTCCCAGACTGAGCTATGGCTGCATCAACTAAACTGATGTAACATTCTGAATCTTCCATTGTCAGTTCAACAGTGTTCACAGTTTCTTCATCTGGAACAGATTCCATCTCAGGGTTCCTTTTCTTTTGGGCAGCAGGGGGTGGTGGTGATGGAGAGATATGGTTTGGTGGTTAAGGTGCTGGCTTCTGTCTAAGAGGGCTCAGATTTGACTTATAGGATCCACATGCGGGCCCACAACCAGTCGTAACTTCAGTCCCAGGAGATCCAGTGCCCCTGTCTGGCCTCCTGCAGGCACGAGGCCCACATGTGGTGCATAGACATACATGTGATCAAACACTCATGCACATTAAAAAGTGCATTATCCCTCTACATTCTCAACTAGACAAAGGAGACAGAGAAAAGCCTTTATGTCAACTCAAGAGTATAGGTGGGAGGTAGATTTAGGATCTGTGGTTGGGAGGCACCTGTACAAATAGGAGAATCATAAAGTCTCCTGAAGAGTGATTCTCAAGCAAGGTCTCTGAATCAAGAGCATGAGCATCCTCTAAGGATTTTCTGAAGCACTTGAGCCACAGTCCGCACTCTGGAAAGTGGGCCGGGCTCTCGCTGCATTACAAAACCCTCCATGGGACTGAAGCTTACTTAAGGCTGAGAACAGCCTCTGTCATGCAACTGTAACCCAAATCAACAACTGAAGACTGTTGCAAATGTGTTCCAGGAAGAGACTCATGATATTATGCACAGATCAAACTGAGTATTGCATTACAAACTCTCAAAAAGCAACCCTCACAAGCCTTGAAAAGCGATACAGGGATTTGCTTGAGGTCTCTTGGGATTGGTTACCAAGGAGATTATGGGGCTAACCTTCCCAAAGCTCCTTTTCAATACCTCTTCCACCTCCAGGAGTCCTGTTCCTCATGCAGAGCAACTGTAGACACTGCTTCTCTGCCATTGGCAGAAGAGAAGGACTTCTTACCTAATGAAGTTTTCATCTTGCAATTCAGATCCATATTCAGAACCCACCTCCAATTCATCTCTTGCCTATTCCTACCACACCTGAAGTTACTTCTCCCCTGGTAATTTTGATTCCTTTAACAATATCTATAAGAGCTGGGTTACCTGTTCCTTAGAATGATATTTTGACCTCCTCCCAGGAGTCAGAAATGGTCTAAAACGGTGATTCCCATCCAGAAGATTTTCAATTTATTTTGCCCAGATCAGTCATCACCCATATCAGCTATCACCTTATGGCATGTGTTTCTTAGATAACGTCTTAAAAGTCAAAATTATTCTTTGATTCATAGGACTCAGAATGTATCTTACATTAATTACATTAAAACTGCATTAGTATCATTGTACGTTCCCATCAGAGTCCTCGGGTGGCCAGACGCATTGTCGATGTTGTGATGTTTTGAAGGCAATCTCTTATTGAGACGTGGACTGCAACAGCAGACTTAACATAGTAAACCATGTTGCAACCAGATGTGCTATCATCCAAGCTTCTCTGTGCCACATAGGTAGCACAGATGGAGTAGATGTAGACCAATTGATGAAGGCCCTGGGATTTTCAGGATGGTAAATGCTTACTGGCTTTAACTCAAAGTCACCCGTTGTATTAGCCCCTAGCGTGAGAGTCAGCCTGTGCCCTGAAGCTTGTGAAGGGCCTGAATGGCACGTTCTTCCAATACAAAGCTGCTTGGTCTACACTGACAGTCTGCTTTCTGAGTTGCTGCAGCTTCTGCGGTAACATTTGCTGCTTTGCCTTGCCCCCCTTTGCCATGGAGGCTCATCTTTCTTGAAATCTTGGGTGCCAATCTGACTGTCAATCAATTTTCAGTCTTTTCTTCTGAAGCTTCCTTGGTCCTCTCAGTCTTCATAGCATTAAAAATGGCTAGTGCTTTGCTTTGGGTAAAGCTTTGGTTATAGGAATATTGTGGCTGGTTTGATATACACCAGTAAGCTTTCTCCACTTCATCCACAAGGCTATTTATTTCACTTTCATATCACTCCCGTGTTAATTACTGTCTTATTTGGGTTTTCCATTGATGTGATAAACGCCACAACCAAAAGCAACATGGGTAGGAAAAGATTTATTTCATCTTACAACTCTCAGTTCTCTATCACCAAGAAAAGTCAAGGCAGGAACTCAAGGCAGGAAGTGAAGCAGAAGACATGGAGGGGTGCTCCTTACTGGCTTGCTCCTTACTGGCTTGCTCAGCCTGCTTCCTTATACAACCCAGAACCACCTGCCTGGAGGTGGTACCACCCACGGTGGGTTGAGCCTTCATTAACCAAGAAAATGCTTCACAGACTTGCTCACAGGCAATCCGATGGAGGGATTTTCTCAGTTAAGATTCCCTCTTACCAGATATGTCCAGGTTTGTCAACTTGATCAAACCAACCAGCACGGTCAGGGCAGCACTCCCCGTTTCTTTCAATAACCTCTCTCTTCCATCCATAACTTGGCCAACTGGCACAAGATACCCATCTTGGCTCTTGAAGCACATTCCCCGCTGAGTTTAATCACTTCTAGCTGTGGATTTAAAGAGAGTCTGCCTTTCGTGTGACCACCGGAAGGCCACTGTGGAGTTACATTATTGGACTCAATTTAAATCTCAGTGTGTCTCAAGGAATAAGAAAGCTCAAGGAGAGAAGAAAAGAGAAGGGGTGGGAGCTGGTCAGTGGAGCAGTGAGGGGACAAACGCACGCGTAGGTGAGGTTCATCATCTTGCATGGATGCAGGTCGTGCCCCAAACAATCACGATATATGCTAAAGATCACTGATTGCAGTATGCCATCACAGAATAATAATGAAAAACTTCTAAGTTTGTGAGATTACTAAAACATGACACAAAGTGAACAGTGCCATTGGAAAACAGTGTAAATAGAGACAGGTTGACTACAAATCTTTGATTTTTTAAAAAATTAATGCTCACTGTCAATAAGAGAAGTTCATTTTTAGTTATGTTTAAAATGGTGGTTTTGTGCATTGTTGGGTGAAGGGCTGCCTAGGCCTTGGCATTTGTATTGTCTGCAGGTTTTGGCTTTGTTTAGAAGATGTTTGATTGTTCATGATCAGCACATCCTATCAATAGAACACCCGAGGAGCTTAGGTATCAATAAAAATCCCTGAGATAAGGCACTCAGGGTTCCACTGTCCAGTGTGGCACTAGCCGTGATAGTGGTTCCCTCTGTTGAGGTCTGGTTCTGGCAGGGTTTGTACCTATGAATATGTCTCCTTCTCTTCCATGCTGAGCTGCCCCGTAGGTGTAACTACTACACCTGTCAGTGAAAATTAATAAGGCAAAGCGCAGTGAATCAAGGGACCCATATATTAGATCTTTCAATCCAATAGCCTGGTATGTGTTTGTTTCTTTAGGTCATCTATAAATTCTCTTTTCAACATGCTGGAGGTTTTAGAGCGTTAGTCTCGTATGTATATCGTTAAACATGTTCCAAAGTATTTCTTATTTTTATGCTACTGTAAATCATATTTTTAATTTCCATTTTCAACACTGTGTTCCTAACATATACAAATAAATGTTTTTATATATTGACTTTCTGCTTCCAGCTTGCTAAACCCATTAATTATTTGTAGTAAGATTTTTGTAGAATCTCAAGGTTTCTAAAGTGTATGATTTCCAACACAGATAATTTCAAGATAAATATAGCTTACTTCTCTAATTTCTCTCTCTCTCTTTTGCTTATTGCTGGCTAGGACATCTGATACCATGCAAATCAATAGTAAGACTGAACATCTTTGTCTTTTTATGGTCTTAGGGGAAATATTTAGTCTTTCAATATTAAATGCTAAGTATGTTTTCCCCCATAGATTCCCTTTATCAAGTTAAAGTCACTGTACATCTAAATTGCTGAGAATATTTATTCTATTTTGTTCCATGCCTATTAAATGATTCGTGATTTTTCTGATTGCATTTATATTCCATGGTAGTTACCTTGATTGATTTTGAATGTTAGTCAAATTCTGTAGTCATAGAATAACCCCCGCCTACCTAATCATGATGCCCTACCCTTTTTATATCCCATTGCTCCTTTGTTATGAAGGAGTTATATCTCTGTAAACACATCAGAAGTTGAGAGTATATATATATATATATATATATATATATATATATATATATATATATATATACACATATATATCTGCAATATATTTAAAACTGTGTCTAATGCCAGCAAAGAAAGGCATTATCATTTGTTACACCATAGCTTTGTTGTTGTATGCCTACTGGGTGGGTCACCAAGGACACCAAGGAGGCATATTTATAACTGCAAACCCTGCCATACCTCAGCAGAGGGAACCACCATCATGGCCAGTGCCATTCTCACAGTGTCTGAGCGCAGGTGTTTTTATTGATTCAGAACTCCTCAGGTGCAGATCATAAGCAATCAAACATCCCCACAGAAATCCAGCACCTGCAAACACTACAAAACACCCTAGATAGCCCCTCACCCAACAGTGCATAAAAACAATTATTTTAAACACACCTAAACGTAAACTTCCACAGGATAGCTTAGCCACACAGTGTTTTGGAGAGTTTCATTGTTCATTCTTGTTATTGTATGAGTGACTGTCATCTGCGCTCCCCCCACAGCCCAACATCTTAAGGGAATATGAAACGCACATTGCTAGTCCAAAGCTAGCCATGGTAGCACACATCTGTAATCATAGGACTTAGGAGTCTGAGGCAGGAGGATCTTGAGTTCAGAACTATCCTAGGCTACACAGAGACATGCTGACTTCACTAAAACAAAAACAACATATTGAAAGCCTAGAAAAGATAAACATTCAAAATATTTTTTCTATTGAATGTATTATTTTTCCATTGCCATAAAGTTGAAAAACATTTAAGTTGAACTATAAGTGAGGAACTTTCTGTACTATTGACTTCTATTTTCTTATGTTTTTGTGACTTTTGCATGAATTTTACAATGGACCTTGCTCTAAAGTTTTCTTGTTTTATCAATTATTTTCAGGTGGACAGGTTTGATGCAATCAGTTTTGTCAGTACAACTTTTATAGAGGAAGTCAAAGAGAAAGACTATTTGAGAGGTTTGAGCGTGTCATTGAAGCCCATAACCTTGTAAGACCCACATATTTATTCCAATATTTTATGTCATTTTACACATAAAATTATAGGGAGAAAGAACAGGAATGAAGTCCAGAAAATTTTAATAGTAATTTTCCCACAGAGAACTAAGGGTCTTCAGACATTTCAGAAAACCTTCCAAATAGTAAAGGGAGATGAGAAAAGAAACAAATTGAAAACAAGTTTTAGGGGAAAAAAGAGCTGGAGAAAGAAAAAAAATGCAAGAAATTCTAATTTTTTTGTAATACAATCAGTTCTAAAGCTCCAGATAAAGTGAATGAAAGACAGTTACGGATTACAAAAGGAGTTATGGAAAGATATCAGTAATAGTATTCCTCAGTTTTAAAGGTGGGCATATTGGTCTTAACAAGTCACCACAGGCTAGATTGCTTAAAAAACACAAATAGTAATAATCTCTTACAGCAACAGAAGGTCAATGTCACGGTATTCACAGGTTCGGTTTCCCCTATGTCTTCTTCCTCGGCTTGCAGTGACCACACCCTCACATAGTCTTTTTTTTGAATGTTCACATTCCTGGTCCCTGATGCTCTTCTTCTTCCTGTAAGGATGTGGATCCTACAAGACTCTGTCCCGCCCTTATGATAATTGCATTTTAAAGGCTCCATATCCCAAATGTGGTTACACTGGGTGCTTGGACTTCCTCTTGTGCATTTTGGAGTGATATGCAATTCACCCCACAACTGTGAATAATTTAAAATTACTGACTATAGTGAATGCAATGAGAATAAAACCATGACTACTTAAATAAGAAACTTATCTAAAGAGCTTAAAATGCTAACTTTACTCCAAGAGAGGGTCGAAATAGGCAAAGGTAGAACGAGAGACTTAAATTTCACCAAGGAAAGAAAGGTGTCAATAGTTACTATTCTATGAGGTCCAGACATGGGTGTTAAGAATTGAACTCAGATCCTCTGAAGGAACAGCAAGGGCTCTCAACTGCTGAGCTATCTCTCTGGCTCTGGGATATTATTATGAATGGGTAAACTAAAATTACTAATAGAGGTAGAATATCTATCCAAAAGTTTTTAAAAATTAAATAAAAGTTAAAATGGTTAACCTTACAAAGTATCAATAAAATTAAGAAGTCTGTTTTCCCCCATGATAAGTCTTTCCTTGCTATTCAGCCATCCGTACCCACATATTTGATTTAAACCTAGCAAAACAACAACAACAACAGCAACAAATCATTACTGTGCAAAAGGAAACAAAACCGCCCATGGTCCTTCACTTAGACTCTTCAACATTTTATAAATTCAGAGTCTCTTTAGAAATTTGGGACTAATAGTTATAACTCGGATTCTCATTCAGCATTTTTTCTATTTTCTTTGCTGAAATTTGGGGAAGAAAAAAGCATGAGTTTTATGATCTTAATTTCTTTTTGATATATGATCTCAATATGTAACCAAGGCCAGTTTCTAACTTCTTATGCAGTCCAATATAGACTCAAACTCATGACCCTCTTGCCTCAGTCTCTTGAGTGCTGAATTATAGGGATGTGACACTCTGCCAGGTTCACCTTAGCCTCCCTTATGTGTACAGTTCAGTGACATCTAATACGTCTTTGCAGGGGTTTGATGGTGTTCCTCTTGTGGAACTCTGTCATCCAAGCCTGATATGGTTGTTGCCATCTGGAGAACAGAGCAGCTGTGAATTCCTGCCTGAGACTCTCATAAGATTGGGCCCATTAACATTCCCTTTTGGAGGGAGGGGAAGACACATGGTGCCCACAAAATGCCACATGTGATGGTTTGAATGAGAATGGCCCCCACAGACTCATGTATTTGAATGCTTAGTCATCAGTTGGTAGACTGCTGGAGAAAGATTCGGAGGTGTGGCCTTGTTGCAGCAGTGAGTCACTGGGAATGGGCTTTGAGGTTTCAAAAGTCCACTTAGGGCCAGTCTCTCTGTCTCTCTCTGTCTCTGTCTCTGTCTCTCTCTTTCTCTCTCTTTCTGCCTGCAGATCAGGATGCAGCTCTCAGCTACTTCTTTAGCACCATGCCTTCGATGCATGACACCATACTCTCTGTCATTATGATAATGGCTAACCTTCTGAAATTGTAAGCAAGTCCCCGATTAAATGCTTTCTGATATAAAAGTTGTGGTCTTGGTGACTCTTCACAGCAATAGAACAGTGACTAAGACACCACACCTCTCTAGTTGCTTGTGTGGGAGGTAGTACTTTTTTTATGGTGTAGCTTCTAATACATTTCCCATGCCATATGTAATCCCTCAGTGACTCTCCTGTAAGTAACCTCAGTCACACTCATTGGTTCATGCAGCTGAACTTGGGTGGAAATGTGTCTTTGGTCTGTTGTTAGTGCCCTATCTGTCAGTCTTCACATCTTTCCAAGAAAGGTTATGACACACTTGACATCCAAACAGGGGCCTGACAGATCCAAAGAGAGAGAAAGAATCTGGAGTCTAATGTCTATGAACAGCTGAATCAGCAGCAGCAAATGCGCCCACTGAAGAAGGACCCAGTGTTCACAGTCACCTCCTTCTGCTGTTTTGTCCTCTTCAGGCCCCCAGTATATTGGATGGTGCCCCTCAAATTCAACGTGACTCTTATCAACTCAGCACTGACCCATATGCCAGGCCTCCAAACAAATATCAAAACATGCCCACATATATGCTTTACCAGTTCTAGGTGTTATTCAATCCAGCTGATAACCAAAATTAAGCAAGCACTATATATTATATAATCATAACATTATATAGTACATAAATACAAAATGTATGCTACAGAATCTTTAGAGAGGAATTCTTGGTAAGACTGCGTATTAAAAGCTGTCTCCATGCAATGCAGTGAAGAGGAGTCAGAGCAAGAAAGAGTAGACACTATTCCAAAAAGAGACAGGAAAAGCACCCCAAATACAGAAAGGGGTGACAGGACAGCTGACAAGCATGGATAAACAAAACGGTGACACAGCAGAAAGAAGTAAATCATGCCAAACACACCCCAACTGTAAGGGGAAGGGAACAGAGCCTCACCCAAAACATAAGCCAGCTGGCTTTGGTGAAGAGGCCCGCAGTCCTCTCCACAGGACAAGCCCATAGTTCTGTAAGCCTCAACTCCACTGATGGCTTCTGGTGAGACGATGACTCTTCCTGTGGCGTGCATCAGCGGAGAAGAGGGATTCCATTTTGTCACCGCCCTTGGCTCAGAGGGCTGTGGCCAGATGCCTTCTGAGAGGGGAACCAATGATCTACTCTGGAGACCTGAGACCGGTGAGCATTCACAAGTCAGAATGGCTCAAGTCAACCTGCCACAGCCCTGAGAGAGATGGACAGGTGTGCGTGTGTGTAGGGAGCAGTCATAGAGAGCATAAGGACCAGATGTTGGCTAGCCAAACAGAGCAGGCAGTGTGAGGCTCAGTGGAGGCATAGGGGTGTACAGAGGGAGGTAGCCCCATACTTGGTGGTTAGGGGTAAGTCTCACCAACTGGGAGAAACTTGAGTTTGATGGTTCCGAGCCTGAGGTTGGTGGATCAACTGTTAAAGCCACTTATCTGCCGTTAAGCTCACTGCCATAGAGACCAAGAACTCTAAAGTTCCAGCAGACGTTTGCAGGCTTCCAGCAAGGTGATTAATGCTCAGTGTGTCTTGAAATCGTGGAGGCAGGTCTGCTTGCACAGATCTCAGTGCTGCGTTTATTTCCTCTATGCCAGGACACCAGGATGACTCCACACGCCAGTTAGAATGTTAGCTGCAACAGGGTGCACAGACCAGAGATGGCTAATCACGGTGGTCAACGTGACTACATTTGGGATCAACTAAAACACCGTCAACTGAGCACACTTGTAAAGGATTTTTCTTGATTGGGCTACTGGAGGTGGGAAGACCCACCCTAAGTCTGGGTCACCCCTTTTGATGGCAGCTCACATAAAAGGCCATGAAAGAAGGAAGTTTTTGTTTCCTGTCTGTGTGTCCCCACTCTTGCTGTTAAGTTCATCTATCCTATCCTTCTGAAAAGACATTTCTTCCATAGTATTAGAACCTACTTCTTTGAGATCCCAATGTATACTGAAGACCAGCCGAAACATCCATTCTCGTGGACTTAACGGCTACTGGATACTTGGCCTTTCCATCAGTAGACAGCCAATGTTGGACTAGTTGGATCACAGCCTAGAAGCCACTCTAATTAATCCCCTTTTAATATATATAGATTCATTCTATCATTTCTGTCCCTCCAGAGAACCCTGACTGATACTGCCACTAGTACTGTTATTGGATCCTAACTTCTTCAGCCTTTCACTGTGGACTAAAGACCAGTACTTCTCTGAGAATCAAGGTCTTCGGTGCCAGATTGGGATCACTGAGGTATCCAGCACCACAGATTGAGTATCTCTTGGTTCTTGGCCTGTCCAGTGAGAAGACAATCATTGCTGGATTAGACTACCCAGACTATATCATGTGAGCCAACCTAAAAGCATCCCCCACCTCAGCTATAAACATTCCGTTGGTTTTGTGCCTCTAGAGAACCCAGGTAAATGCTGGATAGAAGCTTACTTATAAAACTGCTCTGTGAGGATACAAACAAGCAGGTGACTGAAGTAAGAAAACCACTTCAGGACCTGGGAAGGAAAGCCAGCAATATATATGTATATGTGAAAGTCAAAGATGAAGATCAGCAATGTGAGTGAGAAAGTATACTCACTGGCTGCAGGAGTTGACAGTGACCCCACTGGCTGCAGGGGTTGACAGTGTCCCCACTGGCTGCAGGGGTTGACACTGACCCCACTGGCTGCAGGGGTTGACAGTGACCCACTGGCTACAGGGGTTGACAGTGACCCACTGGCTGCAGGGGTTGACAGTGTCCCCACTGGCTGCAGGGGTTGACAGTGTCCCCACTGGCTATAGGGATAGGCAGTGTCCCCACTGGCTACAGGGGTTTGACAGTGACCCCACTGGCTGCAGGGGTTGACAGTGACCCCACTGGCTGCAGGGGTTGACAGTGTCCCCACTGGCTGCAGGGGTTGACAGTGTCCCCACTGGCTGCAGGGGATGACAGTGTCCCCACTGGCTGCAGGGGATGACAGTGTCCCCACTGGCTGCAGGGGATGACAGTGTCCCCACTGGCTGCAGGGGATGACAGTGTCCCCACTGGCTGCAGGGGATGACAGTGTCCCCACTGGCTGCAGGGGATGACAGTGTCCCCACTGGCTGCAGGGGATGACAGTGTTCCCACTGGCTGCAGGGGTAGGCACTGACTTTCACTGGCTGCAAGATTATGCATTGACCCAGGCTCGGTCACCTTCAAGCTACCTTATTTCTATGTCAATCTAAGTCCTGTCAGGAAACAACAAAGACCACCTGTTCTTGGAACAGAATTAAGTTCTCTAATATGTAGAGAAATCTTGTCTGAAGTAGACGAAAATGAAGCTAACCCACAGGGATGAGGGACAAAGACAGACAGGGTCTGACGTTGGTGGTATCTGGATAGGTAGCTGCTGGTCATGCCTGTGAGGGTTCATCCATGGGCTGAGGTCCTGAACTGAATGTATAAGAGAAAGTGAGCAGAGCATGGACATCTACCCCTCGCTGCTTCCTGGTCGTGGGTGCCATGTGAGTAGTCACCTCAAGCTCCTGCCCCAATGACGTCCTCAACATGATGGAGTGTTTCCATGCACCATAAGCTGAAACAAACCTCCTCCCTTGAGTTGCTTTTGGTCAGCTATTTTGTCAGAGTGAAGAGGAAGTTGACTAATATATTCTGGAAGCTTCTCAAAGGCAGCTCAGCAGCCCCTCTGTGTTGCCATAAGTTTCTGGTATCTTCTCAATAATTTCGCTTTTGTTTTACCTTGTTCAGACTCAGTTCTGGATATTTGTAATCCACGTTCTTTGACCTCGGCGTGCACACCAGGACCTCTTCACACACCTGGGAAACACCCTCTGCCTTCTCTGTATGACACTCTGGAATTTGCAAGTGTATGGATCTATTTAATATTAGTCTCTTCACCATGATGCCGATCGGTTTGTGCTGTTGATTACTTCTTATCGAGCACACAGGGTATTGTTTTATGTGCTCCAAGCACTCAAATACTCGCCAGACCAATAAATAAAGAACTTTATGGCTAATTAGATATGAAGTAGGGAAGAAAGGGAGCAGCCTAGAATGGCTCCAGATTTTCTGGCTTTGTCCAGACGGTGGGGATGGTATCACTAACTCGTACTGAGAATGTATGAAGAGGAGCCTGTGTAGGATTTGGAAGAACATGAACTAGGTTTTAGACATGAATTTGGGCTCACATGGCACATGCACCAGGACTTTTTAGCCAGTGGCAACTCTCTCTATGTCTAGTCCAGCACAGACATGGTTGGAGATCCGACTGGGGATGTCTTGGATAGCAGAGGTTCAGGGGGATGTCTTAGATAGCAGGGTGTGCCAGAAGCTTGGGGGAAATGAGTCCCTCCATGAGCTTATAGTTCAGGAGAAACTGACAATCAAGGAGGGGCTCCAGGGAAAACGGTCTAGATCTGGAGATGTCCTCTGGTCCTCAGAGTCTGTCTACTTCCTATCTTCTAACGGCCAGGAGAGTCACTAACCAACGAGTCTACTCTTGAGTTTGGGGGAGTCTCTTGGAGGAAGGTGGTGTGAAGCTGAGCCCAGCACTTTGACCTTTGGGCAAATCAATGTCCTCCAGAGCAGGGCAGAGTGTCCCACTTGCACATGGTCCCTGACTCTGTTATCTCTCTAAGTTGTCTCAAGGCGTCTACTATGTGCCAGGAGCTTCAAAAGCATTTCCATATGTGAGTAGGTTTAATCGTTGACCTTCTGGGCTGTAAAGTACTGTTATGCCTGCTTTATAGAAAGATCAGAAAGTAGGAATGATAACAAAACTTGCCCTGGATCTGACATCTGGGAGATTTCATGCCAGAGCTTAACACCTTCATCTTTTCAGACAGGTTTTTTTTCAGTTGTTTTGTGCCATATGGAGAGGGGATGGATTTAACTATTGGATGTTATTGGAACAAAAGGTTGCAGAGGGCAGGCAGCAGCCTGAACATTAACTGTTTGCCAATTCATCAAACCTCCTCACAGGCACCTGAGGTCAAGCTGCAAAGCCGCCTGGTGTGGAGTTTTTCCTTTGGGCGCCTCCAGCGGTACCCGTGTGGTAAGTCCCAGACTCCTGCTTCAGAGCAGGCACTGACCCGGCCTGTCTTTTTTTGGTTTTTGAAACAGGGTTTCTCTGTTGTAACTGGCTGTCATGAACCTCACTCTGTAGACCAGGCTGGCTTCAAACTCACAGAGATCTGCCTGCCTCTGCCTCCTGAGTGCTGGGATTAAAGGCGTGTGCCACCGCTGCCCATCTACTGGGCCTGTCTTAACAGTAGCTTCCCTGGCTTCCCTTAGCCACTCCCAGATTATCATGGAATTAGAGACCCAGCACTCTGTGAAATGCACTTAGTATTCTTCTTCCCCTGCATCTCCCTCCTCTCCTTCCTCTTTCCTCCTCTTCCCCCTCCTCTCCTTTTTCTCTTTTCCTTCCTCCTTTTCTCCTCCCCTTCCCCATTCCTCCTCTTCCTCTCTGCTTCAGGCTCTCACTGTGTAGTCTAGGCTATTCTAGAGCTATGTGGCCCAAGCTGCCTAAAACTCACAATTCTTTTGCTCTCGGCTCCCAAGTGCTGGGATGACAGTTGTACACTGTCAAGCCCAGCAGAGATAACTAGTTCTAAGCATGGAATTGTTTATCAGGAGAGGTAAGATTTCTAGAAGTTTAAAATCAACAGAGCTCCTTTCCCTCACCAAACTCTCTTAAAAACAAAACCAAAAATTTGGAAACTGAGCTTGACTTCAAGTAACGTTGGATGCCATTGCTGACCTACAGCCAGTATATTAGTTTAGAGTCATAAAACACTGTAAGTGGGTTTCCTCTGAATATTAAATCACATCTGGCATATTTGGACACAGCAGTCTTGAGGCAGGGGAAGATGGATAAAGTACAGGAGAGGAAAGGGGGTTCCCATATTTTCCCTTCAGTTTTCTAAGAAAACAAAAACTACTTTCAGAAAAAGAAACACCCCCACAGCCTCTAGATTTTTCCCCCAACTCTTACTGTGACACAGAAAAACATGCTCATGTCAGCTATCTCTCCTGGTCAGCCTGCACCATGCATTTCCATGCTGGAGGACATAGAACATCATCCATGTCTTCTCCTGCCCCTGGCCATGGCAAGCTAGGCTGAGAGTAGCTTCACAGCTTGTCAGGAGCTGGTATACCCAGAATGGGACCCTTTCTGAAAGCAAGGGGGCTTTAGTCCTAGATGAGAATCTCAATCTAAGCTTCCAGCTAAGATGAACAGACCGATATCCTGGGGAAGTTTTCATCCTCATTTTATATAGTCACAATTCAGCAGGTATTTCCTGGCTTTCTTCCATGCTGGGAGCCACCGAGGGTGGAAGTATAAATGTAATATGCTGCCGTGTTCTCACAGACCTCATTGCCTGGTGGGAGCAACTAATCAGCAAATGACCCAATCTAGCACAAGTGTGCAAGGTCAGCGACAGAGATTTGACCTGGAGGCTCCACTGGCATTCAAACTGGGTGCAGAGTGGGGACAGAGCCAGGAAAGACTTCCTGGAGAGAGGCCTCCCTGCAAATTGTGCTCTGTTGGCCCAAAGAAATGAAGCCAAGCGGAGTGGAGAGAAGGCATTTTGAGCAGAGGGAGCAGCATAAGAAAAACAAAAGTAAATGGAAGACAGCGTTCTTGGCATTTCTCTAGAGCTATTAAAGGCCAAGAGTACCTTGAACCATGAGTGGGGAAGAGAACGAGAAAAGGTGAATCTAGAGTAGGAGGCACTGGCTTGTGATAGAGGGACTGGATTATAGGATTTTTATTTGGAGTTAGTAATGTTTGCAGTAAAGAACAAAACAATCTACACTACAAGTCTCTTAAGTCCTGTGGTCTCTGCTGAACTGTTTGACTCTGCTACTGTAGACAAAAGTAGCCACAGCCTAAGTGTAAAGCAACGAAATGTTCCAGTAAAAATACACTTGTAAAAACGGGCAGTCAACTGGCCTGGCCTGTGGGCTAGTCTGCAAATCCCCATTGCTACTCAGTGATCCAGGAGCAGGCTGACCAGCTCATCTCCATTTGCCCAGAGCTTCTTAAATGTCTGGCTCTAAATGTCTCAAAGCTGGGAAGCCCTGGTTCTAAGCAACCAAGGACAGTTGGTCACCTTACCTAGGAAGCTTGTTAAAAAGAACATACTCTTACTCCGCATGCTGATTCAATAAACCACAATCTGGAGTTGGGACAGATACGGGGCTGGGTGTCATCTATGGGTGAGAGACATATCACAGGTGAGACTGGCTCTCCAGGCAGGAAGCCACATCCTCACACCCCTACCTCGTTATCATGAGGGTGCAGTCAATGTGGCCATTTAAGAACATGAATTCAACTGGGTAATGGCACTTGGTATGAGACTGGACATTTATGTAAAAACCTTATGTAAGCTCTTGGTACCATGAACAGAGGAAGACCCCTTGGTCAGATCATGGGAAGGGCTGGACCAGATGGGACCCTCTCCCATCACTGTCTACACAGCCAGTGTGCCTTCCAGAAATGAAGACGGGAATGAGTCCTGCACTGGAGTCACAGCGATGTGTCCAGCTGAGGCACACACACAGATAAAGTCGGTAAACAGAGAGGAAGGTAAACTTTGGGCCCCAATTTTTGGAAACTTTTCATGGTCAGTCCTTATCAACAATAACCCTACAATGCCAGGGCTGAAATTTTCCTTTCTCAAGCAACAGGTGTTTGACTTCTGTTTCACAAATGGCAACTGTTTGGTTTAAGCAAACACAGAGTTTACTCTTCTGCTTCCCTTAAACGGTCCCCTTTTTTAACTAAACTCAGCAGCCATGGGGAAATTTTCCACTTGATTACAAATGGTGTTTGCTACCTTTGGGACTGCTCATTTCCAACCCAGGTGAGTCCTGTTCTGAGAACATCAGTACACGGAAACCCACATTCACAGTGCGGATAACTGAGTTACACGAAGAGCCTTTGAGTTTAAGATAAGCTTGCGCTTGCACACTGAAGGCTTTTTTTTTCTTTTGCTTTCTTTTTAAATGAATCACTAATCACATAGCCATCTCAAGCCATCAGAAATAAAGACAATGCAGTTTTAGGCAGCTGGGAGGTAAGGAGCCTTGTAGAATTGAGTGGCAGAGCTTAGTGGTGACATCACACTGCTCCTGAGTCAAAGTACTACAGATGGGCCCCTTGCTTGCTCTCAGGAGATGTGTGACTTTGGACACTTGAGTTCATCTCATCTATGAATATTTCAAAGCGTTATTAAGCACTTAACATCTTTAATTTTGAGTAAAAATTTGAAACAGGAGTAAAAATTAATACACCTCTGTAGGATGGTTGCAAAGATTACCTAAGTAATGCATAGAAAGTGCATACAGCAAGCCCACAGTAAATGTTGCTAATATCACTCACATCAGACCAGGTGTTTTGGCTCACATGTTTCTCGCTAGTGGAACAAGGGAGCTGATGTCTAGATCCTCTGTTAATCACCAAATCTCTCTCAGATAGAGGAATTAAAGAAGGGAGACTGAGGCTATGTGAACACCAGAACATCACAGCCCAGGGACAGCTTTTCAGAAAGCAGCAATGGGTTTGGAGGCGATTAACATAGGAGCAGAGTATTATCTTATGATATAGGAGGGAGAGGGGGGAGATGCTGTGGACATATGTTCCGTTTACAGACTAGAATGGACAAAGATATGCTCTTAGATACATAGAAAGGCTAGGTCTGAAGCTCAAATACCAGACAAGACTGAGGGTTGTGCTAAGTAGCTAGCAGAGCCTTTCTTTCTGCTAAAAAAAAAACAAAAACAAACAAACAAAAAAAAAAACAGCTGGTAAGTGTTTGTCCTCCTTCACAAGCATTGCATTAAATGTGTTAGCAAAGCCCCAACCTTCCTTTTCAACATCAGAGAAGATGCATTGGTGGTACCCAAATGGGAAGCACTTTGGGAGAAAGTAGCTGTGTTACTTCCTGAGTTATACACACAAGGGACAGGTATGCTGGGAGCATCACGTAGTCCTCCAAAGAGCAGTGGTTTTCAAAAGAAAATCCTACCCACTGTGTTGTACTAACTGAGCAGAAAATCATAGCAGTGCTGTCGGAGGTGTGGACACTCCACAGCATTCCTAAACGCTTACCACCTTCATAAGGGAAGACAGGCCTCTTTCCTAAAGAAACCCACAAATCCATAGAACATACTTATGAGGATGAGCAAGCGGACAATTTCAACATAGTTACATTACTGCTGAGGTGGGAGGCTGCACAGGTGGCTATGCAAAACTGTGAGAGACACCTGGCCAGGTCAGAAAGGGTCAGAAAAAGCTCCCCCGGAAGGAACTTAGTTTAGAGGCATGCGTGGAGTTACCAGGTAAAGAGGAGGCTGCATTCAGGAGAAAGGGAGTGTATGGAAAGAGATTAGAGTAAAACCTTGAAAGTATTTGTGTGTATGTGTTCATGTGTGTATGCAAGTGTGTGCATATGTGCATGTGTGCTCATGTGTGTGGAGACCAGAGGACAACCTGGGGTGTCGTTTCTCAGATACTGCCCACTTTTGTTTTTTGAGATGGGATTTCTTACTAGCTGGGAACTCACCAAGAAGGGTAATTCGGCTCACCAGTGAGCCAGAGGGATCTGCTTCTCTCTGTCTCCCGGTGCTGGGATTACAAGCATGCACTACGCACCTGGCTTAAAAAAAAAAAAAAAAAAAAACAACCAGGTTCTGGGATTGCATTCGAGTTCTTTCAAGGCAAGCATAATACTAGTTGAGACATATTCCTAGTCCCGAGCTTAAAACTTTGCCCCAAACTGAGTTTGAATTACCAGGAGATGCTGGGCCTGTAGAAGGAGAAGAGCCTTGAGAATGGACCTGGATCATGATCTTGGATGCTGTTCTTAGGCAGTGGGTACCACAGAAGATTTCAGACTGAGGGAGTGGAATGGCACAGCTTACATTTCAGTTTCATGGCAGTAGACATAACGAACCTTTAGAATTAAGGTCAAAAGCACACAGGGTGATGTGTGACAGAGACATAAAAGGGTGAGGACAATCCAGGAAATGGCAGGAGGGTAGGAGTAGATTTGGGTGCTTTGAGGTTGGGGTTTAAAGGTTGGATGCAGGAGCTAAGCGAAAGAACCCGGGGCTGTTAATGACAACATGATGGACAGGACCTGACAGAATAGTAGAAGGTTCAGGGACAGTAGGTGGAAAAATATGAAAAGATGGAGACCTTCCATACAATCCAACCAAAAGAGGGGGCTGGAGAAGGAGCTGCTGAAGAAAGGGGAACCACGCCACTGGAGCTGCCGTGAAAAATCAAGAGTAAGGCAGTTTTAAGCAAGAAGCCCACAATGTCTGTGGGGCTGTGTCACAGAGTCTGTTTGAGCCAGTCAGGGGCAGAGTAGATGGACCAGTGGAACGCTGAGCCACACTGCAGTGAGCTGAGAGGCAGAGAGGGAAGTGGAGGCAGATACAGGCTGCTCTCTTGAGAGGCTTGGCTGTGAAGGAGGGGTTTAAGGAGCAGCTTTGCTGTGAGGGGAAGTTGTTAGGGCATGGAGACTCCTGAGCATATACATACAGGGAAGGGAGGAGCCAGCAGAGAGAGAGGAGAGACTAAGACAGAGGCAGGATGAGGCTGGATGCCAGGGTCCTGCCTCTGCCAATGGCTGTGCTGCCCTCAGAAGAGTGGGCTGTCCGCCAGAGGTGTTCTCCTTTGATTAGCCTCACTGAACACAAATCTTCAGAGATCCCTCAGTGTGGCAAGGCTTACTGGTTGCTCAGTATTTGTATTGTTGCTCGCTAACCCAGGGGACACCCAGACAAACTGAAGCTACTTCATGAATGGAGTCATCCCGCTCCTGGCCATCTGGCCATACCCCTTTCCCGCTTACCCAGAGACCACAATAGCATAACTCTGGAGTCTTCCAGGATAGAGACAGTTCTCAGGTTTAATCACCTTCCCATGATCCCTCTTGTGGAAAAGCCAGAAAGGCTACTTCTCACCAACTTCTAAGTCTTTTATTTGAATCCAGTTTCATTCAAAGGGATCAAATATCCACAGGGTGCTGTCTGAGCACAAAGTTGTCTGAAGACAGGAACCACTCCTACCCTTAAAAATGCAGTCTTTCCCAGGCATTCAATTTTTTATTTGGGGGAGGGGGTCCAGGGATACAAAGAAGATGAACTGACATAATAACCAAGCTACTATTTTTAAAATTATGTTTAAAGAGAGCCCCCTGGGTTCTAAATGCCTCACCTAGTTTAAGTAGCATTTCTTTCATTTGCTTTATGTATTCATGTGGTCACAGAGATTTTTGCCTGAACCAGTATCATGCTACTAAAAGGGGCTTAAAACTCCTTCAAAGCAATGTTTGTTGGTCAAAGTCAAGAAGGAAGAACTCTTGATAGAGAGTTACAAAAAAAAAAAAAAAAAAAAAAAAAAGCTAAAAATAGGGAGGGAGGTGGCTTAGTGGGTGCAGTGTAAGCATGAACAGCGTTCAGATCCCAAAAACCATGTAAAGGTCTGGCACAGTGGCACATATCTAACCTCAGTGTTGTCTCTCTCTCTCTCTTTCTCTCTCTCTCTCTCTCTCTCTCTCTCTCTCTCTCTGTAAATCCTGGGTCTGTAATTGACAGCCAGTCTAGCACAAATGGTGAGCCCCAAGTTCACTGAGAGATCATGTCTCAAAAAATAAGGTGGAGTGTGATAAAAGAATATATCCAGTGTTGATCCCTTGGCTCCATGTGCACACACAGGAAAATGGTGTTCACACACACACACACACACACACACACACACACACACACAACCTGAATCAATATATGCACGCAATAATCCAACCAACACATGAAATAGCAGGTTTAGGCCAGTCCTGTGTTGAGCACTGGAAAATTGAGGTGAAGGAAGCTTGTCTCAGCTCTCAAAGGTGTCACAGGGAGACAGAGAGGAGATGCTCACTCTCTGGGAGTCTTAATTGTCATGGTCTAGAGTCCAGTTGTGGAGAGTGGTGGGAAGAGAAACTGACAACTGGTCAACCTTGTCGGAGAAATGTGGGGTAAGGTGTAGTCAGAGAAAGCTTCATAAGGGATCTTTAGGAGCAGAGCGTCAAAGGATTGGCAAACTCTGGTGTTCAGTGATTGCGTGGGGATCAGCTGAATGAGGAAAGCTGGCCATACCTGAAGCCAAAATACTTCAAAGTAGGCTGTGTCCTGAGAGACTCCAGCCTGCAATCTTTCTGCATACTGACACCTAGTGGCTGTACACATTCCACACACTGCCTTGGGGTGCCTAGAGACCTCTCTTCCCACTGATTTTTCTGGGTATGGAAATAGTAGACTCCTGATGGTGGGCAGGGATGCCTCCGGCAGTATTTAGCTTGCCAAGCTGGGACAGGAAGAACCTCACTCCTGGGACTCCAACACCAGGTTGACTTAAAGTAAGTTCCCTACCACAGCGAAGCTCTAACCAGATGACACAGAAGGCCCAGTAAGACTCAACTTAGTGACAGCCTCTGGAGTATGCTGAAAGTTTTCATGCCCCACTTGTGAGGGGTGATGACATTTTAACATGAAAGAAACATGGAATTAAGTGGTTTAGCCAAGAAAAAAAAAAAAAGAATGGGGTATTTTCTTCTTACCCCGTTCCCACTGGTCCAGCCTTCAAACATCTGTCTCGCTTCAAACATCTGTCTCATCAATGAGTAAACATGATTACTAGATGGCGAGAGAATGGATGTAAACTGTTTGAATTTTTGATATTTGGAAGCCAGAATATTATGAGAGATGAGAGGTCTCTGAATCCATTTCCTTTTTTTTACCTAGAGCTGCTAGCAAAGTAAAGTAACCACAGAGTCCCAGGGACAGGTTTAGAGGGCTCTAACAACACCTGTCAGCTGTTGAATCTTGTGAAAACGGAGCATTCAAATACGGTACTCTGTTCAAGCTGAAAATTTACATGCTGTGTGGTTCAGAACCCCATCTGGTGTTACAAAATCTACCGTAGCTTCAATGTCCTTTCCATCACCCATCCTGGCTGATCTCCATACGTCACCATATTGTGAATGGTCATGATGTTGACAGATTCAAGACATTGTTTTATACCAGCAGTTAGTGTTGGAATAGGTCTTAAGGATTTTACAGTAAAAACCATAGGAAAGTAAGGCTAGTAGAATTGACATAGTCCAGAAAAATCAGTACCTAAGGAGAGGAAAAGGTGGTGGAAAATCTGTGTATGAACAGCTTGAGAAAGAGGAAAGCTATAACACAGATTCCAATAGTTGGTCTTAGTGACCCCATCAGCCTGGGAGAGAAAAGAATTACCTATGTTCATCCCTGAGCGAGGATTTCATGCATTCGTGTGTAGCAATCTGTCAGGTAGGCAATCCTAAGGCTCATAGTGTTTGCTCAGTTTTCCTGAGGCCATGCCTGCATTATACGCAGCAGTGTATCATGGAATGATGAGAGTTATTTTACTGGTACCTTAATGTTTAGGTCCTCAAAGTTGGGGTGTCTCTAGCCACTCTTCTTTTTTTATGCAGTGTGTGTGTGCACATGTATGTGTGTGCATGTGTGTGTGGAGGCCAGAGGTCGATGTCAGCTGTCTTTCTTTATTGCCGTCCCTCTTATTTACCGAGACAAGGTCTTTCACTGAGCCTGAAGTTCATTGATTGCCAGGCTGTCTGACTAGGAAACTCTAGGGATCTGCCTGTCTCCATCTTGTCAGTGCCAGGGTAACAGATGTGTGTCACCACGCCTGGCTTTTTATGTGTGTTCTGGGAATCCAAACTCTGGTCCTTGTGCTTACAGGGCAATCATGTTACCGATTGGACAACCTTCCCAGCCTCCCCTCCTCACTTTTTTTTAGGCAACCCCATCATGAAGGCAGTTGATAAAAAGGAACGATGTTTTCTGACTGGCAGTAAAGATAGTTTATCTAGGTAGCAGTTTCTGAGGAGCCTGGCTATGGTAGACCAGAACTTCTCATCTCCCAAATGAAAAATTCTGGGTTGTTTCCGAACATCTCATATTTGAGCCTGGCACTGTGGCTGGTGATCCTAGGAGCCCTGGGGAGTGCTAGAATTTCTCTTTGTACTCATCAAGCTGAATTTATAGCAGAGGGAAGGGAGGAGCCTGGGGGCTGCTTTTGATTAGCTTGCATCTTCTGCCAAAGTGTGATGTCCTCTCTGTGGGCAATTAAGTGTTTCTCACGGACCCACCATCTGGGTTCCTCAAAATGGGGAGTGGCTCTCTCTCTACCCTACCTCACTCCAAATCCAGGGATCAGGCAGCAAAGCTCAGAATATCTAACCCATTCTCTAGCTCTCATCTTTCCTCCCTGGGACAGTGGCTGCCCACATAGTTCTGAGACCTTTGCATCTTAGCAGAGAGAGCCCAACCTGGGGCACAGCCCACACAGTGGTCCTGAAAAGAGCCAGGAAGCCACCACAGTTACTGTGTTGGATCTTGGACATGAACTAGTGACTCTGAAGACAAAACAACATCAATTTTGACTTCCCCGCCACTTCCAGGAAAGAAGTTTTCAGAGAAGAATGCCCTGACTCGTCAAGAGTTTGTAGAACAATTTATGTCTTGTTATTGCTTGTTTCTTAAATGTATCCTCAAATCCGTGTATAGTAGTACACTGCTGTGGCAGCTCACCAAAGAAGACAAGGAGCTGTTTTCACAAACTCAAACCCTGCCAGACCTCAGCAGAGGGAATCACCATCATGGCCAGTGCCATACTTGATACACAGTGAGTTCACAGTTTTATTCTTTCAGAACTCCTCAGGTATTCTACTGATAGCACATGCAGCTCATTAGCAATTAAACATCCCCACAGAAATCCAACACCTGCAAACAATACAAAATGCCCTAGAGAGCCCCTTACCCAACAGTGCATGAAACAATTATTTTATATATAACTAAAAACAAACTTCTCCAACATTCATGTGTTGAAAGATTAGAGTCATAGGAAGGTAGCAGAAACTTCAGGACATGAGGCCTAATTAGGAAAAGCTAGGTCACTAGGGACAGACCCTTAAAGGGTAAATTGAGACCCCAGATTGCTTTCTTTCCTTCTTTCCCTCTTCACTATCCTTTGGCATCAAGTCTTTCTATCAAGATGCACTGCCTCCACACAGACACAAAACGAATTGAGGCAGACAACCAAGGGCTGAGACTATGAGCCAAAATAGTTCTTGTTACAAACTGACTTTCCCCAGGCCTTCTATCACAATAATAAAAAACTAAATATCATTGCTATTGCTGTTACTGTGTTTTTAAGTGTGGTGGCATAAGAATAGAGGGTACTAACAGCATCTATCCGTGATGATCTGTGTTAACTGTCAATTTGACAGAAGTTAGAATTACCTGGGAAATGGACCCCTGGGCATGTCTTGACTGCCTTAATTTTATTAAGTGAGGTGGGAAGACACATCCACTGTGGGTGGTAACATTCCTTAGGCAGTGACTCATAGACTGTATCAAGTAGAGAATGCCTGAAGAACACTAGTATGCATACATTCAGTGTTCTTTTCTTCTGAGTGTGGAAGTAACCTGACCAGCCACTTCAAGCTCCTGATGCCTCGACTTATCCACCATGATGGATGGCAACCTGGAACAATGAGCTAAAATAAACCCCTCTTCCCTTCATTGCTTTTGCCATCGTATTTTATCATAGCACTAGGGAAAGAAACTGAAAAAAGATCAAAAATTGGTTGGGAAAGAAATGTCTGACTTATTCATTCTGTTATTTCAGGCCTCATCTTCCTTGCCTGTAAACCTCCCCCCTCCCGGGTCCACTCATTAGTAAACATTTGTTATGTTACCTACTGTGTGCCGGGGCCTGTGCTAATCAAACCGAGTCTGGCCCAGCTCTTGGCCAGAGACATTTAGGGAACCTGTGCAGACTTACAAAGAAGGTGCTATGACAGTGGTTCTCAACCTGTGGGTCGTGACCCCTTTGGGATTTATTGACCCTTTCTCTAGGGTCGACTAAGACCATCTACATATGAGATATTTTTACATTAAGATTCATAATGGTAGCAAAACTACAGTTATGAAGTAGCAATGAAAATAATTATATGGTGGGTGGAGATCACCACAACATGAGGAACTGTGAAAAGGGTCTTAGATTAGGAAGGTTGAGAGCCACTGTGCTGTGAGAACACAGCAGGAATGTGTACATAAAAACCCTGGACCAGGGCTTAAGGGGAAGAGGATTTTCAGGCTCAGAGAAGAGAAAGAAGCATAGGAAGATAAAAACAATCAATAACAATTGTCTAAGAGTTTATATTATACAGTGCTAAATACTCTCATTCCTCTTCAAAACAACTCTTAAAATTAGAAAAGTTAGCCAGTACTCTAGAAGTTGAAGCTGGAGGATTAAAACTTTGGAACTAGCCTGACCTAAATAAGAGATACTGTCTGAGGAAGAAGAAGGAGGAGGAGGGAGAGGAGGAAGAAGGGGAAGAAGAGGAAGAAGAAGAAGAAGAAGAAGAAGAAGAAGAAGAAGAAGAAGAAGAAGAAGAAGAAGAAGAAGAAGCAGAAGAAGAGCAAGAAGAACAAGAGCAAGAAGAACAAGAAGAGTAAGAAGAAAACGAGGAAGATGTAAGGTAAGTTGAGCCATAAAATACTTTATAAAATAAGCATTTTGGAATAATTAATAAGCTAAAACATTTCTATCACTTCATACAGTTGTCATGGGTTGCTGGGAGCCCGGTTACCGCTGCAATGGGTGTGTAGAGCTTAAGAGCATTAAACATATCTATATCACAACAGACTTCAAATATACAGCAAAATAGCAGTAACCATAGTCACGAGACTATGCCCTTAATCCCCAGAAATAACCCATTATATATAGTTGAAAGTGTATGCCTTTTTGACATCTTCCCATTTCTCCAAGCCCGTCCCCAACAAACACCACTCTCCTCTCTGCTCCTGAGTTTGAACTTAAGATTGTACACAGAAGCAAAATGATGTGGTATCTGTCCTCTTATATCTGATTTAGCTCACTCAACACAATGGCCTGGCTCGTCCATATTGTCTAAAATGGTAATATTTATTCCTTCCTTATTCAAGCTGAATAATGTTTATATGATTGTGTCTGCACCTGGTCTACTTGTATATGCATATTTGTGTCTGTGTGTACTTGCAATATCTTAACCTATTTACCCACCAAACAAGCTCATGGCATCAGTGGTTACCATATCTCGACTAGTCAGAATAATTTTGCAATGAACATGAATGTGAAGTTGTCCCCTTGGAATGCTGTTCTCTTTCCTTAATATATACCCATAAATTAGATGGGTAGATTACATAAAAGATGTACTTTAAAATTTTTGAAGACTCCACAGCAGCTGTATTAATTACATGTACAAGGGTTTCCTTTTCTCTGTGTACCAGCATGTTGTCTTTCTAATAACAGCCACCTTAACAGGTGTGGTATGTCACTGGGATATGGTTTGCAGTTCTCTGGAGACTAATGGTGCTCAATATTTTCTTGAATCCACCTAGATGTTTGTATGTCTATTTTGAGAAATGTCTATTGAGATCCATTACTCATTTTATAGCAGCTATTTTTTAACTGTGTTACCTATCTGGTATGGGCACTAACCCTATGCCATATGCATGGTTCAGAAGTATTTTTCTCCATCCCTTAGGCTGTTTCTTAATCCCATTAGTTCCTTTGCTTTGCGGAGGCTTTTGGGTCTATGCAGTCCACCTATTTCTGCTTGTGCTTTGGGAGTCGTTATAAAAATCATCGCCTAGACCAATGTTGGGGAACTTTTCTTTCATAGTGTAAGTCTCATATGTAGGTCTCTGATCTATTTTGAGTGGATTCTGATATATGGTGAGAAATAAAGGTACACTTCATCTTCTGTAGGAGGATATCCATTTCCCCACACTGTTTATTGACGACACTTTCCTCTTTTCATTGCATGCTCTTGGTCAACATCCTTGCCAGAAACCAGCTGATTATAAAATTGGGGATTTATATCTGGGCTCTCTTTTATGTTCCATGGTCTATGTGTCTACTTTGATGCCAGTAGCCTGTACCACACTTTAAAAATACTTTGAAATAAAAATATGATTCCTCTCTCTTTATACTTCATGTTCATGATTATTTTAGCTATTTCGGATGTTTGTAATTCCATATGAATTTTGAGACTGTTTTCTATTTTGGTGCAAAATGTTATTTTAATTTTGTTAGGGATTGCATTTTTTCTGTACTTTTTTTCTGAATACTACACACAATTTAACATTGCTAATTCTTCCAATGCATTTGAACATGAACTATCTTTCTACTTACTTTTTTTTTTTTTTTTGGTTTATCTCACCAATATTTTGGAGTTCCCCATCTACAGGTCTTGTATTCACCTGTTTAAATTTATCCCTGAGTACTTTATCACATGTGGTGGTATTGCAAGTAGTATTGTTTTCTTAATTTCTGACTCAGTTGGTTCATTGTTAGTGTACAGGAACACAACTGAGTTTTGCATGTACCCCTTTTTTCTTGTCCTAGCTAAGTTTTGTGAAATTTGTTTGTTAGGAAGACAACTCTCAATGCCAATCGGCTTTCTCACTGTGTCCTTTCTCGTTTGACTTGTTACCACTCTGTAACTTGCCTCCAACTACCTACTTGGGTTTTAATTTCCATGTTTTTTGTCAAGCTTTTTGATTAATACACTTGGGGTTTCAATCTGAGATCGTTTCTGTTAATGTTGGCACTTATTCTAGTCCTCTGAGGACCGCTTTCTTGAATTCCATGAGTTCCTGTATGCCTGTCTCTTTTAGTTTCTTCTTTGACCCGTTGCTCATTCAAGACTGTGGTTCTTGATTTCCACACACCTGTAAGTTTTCCAATTTTACTACTACTGTTTCACTTCCTGGTTCCATACTGTTGTGGTGGGAAAACAGCCTCAACACATCTTCAGCTTTCTTCAGTTCACAAAGATTCATTTTGTAGCATAACGAATTCTATTCTGGGCTATGCTTTGTGTGTTCTCGAAAAGAATGTGCACCCTGTGGGTGTCAGGCTGGGCACCCTGTGACTGTTTCTGTTTCTCACTGTGATCCATTTGGTCTACAGTGTTGCTCAAGTTTGCCTCATTATTTTTGCCTGGATGGTCCATGTACTACTGAGAGTGGAGTGCTGACCTGCCCCGCCCCCATCCCTGTATTGCAGTGTTTACTGTTCTCTTAGGCTGTTTCATACTTGCTTTGTATATTCAGGTACTTGATGCTGGGTACATCCACAATCTGTTACCATCTCTTGACGAAGTGCCCCCTTTCACTGTATAATTATTTTTTCTGTCCCACATTATGTATTTTTTTTTTCACTTAAAGTCTATTTTATGGGATGCAGACATAGTTAGCCCTGACCTCTTAGGATTAATTTGTCAACTTGATGGATTGATATATGCCTATGAGATACATTTCTGGGTGTATCTGTGAGGATATTACCAGAGAGGTTGGACATGAAGAAGACCAACTGAGGGGTAGATAAGACACATCCTGAATGTGGGCCGAACCATCTAATAGACTGGGGACCACATGGAAAAAAGTGGAAGAAGAGAAAGCCAGACAGCATATGCAGACTCAGCTCTTCCTAAACAAGCATGCCTGTTGCTGCTGCCGTGATCCACGAGCACCAGACTCCAGCTTATTCCATCTTTCACAGTAGACTCACACTGTGACTCCGAGGGAGCCTCAGCTTTGGACGGGGGCTGCTCCATCGGGTTCCCTTTGTGTTGAAACTTCTAGCTTCTTGAACTCAGCACTTCCTGAGTTCTCTGATACCCCAGCATGCAGATAGCCGTGGATAACTACCCAGCCGCCAACTGTGTAAGCCAATCCGATAACCCCCTTTCAAATCCTGTATTATCCACCCTACACGTACCTTCTCATATTCGCACTATTGTTCTGTTCTCTGGACAGTCACTTTCAGCTTCTCCATGTTCTTACCTGTGAAACCTCATTCCCTTATCTCTAAAGTAACTTTCTTAGAGCAAGGCTTCCTAAGCTGTTCTGCTCGCAGACTCATTTTGCTCAAGATATTATTCTAATTTAAATTAAAAAAATATATTTGACAATTTAATCCATGTAGAAGGTTTTTAACAGTCTCACACAGGCATATAATGTATTTTGATCAGCTTGCCCCTCCATTGCTCTCTCTCGTCCCTCTTTTCTGCTGAGCCCTTCCTTCCATCTAGTCTCTCTCCTATTTCCATGTCTTCTGCTTTTTAATTCTATTCCACCTCACTTGTCATTCTTGGTTATTTCCTGAGCTTGGTTATTATACCTATATAATTTCACATCACTCATATACATATGCATATATGTGTATATAATATTCCTTTGTATATATCTGTACTCATATAATATATACTTATAATACACATACACACATGTTCTGATTGTTAATCCTCTGTCAAATGAATAATTATCAAATATTTTCTCCCATTCTGTTGTCTGAACTCACACTGAATTGTTTCCTTTGCTTGCAGAAGGCTTTTGATTTTTTTAATTAAATTTTTTCATACAATATAATTTGATTATGTTTTTCCCATCTCCCAATTCCTTCCAGATCCCACCCACCCAGCTTTACGTTCTCTCTCTCTTAAGAAACCAAAAAAAAAAGAAACAAAATAAAACAAAACAAAACCAAGAAATACAAAATGAAAATAAAAGCAAACTAGCAAAAGACCAATAACATGAAAAGAAAAATGCCAAAACAAAGCAAAACAAAACAAAAAGCCCACCAAAATACTGTCGAGTTTGTCTTGTGTTGGCCAATCATTCTTGAGCATGAGACTTATCCTGAAGTGTGGTTAATATACCCAATGAGACTCCATTGGAGAAAACTGATTTTCTCTTTTTATAAGGTTTAAATTTCTGGGATCCCTCTCAGTGTTGGTACCTGTCTGGCTTGAACCTGTGAAGGCCCTGTGCTTATTGTCACAGTTTCTGTGAGCTCATATGTTCATCAGTTCTGCTGTGAACTAGAAGATACTCTTTCCTTAGAGTCATTCATCATCTCTGGCTCTTAAAATCTTTTCACCTCTTCTTCCACATAGATTCATGAGCCTTGAGTGGGGGGGCTTGGTGAAGATTTCCCATTTAGGACTGAGCATTTCAAGGTCTCTCATTCTCTGCACGTTGTCCAGTTGTGGATCTCTGTGTTAGTTTCCATCTACTTCAGAAAGAAGTTTTTCTGATGTGGGTTGAATAAGACACTGATCTGGTCAATGGGTATGTCTTCAGAAGTCATTGTATGGCTACGTTCCTTTAGCAGACTAATATTAGGTTTTTCTCTAGGCTTATGACCTCTCTAGTCTCAGGTTCTTGGCCATTTTAGGAATGTCAGGTGTGAGTTCCATCGTATGTAATGGGTCTCAAGTCCTAAGGTTGGCTACTCCAAAATTTGTGCCACTATTGCACCAGTATAACTTGCAGGTAGGACACTATTGTAGGTCACAGAATTTGTATCGGGGTGATACTGGTGACTACCTTTCTCCTCTGGTAGCATGCAGAGTACATTTCGGTACCTTGAATACTAGTCAGTAGTTGGATAATAAAAATACAGTACATGTAGATAATGTAATTGTTATTAAGCTCTTAATAAAAAGGAGATCATGGAATTCACAAGTAAATGATGGAGTTAGGAAAAAAATTACTGAGTGAAGTAACCAAAACCCACCCTGTAAACAAATGCTGTGTGCTTTCTTTTGTATGTATGTTAGTTTTTAAGCATTCAGTATGTGTACTGTAACCCAAATATTCTAAGTAAGGGACTAGAATGGAGGAGAGGATCTCTCAAGGAAGGGGAAATAGAATATAGTGTTATGGAGAGACAAAGGGGAACTAGAGTAGGAGGATTAAATGGGGAGAGAGGTGTGAGAGAAGGTAAGGGAAGGCATAAGGTAGGGACAACTAACACTGAAGTCATTTAAATCAATTTACTTTTAAAGCAATTACTTCCTGGTAAGGACTGATATCACTATTTTGTTAATCATTTTCTTATTGTTTTGTGGCTTTTTTCTCTCTTCTTTCTCAATTGCAGTCTTCCTTGGAGGTCTGATTTTGGGATGGAATAATCCTGTGATCCGCATCTAGTTCTTTTTATTGATCTTTTGTGTATCTACTATAGAATTTTTTGTAAGTACTCTGAGACTTACACAAAACACTTAAAACTACTCACTTAAATTGACAGCAACTTACATTCAATGATCTATAAAACAATATTTTTACCACCCCAACTTTATGGCATTGATGTTATATTTTAAATCTTTCCGTATTAGGTATTTGTACAGGTACTATTAGCTTAAGCCATTTTCATCACATTGATTGGCAGCTTTTTATAGTGGTCTCAGGACTTCTCTGTAGAATGTTTTATAGGTAAGAACTGAGCCTATAGCTCAGTTGGTCCCGTGACTGTTTTACATGCATGGTTCCCTGGGAACAATTCCTAACACCACTTAAACCAGGCATGGTAGTGGATTCCTATAATTCCAGAACTTGGAAGGTAGAGGCAGGAGAGCAGATGTTAAATGTCCTCTTTAGCTATTCAGTTGTAGGTCAGCCTTGGATCCATGAAATCCTGTCTCAAGATAAGGGGGAAAAGGAGATGGAGAAGATATTTTTATAAGTCAAGTGTAATCACTATGGACACTTTCACCCTCTGTTTTTGCTTGTATGATGTATTTGATCTGTTACTATTTAAAACTACTCAGGGTTTATTTGAGCTCATGGTTCTGATCCCAGGGCAGATAGTGATGATGACTTGCAGAGTTCTATAGTGTTTCAAGTTTGTCTGTCCTCTGGCCTTTCATTAGTACACACTCTTGACGGTGATATGCTGATGACATCGGCTTACCATCACCTCAAAGGCCCAAATATTGATAGATGAAGTTTCCATCCTCAAAACATCTCTCTGTAGAGATTACATTTCAATACATGAACCCTTGGTGGAGGTGTGCTCAAACCTTAGCCCAAACCAGGGCACTCTGACCAGGACTCCACTGTGTATATCTGTCTCACAATGGACACATGATTATCTATCTTCAGCATCCCCAGATTCCTAATTTATTTAATCACTAATTCAAAATTCCAAAGTCCCAAGTTTTATGAGATTCAAGACAAACTGCTTATAGTTGTGAGTCACATGATAAAAACAAATAGTGTGCTCCCACTATAAATGGTGAAGCCAGAACAAGGTATACATTTCCACCCAAAAGGGAGGAATAGGCAAATATAAAGGACTAGCCAGCCTAATCAATGACCAAAGCCCCAAAGAGCAATGAACTCACACACTTACAAGTGCAGCATCTTCTACACATACCTTGTGAGAGTGCCTGTGAATTCACCATTGGGCTGGGTTTGTCTGTCTCCCTAGTAAGCACTGTATGTTTTTCTAACTACGTTTCTGAGGTCCCTATGGTAAATCCATTTTCACAGCTTTGTTAGTCTTCACTCCACTGGGGGTTTTCTGCTGGAGCTCTGACCTTGTCTGTGGCTTTACCAGTTGGAAAGCTCTACCTGTTTAACAAAGAGGGGTAGGTACATAGTTGGTAGTCCCGGCAAGTGATCAGAGAGTACCCTGGGGTCCTCTACTGCAATAATTCTGTCCCGGAAGGTTTGTGGACCTGTGGTTCCTGGGACTGCCTGAAAGGTTTCTGAGATACTGTTGAAGCCTTTCACATATTGCTCAAATGATTGGCAAGCATTTCTGCTAATCTACTTCTTATTTCCTTGCCTCATTTTTACATCTTTTTCTACTTGCCTTCCCTGGCCAAGTTACCACTCTGCTTCCTTTTGCTCATGAGCCTCACTCTAAATATTATTTAAAGTAGCCAGCAACACTGGGCTTCAATCTGAATGCATTGTTTGTAAATCTCCAACACCAGATACCATCATTCTTCTACAAAGTCTTGGACATGAATGCAACTCAGCCAAGTTCTTTGGACAATGACCAAAGAGCCTTTAGTCAATTTTCAACAAAATCCTCATTTAGTTCTGAGACTACTTCCCCAATTTCCTTATTTTTCAGCCCCCAGAATTGACTATAATGTGTATTTACAACATTGTAGGCATTTTCAAGCCTAATCCTCCAAACTCTTCCAACTGGCCATTACTTATGAGGATGGTCTTTTGGTGGTCTGAGCTGCCTCCAAACTGCAGAGGTACAGGGTTGAGTAAAGGACTGTGCCAGTTAGTACATTTGGATCTATGGCAGGTCTGTTATGTGAGGTGCCCATGGGCATGGCGTTATATCCATAGGGACCTATTCTATAAAGTCTCTAGGCAGGTTCTGATGGGCAAGACAACCTTGAATTATGGTGGAGCGTGCCTGAAGTCAACTGATGGACTGCTTCAGCGAATGCAGCTGGAGCTGAGATTGGACAGTTTATTCCATGAGGAATAGATGGATATCTAAGTCCCTCAGCAGTAGGGATGGAGTGCAAGACTGTGGACAAACAACCCACACTTGTGGGACTGCTTCAGTCCATAGGGCTAATGGGCCCGTCACTCATGTGTGATCTTGCCTTCTCAAAGTGTCCCTTCTTGATCACCGGCTCCATTAGAGTTTTATAATATCCTCCCTAGATTCTTGAGCTTCTACAAATGCGCTTTTGTCCTTGAACTGTTGCCAACTATTTGAGTCTGTGTTGGAAGGTAAAGGTGGAGTTTTTTTGTTCTGCTCCCTCACTAATGTTGTTCACTCACTTTGTCTTCTATGCCTCTTTTGGAAGCCATTTAGAAAATGGACTGAGAGTGGTAGGAAGAGTAGATGTAAAAAGCTCTGGTAAGGATCTGTTCAGATGGACTTACCATGATGCGTCTGAAGTCTTTCAATAGTATAAATTCTTTGTATTGATTGGCCTGGGGAGAAACCCAGCAATTCGTTCTCACGCTGAAATGATTCTGCAGAATTTATGAGTGAGATAAAGCTGCAGTATGTGACCACTTTCATGTACCCTCCCTTCCACCACCCTCATGATTGATACCATCAGTATCTCTATGAAGACTCAGGGATCCAGGAAGTGGAAATTTAACTAGAGGAATATATTTAATATAGGTTTGACCAGATGTATTTATGCAGTTCTGTGACATTCTGCCAGCAAAGGAAAACCAATGAAAGAGCCTCTAAGCCTTTTTCCTCTCTGTCTTTATTGTACACTTAATTCGCATCCCACTGTTGCCTCCATGACCAATGTCTGAGTCATCCCAATATTTTCTCAAATAGTCCTGGAAGTGTAGCCTATTCCAGCTCGTCTTCCATCTTACTCCAGAGAGGAGTTTTAGGAAAAAATACAATTGATATTCACAGCTTCTCATTAAAAACCTTGGTGATGACCATTATTGCCTATATGATAAATTCTAGCTTCTATAACCTACTTTTAAGTCCTTTACATCTCTTTCTTCATCACCAGTGTTAAGAAATGCCTACTAGGACTGGAGAGGTAACTCAGTGGTTAAGAGCACTGGCTGCTCTTGCAGAGGCCCTGAGTTCAGTTCCCACATGATCGCCCATAACCATCTATAGCCCCAGTTGCAGGTGATCCAACAGGAGTGTACATGGTGTATATACATGGTTCCAGGCAAAGCAATCATAGCCATAAAATAAATAAGTATAAAATAATTTAAATGCCTACTATTTCCTACTTAATAAGCTGTAATCCTATACAATAGGTCACAAAATTATAACCAAATAATAATGCACGTTCTTCAGTTTTTACATGACTGTTTTGCTATTTTGTGGTTGTAGCTCTGAGAAGTGTTTTTGTATTCTCACACATCAACCACTTCCTGTGGATTTGGTCAAGCAGGATTGAAAGGTAATGTTGACTAATCAGTTCTTTCGATCGGCCCTATGCTGGAAAGCAATGCTCTGTAACATTTGTTGTCATGCTGAAATGATTCTGCAGAACTTATGAGTGAGATAGAGCTGCAGTATGTGACCACTTTCATGTGCCCTCCCTTCCACCACCCTCATGAATGATACCATCAGTATCTCTATGAAGACTCGGGGATCCAGGAAGTGGAAATTTAGCTAGAGGAATATATTTAATATAGGTTTGACCAGATATATTCATGCAGTACATAAATATATGTACATTAAAGTGGTCACATACTGCAGCTTTATCTCACTCATAAGGTTGTCAATGAAAGAGTATATGAAGGGTCTGCTAAAGTAGGTTTAAAAATGTATCAGAGGGCTGGAGAGATGGCTCAGTGGCAAAAAAAAACAAAAAACAAAAAAAAACTGGCTACTTTTGCAGAGGATCTGGGTTTGATTTCCAGCACCTATATGGTATCACAACTGTCTAGAATTTCAGTTCCAGGGGGCTTGACACCCTCTCCTGGCTTCTGTAGGCACCAAACACACACATGGTACATATATATGTAGGTGAGCACTCATATAGATAAATAAGTGAGCCAAACAAAGATCCTGGGTAAGATCTTGCAGAAAAGTAACCCTGCACACTAAGATCCTTCAAGAAAGTAAATGTAAAAATTATTTTATCTACTTATTTATTTTAGTAATGTAAGTTCAACATGTAAGGCTAATAAACCCGAAATACGCATTTCATATCCTGAGATATTCAATATCTCAGGAATTCAGGGTTGGTTTAATATTTGAAAAACAATGCAGTTTACCATATTAGCAGCCGCCAAAGAAAATCCATAGGGCTATTTCAATTTAATAATAGAAAATATTTAATGAAACACAAAATGCATTTCTCATAAAACGTCACAGCATCTAGGAACAAAATGGAACCTCCTTAACTAATCGGGACATAAGTGAAAAGTCAGAGGTTAATGTGTTCTTTTAAGATGAGGAAGAAGGTGAGGATCGTCTCCTTTCACTACTTCCAATCAGCATTGAACTTGAGCTTCTGAAAAAGACAAAAGACAAGGAAAATAAATTTAAAAAACAAATAGATTGGAAAAATAGCAAGGATAACTGTCCCTTACTTGAAGATATTTTGTCTATATTATAACACATCTGCTGAAACTCATATAGAATATACCAAAATTGCTAGGTGGTGATGGTGCATACCTTTAATCCCAGCACTCAAGAGGCAGAGGCAGGTGAATCTCTGTGACTTTGAGGCCAGCCTGGTCTACAGATCAAGTTCCAGGACAGCCTATGCTACAAAGAGAAACCCTATCTCACCCTCCCCATTCAAAAGATACTAAAATTAATGACCTTAGATGATTACACATTAATATAAAAATTAAACATATCACAGTAATTAACAACTAAAATTGAAAGTTAAAAATACCACTTGTGGTAAAAATAAAAGCATTTTAGGGATGAAGAGGTCAAGATATGTATACCAGGGTGAAAACTCATTGCTGAGAGAAATTAAGAGATAAATGGAGAGAGATACCATGTTCGTGGATCAGAAGACTTCGTGTCATTAAGATATTAGTTTTCTCAAAACAAACAAAAAACAAACAAACAAAAAACCCCTAGAGATTCAAAACAAACAAAATGAAAATTCTATTAGTCTTTTGATCTGGGATCAATCTCATGTAGCCCAGGCTGGCATCAGACTCACTATGTAGCTCAGGATGACCCTGCATTCCAGACACTGCGTCCCACTTCCCAAACACTGGAATTACAGGTGTGTGCTACCGTAGTTTCTGGCAGTTTCTCAGAGATGTAAAGATATGTCCACATGGCGTCCATCTACTCTACTCTTCGCTATTTACTCGAGAGAAAAAAATTATATGTCCATACAAAAGCCTGCACACAAATGTTCATGGCAACGTCATTTGTACTAGCCCAGGACGGAACGTAACTAAAATATCCACTAACAGGTAAGGGAGTTAAGAAACCATGGAATATTTTCATCAACAAGAAATAATGAGACACATATGCATGTACAAATATTGGTGAGTTCTAAAATAAGTGTGATGGATAAAAAAAAAAAAACACTCAGATATTAGCACCCTCGTCAAAAGCTAGACAAGGTGGCACACACCTGTAACCCCAGTGCTATGAGACAGAAGCTGGAGTGTCCCAGGGACTTGCTATACACGAGTCTAGCTATTTGTGGAGCTCCAGGTTCAATGAAAGATCCTGGCTCAAAAAAAAAAAAAAAAAGTGGAAGGGGTTAAGGATATAGCGTGATGAGCAAGAGAGCTTGGTAAGGATCTAAGTTCGAATTTCCAGCACTCACATAAACAGCTGCGCATGGCTGTGCATGCCTGTAACCTCAGCACTGGGGACCGAAGATGGCAGATCCTGAGCTCACTGGCTCGTCAGCCTAGCTTCCACATCTTCAAGAGATCCTGTCTCAAGGCAATAGGACAGAGAGTGATAGAGGGAAGCATTTGATGTCTTCTTCTGGTCTCTGCACTCGTGTGCACAGGTACTATGCCAGCATACACTACATACACATACATCACACAGGTACACAGCACACCACATACATCACAGACAGATGCAAAATAATGTGGAAAGCAGTAAGTGAATAGACCCAAGGTTAATGTCTGGCTCCTCCGTGTGCACACATTATCTAAACACACATACATGAACATATATGCATACATAGAGAAGATACAGAAGAACCCCGCAAACAGACTGCTGTCCCATTCATTTCACATTACAGGAAATGGAAACTAATATGTTAAAATACTAAAAGTAGTAGTTATTTGTTGATGGATTGGATTAGTAAAAAAAGAAAGAATTACAGAGGAAAAAGAGGAAACTCCTCAAGAGAAAAGACATGCCCTTTATCTTGATTGCAGTGATGGGATATTCCAAAACAGGTAAATGTTATGCTTAAGTAAATGTAGTTGATAATACCTCAGAACTCCATAAAGGTAACAAAACTCAAAAGCAGCCTTTTTATTTTTTTTCTTTTAAACGCCCTGTCACTTTTCTTTTAGTCTCTATAAGCAAAGTATATTTTTAATAAATAAATACTAACCATCAATTAAATTAAGCATTTTTCCCCAGTGAAATTGGTTGTAGGCCTAGCTGGACATGCAGTATTTTTTATAACCCAGATCCCTGAATGACTGACGTCTTCTCAGGAAGGATGTATATGACCTGGTGTTCTCCAGTTCAATGCTCCTTGAAATGTATATAATGTCCAGGCGAACTTCTCTAGAGCGGGTATTGAAATATAACTTAAATTAAATTAAAATTCAAAAGTTCATTCTAAAGTCATGGTAGTATTCATTAGCCGCGTGAGGCAAAGGCTACCCTTGAACAGTGCAGCCCAAGAATTACCTTCATCGATCCAGAATGTTCTATTGGATGCTGCTGTTCCAAAGCTTTCTTTTTCAAATATGTGTTTCGTAGACCCAAAAAAATGGTAGAAATGCTGATTCTCACCCCAAGAAATTTATGCACACTAAAATTTGACAACTCTTTATCCAGACAGTCTAGAGACTGTTTCTAGTCTGGATCTGAGGCACAGGAAGATTAAGTGTTACCTTTGGTGACGTTGGAACAAGGGGCTTGATCAGAGTTAGATACCGGGAGCATGCGCAGGCATTTACACTGGACCTGGTTAGAACTGGAACACTGTATGGTGAGTATGGGCAGAAGAAACCAAGGTTTGGTCACAGATGATACGTGAACCATATCTACAGACATACCCTGCCCAAGCCTACCTCGGTGAATCAATGTGCTTACTGGAATTACTAATAGGAACGTGGGAGACTGCAAGGCAGCTGTATCACCAAAGGCCCCCTTCAGCATGGTTGATGACGCACCAAAGCTGCATCCCAGAATGCCCAGCCCGATGTGCAGGCAGGTCCAGTGGCATCTCCTGTCGCCTGCTTACTGCTTTCATAACTTTAGAGACGGGCCTTGTGAATTCTGGACTGATCTGACGTTTGATTAGATTCCTGAGTCTCTCCAGGAGGAAGTGTTTTAAGGAACTAGCTCCACAGCAGGTGACTAATTACTGAAGCAAGACACAAATGGCAGAAGCATGCAGGGCCGAGGATGTACCTCAATTCTGTTAGCCCAAGCAGAGCTGGGGCAAGACCGCCAGAGCAGAAGTGGGGACAGTTGTCAGTTTGCTTAAATACTCAGAAGCACCTGGCTCTGACCTTTTCCTCCATTCACAGAGCCCACAAATCTGAAAGCTGGAAGGGCCCTTAGTGGCAATCTTCAGCTCGTTTTCACTCAGGAATTATGGACTTACCGAAAGTTCCAGGGCTCCCTGGGTCTGTCCTCTGTCTCCGAGTGCCTGCTGTGCACAGGATAACCTGCTAGGTGCTATTTAGGGTATTGCTCTAGAAGTCTGACTCAGAAATACGGACTTGAGGGCTCTCAACAAATGTCTGAAGCCCAGAGTGAATGGCCAATTATCATTTCATATGATTGAACCATAGCCATGTATTTACAAACCTCAGAACTCCATCTGTGTTCCTGACTTTCCTAACTACCACAGTGTTATTAAACACTATTTATCCCCCGTGGCTGCTTTGGTCTCTCTCCTTTCCTACTCTGCCTCTCGAGTAACTAACCTTTCTTGACTCACCTTCAAAGAAAGGCTAACATTTTATTTAAAACCATTCACCTCCCGGGCTACCTTAGCTTAGGTTATTTCCAGTGATCTGTTGCTCCTGCCTCAGTCTTGTTGAGCATGCTTGCTAGAGATGTGTGTTCATCTCTAGCTGATGGCTTTGCACATTTTCTTGATGTTTATTTGTTCCTGCTTTCAAATCCTTAGCAAAGATATTAAATTAAACCAGACTGGACACTGCTCTCTGGGGAAGTGCCCTCAGTCCCCATTCCCTTTCTTGGAGCTGTTTCTGTGTTCTCATATCATTATCTTTTATTTATGACCTCCCAGCCTGCAAGTGAGTCCATGTGACCGTGCTCTTTTCCAAGGCAATCTGGACTGGCCTTAGAGTAGAAATGGCATGCCAGGTTGAACAAAATCCTTTACCCAAGTTCCAAATCCTTTACTAAAGATCTGGCTTTGCTCTGCTTTTCTCTTTTTACAGAGTCTCTTGAACTCACTTCTTCCCATAAATCCTTGTGAATTTATCCTTCCCAGATGTTGAAGGATCTTCTCTGTTAACATCTGCCTTATTACTATGATTATACAAGTTACTGCCCAGTAATTCCCACAATTAGCTTTCTTTTGCTTTCCTTTTCAAACATTCACACCATTAACACCACATTAGTGGAACCTTCTTACACTCTGCCCTTGAGTTTTCAACTCCCTTTGAAATCCTCTGAGAACTTTTTCAGCTTTTAAAGACTCACTTTTCCACTACCTTCATGTAAGTTGGAGTTCCATGTTAAAGTTCAGTGTTGAAGCTTACAATACATTTGATCCACATTGTCAGTAACTTTCTAGATTTAGTTTTTCAACATCATTGATAAAGAGAGTGAGAGAGAAAGAGAGAGAGAGAGAGAGGGGACCATTGTACATTGTGATATTAATATTAACTCTGCACATTTGAAGACACTTATTTAGTTGCTTTTAAATGGCTGGAATATAGCGAAAGGAAAGAAGACTAGAAATTAAAAACAAGCAAATAGAAATAAAAGTCACAGAGAGCCAAACATGACGTTGTAAATCCACGTACTGAATGACACCAACCTTCCACACTGCCTGAATTCCTGGATGTTATCACAGTGTTTTCTGCTGTTTTCTAGGGAGAAAAGGATCACGGCAGTCACTAATTCTCAGAAGCACTGCCTTTAGCAGCACTCAGGTGTCTGCCATTGTTGTCTGATGAGACCCACAATCGGAAAGTTCTGTACCGCATGATTTTGACATAGAGAGCAGTCCGGTGGTACATTAGAAAAAAAATTCAAGGGCCAGAGGGATGATGGCTCCATGGGTAAAAGCACTTGCTGTGCAAATATGAGAACCAAATCTCTATCACTGTGCTGTGCTGGGCAGGTGCCTGTAGCCCCAGTGCTGTCCGATGCCGGGGTCGGGAGGGGGAGGTAAAGACAGGTAGATTCTGGGAGCTTGTTGACCTAGTCAAAATGGTGACTTTCAGGTTCAGTAAAAGATACTATCTCAAGGGATGGAGAATGAGAGAAGATCGTGGGTACCTCACCTGGTTTCAGCATGCTCTCACTCACACATTGGTGGGTGTGCATACAACATGGGGCCCGGTGGGGGAGCAGAGAGAGAGAGAGAGAGAGAGAGTGTAAGAGAGAGAGGGAAAAGAGGAGGAGGAGGAGGAGGAGGGGGAGCTGGAAGCAAGTCAGCCTAAATCAAGCTTAGTAAAATCATGGTCCATGTAGCTGGTGGTTTTTGTTTAACTCCTAGAACTCCTTTCTTCTTATCACTGCTTAATGAATCTTACTTATCAAGTGAAAAATCTTCAAAGTTTTAATTCGTACCAAAGCAAATGGAGCAATTAGAAACAGAACAGTGGCTGCTATTAGCAGTCACCCATGACCATTGAAAGAGAAAGCTTCCAAGAAGAGAGAAAAAAAATCTAAGAAGCAAGTGGAATGCAAGACCTCTGCAAGCTTAGCGGATTTTGAAGCATTTAGCAAGGGGAGAAAGTAACTGTACAGGTAATTTCTTTTGCTGTAGTCCTGCTATTTATGAGCAAGACAGTAATCTTTGGTTCAGAAAGAAAAGACATTAGGTTCAGCAACTCTACTTAAGGATGCAGAGTAAGCCATTTTAAAAAAAAATATTTTTCAGTACCAGGATTTGAACCCAGGGCCTTGGATATAATAAGCACGTGATCACTCACTGAGCTGTATCTCCAGTCCTTGGCTCTTTGAGACAAGATCCACTATGTAGGCCAGGCTGGCCTTGGATTCTTTATGTAGTCCAGGCTAGCTTTTGATTCCTGACTTGACCTACCACATGCTGTAATTACAGGCATGTGAAATTAAGCCTGGCTATTATTAGTTTTAGGTCAGTAAATAATAAGTTGTGTGGTTCAAAATTCACAGACACAAGAAGGCACGTAATACGCCAGTTTCCTTGTACCTCTGCCTTCTAAGCTCCCAGCTATCTTCCGTGGATGCCACCCCTAGGGTGAGCCTCCTTTGGACTTTTTCATGGGTATTTTAAATGCCTCTAGGAAAGTGTTTTGTAAATTATTTATTTTTTTATTTTAATGAGTAAGAGCCAGTGGTTTGGAAAATTTACTTTAAATGGAACTGCCTATTTCCCATCGATTTATAGTGAATTAAGCCTCACTTAGTGTGAGTTCAGTTACCTTTATTTTTGTTTTAGATTATTGGGGCAGAAAGGCCATTAGTGATTTCAGGGAGAATGTAAGAGAGAGATATGATCTCTCCCTAGAGTGAGAGAGGTTTTGAATATTAGCCTGGATCGTTAACAGAACTGTTTAGTCAACTCCATCCCTCATTTGTTCTTAATCCCACACCATGCAGATCCAGGGTGGTTGAGAGGAAACACAGGCCTTCCTTGGAGGACAGGAGAAGGCATAGAGGGGAGTAAGGAGTGACCACTGTTCAGAGACCTACTCTGACAATACACTTCTGTAAAGTTTGTATTTGGGGTTGGAGAGCTGGCTCAGTGGTTACACACACTGCTCTAGCAGAGGACTTGAGCCCAGCACTCAGCACTCAGCACCCACATCGGGGTACACATAACCTCTGTGACTCCAGCTCCAGCAGCTCTGACCCCTCAGGCGTCCTCCTCAGGCTCCTGCACATACCATCTCCTCATATACCACATACTTTAAATTAGAAATCCAAAGCGTTGTGAGCACATACATTTAATACAAGATACAATATTTGCTGTGAGGGAACTTAGGGTGCTAGGAAAGAGTTATTACTTGGAATAGAAAAAAGCTTCGTGAATGAAGTAGCACCTGGGCTGGGAGATGGCTCAGAGGTAAAGAGCACTCATTGCTCTGGCAGAGGATCAGAATTCTGTTCTGGGTAATCTAGCATCTTCCTCTGGCCTCTTAAGGAACCTGCACACATGTAAAAAACACACACACACACACACACACACACACACACACACACACACAACTATAAAGAAAGAAATAGCACATGCTATTTCCTAGAATAGTAGGAATTCCACAGGTGAAAAGGCAGGGAACACTCAAGGAAGGAAAAGCATGAGCAGAGATTGGGGGTGGGGGTTACAAACAAGCACTGAAGTTTGGTGGAGCAGTCAGCAGGTAATGGTTTGTTGTCCATTCGCTTAGTATTCTGAAATACTCCAGGTCTGCTCCCAGAGTCTAGGACTCTGACCAGACATCTACCCACAGACCCAGGGAGTATCTCTGAGAAGAAGCAGTGGAGATCATGCCAATAAAGAGGTAGAATCAAACTGCATGAAAAAAACAAAACAAAACAAAAAAACAGTCAACTCTGTCCCCTGCCCACCTCCACCCAATCTAGCAAGTCTGTTCCTGTGGACAGATGCCTCTTTGTTGGGCTGGTGTGCCTAAACCATGTGTCTAAGAACATCTTGTTTTCCTAGAATTTCTCCTCTTTCTGTGGTAGTTCTTAGCAAAAGGAGCCTAGACTGTTGTCTCACTCTAGGTTGGGTCGCTCCATAGCTGCCTCGGTCTCCAGCAGAGAGTCCCAGAAGCGTTATCTGGAGCAAGAGGAAGGGCGCAATGCCCATAGGGTAACTTTCCTGGAAACAGAGTTGCTTTTATGACAGAGTCCTTTCCAAGATTTCCTAGGGATAAGAGTGGCCTGAGACCATGTGTTTGGTATTTCCCTCTGGCAGAGATGCGAGCAGCTTTGGTGTACATGATGGATTTAATTAACAAGAATGACATGCAACTTTTTCTTTGTTTTTTGCTGGAGGATGATTTTGTGGCTGTTGGGATTCTTTACTCTTTTACCCTCAGTCAGCCATTGCCAAGCCTTCAACCAGGCACA
Source organism: Cricetomys ansorgei (assembly GCA_026225945.1). Lineage (NCBI taxonomy): Eukaryota > Metazoa > Chordata > Mammalia > Rodentia > Nesomyidae > Cricetomys > Cricetomys ansorgei. Next base: position 29,458,548 of record JAMJFZ010001038.1, read on the forward strand.
CAGGACACATTTGTTTCATTAGGAGAGAGGAGATTTCTTTTCTTCTTCCAGGATTTGTAGACTTTCAGAATTGAACTCTAAGGTCCCTAGTTCAGATCTCTACTCTGAAGTACTCCCGACTATTCTAAACCTGCTAAGCTGTTTTAGGACTCACGAGGGCAGGGGCTGTGCCTGACGTGTTTACCATCGCATTTCCAGAGGCTGGCTCGCGGCGGGTGTTCTGTGAATAAATGTTGAATGGAGATTGTCTGGCTTTCTTGAATTCTTGAGTTCTCTCAGAACAACCCATTCTATGTTTGTAATATGTTCTTCTTCGTAGGGAAACTGATAAACTGACGTCTTTTTTATTTCTAATCACAAAACATTATGTTTCCATGCGAGTGTATCGTTATTCCAGGGGACAGACGTCAGGAGCTATCTTGTGAAGGAGACTAATACAGTGCAGCTGGATTTCTTACTCTACAAAAGTGGAAACGCAAAAACCAGAGGAGGTGAAAAATGGACAGTGGTAAAACCTGTGGCCCAGGTTACCAGTTTATGATCAGTGTTGCACGTTTTCAAATAAATCTATCTGTTTCCACAAATCCTACAAGAATTTTGCTTTTGGTGATGCTTGGTCTTACAGATAAGTTCATAAGAAAACAATCTTCCTAATGTTGTACCTTCCAGTCCATGAGAATGTGTACCTCTTTATCTATTTAAAATTTAAATAACAGTACCATTTTAAGTATACAAATCTGCATATTAGTGTCAGATTTATTTATAAGTACTCCATATTTTTATGTCTTTTTTTTTTCAGTTTCCAGTTGTTCTAGTATCATTTTTGCTTCTGTAATAAAGAAATGTAGGGGAGAAAGGGTTTATTTTGGCTTGCAATTTCAAATGACAACTCATCATACTAGGAAGTCAAGGAGACAAGAACTTAAAACAACCGGCCACTTCACATCTACACTCAGAAGCAGGGAAGATTAATGCGTATTTTCTTGCTTGCTTGTGTTCAGTTGTATTTCTCCTTTCTGACACAGTTCAGGACCCCTTGCTTGGGGAATGGTGTCATCTACAGTAGGCTGGATTCTCTAACATAAATTAAGATAACCTCCTACAAACCTGCTCAAAGCCAACTCGATGTATACACAATCCTTCCTTAAGATTCTCTTCCCCGAAGTTCAGCTGGAAGACGGTGGGTGCGGCGATAGGCAGAACCACCACGATTCAATCATCTCCTGATGCACTCATGAACCCAGAAAAAGCTATTTTGGCATGGGAAAAACCTTATGAAAGGTGGTTGGAGAGACATGGTGGCAGTGGTGACAAATCTAAATAATTCAACCCAGCTGTGAATAGAGAGAGGAAAGATGGCAGAGAGACACAGAGCTGGAGATGAGGCCCAGTGACAGGTATTCTGCAATGACTAGGAGCATGTTGTTGACAAGTTGGGCCAGTCCAGCCACTGGGAGGCTCCAGCCAGTGCCTAGCCCACCTCACCTGGCTGCTACACCAGTGCCACTCCTGGGCCCTCAGGTCTGACCCACTGCATAGAGCCATTGCTGCTGTCGCCACTGCTGAAGTGGCTGCTGCTGAACCTCTCATCACTCACACTTCACTGACAGAGCAACCCATGCCCGGGCAAGGTGATATGCATCAGCCTGGAGTTCATGCAGGTCCTGTCCCTGATCACACTGACAAACCACCAGATCGCCCTGACTCTAAGCAGCAAGGTATTAGAGCTGAAGAATGTTTCATTTTCTGTCTGGGTTGAGCCTTCTCAAAAGACTTCCATGATCCATGCTGCCACCAAAAACCAAGTCAATGTCTGTGAACCCTGACGCGGCAAAAAACAAACAGCATGAGAATGTCTGTGACCAGTGCTACTGTCGGAATCCAGGACGGCCATTTTCTTTCTAGGTTCATATTGGATTTTGGTGTGTAGTATTCTTAGAATGTCCTTTACCATTGCTCAATAAGGGTATGTCTAGCCTCATTATACACATTAGAAAATGTTCCTTCCTCATCCATTTTCTGGAAAAGATTGCACAGATTTATCTCTTAATTGTTTGGTAGAATTCACGTTAAGCCGCTTTTGTCCATACTGCATGTGCTCTTGTATTACTTTTAATACTTTTTTAAAATTAAAGTTTTAATTTTAATTAAAATAGAATTGCAACATTCCTTCCCTTCCCTCCCTACAATCCCTCCATGTTCTGCTTCCACTCCCTTCCAAATTCATGGACTATTATTCTTTTAAAAAAATAACTCTTATATAGTATATTTTAATCACATTCTTTGTGCTACTGTAACTTCTCCCAAGTCCTCTCCACCTCCCTACACATCAAACTTTATGTTCTCTCTCTCTCCCAAAACCAAACAAACAAAAGCCTAAAAATGGAGACAGAAACCACCAAAACAAAACAAAATGTCTAAGTCCTAGTTGGAGTTACTATTACTGTGATGAAACACCATGACCAAAAGCAAGATGTGGAGAAAGGGTTTATTAGGCTTATACGTTTACATCTTATTCCATCACTGAAGGAAGTCAGGATTCTTGATTCTTTCATGTCTTCAAAACCAGTACTACCTAGGAGACTCTTACATAGTACCAAAGTAGTACCAGCAGAAAGCACAACCTCGGCCACCTCTGGATCACAGCGTCTGTGTGTTGACTCTCAGGAACCACTTCCTAGAAGACTTTACTCCTAGAAGACTTTTACTTCCTAGAAGACTCAGTGATGCTGGTTTCTTCTTAATCACAGCTGATTCTTAAGCCCCACCTCACCAGCATCCATTGTCCCAGTAAATCAAAGGTTTTCTGTAAATGGATCTGGTCTCCTGTTAATCACAGCTGATTCTTCAACTCCAGATGGCCATACACCATGGATTTTTCACACAAATGGCCTAGTGGAGTCTTTGTTTCCCTCTGAAATGTCACAAGCCAGGACTCTATCATCTGCACTACTCTAACATTCTTATTTTTCAACATTCAAAGACTTTCCTAGCCCAAAGTTCCAAAGTTCTTCTACAACCCTCCCCAAAACAACATAGTCATGTCTGTCATAGCAATGTCTCATTATCTTGGTACCAACATTTGTCCCCCTTAGGGTCACTATCGTTATGATCAAACACCATGACCAAAAGCAAGATGGAAAGAGCAGGTTTATTTGGCTTACACTTCTTCATCTTGTTCCATCACTGAAGAAAGTCAGGATAGGAACTCAAGCAGGATTGGAACCTGAGTCAGGAGCTGATTCAGAGGACATGGAGGAGTTCTACTTACTAGCTTGTTCCTCCTGGCTTTCTCACAGCCTACTTTCTTATAAAATTGAGGACCATCAGCCCTGGGTGGCACCACCCACAGTGGACTAGACTCTCCCCATCATTCGTTAAGATTGTGTTATTTGTTTTTTTGATAAAATTTTCTGTAGGCTGCCACTCTATTCAAATGACCATGTTGTTTTCTCTATAGAAGTGTCTCAGTTTCATGAGGTCACATTTATTAATTGTTGGTCTTAATGCCTGTGCTATTGGTGTCCTGTCCTGAAAGTCTTTCCCTGTGCCAATGAGTTCAAGGCTATTCCCACTTTCTGTTCTATCAGAGTCAGGGTATCTGGTCTTATGTTGAGGTCCTTGATCCATTTGGAGTTGAATTTTGTGCAGGGTAATAACTATGTATCTATTTTCATTTTTCTACACACTCCCATGAAGTTTAACCAGTACTATTTGTTGAAGATACTATCTTTTCTCCTTGTGCATTTTTGGCTTCTTTGTAAAAATCAAGTATCTGTAGGCGTGTGGAATTATCTGTGTCTTCAATTCTATCCCACTGATAAATATGTGTGTTTTTATGTAAATGCTATGCTGCGTTATTACTATTAGTAGAACCTGAAATATGGGATGGTGATACCTCCAGTAGTTCTTTTATTATGCAGGATAGTTTTTAGGTATCCTGTTTTATTTTTGTTTTTCCATATGAAAATTAAAGATTGTTTTTTTAAATTTCTGTAAAGAATTGTGTTAGAATTTTGATGAAGATTGCATTGAATCTATAGACTGCTTTTTGTAGGATGGCTATTTTCACAATGTTAGTCCTATGGATCCATGAGCGTGGGAACTTATTGCATCATTTTCTTCAATTCTTTCCTCAATGCCTTAAAGATTTTATTATGCATGTCATGCACTTGCTTGGTTAGAATTATCCTAAGCTACTTTCTGAGGCCAGTGTGAAAGGTATTGTTTCCCTGATTTAATGTCATCTGCCAATAAGGATGTATATGTATATATATCCATATATCTGTATATATTATGTGATATATATATAACTCAATGAGCTCTTTTAGTGTTGTTTGTTTGAATATTTTTTAGGGCTGAACACACTCAGGATTGGATAACCATTACAGTATTTGTCTCTCATGGAAATTAATTGTCCATCCCTAAGCAGTTTTTAATTGCGTGTAGCTCTTCGTGGAAGGGTGGAGCCCCACGCAATTCCCCTCATCTGTGTTGGTATATCAAGTGAGGTTATCATTTTTTAGGTCTTGTTTAAGCAGCCACATTGTTGAGATTTCTTTGGTGCAGCTTACCTGTCATCTAGAGGATCTACAGCAGACTTCCTGGTCCTCTGGCTCTTGTACTATTTCCACTCTCTCTTCTTTGATATTCCATGAGCCTTAGCTGCAGGATTTGTGTTGCTGATGTAGCTGTTGGGGCTGGACAGTAGTAGATTCTCTTCTGAGATCCATGACTTCACTAGACATTTATAGTTGGCCAGATTTTCAGTACCAAGCATGATCTCCCTCGTATTCATGAGGGCGCATATCCAATTAGACAGCTGTTGGTTACTGCCAAGATATAAGTGCCATTATTGCTCATTTAGGATTATCTTGTCATGTTGATCATTGTTGTGATTCATGGGGCATCACAGGGAGGTAGAACTATTGAATTCTTTTCTTCTTTGGAAGCTCGGATGGCACCTTATGGCAGAATGAAAGCCAGTCCTCAGGGAGGAGGCTTTCAGGAAAGACTCAGCTTGATTCCTCTGAATCCCTGTCCAAAAATTGTGGTGCCTTCAGGGACTTAACATCATCTCTGGGAGGCAACCAAGGGTAACAGCAACAGCTTGTATTGTTCTGGGAGCTTCTTGAATTCCCTTGACAAACAACTCAAAAGGATGTTTCCCATGCTTAATAGTGGAGTTTTGGTAGGTAGTCTATGACTTTTAAGGGATAGCAATATCATCCCAAGTGGCATACTTTCATTTTAAATTATATTCATATGTGTACATATATACTTATGTGCACTATGTGTAATTATAGGTGGGTATATAATAATACTTCATCATAGCTTTTACAAGCATCCTCCATATTATTTTTCCTCCTTCCCTCTCCTTTTGTATTGACCTCCCTCCCCACACCCAATTGACGCCCTGATTTGTTTCCCATTTCTTCCTTCATATTACTCTATCTTTCTATTTTCCTCTCTAATAATTACCCAGTATGCCCCCACCTCCTTTTACTTTCCTTGTTTCTGCAATTACTTTTGTGTTTATACTCACATCTGAAGATTTAAAGCTAAAAACACAAATGATAAAGAACATTTGGTACTTGACTTTCTGGGTCTGGGCTACCTCATTCGATGTAATATTTTTCTGATTTCATTCATCTACTTGCATATTTCATGTTTTCATTTTTATTTACAGTTGAATAGTGTATTCACAGTGTATTCGGACTATGTCTTCATTGTCCATTTGCCAGTTGAAGGACATTTAGATTGTTCCCATTTTCTAGCTGTGATGGCTAGTTTTAGGTCAACTTGACCAAGCTAGAGTAATTTTGGAAGTTCTTGCTCTGGCTTCCCTCCATGACAACTGGAAGTATAAGATGGAATAAACCCTTTCCTCTCCAAGTTTCTGTTGGTCACGGTGTTTTATACAGCAATAGAAACCCTAAGACAGTATATAGAAACAGCAAACATTGCTGAGCAAGAATCTGTGGAGTAGGATGTTGAGTCCTTTGGGAATGTACCATGGAAGTTATCTTGGTCACATGGTAAGTTATGTTTAGCTTTTTAAGAATTCTCCACAGATTCCCAGAGTGGCTGAATAGCGTGCAGTCCTACCAGCAGTAAAAGAGGGCCACCCTTTCCCATGTCCACACCGGCAGCTGCTGATCGTAGCCGCTCTGACTGGAGTGAAATGGAATCTCTGAGTTGTTTTGATTTGCATTTCCCAATTGTTAAAGATGGTGAACACTTTCTGAGATAATTATTAGCTTTTTTTTTTTCTTCCATTGAGAACTCTATGCTCAGACCCATAGCTCATTTTAAATGAGTTGCTGGTTTTCTTAACTGTGGTTTTTTTTTTTTTTTTTTAATTTATGCTCTTTATATATTCTGCATAATCACCCTCTGTCAGATGTATATCTGGAAAAGAGTTTTCACCGCTCTGTGTGACTCCTTGACATATAATTGTTGCTCTTAGCTGGACAGAAGCTTTTTAGTTTTATAAAGTCCCACATGTTAATTGTTGGGTCTTAATTCCTTGGCAGATGGAGTCATTTTCTTCTAACAATTTTAGTGTCTCAGGTTTCACAATAAGGTCTTTGATCCAGTCTATTAGCTAGCGTTATCTCATTCTTTCTTTCAATTTGTTGTGCCAAAGCTTTGTCAATTTTTAAAAATCTTTTCAAAGAACCAGCTCTCAGATTCACTGATACTTTGTATTGCTTTTTTCCTTTCTATCCCATTAATTTCTGCTTTGATTTTTATTATTACTTGCTGTCTGCTGGATTTGGGTTTGAATTGTTCTTGTTTTTCAAAATTCTTGAGTTGCATCATTAAGTCATTTATTTATGCTCTTTCTGATTTCTTAACGTAGGCACTTAGAGCTATAAATTTCCCTCATAAGATTTCTTTTAATAAATCCCAGAGGTTTTGCTGTGTTCATTTTCATTTAGTTCCAGGTTAAAAAATTTCTATCTTAATTTCTTCTTTGACCCATTCATCATTTAGTAATTAGTAGCTTCATATCCATGAACTTGTTATCACTAGAGATTTGCTTGATGTCCATTTTAAGTTTGAATTCATTATGGTCAAGTAGGACACATATAGTTCTTTAAATTTTTCTGAATTTGTTAAGATTTATTTTGTGTCTTAGGATGTGGTCTATTTTAGAGAAGCTTCCAGGGACTGTTGCATAGAATCTATATTCTTTGATGTTTGGGCAACATATTCTGTAGAGCCATTTGATGTATGATGGTGTCTAATTCTGATGTTGACCTATTTAGTTTTTGTCTGGATGACCTGCTCAGGCATTAAAATCACTCACTGGGTTGGGTTGGTGTTGATCTGTGTTTTTAATCCCAGTAGTATGCTTTTTAGGAAACTGGGTGCATCAGAGTTTGGTGCACAATATGTTTAGGATTGTAGCATCTTCTGGGTTAACTGTTCCCTTGATTAGCATGAAGCATTTCTCTTTAATACTTCTTTAATTTTAGTTTGAAGCCTGTTTTGTCAGATATTAGGATAGCTTGCTTGCTTTTTGTTCCCATTTGCTTAGAATACATTTTTAATATCCTTTCACTTTATGGTGGTGCCGATCTTTAATGCTGAGTTGGTTTTTGTTTTGTTTTGTTTTTGTAGACAGAAAGATGGATTTTGTTTTTTAATCCATTTGGTCACCCTGTGTCTTTTGATTGGAGAGTTGATGTTATTGATACTTAAAGTCATTAACTGAAAGTGTGTGCTGATTGCAGTCATTTTGTTGTTGTTTTTCTTCTTGTGTTCTTAGTTGTACTTTATGTTTCAGCAATGATAGCTTCACTAGTTTTCATTTTGAAGTCTGTTGACTGTACTTATTCTACTCTTTAATTAAGTTTAGAACTATTGCATCCTGTATTCTCTGTAAAATCGGTTTGGTGAACATTAATCCATTAGCCTGTTTGTATCATGAAAAGTTGTTCTTTTTCCTTCAATTATGTATGATAGTTTTGCTGGGTATAATAGTCTAGTAGGAAGTCATGTTCTTTTAGAACTTGGAATACATTGATCCAGGTGCTCTTGGTGTTCAAAGTTTTCACTGAGAAATCAGCTTTTTTTATGATGTGTTTTTCTTTGTAGATGAGTTGTATTTATTTTTTTTTGCAATTTTTAATACTCTTTATTTGTTCTATATATTTAGTATTTTAACTATGATATGCTGTGGAAAGTTTCTTTTCAGAGCTTGTCTATTTGATGTTCTGGGGTTTCTTGTAACAGTGTGTGTCTTTCCTTAGTTTGAGGAAGTTTTCTTCCATGATCTTGTTGAAGACTGAATCTATGCCATTAACCTGGGATTCTTCTCCTTCCTCTATGTATGTAATTAGAAGATTTGGTCTTTTCATGGTATCTCACATTTTCTGTATGTTTCTTTCTTGTGGTCCTAATTTTCATTTCATATTCCTTGCCTGTGTGATCTAATTCCTCTAGTTTGTCTTCAGGTCCTGACTTCTACTTGATTCATTCAGGCCTATCTTCTAATTGATTCATTCTATTTACAGGATTTCCTCTGAGTTTTCTAGTTGGGTCATTGAGTTTTCCAAGTCCATCTTCATTTCAGTTTGAGTTTTCTTCAACATTTCTATCACTTCATTGAATTTGGTTCTCAAATCCTGTATTATCTTTATCATTTCATTCAGCCTTGTGTTTGTATTTTCTTGGTTATCACTCAGGCATTTATTCTCCTTTTTAAGTTCTTTGACCTGTTTGTGTCTTCTTTAAATTCCTTAAATTCTTGATGATGCTCATGATTGTTTTTTTAAGTTCTGTGTCCTGAGGTTCATCTAAGTTCTAATAGGAGGTTTTCATAGGGAATATTTCTATAGGACTGGTGAATTTGGGGGAACAAGGCATATGATCTTGACCTTTCATATTGCTTTCTTGATGAGACTTGGGCTTGTGAACTTCTTGTGTTGGTTGTGTGTCTGATGTCAATATAGCATACTGGGCCCCAATCTGGAGGTTAGGAAAGGCAAAAACAGGGCTACTAGACTTTGCCGATGCTCTGGTTTTGGGACCCATGGTAGACCCACTAATTGGGGAGAATGCAGGCAGGGTAGTGTCAGACCACCTCGGCAGGCTGGATCACAGCATAGGATGTGTCAACCTGGCTAGGCCTGGAGGATAGATCTGGCTTCAAGCAGCTATAGGGTGACTAGAGTTGGGAGTGGTTGTGGTGTGGAGTACAGATAGGTTACTTGAGTTTCTGTGCCATTTGAGCTGACTAGAGGGTCCCTGAGAGTGAGAGTTCCTGGGCCTGGAGAGTTACAAAGGGAGGAAGAAGGGTTGGGAAAAGTCATGATCCCTACAGTCTTGGGGTGACTGTAGTTTGGAGGTACTGTGTCAGGGAGCACAGAGATGTTATCTGTCTTAATACTTTCCTTTTTAGTTTTTGTAGATTGATGAAATTATTACATTTATAATATTATAAGTTTTAATTAGTTTTTAATGTCTGGGCATTGGTGCGGATCATGAATTTTAGGAAATTCCCACTCTCAAGTATTTCTTGTGTCTCCTTACCTCTGTCTCTGAAGCTCATGCATTTTCCTCTTCTGGCTCTTTCTGTGACTGCACTTCCATCTTTATACCATTTGACTTTATCTCACTGGTATGTGAGGCCCTGGTCTTTGTGGGCTTTGTTCTTTGTCTTCTTTCACTCTGATTATTTTATTGACTTACATTTGATTTCATTAAATCCTTTTTCTGTTTTTCCTAATCCACTGCTAAGTTAAGCAAATATATTGTTTCAGGTATGTTTTTGGGTACACAATTTCCATTTGTTAACTATTTGAGGTCTTATTTTTCTGATGCATTCCACTATTTTTCATTTGACTTGAATATCTATTCATCCATATTCTAAACATTATTATAAACGTTAATGTAATACCCATGCTTGATAACGCCAAGTCTAGCTCCTCTGTGAATTTGTACTATTTCCCTGTGTTCTCCTGATTGTATGTCACATCTTCCTGCTTCTTTGCTTCTTTGCATGTCTGGTAATTTTTTTGCCACACACTAGAAGTTTTATGTATCAGAGAAGAGTAGAGCCAAAATAGATAATGGTTATCCATAGAACATGCTTGCCCTTTCCCAAGTTGAAGAAGTTAGTAGACAGAGCTTCTATTAGATAGAATCAAAGATTCTATCTAGTCAGGAACTAAGCTGAGTTGGGATTATGTTTGCACTTTGATTTATTTCAGTTCCTTTGTTTGATTTATTTCAGTTCCTCTTGTTTTAAATGTCAGGGTTTGAGGCTTTGTGTGGTGCTGCCCACCTATAATCTTAGCATTTAGGAGGTAAAAACTACAGGATAAACAGTTATCTTCCCTTACCTAGTGAATTGAAGGCCACCCTGGGCTCATGACACCCTGTCTCAAGAAGAAAAAGAGGAGGGGGAGTAAGGAGAAGGAAGATCATAAATCTATATATGAATAAATAAATGAGCGAATGTTAGGGCTTTTGAAGTTCTAAGTACCATGAAATTATGACATTGTTCTTGTTTTTTCACATGTAACAGAGCTTTACTGCTCACTGCAAGGAAATCTGGTGAAGGAAAATTGGTGCGCATCATACTCTACTCAGTGTTCCCCAGTATGTTGTGGAAATTGATTTTTAGTTATGTATGCCCTGTTGGGTGAAGGGCTTTCCTAGGTCTTGGCGTTCTGTATTGTCTGCAGGTGTTGGATTTCTGTGGGGGAAGTAGTGTTCCTCATGATCTGCACCTGAGGAGTGCTCGATCAATAAAAACACCAGAGCTCAGAGGCTTGGGGTTCCACTGCTGAGGGTTTGACTGTCCAGGATGGCACTGGTCATGATAGTGGCTCCCTCTTCTGAGGTCTGGAAGAGTTTACATCTATGAAAATGCCTCTGTGTCTCCTTGCTGAGCTGCCACAGCAATGCATTGCTACATCAATATTCCATTTTTCTAGGGTATTTCAAGCCTACAGGAAAAGATAAGCAACCTGGACCCAACCAGGACCTTCAGCCATGGTAGCTCAGAACTTGGCCTGTCTATATCCAGGGAAAAATATAAATTCCTTTTCTCCTCCATGACAGCTCAACTAAGAAAATTTAATTTCTCACTAGAGTTTAGTATTCACTGGTAGAATAACTACTTTTCTATTGGACTTGGATTCTGCTTTCAAGGAGGGAATTCATATCTGTCACTGTAGACCTGGTCTATAGTCCACATCTGGGGAAGCTATAGACCATTCTGGGGAACCTAGGTAATGGTTTTTGGTAAATAGATATGGTGTTACCAACAAATTGCCTTCTGAATAATTATGTGTGTGCTCATAAATTAATGCTCCTTTCGGTGTTGGTCAGAGAAGAGTAATAACTGCTGAGACTCAGTAACTGATTAAAGTAATGAGAATAGGCAATGAGCATCAGAGAATTATGCTCAGCTGTAAACAGGACATCTCTACCATCCTCTCAAAGGTCTTGGGAGTGTTGTGGAAGAGGGGTCAGGAAGACCTAAGAGCTAGAGGAAGGGATGGGGTGTTTTGGAATGCCAATGAGGTTCCACATCTTTTTGAAGATATGTATATATGCAGTTGATAGAAGCTAAAGGGAGGGTGGTTCACAGGCTTCACCCTTCTCTGGGGATCTATATACAATTAATGGTTGCCATGGGAAGAAGACATTTTCTGTAGTTATACTCATTGCTAAGGTATCTGCGTTCTTAACCCTTAACCAGGCTCCTGTAAACAACCCTAATCACACACACACACACACACACACACACACACACACACACACACACATACACACATACATATACACACATACACACACACATACACACACACACATACACACATACATATACACACATACACACACACATACACATACACACATATACACATACAAAAACACACAGTACATGAAAGTAGAAGAGAGGGACAAGTTGGGAAGTGGAAGGAAATCAGTAGGAATTGGAGGTAAAGAGAGAGGAATAGGGGTGAACATGGCCAAAATATGTTACATACATATAATGAAACACACAATTATATATTTATTAATATATGCCAATTAAAACATAAATAAAACAAGTTGTATACTGCCAATATGCTGTGGCACAATATTCCAAGTCCAAAAGGAAGGAGTGGGCCATAGCAAGGAAAGACCACACTTGAGCAAGACAGAAACTAAGCAAGACAAACACCAAATCCTGCAGCTCCATGTCCTGCATCTGAAGCTCACGATGTGACCATCTGGCTCGAATGGGCTTGGGAAGCACCTGCTTTGCTGCCTACAACACCTGTATTGTCTCACTGGGACCAGGTTTCAAACTGTGACTGCAAGTTTACATGGCAGACTTCTCATAATTATGGCAGCTCAACACCCTGAAGTCTCCATTGCAATTTAGGCTCCCACCTCACAGCCGTACACAAAGGCTTCTCAGAGGGTCCTGACACATCTCCGGGCCTCAGCAGCTTTCTGAAACCTTGCCACAAACCTCCATGACATTATCACTCCCATGAATTTCTTGCCTAACCAGTACCATGTGGATGATGCTGCCAAGTTCTGCTGCCAGCTGGATATGTAGGCTGCTCCCCTTGGACCACAGCTGCGTCGGTACCCGTGTGCTGGCCGTGGACAATGTCTCTCTGAGTCTTCCATGGGTTGTATATCACTCTTAAGGCACCCATCCTATTATCACAGCACAGAACACAAGGTTTTCCTTAAATGGTGACAATATCTTTAACAATTAACGTTGTCTCACTATCCCCTTATTTGCAACCTTAAACACTCGCCTTTCTCTGCTGATGACACAATTTCCACATCTGTCTATATTGTGTTGGACTCTCTCTCACCCACCGAGTACTGGCAGCAACCACAGCCTGAATCCTATTCCGATATGAGCCTTTTCTCCATCTAGCAAAGCAGTTCATTACGTTTGCATCCAGGTTTTCAGGACACGGGCAGAATGAAGGCAGATTATTTGCCAGAATTGAACTTGTAGGGCCACTAGTCCAGTTGCCAATAGTCCTTCTGCTAAAAAACCTCATGAGCCACGCCTCCACTCTCTATATTTCTCTTGGCATTCTAGTCTTCCAGTTCCCCCAGAATGGCCCATTAAGCCCTGGTTACAGCATGTTCATCCTGGAAACCAGGTCCAAAGACTGGGAACTACCGGGTCAGCCTCAGCACCAGCCCCACGCTTCAGTACCACTCTTATGTGTTAGTGATGTGTTGCTATGACAAAATATGACAAAAGCAACTCAGGGAAGGGAGGGCTTCTTATGGCTCACAGTTTGTGGGTCTAGTCCACCATGGAGGAGAAAGCTGTCAGGAACCCAAGCTAGCTGATCACACTGCGACTATACTTCGGCAGCAGAGAGATGAATGCTGAGTCCTCATCTTGCTATCTCCCTTTTGATTCTGTCCAGTGAATTTTGCTGGTTTATGGAGTCTGGCACCCAAACCTATAAAATGATGCCACACATTTAAAGTGGGTCTCCTTTCTTCAGTTAAGCACACCCAGCCCCCAGGTTAATCCAAACCTTTTTCCTGAGGCCCTGGTGTATGTAGAACAGAGTTCCTAGTCCAAAACCAGGAACGTGCTTGGCAGGGCCAGTAAGGGCCTGAGGCCAGGGCCTTGAGGGAAGCTAAGACCTCAGATCCTTGGGACCCAGCCCTTCCTCAGTAAAGGGCTATGGCTATCAGTTCCAAGGCTACTGTGTGCTCAGTCTGTGATGCACTTGAGATATCCTGTGTTCCCCTTGTGCCACATTGTTTGATTAGCTTCCTGTTGACTTTGTCCCACTGCATGATAGTTTTCTGCCTACTCCGTACCATTTCCCCCTGCAAACAGTATATAAAATGCTGTACTCCTTAATAAACTTGTTTGGCGTAAGACATAATGCATGTGAAACTTCCTGTGTAAAACGTTGATCCCAACTTTCCTATCTTCTTTATTATTTCTGATCTCCTGGTCCTCACTCTCTGAACATGTCACTGAAGAACAGCCAGCAGGTCCAGGTCACTTCTGGAAACACATTTATAGACATGTGTAGATAAGTATGTAGAAATTGACGGTGAAGATTAACCCATATACTAATGTGCCAAGTGAGAGTTTAGGTGTGCTCCTCTCTTTGCTCAGAGCTGTCTGTGTGTACTTTGGTTGTCAGCTGAAAGTTGAATAGTCTCTGGAGAAAGAGGAGTGTTTTCAAGGTGTTGAACACAGTGTAGAATGGAATATGGGGTTTGATTGTATGGTCTATTGAGTTTCTTGCCAACTTTCCATTGAGATACAACCATGAAGAAATACCTAAAACAGAAACAGCAAATGGACATTATCAGTAGCAATAAATGAGCAACAGATAAATGAAGATGATACATTGTTTAAGAAAGTTACTTTTAGCTGAAGTAACTAAATTAGTTATGGGAAAGAGGTGAGAAAAGCAGAGCTAAATGATATAAGGAAAGATTGCCTTTGTTAGATGTAATTACGTGCTGCAAATGATGCTTCAATAAACATTGGACTGGATGTACAATGACGGTTTTGATCATTATAATTCATCACCACTGTGATTAGATTAAGAAATGCCTTGGACATTCATGAGGCACATCTTAGAATGCATCTGTGAAAACACTTCCAGAAAGGACTAAGAGAAGGAAGATGTCCCTTGGGTGCGGGCAGCACTATCCCATGAGATGGGATCCTAGGCCAAATTAAAAGGGGAAAAGGAGAAAGCAAGTTGGAGTGGCAATAATCTCTTCCATCTGCTTCTTGGTTTCCCAGCTAGGAGCAAGCTCTCACCACCTCAGCTGTGGGACTCTCCTGCTGCCTTGCTTTTCCTGCAGTGATGGATTAGATCCCTTCAGAGAGAAAGCCCAAATAAACCTTTCTTCACTTCATGATGCTTTAGCTATGCATTTTGTCAAAGCAAGGAGAAAAGTAACTAATCAAAAATGGTCTTTAAAAATGAGACTTGCTATGACATCCTGACCAGGTGCTTTTGAAATGGACTTTCAGGAAGAATATTACAGTTTGAACCTGTGGGCTGGAGAAGGCCTAGAAATGAGGTAAGCAGAATTTAGCAGGCCATTTTTGTCAGAGCCTAGAAGACCAAAATCCCAATAAAACACATGAGGTTTCATAGGTAAACAGGGACCAGAAGATAGGCTGAGACCATTTATGTTATAGTCTCGCAAAGAATTTGGCTGCACTCTGCTTTTGTCCTAGAACTTGAGTGGGATTGAAATCAAAAGTAATGGAGTCAGATGTCATGGCTCACTCCTGTATCTCAGCACTTATGGGGTTGAGGTAAGAGGATATCTGTGAGTTCAAGGCCAACAAGGCTACATAGTGAAATCTGGGCCAGTTAGAATGGCAGAGTATCAAAAACCAAGCAAACAAAAGAGAAATGAATTAATTGTTTAACACAGAAAATTTAAAAAAAAAAACTAATTTCAGGAACTTTAAACAATGGGATGAGTAGTGCTAACTGCATTTATTCCAAATTACAGAGTCAGGCAGAGAGAGGGAAAAGGAGAAGGAGAGGAAGAGCAGAAAGATAGGAAAAATGTACAATTTGATGAGGAAAAGATCAGAAGTTAAATGAAAGTTGAAGATTGGGTAGGTGCAAAGTGTCTAATACAATTAAAAATCATATACTTCACACCAGAAAAATAAAAGAGGTTTTTGTCTTAAGTACAAGAATCCACCCCTCAGAGACCAGAGGATGTAAAACTTAAAACCAGAATAATGTCTAAAGAAATAAAGCCCCCAAGATACCCTGGTTTAAAAAAAAAAAACCAGCTGCCAAGGAAAGTGATTTCCTAGGTTCAGCTTGGAATGCACAGAGGTGTCCAAGAAATCTGGGCTACATCTTGAGCTGGAAACAGAACTTGCTACTACCCATGTCATCCTGGTTTTTCAAATGTGCAGAATGAAAAAGTAAAGGGATCATAGAAGCTTGCAGCAAGGTTACAGACAGTCATTAAGGCCAAGCATCATGTAACAGCATGGGTTTCCCAGCATGGACTTCCTGGGTGAGCTATGTAAATGAAACCCAAGATTCATCAGAGAACCCACAGTATAAGAAGTGCCAGAAACACAAGGTGTCTACCATGGCAAAGTTGCAGGCTCCTGGTAGAGCTATCACAAGAGAGAGGCCATGTGTGATGCAGTGTACCGAGTTGTAGAAGCATGACTATCCAAGTCCACCGAAGCCTAGATCATATTACCATGAACCCCAGATACAAGGTTAGTGTTTGTTCTGCTAGGTTTGAGTCTTATATTTCTTTGCTATGCTCCCATCCCTCCATTTTGAACTGTGAATGTTTACTCTGGACCACTGAATATCGGAAGTATGTAACTTGATTTTTTATTTTATATGAGTTCATAACTGAGAGTTTATCTTGAATTTCAGAAGAGACTTCAGACTTTTGAATAGTGTTAAGATTGTTAAAGAGAATGTGAACTTTTGAAGTTTAGCTGAATATAATATTCTGCCTTAGGTGGTGGTATCCATGAGCCTATGGAGGCCATGGGTGGATGTTAATTTAAAGCTGGTGTGTGTGTGAGAGAGAGGGAGGGTGGGAGGGAGGGAGAGAGAGAGAGAGAGAGAGAGAGAGAGAGAGAGAGAATGACAAGGAGAAGAGTTCTAATGGTTAATCTTCTTTGTCATCTTGCGTGGATTAAAAACACCTTGGGCGTTAGTGAGCCACACATTTAGGGGGTTTTCAAAGAAAAATATCTAAAGAAAGATTTGCCATGATCCAGATGTGGTAATATACACCTATAATCCAACTACTAGGAAAGTAACTGAAAAGTCAGGAGCTCATAACAAATTCAAGGCTGGTCTGCTCTACATAAGACTGAGTGTCAATCCCTACCCCCTTTCCACCAAAAGCCACACCTTGAATGTAGTGGCACCAACTCATTGGTTAGGGTCTTGGAGTGAATAAAAATTCAGGAAAGGAGAAAGCCTTCACAGTGCTAGCATTACCTTCTTCTACTTCTTGAACTACTGGGATGTGAGCAAGCTCCCACCCCTCAAAATGTGAGCTGTTTCTGCTACCATGCTTCGCCTGCCACAATGGATTGTGTGCACTCAAACCGTGAGCCAGAATAAAATTTCTCCCTTTAAGTTACTTTAGCCAAGTTTTTTCTCACTGAGATGATAAAAGTAACTAATTCAATGGTCCCATAAGATTATAATGAATCTGAGAGTTTCCTATTACCTAGTTGTTTTTACTGTACTTATGTGAAGCTATGCCTAGATATACATCACTATGTTCAGACAGTAATGTGATTGATGTACAGATTGGTAGCCTAGGAGCAATATAGGCTACACTCCATAGCCTAGGTGTGCAGTAAGCGCTGCCATCTATGTAAATATACACTATGATGTTTACACCAAGATACACTTGCTCCATAGTGTATGAATGCATCCTCATCACAGACAAGCACACCTGACTATACTTACCTCATCTTTTGTCACTTTAGTTGCTGAAATTACTCTTATCAATACCACCATTGACTACTGGGGTGATTAATCTTCATCGTGAACTTGACTGAGTCTAGAGTCACATAGGGGATTAGTGAGACACATCTCTTAGTGTGTGTTTGAGGATGTTCCTGAGACAAAAAAGGAGGAAGCAGTGTAACAGCAGAGCTCTCCTTTCTCTGCTTCCTGAACTGCCATGATGTGAACTGCCTTACTCCACCATGCCCTCCCACACATCCCTTGAGGGACTGACTCATCCGAAACCAAAACAAAATAAATAATCCCTCACTTTAAGTCATTTCTATCTAGTGTTTGGTCACAGCAATGACAACTTATGGAAATACTTACTGCATAGCCTGACAACCCGAGGGGAATCAGTTTGCTTGTGTATTTGGGGCCACATGCAAAAATGTCATTACTCATCCGAATGTGTTTCTCCTGCATTTTTGTATTTTAAACCTTATATTTAAATCTTTAATCAATTTTGAGTAGATATTGGATCTAACTTCATTCTTCTGCATGTGAGTTGCCATGTGTCACATGAGGCTCATACCAATTTCTGCTTTCTGTGAAGAATGTCATTGGTGCTTAGATGGGGATTTCATTGAATCCGTAGGTCACTTTATGTAGGATGGGCATTCTGAAGTTCTTTCAACTGATGAACACAAGGTATCTTTCCGTTTACTTGGAACTTCTTGAATTTCTTTCCTCAGTTATTTTTGTATATTTTAAAAACGTGTTCTTATCCTTAACTCAGACACCTCCCTGGAGTCTTTGGATGGGATTTGGTGCTTTCACACTGTAGCTCAGGCTGGCCCTTGCACTCATGACAATCCTCCTGGCTCGGTCTCCCAAGTGCTGGTATTGCATGCATGAGGCACCAACCCTCTTTATCAGTTTTTTTGTTTTGTTTTGTTTTGTTTTTAGTTCTTACTGTATGTTTCTTTCATTAATTTACTCTCAGGTGTTTTGTTTTATTTTATAGCTATTATAAATAGGATCTTCTCTTGATTTCTTTTTCAGTTAACTCATGGTTCGCATATAAAAGTGCTATTGGTTTTTGCTTATTGATTCTGTATCCTGCAAATTTATTGAATTTGTTCATTTGTGCCAACAATTTTCTTGGGTGGGTCTCCAAAGATTTCTGCAGACATAATCATGACATCTGATAACAAAGAAAATTGACTTTTCCCCTTCCAATTTGGATGTTCTTTCTTTATCTTGCCTAATTGCTGTGGCGAGGACGTCCAGTGCTGTGTTGAATGAAAGTGATGAAAGCCGGCGTTCTTGTCTTGCTCCAACTCTCAGAGGAAAGATTTTAACATGATCCCCATTCGGTATGGTATTAGTTGTGGATTGCCATCTATGGCCTTTATTGTGTTGACATATTTGCATTCTATCCTAATTTATTAAGGTAAAGCAAAAAGGATATTGGATTTTATCAGATGCTTTTACTGTGTTGAAGTGGGGTGTGGTCTTTGCACTTGATTCTGCTAATGAATCGTGTCACATTTATAGATTTGCATATGTTGAATCTTTCTTGCATCCTAGGGGTGATTTTTATTTGATTACTATAAATGACCTTTTTAATGTACTGCTGGTTTGCTTTGCTGATATTTTGTACCAATGTTCACCAAGAATAATGGTTACTGATTGAATTAGTTACTTGTGCTATTGCTGAGACAAATACCTTGACAGAAACAACGTAAGGGAGGGAGAATTACCTGAGCTCACAGTTCCAGGACTCAGTTCCTCACAGCAGGAAAGCCATGGTAGCAGGGACCCAAGGCAGCCTGTCGCATTGCCTCCACAGTCAGGGAGCAGAGAGAAAAGAACACTGGTGGTTCCTCAGGATCCCAGCTGATAGAATGGCACAGCCCACATTGAAGGTTGATCTTCTTACCTCCATTAAACTAGTTTGAAAACTTCTTGCAGACATATCTAGAAGTTTGTTGCCATGATGATTTTAAATCCCATAAAGCTGACAATCAAGATGAACCATCACAGCAGTTTTTGTTTGTTTGTTTGTTTGTTTGTTTATTTATTTTCTTTTTATTTATTTTATGCAGTTTTGTTGTTGGATAATGCTGGCCTTGTAGAATGACTATAAGAAAGAAATCTGCATTGGTCTGGGTTCTCTAGAGAAACAGAACTGATAGAATAAACTAATAGTTTTGAATGTTCTTTTATGTTCTGTGTAGTCAGTTGTTATGTGCCATGCACATCTCATCTCCCATTTGCTTGAGTCTTCTCATATTCTTAATCCAGCTATTAATCTTTTATTATACATTGTATAGAAGAATCATACTGCTCAAACACAATCTTCTCTGCTTTCCTCAACTGTACTGGTACTGCTTCTGCCCTAGGGCTTCCTATTTTTCTTCTCTTTGCCTAGAACACTTCCTTACTTAAGAGAGTCAAATGACTCACTTCCTTCAATATATTGCTCAGTTTCCCCTTACAGTGAGACATTCTTTGACCATTCTGTCTAAGTTTTATACATACAAATAAATATAAGCATATATAATATTTCCCATTACACTTCCTTGCTTTCTTTCTGTTTATCTCCCACAACCTAATATATTTCACACTTTACTTATCACTTTTATCATGTATTTCCCACCATTGGGATAAAATAAGTCTTATTGGAATAGATATAGCATAACAATTTCAATAAACTCTCAGAGAGTTTTCTAGACATGGAAAACTTTATGTGTTCCAGAAATTTATTCTTTACCAGATAAATTATTTGAAAATATGAGCTGCCATTTCACTTCATTGAAAGTGTCCCTTAAATGCTCAAGCTTTTAAACTTTGATAAAGTCTAACTTATTTTTCTTTTGTTGCCTGTGACTTTGACATAATTTCTACAAGGTCATTGTCAGGGTCAATGTCAATGACACTTCCCTTGTGTTCTTCTCCTAAGGGTTTTCTAGTTGCAGCTCGTACACTTAGTTTCTTGATGCAGGTGGATTTTTATATCTGGCTTCACTATGCAACCAGCGTCATTCATTCGTACGTAGATACCCAGTTTTCTCATCACCATTTGTAGAGCCATTTAAATTTTAGAATGCATTTCATGCCTCATTAGTAACACAAAATACATCATTAAGGGTGCTGTGCGTTTATATCCCAATCTGTGTCCTTTGTGTATAAATTTGTCCAATCCATCAGACCTAAGACTTGATAAATCCTAGAAACAGTAAATTTCATCTTTTTAATGAACTTTGTTTCATCTAATAAGACGAAAAAGTATAAAATAGAGCTATGGGTGCAGTTGCCCTACTTTGATGTCCTCTTGCTCTGACAAAATACACTGACAAAAGCAACTTGAAAGAGAAGAACATTTTGCTGTTGTTGTCTCACGATTCCACATTACAGTCCATCAGCACAGGGAAGTCAAGGTGGCAAGAACTCAAAGGATATGGTCTCATTACTTCCACAGTCAAGAACAGAGAGGAATACATTGATGCATGCCTGTTCGTGATCAGTTCACATTCTCCCCTCCAGTTCAGGACCTCGTGCCTACGAAAAGGTGTCAGCCACAGTGGGCGTGTCTTCCCACCGCAAGACAGTTCCCCACACACATGCCTGCCGACCATCCTGACCTAGACAAGCCCTCACTGAGACTCCCCCAAGTGATTCTAGAATGAGTCAAGCTGACAATTAAAACTAGCCATCACAGTATCTCAGTTGGAAGAGTTGACTGAATACACGAAGACTTGAGTTTGGTCCCCATACACATAAAACCAGGCATGGTGGCCCATGTCTTGGATCCCAGCTTTAAAGAAGTAAAGGCAGGAGGATCAAGAGTTTAACGGAATCCTTGTATACTTAGCGAGCTTGAAGCTAGTCTGGGATACATGAGACCCTGTCTTAAAAAGGAAAGAAAATAATTTAAAATAGAATGGGGGCAAAAGAATTAAAGAAAAATCTAGAGGGACAATATGGCTACCATGGGTTGAAGGTCCTAATTCTGAACAGAAAGACAGAATGTAGTGATCTTTAAGCAGATTTGGAGTCTGATATGGGAGACTACTGACTTAGAAGGGGCAGTTTGGATACAGGAGGATGTAGTTCTGATATCTACTTCTGGCAATCACTGAGCTTGGAGAACAAGTAGGTAGACAAGGGGTTGGGAAAGTAGAGCAGGGACATCTTAGATGGGCATCAAGAAGAAGTTTAATGAAGGAAAATGTTAAAAGCATGGAATTCGGGTCTGCAGAAACAGTTCAGCAGTTAAGAGTACTCGCTGTTTTTCAGAGGACCTGTGTTCATTTCCCAGCACCCACATGGCAGCTCACAACTGTTTATCACTCTAATTTCAGGGAGATCTGATGTCCTCTTCTGACCTCTTGGGAGGACATAAATATATGGTGCATAAACATATGTGGTATGTAAATATACATTCAGGCAAGCACTCACTCTCATAAAATAAAAATAAATCTTTAAAAAAAAGGAGTGGAATCAAAAGAACTGGAATAAAGTATCTAGTGGCAGAACACTCTACAGAAGATGGAGGAGAGTTGATCTGAATGTGAACAGAGGGTAGGTGATCATAGGTGGTGCAGGTGGACAGCACTGGAATGAGGAAGCAAGGAACAGAAAGGAGTCTAAGAGCATGGAGATAGAGCAGAGCTACTTTAGGATTCTTTAACCTCTGTTAAAGAATTGTCAACTCTCTAATGATGTCATGCTGGTAATGGGATATGTTAAATAATAAAATAATTATTTATCCACCAAGCTGATCATTGCTCCAGTCACGGTGCTCTGTCATTGCTTAACAAAAACTAAATAAGAAACAACAGTGGAGTTCTCACACAATTTTCATGCTAATGCATGGTTCCCATGCGTTAGGAATTGACAGTCATGCCTAGCTTTCAAAAATCTGTTATTGGGTGCTGCGTGCTTGCTGACACATTCTTGTGGCCAGTGTAGGTGGGGCTAATAACTACACTTCTGTCTTGAGGTTGGGCAGATTTGCACATTCGGCCACCGACATGTATTATAGCACATGAGAATGCTATCTTTTTTTTTCCTCTTCCAGCCTACAGATATGGAGAAGGATCTTAGAAGAGACAAACTCACTCTTGATTAGGACCATTTCGCAGCTTCTCTTTAAGCTAAGGGAGTTTTTCTCATTAGGAGAGGATTAGAAGTATTAACCTAATGAAGATTGTGTGGAGACACGATTACTGGGATCTCCATGGTTTGGGATTGACCTGACTTGGGTGACAGGGAATGAAGAAAAGCAGGGCTAAAGTAGGCCATGTACTCTTATGGAGATCCAGCAACCACCAGCACAAACCAGGAGGCAGTTAGCTGATCTGGCAGGAGGTCTCTGTAGCAGAGCTGTATTAGGTTACAGTAATAGGGATGGGGAAGCTGTGGTTGATAGTTTCTGCATAGAACGTCAACATTTGTACTTTGACCAGGGGAAGACTTTGCCATTTCCATGGTTCTGAGGCACAGGTGTCCTTTCCATGGCCATGCTTTGTCGATTATAAACATTCACTCAGGGTTTCATTTGCTTCCCCAAAGACAATATTTCTAACAAGGGCAAACCAATAAAATAAATTATTTTAATGGATAATAGCATCAATAGTCTTGTAGTGACTAATGATCTCTCAATAGAAATAGGCAAAGTAGAGGGGAGACATCTAAATGACACAAAAACTGCAGAAGACAGATGGCCTCTGTAGCTGTACATTGCTGCTGGGCCAGCTCAACAAGGAAGATAAGAAGGAGTTCTTATACATGGAAGCCCTGCCAGACCTCAGCAGAGGGATACATGCCTGTCCAAGACATGGGACACCATGCCTGGTTTTATGTGTATGGGGACCAAACTCAAGTGTTCGTGTATTCAGTCAACTCTTCCAACTGAGATACTGTGATGGCTAGTTTTAATTGTCAGCTTGACTCATTCTAGAATCACTTGGGGGAGTCTCAGTGAGGGCTTGTCTAGGTCAGGATGGTCGGCAGGCATGTGTGTGAGGAACTGTCTTGCGGTGGGAAGACATGCCCACTGTGGCTGACACCTTTTCGTAGGCACGAGATCCTGAACTGGAGGGGAGAATGTGAACTGATCACAAACAGGCATGCATCAATGTATTCCTCTCTGTTCTTGACTGTGGAAGTAATGAGACCATATTCTTTGAGTTCCTGCCACCTTGACTTCCCTGTGCTGATGGACTGTAATGTGGAATCGTGAGACAACAACAGCAAAATGTTCTTCTCTTTCAAGTTGCTTTTGTCAGTGTATTTTGTCAGAGCAAGAGGACATCAAAGTAGGGCAACTGCACCCATAGCTCTATTTTATACAATACCACCATCTGGCCAGCTATACTGGACAGTGGAACCCCGAGCAGCTCAGCTCAGGCGTTTTTATTTTTCAGAACATCTCAGGTATTTTACTGATAGCACATGCAGATCATTAGCAATTGAACAACCCCACAGAAATCCAAAACCTGCAAACAATACAGAATACCCTAGACCTAGGATAGCTCCTTACCCAACAGTGCATAAAACAATTTCAAACATAACTAAAAATAAACTTCCCCGACATTTCCCCATTTCTGTATAAGCCAATCAAAAAATTGCTTTTTATCTCTACAATACAATTTAACACTATACCAACAAAACTATTTACAAGAGGAATAATTATGAGGCTTCTAATGCACATGACCAAATGATACAAAATATCTATCAAGCTTTTTACAATGTCATTGGACAGCAGAAAAAAATCAATGTCCAATTATCTGGAATTCTCTCACAATCTTCTGGGCTACTCCAAAGGGCGTGATTACTTCTCTGGCTCTGCCTTCTGAAGCATACACAGTTTGTCTTCCAGGCTCTGGCTGGCTCCACTCCACTGCTAGTCACCCTACAGTACTGGCATCTTAAAAACTGCTTGGGTCTCTTGCTGCAACTGGGCTGCACTTTCACCAATAGCCTCTCCTAGGCTCTTTTCATGGTGTCAAGCCTCATCTTCTCTGTATGACCCCTTCAATCTGGGACTTCAACTGCTACTTTGGCTGTGCTTTCACTAATGGCCTCTTCTGGTCTCTTACAGTGCCAAGCCTCAGCTGCTCTCCAAAGATCCCTTCAAACCTTCAAAACCACTACCACCTGGGTGACTCTTACAGTGCCAATTTCTGCTGCCGGCATGAGATACAACCTCACCCAGTTCTGGAACACACTTCCTGCATGCTGACCTTTAGGAAAATATTTCCAGATTTTAAGATAGGGTCTGGTTTGCAGGAAAAACAATTGGCCACCTTGTCTGCAGTAAGGGTCCCTCATGGGTGGAATTCCCATGACCATCACCAGGAGTTCTCATCACCATCACCAGTACCTGGTCCGCTTGTCTTTCTCTTAGTCAGGTTTGCAGAAAAAAAACCTGGACAGTTCGAGCAGCTTTATGGCTCTAAATTGCAGCTTCCGCAATAGCAGTGGGTCCTGAGCTAGTTGGGAGAATTTCCAGTTGAGACATTCTGGCAGTTTGGCATTCTTTTTCACCACCAATATGGGTAAACATACACCCTTCCCCTTGTTGTAGGCCCCATTTGTAGTTATACCCTATTGTGGTGGCTCAGCAAGAGAGACAAGGAGGTATTCTCATAGCTGCAAACCCTGCCAGACCTCAACTAACCACCATCCTGGCCAGTGCCATACTCAATTGACGGTGGAACCCTGAGCATCTCAGCTCAGGTGTTTTTATTTCTTCAGAATACCTTGGGTATTTTACTGATAGCACATGCAGATCATTAGCAATTAAAAAAAACCCACAGAAATCCAACACCTGCAGACAATACAGAATGTCCTAGACCTAGGATAGTCCCTCACCCAATTGTGCATAAAACAATTTCAAACATAGCTAAGAATAAACTTCCCCAACAGCCTCTTAGTGGTATTTATCAGTCGGAGGGAGAATGAGTTTAAAGAAGAGACAGAGCTGGGTCTACAGTCACACTCCAGTACACAATCTCATGGAGACAATGGGTGTGGCAAAAATGAAGATCTTCAGTTCATTCCTGCTCAGCCTTCATGATTATTGAATACTCTCTGGCAATAATATGACGGTCAGTGTAAACTTTCCAGGAGAGGGGAGAATGTGCTGAACAGTGGACACAATATTCGTATTTTCTCAAGGAGACATTGGTACCTAGTTGTCGTGAGTTGTCTGATATATTCAGTCTTCCCCCAAACCAGTCACCTATGGGAGGGCTATGCTTCAGCTCTGGGGCATGTAAGGCTGATGATCATATCTAGCACATGGCTACCAAGCAAGATTGCAGGTTTCTTCCAGGATGCTTTGGTTCTTCACTCGAATAGTCATCTATGTGACCTACTCCAGGAAGGGAGTCAATAATTAATGTGTCCATGCCAAGCCTTTGTACTAAGTTTGGCAGCATCAGAGTAAACTGTGAAAAGCAGTGACCCATACTAATTTTTATCTATGGAAGGGCATCCAGAGACAGCTCATTGTCAAGTACAGATGAAACAGTAGCTGAAACCTCAGTTTGGACAGGCTAATGTCATGTCAAAAGAGGGAACTTCAAATGAGAGAGTGTCCCTACCAGATTGGCCCGTGGATAAGCCTGTAGGGCATTTTCTTGACTGATGATACATGTGGAGGAGCCCATCCCAGTGTGAGCATTGAATTTTTGGGAACGTGGCATTCGGGTATATGGTAAGGCAGGCTGGGCAAGCCTGTACATAGTGCTCCTCAGTGGTCTCTGCTTCAGTTCTTGCCTCGTAGCTTCTGAGTTGGCTTCCCTAATATAACATAGCATGTCACAGCCTGTGATATGTAAGCCAAATAAATCCTTTTCTTCCCAAGTCACTCTTAGTCATAGTTCCATCACAGCAATAGAAACCTGTTTAAGACCAGGAAAGAAGTCAATACAGAAGAAGAAGAAGATGTGTTGGGGAGAACACATAACACCAAGAATGTTTGTTAAAGCCTTAAGGAATCCTATTATTTTATATTTACCTAAAATTATATACACTGCATATATCTATCTATCTATCTATCTATCTATCTATCTATCTATCTATCTATCTATCTATATATCTGTGTATGTGTGTCTGTGTGTGTGTATGTGTGTGTATCTTAAATGAAGTTATGCCAATGCCAGTTAGAGTGACAATGCTCCCTCTCAAAAGCTGTTGACTTTCTAACAAAAAACTCAGTACCAGGCATGAGAAACCTTCATTTGAGTTGTTGGCCACATTTATTTTTTTAATTAATGTTTTTGGATAACATCCAAAATAATGGCATTCAGCAATAAACTACACATTTTTAGCCACGGAAACTTGACCAGGTAGTATGGTGGGTGGGCTACGGGGAAGGGGCTGATGGATTCAGCTTTAGGATCTTGTTCCAGGTTAGAGGATGTGGCGTGTGGACACTTCTTCAAGAGAACTTCTTAACCTCTATTGTGCTTGACTACTGCTTATGGTGACGGCAATTGTCCAAGTGGGGTTGGTGTTTAGGAACGCCTTTCTTTCAGCTTGGGAGGTTGGCCTGAGGGCTGACCAAGCACAACAACGATGACAACAACAACAGCAACAACTCATGGCCAGAGTCCCCACCCTTCCGCTGGAGGATGGACTTTTTCAGTTTGCGGTCCCACTTCCCATGGTGTTAAGTAAGCACCGCAATCAAAATTCAGGTACTGGCAATTTAGAGAGGCTGCTTATCTTATATAAAAAGGAATCAGAATTAAAGGAATTTTCAAGACATGACAAAAGATAAGTCTAACAACAACATTTATATGATAATTATTCATCCCATGGAGGAAGGGATCCACTACTCAATAAAGAAAAATCAGGTACAACTTAAGCAAGTGGAGCATTGTTATAGTCTTGGTCTGGGAAAAAGACAGGAAGGTGAAGAAAGAGCTAGGAGGTGGCTGACACAAAGAGGGCCACCCAGAGAGAGCATGCTGTGAAGTATCATGTGCCCAGAGATGGGCACAATAAATGGCATGCTAAAGACTTGATTTTTTCCAACTATGCCCAGTGATAGAAACACTAGTTATCACTTTACCCTGTGCACACCGCTAGCGTGGGTGCAGTGGGTGTGGAGCCAATACACTGTAGCTTGCAGGTCAAAATGACCCAAGATATGTTCTTTTTTTTAAAAAAAAATGTGTGTGTATATATGTGTGTGTGTGTGTGTGTGTGTGTGTGTGTGTGTGTGAATGTATATATATGTGTATATATATGTGTGTGTGTGTGTATATCTATATCTATATCTATATCTATATCTATATCTATATCTATATCTATATCTATATCTATATCTATCTATATCTATATCTATATCTATATCTATATCTATATCTATATCTATATCTATATCTATATACATTCTTCTCTTATATAATACATCCAGACCTCCCCTCTTCCCTTCCCTTTGATTTTCCCATCTCCCCCATCTCCCTCTTTCCCAGATCTACCCTTCCTACCCTGCCTCCGCCCTCCACCTTTCCCCAGATAAGAGCAGTCCTCCCAGAGTTAGTGCTCAAAAGGCACATGATGGAACAAGGCTGGACACTAATCCCCGCATCAAGGGTGGACTAGGCAACCCAACAGGAGGAAAAGGGTGCCAAGGGCAGGCAAAAGTGTCAGAGAACACCCCCCCCACACACACACATACTCCAGTCTGTAAGAGCTCCACAAGAACACCAAGTCAGACAACCTGCAGGCTCAAAGTCTACCACTTGAGACTCTGTGAACCCCCAAGAATGCTGGTCCATTGACTCCATGGGGCTTGTTTTCTTGGTGTCCTTGACACCTCTGGTCCCTCGCATCTCTCCTTTCCATCTTCCTTGGGGTTCCCCAGGTCTGCACAATGTTTGGCCCTGGGCCTCTGCACCTGATGAAGAATGGGCTAGGCATCTATCTGTGAGTAGAGCAGGATATCATTAGAAGTCATCTCCTAGCTACCAGTTCTCTAGTTCTTGACCTGACCTTCAGTGTCAAGCATGGGCTCCCTCCTTTTACATGGAGTTCTGGCCTTCTATCATCCTAGTAGGTCCATATTTGTCTTTCTGAAACTGGGTTACTTCACTCAGGATGATTTTTTTCTAGTTCTATCTATTTGCCTGCAAATTTCATAATGTCTATTTTTAATAGCTGAGTAATTCTCCATCGTGTAAATGTACCACAATTTCTTTATCCATTCTTCAGTTGAGGGGCATCTAGATTGCTTCCAATTTCTGGCTATTATGAATAAAGCTGCTATGAACATAGTTCAGCAAGTGTCCTTGTGGTAGGATGGAACATCCTTTGGGTGTATGCCCAGGAATGGTATAGCTGGGTCTTGAGGTAGGTCAATTCTCAATTTCCTGAGAAATCATATTGATTTCCACAGTGGCTGTACAAGTTTGCACTCCCACAAGCAATTAATGAGTGTTCTCTTTGATCCACATCCTAGCCAGCATGAGCTGTCATTTGTGTTACTGATCTTAGGCACTCTGGTAGGTATAAGATATAATCGTAGAGTAGTTTTGATTTGCACTTCACGGATGGCTAAGGATGCAAACATTTCTTTAAGTGTTTCTGAGCTATTTGAGATTCCTCTTCTGATAATTCATTGTTTAGATCTGTATCCCATTTTTAACTGGATTATTTGTTTTGTTGATGTCTAGTTTCTTGAGTTCCTTATATATTTTGGATATTAGTCCTCTATCAGATGTGGAGTTGGTGAGAATTTTTTCCCATTCTGTAGGCTGCCATTTTGTCTTACTGACAGTGTCTTTTGCCTTAGAGAAGCTTTTCAGTTTCATGAGGTTCCATTTATTAATTATTGATCTTAGTGCCTGATCTACTGATGCTTGTTCAGGAAGTTGTCTCCTGTGTCAATGTGTTCAAGGCTATTTTTGACTTTCCCCTCTATCAGATTAAGTGTGTCTGGTTTTATGTTGAGGTCTTTGATGCACTTGGACATAGTTTAGTACAGGGTGATAAATATGGATCTATTTGCATTGTTCTACATGCAGACATCCAATTAGATCAGCGCCATTCTTTAAAGATGTTTTCTTTCTTCCATTGTATATGTCTGGCTGTATCAAAGATCAGGCGTCCATTAATCAATGTGTCTGTTTTTATGCCAATACCATGTAGTTTTTTTTTTTATTAGTATAGCTCTGTTGTACATCTTGAGATTAGGGATGGTGATACCTCTGAAAGTTATTTTATTTTTTTAGTATTATTTTAGCTACACTAGGTTTTTGTTTTTCCATATAAAGTTGAGTATTATCCTTTCAAAGTTGGTAAAGAATTGTATTGGAATTTTGACAGGGATTGTGTTGAATCTGTAGATTGCTTTTGGTAAGATGGCCATTTTTACTATGTTAATCCTACCAATCCAGGAGCACGTGAGATCTTTCCAGCTTCTGAGATCTTCTTAAATTTCCTCCTTCAAAGGAAAGACTTAAAGTCGTCATACAAGTCTTTCATTTGCTTGGTTAAAGTACTCAAAGATATTTTATGTTATTGGTGGCTATTGTGAAGGGTGTTGTTTCCATGATTTCTTTCTTAGTCCAAATGACCCATCCAAAAATGACCCAAGATATGCTCTTAAACATTTTTTTAAATGTGTATGTGTAAGAGTCTTTTGCCTATGTGTTTGTCTGTGTACTATATATGTGCAGTACCCACAGAGACCAGAAGAAGACATTGAACCTCCTAGAACTGGAGTTACATGTGGTTGTGACGCGCCATGTGGATCATGGGAACGTAGCCTGCTTCCTCTAGAAGAGCAGCCAGTGCACTTTAATGGCTGAATTAACTCTCTAGCCCATGACACATTCTTTTGTTCTTTTAGACCCGCCCAGTGTTGTAAA
Source organism: Cricetomys ansorgei (assembly GCA_026225945.1). Classification (NCBI taxonomy): domain Eukaryota; kingdom Metazoa; phylum Chordata; class Mammalia; order Rodentia; family Nesomyidae; genus Cricetomys; species Cricetomys ansorgei. The sequence goes on from JAMJFZ010001038.1 coordinate 29,488,894, forward strand.
ACATTGAGCCATATTCAAACTACAGACTTTACACACACAAACACACACACACACACACATACACACACACACATACACACACAGAAGGGAAAGGGAAGGAGGGAGGGAAGAAGGGAGGAGGGCGAGAGAAAGAGCTCCAGGGACAGATAGACAAACAGAAATATAGAGGCAGATAGGGAGAGAGAGAGAGACAGGAATACACAGAGGAAGTCAGATTTCTGTTGATTTTAGGGACTAGTTCAGTGGTTAAGAATGTTTGCTACTCTTCCAGAGGATCTGAGTTAACATCTCAGCATCCCCATTGGGTATCACCTGTAACCTCCAACAGATCCATCCAGCATCCTCCACAAGTGGCATGCACACAGAAAGACTCATACACATAACTAAAAAACATTTAAATAAATCAATTTTAAATGTTTAAATAAATCTGACTGACCAGTTAAAACTCAACTTTTATCCTATATGGCACCAACTGGTCAGAGTTCCATGGCACTGCTCCTTTACAGAGCAAAACCTGTGCCTCTGTTGTGACCAGACACAGTGGTTTTCCATTTTGGTGAGAAGCCAAAATGCACATTAGTAGAGAAGAGGGGAGAAAGAAGCATGACTTGCCGCCAGTAGAGAGCACTGAAGTTATTTCTAGGGCAATGACTGCTCCAAACAAAAGCAGTGTGGCAATTTCATTCTAGACATCATGCACACCCACAGAGAAAACTCTGGGGGCTGGCACATTCCTGAGCATGTTCAGGTTAAGATATACATGTTGGGACATGCTCATCAAGGTCATTGAACATGCGTACGATTGCTTTGGCACATGCTCAGTTCAACATTAAATGTTAGCCAAGTCTCCCCCATCTCTACCATCTTGTTTCCTCATACACTGCCACCTGAGATATCCCTTCTGTCTCTACCCACAAAATAGGTGTGTGGGGTGAGGACGGCATCTGGCACCTGGTAAATGCCTATATTTTACAAACAAGAAGCTGAGATGAAGAACAGGGTACAGGTAGATAGATCTTGGACTCCTGAATTTCAGTCTTTTCAGAATAAGCACAAATGTGTCTTCTTTGGGTTCCAGGAGGAGTTGCTTGGGCACATACATTAGTGGAGAAAAAAGCATAGCTGAAGAATCAAGGCCACAGAGTTTCCCCATTTACCCATCATCCCATGAATATTAAACCTAACAGATTTAATAGGTTGGATACGTAAGTTTGAGCCCACATTTCCAATGGATAATTGAGGGTCTTCTGTCCTGCTCTATTGGCTGGATAAGGGATTGTCAACATTGACTGCTCTACAGGCTTCCAGATGGCAAAGTATCAAGAGTCATGGGGCAATGCTGGTCTGATTGACTGGCATTATTTCAGCCCTTCCTCTACACCATTGTGAGCCTGCTTCTCATATCTCAGAACAATCCAACTGCCTTCTAGAGAAGATGATGCAGACAGGGAAGAGCATGATTTCCAGGCTGGTCTGGAGCCATGGGTGAGAATGCCAGGGAGGATGGTGGATTATCTTTACAGCACAGGAAAGCATTTTTATCTTTAAATCTTTCCGGCACTTTCTGGGCTGTCTCATGCTTTCCTTCCTGGAAAGAAGCAGCATAGGCTTAAGTAGCTTTGCCTGGTAAGCACCTAGTCTGTCAGGTTAGTGTAGGGAGAGTTGAGAAACTTCCCGTTGATTTGGTGAGTTTGCCAGCAATGAAGGTCTTCTCATCCCCAACCTCGATGATTCAAATGGCTGCTGTTTGCTTCTTGTCCTGCATTGCACAACAACCTGCAAGAGTGGATAAAAAATAACATTTCTGGGAGGTGGCATCAGAGGAATGTCCTTTGCATCAGTTATGGAATGGAGACCATGCTTTCTTCCTGTCACGGTTAGAAAGTGAAATGTCATCTATAGGTTCATGTGTTGGAATACTTGGTCCTTAGCAGGTGGCGCTGTTTTCAGAGGCTGCGGAGTTCTCAGGATTGTGGTCTAGCTAGCAGGAATGAATAACTTGAATACAGTGCTTGTACTTGGGAGCCAAATAAAGTCTTCTTTATTTAAAACAATATCTGTAATAATAATCATAGTAATAGTAATAATAAAAGCCAAGTTTATTGGAGTTTAAATAACTTGGTGACCTTAGCGGATTCTCTTCAATTTTCTCCAGCATCTTAGTTGAAACAATCAAAGGTTAACTTGGCAGGTGCATTATATATGAGTTTTCCCTAGCTGCTAAAGTGATGAATGGTAGTAAAAGTAGGAACCTTTTATCAGCCGGGCTAGGTTTGTCACCAAACTACCACTTGTTATCGATGGGAAGTTGGGCTTCTTATGTGATTATTCGATGCCTCCGTTTATTCATTAGTAAAATGTGGCTAGTTGTTGTATTTATTTCATAGATTATATAAAATCTAAAAAAAAAAAAGACAAGCGTACTGTATTTTTTTTACCAGTGTTGGAGTAATGCTCGGTAGTGACTAGAAACAGCCATAATTATGTAAGCCTTTGCTGTTCCTGCAATAGCCCATGTACCACCTTATCTTCTAACTCCTGTCCTGGTGTTAATCCTCACACCACATTCCCTTCCACTATCTTCCCACCTCCCAGCCTGAACGTCTTTGGGCTGTTTCCTGGGCCTCTGATACACTGGAGTTCGGGACTCCCAATCCAATGCAGCAAAGTAAATATTCCAAATAATGGATTGGTTGTGCTACTTACAAAATTAATTCTCCCAATAAGGCTTTTCAAAACAGCCAAGGAAAGGAGCTATTGTATTTGAGGAGGTCTGCTATAGTGTGGGTAGTCTGTGAGAGTCAAGTGTGAGCTCTAGACTAGTCACATGCAATCAGCCAGAACGTCTTACAAATGCAAGCTATGGGACTCTTAGCTTAGAGCTGGTGAAGGCAGAACCCAGATGCTTGCTAACCCCTCCAAGTGATACTGATATAGGCAACATTTTGCCCCCACTGTCTTAGATGGCCAGATCCATTGATGCAAGTAAAACTCTATTGGATGGAGAAGGACAGCATAGCTTCTACAAAGTTGCTCAAGAGAAAGATACTAGAAATATCTGTAAAACATCCTAATGGGGACACTAGTTGGGGACAGCATGGCTTTGTAGTGAAGCCATCTGGATAAGATAGCAGTAATTTCGTGCTTAGGTAATTAACTAATTACACTTTTAATGGGTGCCATATAAATGGCATGCTTCCTACACAATGAACCAATTAGCATTTGGAGAGCAAGGGCTCAAAAGAATGATCTTAATTTTGAATAGTTATTACTGCCTGGAAATACTTTTGTAAAAGTTCTAGTTTCTTCTGGGGCCAGAGGCCAGTATGGCAAAGGATGTGTACCCATGGACCCCGTCACAGGCAGCCTGCAGGTAGAGGCCTCTGAAAGCTGTAAGTGTAAGTGTTTAGGACTCTGGTTGTAATTGACAGAATCTCAGCCCAAACTAGCTTTAGCACAATAAGAAGTGTTATAAAAGTTATTCTGACCACAATTAGATCCAGGAAAGTGAATGTGTTTCAGTGTGTGAAGAACCGTTTTTATGGGTTGATAAAATATAATAATCAGAAGAATGTTTGAAATCATTGACTCCCTAAATAGTTGAGCAAATCCTAATGGAACTCTTACTCTCTGATCTGGATCTTAGGAAGGAATGAGTCAATGAGATAAACCATTTATGAGGCAGTAGAGCTGGGCCAGGGGAGACTGGTCCTGAAGGAGGAAGTACAATCAGGAGTGGCGGTGTGACACAGGTCTGAGACATGATCAGGCTAGGTTCTTTCTGGTTAGTGTGACATTAACCCTATTTGGATGATGCCCCGAATCAAGCTCCCTACTCTCATTTCCAAGAGTCGGGATTTGGAGAATAAGTTACCAGTCTGTTTCCTAGGAAGAGCCATCAACCAAATTTACCCAGAGGGAACGCATGCCTTGGCAGTGTGGAATTGGAAGCAAGACCAACGGCAGCGTACCATGACAACTTTCTTAGTTGCACTTGACAACTCAATTCCTTCCTTGTTTCTACAATGTGTGAAATAGAGTGTGAAACTGGTGTGCTGGTCAAGGGATGCTTAGCTAAAAAGATCCAATTGCTCCTTTGCTGACTCATGTCAAAGATTTTAGACTTTTTCTGAGTGTGATGGGAAACAGAACTGTTTTAAGAAAAGGAATGATGTAAGCAGACTTGAGTTTTAGGGAAACTAACTCTGGCTGCTGGGTAGTGATTGTAGTTCTAGTGTTCAAGGTAACGGATTGCTCTGGCCTGGAAAGGGTCTTTGATATTGTTAACAGATTCCACTTATGAATATCAGAGTAGTGAACTAAGACATGGAATTAATTAAAGTCAAAATTCATGAAGCATCAGCTAATTATCTGTGACAGGAGACTGTCAACTTTTTAAATAGGTAAGGCTATGGCTTTATTCCAGAGACTCAAATTAAAACCTGTAGAGTTAAACTAAATAACAAAAATGAGAGGGCACAGATTCATTACATCTTGAAGGAACATTGGTGTCAGAATATATTCTAATCATATAGTTTAATATTTTATTTTCTGTATGCTCCATGCCTCTGTGTGTGTGTGTGTGTTTGTGTGTGTGTTAATGCATGCATGCATGTGTGCACGTATAAATATATGTGTACTGTGTTGGTATCAAACCCAGGGCTTGGTGAATGCTAGATGAGCAACCTACCATTCAATGATGTACCCATCCCTTGGTTAATATTTTAATAAGGTAGCCTGTATATGGATGTATTTGGAGTCAAGCCAATGGCCCTAGATCTTTAGAACTTAAAAACAGGCTGCTTGGGTGAAGATGAATGTCTGTAATCCCACATCCTCTTTCTGCCAAGATAAGGACTTGGGTCATGACTACATGTATAACTACTATTTGTAAAAACCAGCTCTGGATCATTTGCAAGTATTTATTAATCTTAGATGATTTTGAGGCACTGAGAGGTCTATGACACTATTTAAGTTTGAGCAATTCTTGGGTCATAGAGAGGACACTTTGCCTTGTTTTCTTTTACCAGTCAGCTCATCTGGGCAAAATCTCTTGTTTTGTTTTTCCTCAGGTTTACTATTGGTCTGGCCAAATCAGGAATAGAAAGATTAAGAAACATTTGCCCAAGACTGGACTAGATCCACTGTGCTCAGCATCAGTGGATGCCTTGTGAGAGGAGAAAGAGGACACCCTTTGAGGGAATAGAGTAAATGATTTATTTGGGAGGAAGATGATGATGGTCTGCAAATATTGAAAATGATGTAAGGATGGCACGTTGCAGGGAGCTCGCGTAACCTTGGGAACTAGGCTGATCTTCCTGAGAATCCAGGCCAGCTGCAGCAGCGGGCCAGGTCGCATCACCACGTTCTTTGTGTACTGGACCTCTCCTGAGTTGAGGGTCTTGGCCCCAATTAAATCAGGTCTGAGCTTTTCGAGATTTCTAAATCAAGTCATTTAAAATCATGCAGTGAGATTTTGTTCTTTCTTTCACCTCTCCTGGGTCATTGCTTCCTGTTTAGCTCAGTCTCTAGAGAGCTATGTAGTTTCCTCTATTCATAAAGTGCTTTTTCCTCCAGGCCATCTGTGTACTCTATACACCCAAAGAGGAGACCCTTGCCCTCATCCCTCACTCAAGTTTACAAGGGATAGCTTCACAGAAGGCCAACTGGATGCTTGGTTATGTAATTCAAAATTACTGGACACTCAGACTAAAGCCAATGAAATGCAAAATGTGTTCTCGTGCTTGGAATTATATAAGCTTCTATTATCACAGAATTCGGATTCTTGAAGAATGTCATAAACCACAAAGAAGCAGAGAGCTTAAAAATCAAAACCAGCTTAAGTTTGTTTGAGGTGACCATGTGGCACACATGGGCCAACCAGTCCAGCAGGAGTGGCCAGCAGGATTCTGAGGCATCGTGAGCTCATATGTGGTTTCACCTAGTGGCAAGCCTTTGATTTCCTATCTTAACCTATGAAATGGTTTCTTTTCAAACATTTATGAGCAGCATAAAATGTCAGTGTGCTTTCCAAAGTGAATCATAATGACTCTGGATGAAAAATATCGGTTCATAGACACAAAAATACTCTGTCACTATTGATTGAAAGGAAACATGCTAAGGCATGCACCACTTTGGCTAGAAGAAAATTGCAGGTCTGGTCTTAGTGTAGCACAAAGTCTGTCAATTTTCATGGAAGAGGCATTAATGAATCCAGAACAGCCCAGCCTAGTCAGGGAGGTGTCCATTTGTGTTGGGCTGTTGCCTAACTTCAGAGAAGACAGTGTAGATGATTAATAGTTGAGAGGAGAGACATCTCAGAAGATTACCTAAAGCCAACACATCATATTAAAGACAACAGAACTCAAGATTCCTGAGGATCACCGTAGCCAGAAGGCTCTGTAATGACATAGTGAGCAGACAGTTAAGAGATTAGAACATTATTTTGGTCAGTTCTTATGAAGAGTCTATTGGATGATACAAATTGTCTTACTAACAAAGGTCAGGAGGATGGAGAATTTGTCCTAACCCAACCCTTCCTGAGCAGGTGAAACTAACTCAAGTATCTGCCAGCAAATAACAGCATAAGAAAACTGTGATATATGCACACAAAGTTATGTATCTAGACTAGCAAATTTCATAAAAGGAGAAGGAAGAATTGTGGTTACCAGCATCAGTGTCTGGGAGAAGAAAAAAATAGGAAGTTGTTATTTAAAGTGGATACAGTTTTAATCTGTGAACTGAGTTCTGGAGACTGGCTGCATAGTAATGTGAAAACACTTATTAACAGCATTGAACCTTACACTTGTGAAATTGTTAAAAACAACGAATTTTGTCACCTATATTTTATCATACTTGAAAAAAATGTAAGAACTTTTAAAGTTGTTCACTGTATGTGTGTGTGTGTTTACTAGATGCCAGTTGTACCTCAATAAAGCTGTCTTTTAAAAAAACATAACAAAAAACAATTCCAGATGTCCCAGATGGGCTCTGCAGGGATGAGTACCTTTTCCTAATGAGTCTGCCAAAGATGTCCCCCGGAGGTCCCTAAACTATCTGGTGTGACCAGATTGATAGGGCTAGCACTCAGAACACTCATAACTCTCATGACTTCCTGAGTTTGAGTTCTTGTTTTATCCTGGTTACTTCCCTAGGTACATGTCTGAGGATTTCATGAACAGCAACCTTTGAAAGAATAGTAAATCTTTCAGTAAAGAAGGTAGAATATCATTTTTAAGATACAAGACTTATTCCTAGAGTTTATTGAGCTAGCATTTTACTTGTCTCTTCACACTTAATTCTCACGAGAATCCTGTAAAATTTCATAGATATAGATTACATGTATATGTGTACATATATATATGTATATATATATGTACATATGTACACACATGAGAAGCCATTACTATTTCAATACGTGATAAAGTAAGAAAGAGTTTACATGAAAACGTCTGTGAACTTAGGAGAAAAAGGATTAAGAAATAGAGTTTAAAGAAGTAACAACCAAGAAGACACAGGCTGGAGAAAATAGGAACGGTGAGAAGATAAGTGGAGGCAGTAGCACAGGAAAGAGAAAGACCACGTCCCCATTATTGTTATTGTTATCTTTCAACCCCTTAATGAGAGTCCAGCGTTGAATTTTCCAATGCTCTTTATTAATCACAAACCATGTCAAATCTCAGGGAATTCTATACCCAAGCCGCTAGCCAGAGTGCTCACTCCAAGGCTTCTTCACCCCATGCTCTCCTCCTCGTTCTCCTTCTACTCCTGCTCCTACTCCTTCTCCACCTCCTCCTCCCTGCTCCCTCCTTGCTCCACCCCTCAATCCCCAGGTGTTTTTCTTCCTGTTTTCGCACAGACTCTCAATAAACAAATAACAGGAACCTCCTGTTGGGGGTGGAAGCTGGGGATGGCACAGAGGTGTAAACAAGTAAAAGAGGAATCTTAACTAAAATATTATCCACAACTAAACATACCACAACACCATGTGGAATGGGCCACAACATTAAGAGAGGAACAGAAAGGATGCTTTGTTAATAAAGTAGGCAATGGTGTGTCTGCCCAGAGGGAGAGGGAGTCTGGAGTGAACAAGAGGCCAGAGAGGAGATGACACAGCTGCTTGGTAACTTGAGAGAAATCTCACTGGAAAAGTAATTAGCATGTGGTACCCAGGGCCGTGCTACCTCAGCCTTCTTGTGAAAAAAGATAGCACAAAAACTCTCCTATTGGTCTAATTCTTGCCTTAGGAAAATAACTAAGTAGAAATGGTTAAGATTTCATTTAAGAAACTATTATTTCTGGAGTCATGACTACTAGATTTCCAAGAGTCCATCCCTTCAGAACAACTGAAACTTTGGTAGAAGGTATCCTTAGAGATATTGCTGGTCTCTTAGGAGAGAAGATGAGTCTTCCAAGGTGGGATGGTCTGCCCTGTTGACAAATGACAACAGCTGCATCAATATCAAATCATTAACCAAGAAATTATATAGAGTAATCTGTGTGTGTGTGTGTGTGTGTGTGTGTGTGTGTGTGTGTGATTTTAAACTGACATCTTACCAAAATAAATTTTAAACAACTCTTTGAAATATTATAGGTCTCACAAGTGAAAAAAATACAGAGTATTGGAACACAAATAGTGAATCTGACCTAATATATAGATGGTATGTACAACTCTGTATATATCATCTTCTTTTCAACATTCACAAAGACTGATCATAATCTTGTAAAATAAGCTGTAACAAATTTGAAACTTACTGCATGAAAGCCACATTTTCTGACAAGAAGGAAACTAAATGAAAGTCAATAACAAAAAGATGAAAAATCCTTGCACACTTTGAAAGTTAAAACCCCTGTCAAACTACAAATCACACTGGATATTCAAAGTACTTAATACTGATAATACCAAAATATGTGGGGTACAAGTGACTAGTGTTTGAAAAGTAACTTATATCCGTAAATGTTTATTTTAGAGAAGAAAAAGTCTGAGATGGATAACAAAGAATGATTATATTTGGGCTTTTACCTTCCAGCTATTAATACATTAAAAGCTATAAAAATAGACAAATAGATTACTAGATAAAAAATAGGGAACCTATTAATGAGTCCCCACATACTTGGAACTTTGGTACACGTTACAGTTATATTACATCAATTGAGAATAAGAAGATTTCTTAACAAGTGATTCTGAGATCATTCAATATTCATAGACAATAATTAACTAAGTTGCATGTGCCACTCTGCTCATAGAATCAGTTCTAGATGTGTTATAAAATGAAATGTGAAAGATGCAAGTTTTGAAATACAAAATAAAACATAATAATCATCATATAAGAATTTCTTTATTCTTAACTCTTTGAGAATTCCATCCAATGTATTTTGATTATATACACCCCACTCCTCGTAGATCCATCCTCCTTCCCCCTTTCCAACTCTTTGTTCTGTTGGGTTTTTTTTCTGAATAATCCACCTAGTCCCTTTTGTTCTACCCATATACTCACGGGTATGGAACCACCCACTGGAATATGATAGACATACCAGGGCCACACCCATAAAGAAAACTGTTTCTCCCTCCCTGAGAAACCATCAATTGTCAATTGCTCCTTAGTTCGGGTGGCTCACAAGCCCCCCTCCATGCTGGAATCTAGACTGGTGTGATCTTGTACAGATCTTGTACAAGCAACCCCAGCTGCTGCGAGTTCCTGAGTGCAGCAGCCCTGTCACGTCCGGAAGACACTGTTGTGCTCTGGCCCTTTTTGATCTTTGATCCTTAGAATCTTTCCTTTGCTTCTTCCCCAATTATCTCTGAGCCTTGGGTGAAGAGGAGTAATAGTTGTCCCATGGCTGAGCGGTCCATGTATTTATATTTATACTCATAGGTTAGTGCTGCTCTCAGCTCTGGTCAAAGAAACTTCTCTCTGCAGTGGGCAGCAATGCAGAGACTGGTAGCTGTTCAAAGTGCTGAGAAGAGGTGACCACTGAGTACTCAGCCCTGAACATCTGTATCAACCCCTGCAAGGCTCAGAGAACATCGTGGCAGAGGGGGCAGAAAGAATGTAAGAGCCAGAGGATAGGAAGGAGTGCTGTGAAATCCTGTCTTCTGGGCATTATATGGTTGTTGTATGCGCGAACTCACTGAAGCTGTGATTACCTGCTCAAGACAAGATCAAACCAACAAAATCAGCCAGTATTCCAGCAGACAGCACTAACTGGACTCAATGGGTTAACAAAAACAAAACAAAAAACAAAACTAACACATGGATGCGGGAGGGGGACGTGTTGGGGTATCTGGGAGGAGGGGGTGAGATGATTCAGTGGGTTGACATAGTTGCTCTGAAAGCCTCATAACCCACACTAGATTTTTAACTAGTAACAATCAGGGCCGAGGGTACAGCTGAGTGGTAAAGTACTTGCCTAACAGACTCCCAGAATCTATGTAATAGCCTAGTGTGGGAGCAGCATCTATACGGATATTGTTCCTACCACAAGATGGGAAGGGGAGACAGGAAAATTGCCCAGAGCTCACAGGCCAGCTAGCAAAGCATCAGAAACAACAGAGACTCTGCCTGCAACTTCTACATGTGTTCGATGGGAAGATCTAGCACAAACACTCTCTCACTCACACACACACACAAAACAATTGTAAGTAATTAAAGAGAAGGAAAAAGCATACAATGCACACTGTGGGAACAAGGGATAACATGCACTTTGAGAAACAATCCAACTTTTCTTTTGGTCTGAAGATTTCTTTATCCTGTGGTTCTAGTGATTCTACTTCTGGCTGGGAATGCCCTTATTTTGTGTTCTAAGCAAGGAAAGAGAATTCCTTTTAGCATCATTGCTAGAACAAGATGCTGGACACCTAAAAAGCATCTTTGAGAAGGAAGATCTTTCAATGAAAAAAAAAAATCTTCACAGCAGCCGAAGCCATCCAATGGAGAGTATCCCGCCCTGCAGAGAAGTGAGTTCCCATAACTGGAAGCGATCGAGCTGTTCCGGGTGCAGGATTCCTCTACTGGGTGGAAAGTTTTACAAATGACCACCACAATAGTTACCAGCTGTGAAGGTTAAGGGATGCAACACCTACTCCTTTCAAAAATACTCAGCCATGCTACTGGGAAGATGCTGGAAACCCCTTATTTGGGCACCAGTTGACTCCTGGGAGAAATGGCTTTAAGCACTTTAGCTCATAATTTATCAGGGGTTGGCAATAGAGTAGACTAAAAAATCTGGAAAGAAAGAAAGAAGAAATAAAAACAATTTTATTTTTATTAACAAAATGTTGCCATAATAACTGCAAAGGAATTTTTATGGCAACGAAAGTCACCCTTCCCCTATTGTCTTAAACTTTGATATCATTCCTGTATGCATTTAACTCTCTGAATGCTGGGGTTTTTCTTTTTAATATAATGGTGTTAAGAAAGACTCTGGAGAAGGCTTGTGGGACAGGCTCAGAGCCTGTCACAGGCTTGTTCACTGTTTGGACAGACACTTGCTGAGTATTGATGGTGGTTGCAGGAAAGCCCTAAAAAGCCTTGAAAGTGAGAGTCTGGGGAGGGTTCAAGAGAGAAGAAACTGAGTTAAATTGAGAGTAAGGCCAGGCTGACTCAGCCTTAACCTGGTATAAGGGCTGCTCCCTCCTTGTTCAGAACCACTTCCCCCTGACCATTCCTGAGAGCTGTTTCTGGGGCTTGTTTGCCCTCCCTACTGCTCTATCTCCTGGACTTCTTCCTGAGGGAAGCTCAGCCAGGCAGCCTCCTTTTATTACAGTAGGACCAGATGTGCTCCCCGATCCAGATGTTGCTGGCATCAGTTGAACAAACGTCATGAAAGTCATAAAGCAGAGCACAAATCCCAGATTAGTTATTTTAAATGTTTTCTTGTTCTGAGAAGTAGGACAGGGGTATTGGTCTTCTTTGTGCCTCTCTCAGTTAAAGCTATGTAGGAGCAAGGAAAAGGCACACTCTTCAACCAGTTGTTAATCATGATTGCATGAGAACAGCACCAGGCCCAGCGGAGGCCAGTCAATGTTACCAGAGTCCAGGCCTGAGTCTAGGAACTGGCTTAGAGGAGCTCAGCACCCTGAAGTGCTGTCTACTTTTTCCAAAAAACACAGAACACCCAGAAAATCAAAGAAAATGATTTTGAGATTCATTTACTTACCTTGGGAAAACAAGAATCATGCCTGGTGCAGGCAGATGAATCTTAACTAATGGGAAGGCCAACCCAGGCGAGGAGAGCTGCTATCTCCTGAGATGCTTGGTGCCTGGTGCCCTAGACATACTTGCATATCCATATATCAAGGAGTGCAGTAACATACTATTCTTCAATCCCACAACCTTTTCTTATGCCTCTAGGCTAATGTTCATGCTGACCCATTCCTAACTAAGATCCCTTTGTCTGATTCCCCATCATGATCTAAAATCCATCTTGATGTTTCTTCTCTGGGGAGCCTTCTTGGGCTATGACTTTCAAGTCCCAAGTTCTCTGATGAATGCCTGCACTGTGTATTCTGTCTCCCTGCCACCTAGCCTGCAGGTTCCTTTGAAGTCAGGACCCTGTCTTGTCTACCCAAAGGCCCCAGAAAGCTTCCTAATGTGTTCTCAGGGACCTTAAGATCACTGATTCCCATCTATGTCAAAGATGAGAAAGGCAGTGCTGCCCCCTCATCCCCAGGACAACTCACGGACCACTGTCATGTTAAAACTGAATAAATATGAAGAGTTGGGTAGTTGTTCAGAAGCAACTTTCTGAACATTGAGGAAGATCTGTTTGATGATGTCACCTGCAGAGAGTATTGGGAGGGGAAGCCCTGGTTGCTCTGTCTCCTGTTTCCAGACACAGGACCTCATCCAAGCAAGCATAGGGATAATCACTGTGGTGAGGGCACTTAGTTCAGAAGCAATGGGTGGTATCTGCATTCTTGTATAGTCAAGTTCCATACAGGATGCCAAGCACACCATCTCCAATGCCATAGTGAATGCGTTATGCTTGAATGTGTAAGAAAATAGTACTAAATATAATACAGTGTACCATTATTAATGTAATCATTAAGCTCCAAATAAAATTACCCTAATATTACATGATCAATTATGTGAAGGTGGAAGGGTCAATTATTCATGGGCCAACAAGTGGTTATCTTGTGAGATCAAAAGGATGGGAGATCTCGTGAAAGCTTGAGCCCCACTGTGGTTCTTGATCAGCAGAGGGCTGTAGGAATCTTGCATCTTATTGATGAGTGTGTCCCACTTTACAGAACATTGTAAGAGTTTTTGCATAAAGGGACTTCTGTTTCACGTCTATTATTCCTCTCTTTCTACTCCTGGGCTATCAGGCAGCTTAGAGGACTGGTGAGAAAATGTAAAGATCTATCATGGGGACATATACTCCTGCTCTAACCAGTAGGTAAGAACCCCACTTTTGCTTCCCCTCTTCAGGCTCCTTCCTAAAGCAGGGACATCCCTGTCACTTTGGGTGCTTCTCTGTGGGTGCAAGTAAGATGTGTCTCCTCTTCTTATGGACATTTTGTTGCTTGGGGTTCATGAATGTCTTTCAAAGATTGAGGCAATTTATAAGGAAAATATTCATGTTCACAGGAGATCATGGTGGCCAGGACTGGAGATACTCTAGGTCATATATTGGATCCCTGCCCAATTCTGGAAATATCTAGAAAGTAAGTATTTTAGTCTTTCTGCAGACCATGAAGTCTTTATCACAGATACTCCACTGAGCAGCCATGTACACTATGTAAATGAATGGGCATGGATATGTCTCAGTTAATTTGTATTAGGCCATAGTTTGCTGAGTTAGATCAGCATACGTCCACTATTTGCTGAAATGGGATAGCTATCAGAGTGTCCTGCTCTCCTCTGAGGAACATTGCTGAGGGTGGTCGGCCAGCAGGGCAGTGGGTCAATAGAAGCTCAACACTCCTACTCTAGCTACTGCTCCAAAAATACTCCTTAAAGTGAACAAAGAAAGGGGGACTGGTGGGGTAACAAGGACTGTGGGAAGAAGGAATGTTAGAATATTTGGTGAGAAAGGGACTCTGAGTCTCTTGATATGAGAACAGGACAGAGGACTGGATTTGGAAGATATAACGTTAGGACAAAATCCTTCTAAGGATATGTATATCACACAGAGCCTATATCCTGCTTGCACGAGGACTTGAGGTGGAAGGATTTAGAGAGCTGGATCTCCACAGTTAAGAATTTGGAGCAAATTAAGAATGTATCACCAAGGTGGCTAAAGTGGCCTTTGGGAATCCTCTCTTTCCTTTCCTGATTGCTATGGTCTAAATGTTTTCGCTTCCCCAAGATTCATATATTTAAATTCTACCCCTCCATGTAGTAGTATTTGGTGTCTTTGGGAGGGCCAGTGAGATGGTACCACCTATGAACCAGAAAATGGACTTGTCCTAGACACTAAATCCACAAGAACCTTGATTTTAGATTTTTCATTTTCCTTAACTATGAGGAATAAATTCCTATCATTTATAAATTACTTAAACTCAGATGTTTTGCTACAGCAGTCCAGGTGGACTAAGACATTGGTCAAGACAGCTTTTCCACAGACACGGTGAAAAGTGGCAGAATGCTTAAGAATGTTGGCTCTGATGACTCAGATCCCAAATGACAGCTCTAAGGTATGCTACCTCTCAGTAACTGTGGCTTTCTTATCTGTAAATATACACTAATGATATTTAACAGAGAGCGTTAATGTGATGTTTACTTGAAATAATCTGTGAACTTCTTAGGCTAATAGTGTAAATGTTTCCTTTTCTGCTTCTCGTTATCATTATTTATTATTATTATTATTATTATTATTATTATTATGTGGACACAGACAGTGCTAACAAACAAACAAACAAACAGACAGATCTTGGAGCCTGTTCTAGCTGCATGAACTTGATCACTGGCGATTCCTTTGGCATATATGCACGTTTGCCTGAGATAGAACAAGGTACATCTTACAGCAGTTCTTTCTTAGCGGTATCACTGTATGCACTGTTCTTAGACACACATATTCATATATGAAGATATATTCATATTTGGGCAGTACTGAAAAAGTAAAACTTGAGGGTGGGTCTCTTCATCTTTCAAAGGGGGAAAATTAGTTCTAAAATCTGAGTCATTCTGTGGGAGCCTAGACAAAGACCAAGAGCGTGTTGTACCAAAGGCAGTGTTTCTCGGCATGGGGTAAGGATGCTCTTTCAACAGAAGCAAATGGGGTCTCTGTAAACACATACACACATTCCCTGGTTATATCCAGTGGAGACCTAGTGAATTAGACTCACTCAAGTTGAAACCAGAAAGTCTATATTCTTAGCACCTTTTTTTCATGTACTTCTGATTTATTTTATAGGTGTGAAAATCATCCCTTTGGAATCTAGACCAGTGGCTCTCAGTCCTGGATAAGTATCTTGATGCCCTGTGGGCAGTTAACTTGACAGAAATACTCAACCATGCCTGGGTTCCAGTGCCCAGAACTCGGATTCAGTAGAGTCAATCTCTAGAACCCACAGTGATTCTGATTACATTTTTGATCTGATCACAAGTTCTAAAACTTTGTTGCACATTAAAATTACTGGTACAGGCTACACCCCACACCACTGAAATCACAGACTCTGGGAACCAAAGTTGGCATCAGTATTTTAAACGTATCCCCCAAGTGTTCCTAATATGTAATCCTTGTTCCTTGAGAATCCATGGTCTAGTTCTGGGATCAGCAAAAGAAAGTTTTTGAGGTCAAGATAATAAATATTTCAGACTTTATGGGCCTTATGGTCACTGTCACAACTACTTGTTGCAGCTATTATAGTGTAAAAGTGACCGTAGACAACATATAAATGAATGGATGTGGCTGTTCTGATAAAAGTTTAATTACAGACTTAGGCTGTAGGATAGACTTGGACACAAACCATAATGGGTTGACTTCTGGTCTAGATCACTGCTTCTCAAACTATCTGTGCTGCAGGATCATTTTTTAAATAAAACTTTCCAGTCTGTTGCAAGCCGATTCTTCTATGAAATACAATAAAAATTAATTACTAGAAAAATGAAATAAAAAAGACAAAAATATGAACCCACTGATTGCACAACGATATCACAGCTGTGTCAAGTTGCTGTGGCAGTTTCTAAATACTCTCAATGCATGCACTGTCTTAAATAAATAAATAAACCTCAGACTTGCCCCCTGCAAGGAGGGCACTGAGAAGCACTGTTAAAATTATGCCAATGGCTTTCTGTGTAAAGCACACAGGGGAACCAATCAGGTGGCTGGTTGGTATGGAGTTCACAGAAAAAGAACTTTTGGCTCCAGCTTTGGAAACAGTGATGGACTTTGATTATCGATAAAGGAATGGCAAAGGATCCCAGCATGCTAGTGACCATCTTAAAAAATGTCAACAAAGTTATCTGGATTTGAATTAGGCCGAGAAAAGCAAGGAGAAAAGCAAGCCTTGTTTGTCAAGAGGACAGAAATGTGTGCGTCTTGTGGATGGGGCAGCACTGGCTTCAGGGAAAAGGACATGGAAAGGCTTTGAAATCTGGTCCACCTCTTAGCAGCTGAATTGGGGTACCAGTGAGCTATTTTGAGTCTCTTTGAGCTCAGGCTTGAAGGGAAAGCTAACGCCTTCTTCCCAGAATTATTGAGGGCGTTCTATCATATATGCAAAGCCCTTAGATCAACCAATGACAGTGATTGTTATTAAAGAGCAGTGAGGACCAGTGAAGAGAATGCCACTTACCTTCAGCATGAGGAGATAAGAGTGAATTATGGTACTCTCGTGACATTGGGACATTTGACTTAGGCGAATCTCAATTTTTTCATCCCTTCAAGACATGGATGGCTGCCTTTTAGGTTAAAGTAAAGGCCAGAGATTACTGAGTTATGTGAAGTACCTTTCACAGAAGTGCCCAAGAGCGGTAATGATTACTTTCTTCTCATACCGTTTAGTTGACTTATAACTCATATATGAAATTTATGCTTTTAAAATGAAGACTTCATTTAGTGTATTTACAAGATGTACAGCTCCTACCGCTTCTTAATTTCAGAACAGCATAGCATCATTTGTGTGTGTGGGGGGGGGCGGGGTGTTGAGACAAGATATCACTCTGTAGCCTTGGCTGTTCTGGAACTTGATGTGTAGATCAGGTTGGTCTTCAACTCATAGAGGTCCTCCTGCTTTAGCCTTCTGGGTGCCGGGATCAAAGGCATGTGCCTCCATACTCAGCCACATCGGGTATTGTTAACCATTTAATTTGTTATCTGTCTTCCTTCCCAGAACCTTTACTGATGCTTGACCAGGGAAAATCACATCTCAAAGTACTTAGTATTGTCTCTTGATAGTTACTTTCTGGAGTCTCACCCTGTACAGCAGCAGTCTATTCCCTCTTCTCCAGAATGACAGTGTACATGACTTTCCTCCTCACTCTCTCTCCTTCTCAGATTTGTAATACAAATGTCCTCTTACATCCATGTCCTTTCTGCCTCCAAGAGTTGCAGTGCATTCCTCGAGCACACCTTTACCACTGCCGCATGTCATTTCATCATGTGAGAGACCTGTGCTCTAGCGTCATATAGACCATCTTGTAGATTGTCTCTCAAGCTCCTTGTGCAGTGCCCCATGGACTAGACAGGGTGTGTTCCCATCACTGGGAAGTGGATACAAGTGATATGTGTCACTTTGAGGCCAAAGTGATTGGAAGACAATATAGGGGCTAGAGAGATGGGTCAGCGGTTAAGAGTACATACTGATCCAGAACAGCATAGCATCATTTGTGTGTGCTGGGGTCAGGGAGGGGGTCATACTGAACCAGAGTTGAGTTCCTAGCACCCGCATTGGGTGGCTCACAACTACATGTAACTTCAGTTCCAGGGAATCTGACACCCTCTTCTGGCTCCTGTGGGCACCCACATGCACATACAGATTCTAACACAAAAGACAGACACAGGTACATATACATAATTAAAAGATAAAAATAAATCTAAAAAAAGGGAAAGAAATGAGTACTCTCCTGTCCCTCGTCTGTCAAGGAACTCCAAATAAAGGACTAAAAGGAACTAAAAGTAAAGGACTCAAGACTCAAAGAAATAGGTAAGTCCCACAGCAGTTGAAATTTGAACCCACGGTCCAGGCATCATTATATGGGATGCTCTCTGTTAAGTGCTTGATTGGAATTGACATGAGGAAGAAATAAAACTATTCTGTCTGTGTTGCTGAGAGTTGGCGTATTTGCTTCTTACAGCAGCTCAATGTCACCTTACTTGGCTCACCTTCTCCATGATCAGAAGCCCCCAGGCGGGGAATGGCTGTAATTATCATCTTTTGATAGAGATTTTTATTACTGTTCTTGCAAACACCCATCCCATTTATGTAGGGATGGGATGATACTTGGAGGGATGATACTAAGAGGTCTTTGTTGATGAAGAGATCTATTGAGTTGTTTCTCTAACTGGAAGAAACAGTGTGAGAGATTGTAGAAGAACGCTACTGTGACAGCTCAGCAAGGAAGAAGGAGGGATATTTCATAACTGTAAACCCTGTCAGACCTCAGCAGAGGGAACCACCATCATGACCAGCACCCTACTTGACAGTGGAACCCTGAGCATCTGAGCCTGGGTGTTTTTATTCATTCAGAATTCCTCAGGTGCAGATCATAAGCAATCAAGCATCTACCTCCCCCCAGAAATCCAACACCTGAAAACAATACAAAACTCCAAGACCTAGCATAGCCCCTCACCCAACAGTACATGAAAACATTTTAAGCATAACTAAAAATAAATCTCCACAACATTTCTCCTATCCTGTATATGCTAATAATTTTTTAATCTCTACAACACAATTTAACATTACAGTAGTGATACTATTTACAAGAGGAACAATCATGAGTGTTGCTAATGCACAGGACCAAACCAAACATCTATCAAGCTTTTCACAATGTCTTTGGACAGCAGAAAAACATTATCAATGTCCAATTATCTGGAATTCTCTCATGATCTTCTGGGCTCCTCCAAAGGGCTTTGATCAATTCTCTGGCTCTGCCCTCTGCAGCACACACAGCTTGTCCTCCAGGCTCTGGCTGGGTCCATTCCACTGCTGCTGCTGTTCCTGGTGCTTATCCCATGGTACTGGCATCTTCAGAACACTGGAGTCTTCTGCTGCAACTGGGCTGCACTTTCACCACTAGCCTCTCATAGGCTCTCTTCATGGTACCAAACCTCAATTTCTCTTCATGATCCCTTCAATCTGGGCCTTCAACTACTATGGAGGCTGCACCCTCACCAATGGCCTCTCCTGACCTCTCACAGCGCCAAGCCTCAGCAGCTCTCCATGACCTCTTCATGCCTTCAGAAACAGAATCACCTGGGTAACTTTTACAGTACCAAGTTCAGCTACCAGCATGAGATACAACCCCAGCCAGTGCTGGAAGACAGTTTCTGTGTGCTGACCCTGAGGAAACACTTTCCAGATTTTAAGATAGCATCTGGTTTGCAGGAAAAATAACTAGTCCTTTTCTACAGAAAGGATTCTCTCATGGGATGGAGTTCTTATCACCATAGCAGATATGTCTTTTCAGGACTTCTTGTAAACAGGTTTGCAGGGAAAAAATAACTGTTCAGTTTAACTAAAGGACTTTTTTTGGCTCTAGGGAGTGGCTTCCACAGCAGCAGGGGTTCTTGCGCCAGTGGGAAAAATCTCTGGATGAAATGTTCTAGCAGTTTGGTGTTCCTTCTCACCACCGCTATGGGGAAACATACAACCCCTTCCATATATCTCAAGGACAACATCTTGAGCTTCACACACATACAACACAGCTATCAGAAAACTCAGTTTGTAAAACATTATGCTACCACCAGTAGTAGGAGGGAGAGTCAGCTCCATGATCAGGAAAAGCAATAAGAACCTTGTTTTTTCCCTGCTCCCAGCTGAATTATGTGTTTTTACTATAAAAATGTCCTTCTCTGAAGGCTTCTCACTTTTGTGCCCTCTTTCTAGCTTAATTTTCATAATTTTCTCTTCATAGATACTTAGTTTCTTCCTCACTCTCCTCTTCTTTCAGGAGACTTCTACACATTATTTTTGCATATATAATCTCTGTCCTCTAGGAGCTGCCCCGAGTATACCTTACCAGACTCTGTGAGGTCTGGAGTTTCTTTCTCTTCTTCCTTGTATCTACAGTGGATGCAGCTGGTGTGATGTCCTGCCCCATGTTTATTTGTTGTATACCTATAGGGAGGCTCAGCAAGGAGGACAAGGAGGCATAATCATAGGTGCAAACCCTGCCAGACCTCAGCAGAGGGAACCATCATCATAGCCAAGGCCATACTACACAGTGGAACCCCAAGCATCTGAGCCCAGGTGTTTTTATTCATTCAGAATTCCTCAGGTGCAAATCATAAGCAATCAAACATCCCCTTCTCCCCCTCTCAGAAATCCAACACCTGCAGACAATACAAAACACCAAGACCTAGGGTAGCCCCTCACCCAACCGTACATAAAAACATTTTAAACATGACTAAAAATAAATTTCCAAAACAAAAGGTAGCTGGTGAGAGCTGTTCATCAGGTAAGCCATGAAGCTGGCAGTCAGAAGCAGCTGGCTGGCATGTGCTTTCCAAGGAGAGGCAGAGAACCTTGTGTGGAGAAGGTCAACAGGAGAGGTGAGCCGCCTTGAGGCAGAGACACAAGGGTGAGAGAGGCTGCAGGGTTGCTGGGCTTGTGAGCATATATTTATCATCTCCTTAGGAGGGTCTCACACTGGAGGTCAGATGGTTTCTGGGAATGTGACTCAGATGTAAGAGGAATCGTAAGAGAAATGGGGCCCTTCCAGGTGAAATTTGGGAATACCAGAGCCCCAAAGCTACCTACGGAAACCTCTCTCAAGTCCACACTCCCAATAGACACAGCAATGGGGTGGGAGAGGGGCATAGCCTCATCTTCCTTACATACAGCCTCCTGCTCTAAGTGGCCCTCCAGGACCTCTTCTCTTCTGAGGTTGCCCTTCCAGTCTGTGTTCTGATTCCATCTAACGTTTGATGGTAGACAGGAACATGGTAGATGAACAGGACTTGCCAGTTGAGGGTGTCGATTCTTTAGCTTCCAACTTCTAGGATTAGATCTCTGGCCTAGCACGCTGACTCAACTTATCCCACAAATATTTGTAAAAGCATTTATTCATTTGTGCATGTGATTTCTCATTTAACAGCAGTTTCCTGAAGGCTTGCTGTGTAGCCAGCACTGCACTAGGTGCCATGTTGCACAGGGAAATGATGAGGTCATGATCTGTGTCCTCAAAGAGAGCACAGAACAGAGAGATGAGAACAACAGCCTATAATGAAGTCAGTGCCAGCAACCCTCTGACATCGTGCCCAGGAGGCCTGGAGATCTAGTGAGACCTAAGAGCCCAGGCCTTTGGCTGCTTTGGGGACTGTGGAAGACAAAGCCTTTGGCAGCGGATGCTTTGTCTTCAAGGGCTAGGGTGGAGCTGATTGGCAGAGTATTAAAACCTAATGGGGAGGGGATGCCAGAGGTCAGCTTGAAGCTGCAAAGCACCAGGGACTGGGCTCTGGCTGACGCTGAACAGAGGCAACACCTCTTTCCCCGAAGTTGGCCAGAGCAACTCCAGAGAACAACAGTGACTCTTTGGAGACCATCTGCACAGCAGTGGTCAGGCCTGGCTCTCTGCCCTCTCTGCTTCTTTTGCACCCAACTCAGTGGCCTTGGTCTAAAAGTGCAGGTGAAACTTTGGTCAGACCTGTCTAGGTCTGCTCTGAGAAACCTTCCCAGTGTCACTGAGAGGGGGCCCACTCATCTCCAATACTGAAGAGTAAATCTGCTGGGTATGTGTTGGGTCCCCTGAGGTGTCTCCTTCCGGTTAGCAGGAATCTTCTGGAAGAGGTTTGGGGGCCACTACTAGGTAAGAATGTTTTGTATCACCCAGCAGGAAGCAAAACAATCCCCAAACCCTCCTGAGATCTAATTCCTGATGGCTCTGGGGCCAGGTAGCCCAGTGATTTAGCTGAGATCTCACAGTCACATAAGGGAAAGAGTGTCGTCTTAGAAGGAAGAGGAGAGAGGAAATCCAGAAATGGGTTGGAAGAACAAGTTCCCAACTCCACTTTTCTCCCAGGTGTTCTTGAAGTGCTCTGACAGGTTGTGTCCCTGGCTGTTTCCCCACGTCTGAAGGCATTTCTGACGGACATAACATGGAGAACTGGAGATCAGGACAGCTCTTTCCTCCAACTGGCCTTCTGAGAATGTTTAGTGTTTCCCTCAGCTTGTTCCGGGACCGGGACTAGAACATGTCACCAAGTATTTACATCATGTAGTGACTTAGGTGCTTTTCTGGATTTTGTTGGGATCCAGCCTAACGAATACTGACACTTGTCTTCAAACTCTTTCACTTCCTGCCTAGTTCTGATCATAGTTCTTATGTGACAAGCCAGAGCTTCCCAAACAGCTTGTCTCTTGGCTGTGAGATGTACTCTTAACACACCAAATACTGTTTTCTAGAGCCTCCATCCTGACTTGCCATGATCCAGGGATCGGTCCTCAGTGCTGCTGGGTTGGGAACTAATTCTACCAGTCTCTAAAAGACAAGCATGCTGTGTGGAGCTGCTTCTAGAAATGATAACTTGATTGAAATAAGACACATATTTCCTAATGAGGGGTATCAACTGTCTCATCGAGGCTATGTGGAGTTGAGTCTCTGGGTAGTAACTTCATTAACAAATAAGACACAGGCATATGAATGAGGGCTATCAGATAGGGTCACAGGTGACCAACCTCTTAGGGCACTTACTAGTCAGTACAATCTCACGTGGCATACTCAAAATGACATGAATAATTTCTTTTAAAATTATTAGTTAAAATTTTTTTCATTCAATGTATTATGATCATAGAGAAACAAATGAATATTTTTAATGTAGGTTAAAGGAGAACATTATTGCTTTAAAAGCTGTTTCATTGTTCCAGAGTACCTAGATGAACTATTCTTGACTCTCTAATCACTTCTGGATGGAAAGTTCTCATTCTCAGGAGCCGAGGGATTCCAGCCCAGCCCAGCCCAGAGCAAGCCATCTGTTGTGTAAGTTCATGCAGGCCACCTCCCTCTGTGTGACCAGCATCGTGTCTGCTGTAATAAGATATAATTATTGGGTGGCAGCTCTCCTTATGAACAACTTTGTATATCATACACTCAATCAACAACCTTGACAGAGGGAGCCCAGTACTCTATGCCCAGGTCCGCCACTATGCTGAGGTCTGAAGGAAATAAAAAGTCCCACACAACTGTGACTCATTGATGCACATCAGTAGGCTGTAGCACATTTTCTGGAGAGTCTGGAACATTCTTCACTAGACATAGAAGTATTTTGGCAGAGCTTTTAACACTCTGGTCTCACTGGAACACAACACCTCTTAGGATCTGATACTTTTGATGTCTTGTCTTGGTGTTTTGTGACTTTACTTTTATCAGGAGATTTTTTTTTCTGACCCTGCCCCATATCTTGAATACCTTTTTCAGAGAATATAAGTATGTTCACATTCTGTCCAGAGCTCCATTTCAGGGGTGATTCATCTAACTCCCAGCTGCCAGTGTCTCCCTGCTGTGTCCCTTCCTAAGTGATGTGCTTGATAGAAAACTACCTGGCCCCAGATTAGGGAGCCTCTAAGGGTTGGCTCACAATCAATGGTGGGCCAATACAGGACACAGAGGTTGGACATTTTGGCTTCAGCTGAGATGATTCTGAAGTATCATCCCATCACCAGAACTTTCTGTAGAACTGGTGATGGCCTCTGTGAGAACCATATCAATGAGCAGTTTCTTCTTCTCACCAGTCCTCAAAGCATAAAAAACAAAGCTATTTGTGATTCTGTAACAGCAACTATGCCCTCTGAGATCTCTTGCATAAAATGACCAGATTTATGTAACCCTGTGGAAGAGGTTGTTAAACATTAACAAGCCAGCAAACAGCTAGAACTAGAGAAGGCTCTAAGTTCAGAAGAATGTTGAGCCTCCCTGTGGAAGAAGGTGTAGGTCCCCACCTCCAGAGAGCACCATTACCCTTCCAGTGCAGGGGTCAAAGCAGTATGGGGAAATGTCACTGGGGGCATGACAGCCAGGGCAGGGGGGAGGAGGGGTGGGCACTTTCATTTCCACACTAGAAGGCTGGAGGTTCAGAACATCAGGTCATCCCTGTAGGTCCTTGAGGCTCTTCAAGTGGCTAGGCCCTACCCTCTAGACCTCTGTAAAGGCCCTAATGGCTCTTTCCAGCTCCTTGATAGGCCCCTCCCCAAGACCTCTTTCCTGTTTCCAATCCCTCTACAACCCTTCACCCAGATTATTCAAATAGGGTAAAAAAATCCTACCAACCCCAGGTCACCTTGGAAAGCTCAGCCCCCTCCCAAAATACTATATAAAGAGATGAATTCTGCTCAGTGCAGGGTGCAGCTTTAGTTGCTGCCTTTCTCCCAGGTGGAGGGAGCCACACCCAATAAATCTCTTTTGTAAGACTTGCTGCATGAAGCTTCTTTGTAGTCAGGTAGAAGAAGCAAAGAAGCAGAGGGTCAAAGAAGGAAAGCATCAAAAAGAAGCAAAGAAGACCTCAGCTCAACCAGGGATATTTCCTATCAGAGCTGCAGCACTAGGGAAACTTCTCACCTTGTTGCTGAGCAGAGTGGAGCTGTTACACTCTAAAACTCCAGTTTAGCTGGGAGTGTCTTCCTCAGAGCTGTGTGGTTCCCTGGCTCCCAATTGCAACACCACCTTTCCTCTCAAAGCTGTTAACACTTCTACTGGGGATACCTCCCGCACTTCAGAGCTATGTGGATCCTTGGCTTCCTACTGCCAGGGTACCTTTCCATTTCCATCCAAATTGGAAGGAAAAAAAAAAAAACACTAACAAAAGGGAAAACCAAGAGAGAATGAAAGGCTGTCTGTGATTAGTGTCTTCCAGGATGGGGCAACTTCTCTTGCTGGATCTTCTTTTTTCCAATCCTTTTTATGATCAGATGGCCACTAATTATTCTACTGAACATTTCTATGGCTCTCTATACACTGCCATTTCTTTCAACAGTTGACAGCCTGAATGTGCATCTTTCTCAGTCAGTTGATCAGCCAGAGGGCCTTAGAATTCACATCTTTCTAACAAGTACCAGATGGTACTGCTATTGGTGTGGGGTCCACAGTTATAACTTTATAAGGATGCTGGGTTATAGAAGAAAGGTCATTTCTTGATTATAACTGCACTGCCATTATTACTTGGCTGACTTTAAAGGTTCATTCAGCTTCTTTATCTGGTTGGTGAGAAAATATCCACTAAGGAAGAGGGTTCCTAGACCCTTTGAGGCCTCTATGTTCACGCTAAGTCATCCATGAAAAGGGGGTCACTTCTCCCAGAGGAGTCAGCAAAGATTGTAACCCAATGGAATTTGATTCATGGAAAGATCTCCAAGGCAAAAGAAGGGAGGGAAGGGGGAAGATTTGTCTTTTGGAGATCCAGGGTCTTCCTTGAAGGCCCTTGCCACCTGAGTGTGATCTGGAATTCTGACAGCCTCTGAGGCAGAGCCCCGTTGTGCACAAGGACTCAAGTACCAACCTCCCTTGGGATGCTGGGAAGAATGCTCTTGCCTTCTGAGACTTTGGGTGACATCCAGTCATCTGTAAGGGCTGCTCTGCTGGAAGCATTCTCCTTCTCTGGCCTCCTGCCTCGCCACCCAGTGTGTTTTTACTGGACATCACTGAGGTCTGGGAGCCCAGGCGTCAGGGCATTAATTCCTAGGAGTGTAGTGTCTGGGATGCTGAATTGAAGCTGCCAGTTCCCATGCTTGCCTCCAGGCTGTGGCGTAGACTTGTGGCTGCAGGAAGGTAGGCTTTGCTGGCTCTCAACCTTGGGTTGGATAATGTCCTGGACTGTTCTCTGGAATCCCTTCAGCATTGCATGGGATCAAGATCTTCAAGAGAACTTTATCACTGTCTCAAAGGCAGTTTACCCCCTTTTTATGGTCTTGGGCTCTTAGGACTCAGAGCAGAGGACATCCCGAACAGTCTTGTCTCTGATAATCATACAGTCCTCTTAATAAGGGTTGCGCTAATGTCTTAAGAGTTTATGGAGTTTACAAGATATTTTACGCTGCACTGAATCTTTTAGACAGCTCCAGCACTGATACTTCCTCAAAAGCATGGCACGCATATATCTATTTCTTATGCTTTCTGCTACCATCCTAGCCGTGGTTATCTCTTACCTGAACCCCACACAGCCTCCAGCAAGTTTCTGTTTTTCAGCTCTCGATCTCACACTCTGTGCTTACTTGGGTTGCTGCAACACAATTCCTAAGTGATAAGAATTTGTTTATTACTGTCTTAGAGGCTGGGGTGGGGCAAGTTCATGATCATGGTACCAGAGGAGGTGGTTCATTTACTGGTTCATATCTGGAGACTTCTGTATCTTCACTTGGCAGCTCATGGCAGCTCTCTGAAGCCCTTTCATAAGGTCACTGATCTCCCTCAAGAGAGCTCTTGACCTAATTACCCCAAAAGACCCACCTTGTAATGCTTTCATGGTGGGAGTTAGAATTTTAAAACATGACTAGGGAGCACACACATCCAGAGCATGGCGTGCTCCAGCCACTTTCTACATGGTAACTAGAGTGATGTTTTGAAAACGTACATTGGTGATGGTTTTGAAATTCTCTAAGTTCAGTAAATTCCACTGGAACATTTAATTTTAAATGGTTAATGTGTGTTAAGTGAATTTTGCCTCAGTTAAAACTTCTTCCTTCCTTCCTTCCTTCCTTCCTTCCTTCCTTCCTTCCTTCCTTCCTTCCTTCCTTCCTTTCTTCTTTCCTTCCTTCTCAGACAGAATGTCTTCATTAGTTTCCCATTGCACTTACATTAAAACCTAAATTCTTCGCCATGAGAATTTTAGGCCTGCCTTTTATTATTTGGATATAAGATGTTCCACACAGGCGCTTGTGCTTGAATACTTGGTCTCCATGGGTGAAACTGTTTTGGGATGTGGTGGAGCCTTTGGGAGGTGGAGCTTAGCTGGAGGAAGTGGATCTTTGGAGGTGGACCTTGAGGTTTATAACCTGCACCCACTTCCTATGTTATCTTTGCATCTTGGTCTACAGAGATATGAACAAGCAGCCTAACACTCCTGCCAGAACAGCTTCAAGATGCTTCTACCATTATGCTTTCCCTACCATGATGGACTATACGCTCATGCATGAGCCAAAATAAACATTTCTCTCTTAAATTACATATAGTCATGCAATGAGAAAAATATCGAATGTTTCACATCAAGGTTTCTGAATCTTTCTACTTTTGACCACGTTATGCCTAAAATTATTTTATGTGGCCCTTATTATATAGATATGTAAACTAGATTGCCAACCAAACATCTACTGGTGATAAATCATGAAGAAAATTGTTTTAAAACAAATCTTTGCTATACATATACTTTTAACATTTTATTAAGGACAAGAGCAAAATTGCATATTAATGAGATAGATCATAAATAATTAAATCCTGGCTGAATATTTGAGGCATAGCCCTGCCAATGCTTTTCAGAGGGGACTATATTTTGATCTTATAATTGCCACTGCTGAGAACAGAACTTTCCACAAACAAGTAGTGTAACATGTTCAGGAAAGAAGTATGCTTCTTTTAGGGTTGCTTCAGAAACTATTGGAAATCCTATCTAAATTCCAACTCAAAATGTATTTAATGATTTGTATGAAAATTAAATCAGCAACTCAAACAGCAATATTTAAATACAATCATTCTAACATATCAGAATCAAAAGACATTCTAATTTGTTACTTACATGCTGAGTAACAACAGCAGGAAAATGTAATGAGCCTGCTTTCTTAAACAGTGTGTTTCTGTAATCAAAGGAAACTTTTCAAATACAGTAAAAGCACTTCAATTCATGACACATAATAGCCTCGAATCTGAACAGAGGCGCTTCAGATAATTTTCCTTGGTGTTTGTTGCATGGTGTGACAACCTCCATCACTCAGAGGTACACAGAGTCTGTTCCTAAGAACCTTTGCTTTCCTGTCTATAATGTGCTTCATCCAGATCCATCTAATCGAAGAAGTGCCATTCAGACATTATCAGCATTTTAGTTTATTCTACTTGCTACAACCCCACTTACTGTTTATTTTTCAACTCCCTTTCTATAAAAAATATTTATCCTGGGGATGGAGAAGTGGCTTAATGGTTGAGAGCTCTTGCTGCTCTTCCAGATGACCCAAGTTTAGGTATGAGTACCCATGATAGATGGCTCGCAACCATCTAAACTCCAGCTTCTGGGCATCTGATGCCTCTAGCCTCCATAGACACCTGTACTGCCATGCATATAACCACATACAGACACATATTCTTACACATGATTTTAAAGAGAATATTTATCCCCTGAGAGATCTTGTCTCAGTGTTGTAACCACAGGACCAAGAAAGCAGGAGGTGCTGAGTCAGGGTTCTCCAGAGAAACATATATATATATCAAGAAATATATTATAAAGATTTTCCTCATTTGCTTATGGGGGCTGCAGAGTGAGCCAGCTGGCAGAGGTCTGGAGAGCCAATGGCTCAATTGAAGTCTAAAGGCAGTCTCTTTGGTGTTTCTCTCTTTCTTGAGAGGCCAGTCTTTTTTGTTGTAGTCACATATTCAACCAACTGCCTGAAACTCATACTCATAAAGGGCAATCTGCTTATCAAAATTAGGATTAGAGATAGGGTTAGGGATAGGTTAATCTCACTCCAAACACTCCCCAAGTTGACACTTCAAAATCACCTATTACAGGAGGTATTCTAAAATGTTTGTTACATAATTTTGATCTTAGCAGGCCCCATGGAATATAATAATTCACAGGTATCTTACACAAGGCAGTTAACAGATTTTACTTAATAATATACATTTAGAAAATGGCTAGGGTGATGTCACACATACTTCCCACCATCAAGTCCAGATCTTTAATAATTTGCAGGGGCCTTTGTGTATAGATCTCTCTTCATTTGCTATTTCAAATCAAGTCTGAGTCCAAAATTATACTTTTCCCTTTTCACTCCAGAGTCTCTTACTGGAAGTCAAGCCCACAATGGAACTATTTATCCATTCTAGCCCTTGTTTCTTTCTCTTCAATTCTCATGAAACTGAAGTAGTATGCATAGTGGGTAGATAACTAGTCCTGGAAGAAGCCCTAGACCTGTCTAGGCTGTCTAAGCAAGTCATTTAGTCTAGTATTGTTCAACTTGTTTACAACAAGATGAAGAAAAGCAAACGGTAGCATCATTAAGGGAGAAAGAGATGATGTCTGTGATGCTTCCTAAACACCTGAATGTGGGGTTTCAGCCCACAATATTATGGTCCATAGATACAACCTCTATGTTGGAAGTGAAAACTTATAAGACCCTTGTATGATTGGTATATGCCTCCTTATTCACTGGGTTTGTTTGACTTGAGCTTTGGCAAGTAATACAAAATGGATTTTAAGTAAATTCAGTTTTTTTTCTTTGTCTTCTCAAATAGATTGTTGAGCAAGGCAGGAATTGATGTTTATATTTCCTCATATGCTCTTACCATGCACAATACCCCCACTTTGCAGATCTCAGTAAGTCTTCTCTGAAGGACTGACACAATAATGAGAAGGGAGACTTCAAGAGGTTGATTTGCTCATTGTGTGTAAGATTTGATGAAGACAAACGTGGTGAATTCTGATGGTGCAATCTAAGTCAGGAAGAAGGTCTGTCCCTGGGTAGCAAGAAGTTTAGAGATGTTGAGAAGGGTGAAGTCCTGACACCCAGTTCTTACATGTTTGGAAAAGACAAGGATTGGTTAATTCTGGGCAGGATACAGTGTAAAAAAAATTGCTAAAGAAGAGTAAAAAATCTTGGGCTACAACATTTGCAAGTCATTAAACAGTCTTTAGTCAGTTCTTAAATTTGGAACATCACAGTACTTAACTAAATTATTGTAAGCTCAATATTCTAGCTCAAAAAATGTGATACCATCTACAAAAGGCCAAATTTCTTAACAGATAAAGACCTCCTACAAATAAACTAAAATAGCCAGGAACTCAACAAAAAGAGTGAGAAATATGAGCAAACAATTCACAGGAAAATAATCATCATTTTCCTTTTTTTAAAGATTAATGTATTTTACTTACATGGGCGCTCTATCTGCATGTTCATGCCAGAAGAGGGCATCCGATTTCACTATACATGGTTGTGAGCCACTACGTGGTTACTGGGAATTGAACTCAGGACCTCTGGCAGAGCAATCAGTGCTCTTAACTGCTGAGCCATCTCTCCAGCCCCAATCACCATTTTCTTAAGCAAAAGAGCAATGCAAACTAAAACTATAAAGTAAGTTGATGTTTTCAATCTCCAGACTGGAAATGTAGCATTCCACATAGTCCAACGTATAGGTGAGCGTCTGTAGGCTCTAAGACACTCAGAAGACAGCGGAAATGTATAATGGAATATCTTCTAGGGAGAACAATTTGGTGATTAATATTAAAAGTAAATGTCAAGGCTGGAGAGAGGGCTCAGCAGTTAACAGCACTTGGTGCTCTTGAGAGGGCTAGATTTTGGTGTCCAGCACCCACAGATCACAGAGTCCTGTAGTAACTCCATCTCTAAGAAATCTAACATCCTCTTCTGGCCTTCAAGTGTACTGTGCCTACACATACATACACACACATACAAACACACATACATAAAAATAAAATAAATCTTATAATATTAAATCTTTATAGGACCTTTGAAACAGCCATCCACACCCAGGCTTTGATCCTATAGGTGAACTTACTCACACACATAAGAAAATGACCTGTGTAAAAGGGCATTCACTACAGCTACATTTATAGCGTCAACACTTAAAACAATCTAAGTATCCCAATTAATTTTTATTTAGATCAACTGTGATATATCATATTCCCATGCAATGCAATGACATCAATCTTTGAAAGGGAAGTCATTTCTGTGTTCTAACATGTACAGATGTTTCAAGTATTTAAAAAACAGCAAGCTAAGTACCTATAGTTAATGTTTGGGTAACTAAATAAAACGTACATATGCACTATTTAATATGCATATTTTAATTTAGAAGTTAATTACAGTCTTACAATTTTTATAAAAGTAAAAACAGTTAAGGAACATCTGTATTTCTTCTTTTCCAATATGGATACTTTTTTCCATTTGCTCTGTCGTCTGACTACATATAGTTTCAATATCTGGGGGAGCCACCATCTGAAACATGTGACAGGAACTGGGCATGATGGTCCATGCATATAATCCCAGCACTCAGGAGGCTGAAGCAGGAGGACCTCACACTGGAGGCCCGCATGAGCTACAAAGTCAGACACATGTCTGAAAAGTACTGTAATGATGGCTGCCTCGCTGAGTGGAGGCAGGAGAGAAAAACTTTTTATTCTATACTTTATCAAAACATTTGAACTTTGTGTCATTCACAAAAAATTAAAAAGTGTATGAATACCTGTGACAGAATTCTGTGGTCTATACCTTTACAGGAAACATCACTGTTCCAGTGAAGGAAGTCAGCTATCTGAAGAGGTAAAGAAGAAAAATTAAAGTCAGACAGTGAACAAAAGTGAGTGAGAGCCAGCTTCTCTTTAGTAGATGTATTCCAGCTGATACACCAAGAACAATAACATTAAGCTTTCAGTATTTCCAGCTGTTAATACCTGAGTCAATGTATGGATTGACGTACTGTATCCTCAAAAAAGGAAAATCCTTTCTCTCTTGAGTTGCTTTTGTTAGAGGTTTGTTCACAAGAACAGGAAAAGTAACGGAGACAATGACATTGCCTTGCTTAGGCAATTGTCATAAATGCATTAGAATATTTAAGTTCTAGAATATGAAAAATAGGTGGGATTAATTATAATTAATCTTAGATAGTAAAATATCTCATTTCATGCCAGTAATTTCAAACTTCAATAACATTAGGCGATGTGTTCAAAAGTAACCAAGGAATGAAAAGGAACACTAATTCTAGGAAAGGTTTCTGAGCTTGGTGACGGTCCTTGAGTCCTGAGCCATCTGTCCCCATTGCCCCCCCCCCCCACACTTACTCTAGAGAGGCTGGCTCTAGCAAGTGGCTTCCTAGGTTCCTGTGTCATCTGGTTTCTGGCAGATTTCAGGAGTAAGAGGAACTGGTGGGAAAGTAGAGATAGAGGAGGAAAGAAACCAGGGAGATTTGTCCTGTTGTGCTCTATCTTTGGTAGCCTTTAACATTGCTCATCTGCATTCTGTAGTGTCAGTTTCTCCTAGCGACACTACTGTGGCTCCAGCTGCTATCCCTTGACTTCATGGCTTTGCAGCTGCTCCCTCCCAGCCCCAGTGTGTGTGTGTGTGTGTGTGTGTGTGTGTGTGTGTGTGTGTGTGTGTGTGTGTGTAGGGGGGCTTGTGTCTCTGCCCACATGTGTGAAGGTCAGAGCTCAGTATCCTGTGTCCTCCATCACTTTCCACCTTTTCTTTGAGTCAGGGTTGCAAACTGTTTGTTACCACACCCTTTCTACATACGAGTTGGGGATCTGAACTCAGGTCCCCATGCTCGTACAGCCAGCACTTTACCCACTGAATCTTCTCCTCAGCCTCCAACCTATGACTTTGACCTTTGATCTCCAGTAGCACTGCTTCCTCCTTTCCTCCCCTCCTAATTAGGGGGTGGGGTATGTACAGATACTGCTAATTTCATGTGGTTGGCTTTTATGTTCTTTATATGATCGAGTAATTAATTCCCTGCTCCAATTTCCCTTTGAAAAATACGTAAAAGTTTGTTTTCTTTGTTGGACACTGATACAGGTGGCTTTTCATACTGAAAAGTAAGAAACTTCCAAGAGGTGTGCATATGTTGTTCAGAGCTTAGAAAAGAGACTCTCTACTCTTATTGTAACCTTGGCATAAAACCTGTAAATAAAAAGGGCAAGAGACAACTATAGCAAGCATAAAACCTGTAAATAAGGTCAAGAGACAACTATAAGAAAGTCGTAAGAAAAGATTTTCACTAGAGACATGGTTCATAACAAAGGTACTACTGTAAGTCAATGCACAGAAGGCTGGGCTTTTCCATAAACGGTGAGGAGTCAATTACAGTCTACTAAAATTTAAAGGAGTGTTGCTTGCTTCTCTATTTTACACCAAATAAAAAAAGCTGATAGCTTATACATGAAAATTATAGCCAAAGCTTCTAGAAAATAGCACAATATTTTCATATTTTTGTAGATTAGAAAATCTCAAAGAAGCTATTAGAAGCACTAAGAGAAGCACCATCCCATTCCACCTCCTCTGATTAGATATGTCTCCACCACCATGTTTTTCCAACCAGTCCGGATTCTCATAGTTTATGTTGTTGGACCAGGCACCAATGTAGCATCTCCCGTTCCATGAACATGTGAGAGGAGTGGATGTCCTGAGTGGGGGGTGGCATGGTGGCTCCAGAGCCCTGACAGACCCTGCTTGCTGCCCCAATGCCATCTTGAATTCTCCCTAACTTACACATTTTTGGTTTTTGGGGGGGAGTTGTTTTGGTTTTTCAAGATAAGTTGTCTCTGTTGTAACTCTGGCTGTCCTGGAACTCACTCTGTAGACCAGGCTGGCCTCAAACTCACTGAGATCTGCCTGTCTCTGCTTCCAGAATGCTGGGATTAAAGGCGTGTGCTACCATTGCCTGGCAAACTTGCACATTTTTAAGGTGCATAATTACAAAAGTTTGACACTGGAACCATTACTCTCTCAGGAAAAGAAACCTGTCTACCTGAAGTTTTTGCAAGCTGTTCAGAGCCCATCCCTTCCTCTCTGTTCCCCATGACCCCCGTTCCCAGGACAATCACTGATCCACTTCCTGTCTGTATGGGTTAGTTCTCATGCTGTTGAATTACTATACATAGAATAATATGAACTTTTCTGTGTCTAGCTTCTTTTATTCAGTTATTTTGAGATTCAGTCATGCTGATTGTACCAGTAATTGTATGCCAAGTATTCTATTGTATGGCTGTATTTAAATATATCTATTTACCTCTTGAAGGGCTTCTGGATTGTTCCCTGTTCTTTGTTGTTACAAATAAAGCCACTTCAAGCATTGTTGCAGTATATTTGAACATATCTCTAAATACTATATTCACTGATTTCTCTGTGCACCCCAGTAAGATAATCATTGTATTGGCAGCCTGAAGCCTGGCAGGAAGTATGCTTTCAATAGCTGAAAAGGCCTGTTTTCTAATGTAACCAGAAGCCACTCTCTCTTAGCTCAATGTAAACAGAGTTGCTGATGAAGAGGTCACTTGGGTACTCCAACAGACTGGAGGCAGCATTAGGCATGGCTTGGCCTCTACTATTGTCCTGTAGCTACCCCGCTATAAATGTGGGCATAGC
Source organism: Cricetomys ansorgei (assembly GCA_026225945.1). Lineage (NCBI taxonomy): Eukaryota > Metazoa > Chordata > Mammalia > Rodentia > Nesomyidae > Cricetomys > Cricetomys ansorgei. The sequence goes on from JAMJFZ010001038.1 coordinate 29,523,296, forward strand.
TCAGACAGGTATGGCCTGGTCCCTTTTGTGTTGGAGGGCACACATCACTATAAATGCTGACACACCCTGATGGCCAAAGGTTTGGGAGGAGTAAAACTACTGTATCTCTTTAATCATACAAATATACTTCTTAGAAAGAGAGCCAGGAGGGGCTTTTAAGATAAGAATAAACTTCCGGGACCAAAGAGTTGTTGGAGCTGAAGGATGGCTGCTGTGTTCTCATCTGTAGGGCTTTCAGGCTTAAATGTAAGCATGTCTCATATGTCTTTATTAGTACAATGCTGTATTAAATAAATGGCTATAAAACATTAGTGTGGTCCTAATGTGGACATGCATTTCTCTTTCTTTTGAATAGCTACCTGGAATGGGATGGCCAAGATGAAGGTAAAGGAAGAGTAACAACTAAAGAAATGTGTGACAATATTTAAGAAAGCCGAACATATTTGTTCTCTGTAGTAGTACCCTGCTGCTGTTGCTGCTGCTACTGCTGGGGCAGCTCACCACTGGAGATATGGAGGCATATTCATAGACTCAAACCGTGCCAGACCTCAGCAGAGGGAATCACCGTCATGACCAATGCCACACTCATAGTCCAACCCAGGGCGTCTGAGCTCAGGTGGTTTCACTGAGTCAGAACTCCTCAGGTGCAGATCATGAGCAATCAAAGATCCCACACAGAAATCCAGCACCTTCAGACAATGCAAAATGCCAAGACCTAGGAATCCTCTGACTTAACAATGCATAAATATTTTAAACACAACTAAAAATAAACTTCTACAACATTTCCACTTTTCTGTATAAGACAAAAACATTGCTTTATTTCTACAACACATATTTAACACTACACCAGCAAAACTATTTACAAGAGGAACTATTATGAGGCTTCTTATGCACATGACCAAATGATACCAAACATTTATCAAGCTTTTCACAATGACTTTGGACAGCAGAAAAAACATTATCAATGTCCAGTTATCTGGAATTCACTCATGATCTTCTGGACTCCTCCAAAGGTCGTGGGTCACTCCTCTGACTCTGACCTCGGCAGCACACACAGCTTGTACTCCAGGCTCTGGCTGACTCACAGCACTACTGCTGCTGTTCTTGGTGGTCATCCCATGGTACTGACATCCCAAAACACTGGGGTCTTCTGCTGGACCTGGACTGCAATTCCACCAATAGCCTCTCATAGGCTTTCTTCATGGTGCCAAGCCTCAACTTTTTGACATGACCCCTTCATCTGGGCCTTCAACTATTACCAAGGCTGCACTTTCACCAATGGCCTCTCCTAGCCTCTCACAGTGCCAAGCCTCAGCTGCTCTACATGACCCTTTCATGTCTTCAAAACCATACCTCCTGGGTAACTCTGATAGTACAAAGTTCGGTTACCAGCACAAGATACAATCTCAACAAGTTCTGGAAGACAGTTTCTGTGTGCTGACCCTAAGGAAACACTTTCCAGATTTTAAAATAGAGTCTGGTTTGCAGGAAAAACAACTGGTCCTTGTCTGCAGGAAGGGTTCCCCCGTGGGTAGAGTTCTCATCACTGTTACCAGAATCTGGTCTGTTTGTCTTTCTCTTGGTCAGGGTTGCAGGGAAAAAAAAATTGTTCAGTTTAACTAAGTGGTTTTTGGCTCTAGGCTGTGGCTTCCACAATAGAAAGGAGTCCTGGGCCGGTGGGAAGAATCTCCAGTTGAAACATTCTGGTCATTTGGTGTTCTTTTTCACTACTATTACGGGGAAACATATAACTCCTTCCATAGATCTCAAACACAAGACCTGCTTGGGCGTCACACACACACAAAGCCATCAACAAACTCAGTTTATACAGTAGTATGCTCTGGTTTCAGTTTTCCATGCCCTGGCTACTGCCAGCGGCAGGAGGGAGAGCCAGCTCCATGATCAGTGAAAGCAGTCAAAACCTTGCTTCTTCCCTGCTCCCAGCTGAATTTTTTGTTTTTACCAGGAAATTGTCTTTCTCTAAAGTCTCTATTCTGTGATTCTTACTTTTGAGTTCTCTTTCTCACTTAATTTTCACAATTTTCTCTTCAGAAAGGCTTATTTCACTTTCTTTCTCTCCTCTTCCTTCAGGAGCCTTCAACTCATTCTTTTTGAGTATAATCTCTGTCCTCTGGGAGCTGCCCTGAGCATACTTTACCTTACCAGACTCTGGATGGTCTGGTCTTTCTTTTCTTCCTTGTCTCCACATTTGATTAGCTGGTGTGATGTCCTGCCTGCCCCATGTTGGCACATGATTTGTAGTTGTTTGTTGCTGTGGCTGCTGCTGGGGTGGCTCACCAAGAGAGATATGGAGGCATAGTCATAGGCTCAAACCCTGCCAGACCTCAGCAGAGGAAACCACCATCATGACCAATGCCGTCCTCATGCCAACCCAGAGCATCTGAATTCAGGTGGTTTTATTGATTCAGAACTCCTTAGGTGCAGATCATAAGCAATCAAACATTCCCCACAGAAATCCTACACTTGTAGACAATACAAAACGCCAAGACCTAGGGAGCCCCTGACTCAACAGTGCACAAATATTTTAAACACAACTAAAAATAAACTTCTACAACAATTCTCTGAAACTAAGCAACTCATCCCTGGGCATGTTACCAAAGTAAGTTGATGCATACACCCTCACTAAGTGTAAATCCCAAATCCAGTCGAGAGTAAGAGCACCACAATTGAGCCAAATTTGAAGCAAGCAAGCTTTAGTTAAATTAATTAAATACTGGCCAGGAAGATGGACTCTGACCAGGTCCATTTTGAGGTTGCCACAGGGTGGTCCTGACACTTCTGAAGTTCTCACAGAATGGCACTGAGTCATGTAGCACAGGTGCTTAAAAAGGCAAAACCCATAAGGCTACACACTTCTCACCAGGACCAATCAGTGGCAAGCATCTATCCTGATGTACTTCCTGTCTGGGTTATCTCCCACCTACAAGTGACCAAGCACATCTAGTGCATTTGGAGCATATGCGGTGCAGTAAGGTCAACTAAATGAGATCTAGACACTCCCTACCCAACAATCCAAGAGGCTATGTCCTTGGGCAAGGGAGATTCAAGACTGTCTCACCTGAACAGCCACTCCTAGCACTCCAGGAAGTTATGTCCTTGTTCCATAGATCTCTTAGGCAGAGTAACTTGCTCTTATATACAATTTTTGTTAATAGTCATAGCAGCTTCACTGCTAAGAGATCAAAACTGGACACACATCAAATGACCATCAGTGGCAGCCCAGGATTCCCCCCCCCCCCAGTTATGGATTTCTGATTTTGTTATTCAGGAAATCATTACAATCACTCCACTATATATTCTCAATTCTCTACTTGCATTTTCCTTGTCACTCACACCCCTGCACTCATAATTCAGATGTCTGCGTACTCTCTGCCAACAGCTGAGCAGCAGGACATGACCTTTGATTAGCCTCTCTATGATTCTCAATCATGGATGGCCCAGTTCCCTTGAAGTGTTTGGAAACGAGGCAGGGACAGTTTGTCATCACAGTGACTGATGAACTCCACCAAGGGCCAGGGCACTAAATGCCATCCGACATTCCTGCCGCACACAACAGCATCTCCACAGAACAGCATTAGTCCAAAGCCCAAGTAGGGAGTGTCCGTAATCACAGATCCCCTCAGCGCCCCTTCCCATTCTCCCAGGAAACTTCTCTTTTGCTCTGAGAAATGTCGCTTCCTTCATTTTCATCTGAAAACTACATCTTACCTAATAGGAAAAAAAATCTGAAGAAGAACCCTGTGCTCTTGATATCTGCCAACCTACCCCCATCCCTGCCCACATCCTCAGTATCTATTACTGTCCCAAGGGTGAACTGCTCAGGTTATTTCCCAAGTCTGACTGTCTGGCTTCTGCTCAATAGTTACTTCATGTCATCATCGATTCCCACCCCACCCCCACTCATTATTCCAGTGAGAATCTGTGCACCCCATGCTATTTTGTAGCCTAAAATTTCTACCATTTTCACATTTCCACTTACATTTTAGAACGTGGTAATTTTCAGGGAGTCACGTGACCTGACTTTCAGACTTTGGTGGCCGGGTTCTTTCCATCTTAGTTTGCTATCTGAAGTCCTTGTCTAGCGTGAGAGCTGTAGCTTGTCTTTTCACAAGTTATGGATCTGGCAGGTCACAGAGCCATGGTGGGCTGTACGGGATATATGTACAGTGCTGAAAGGGAAGTAAGACACTTGGGGTCCCAAGGGAGGAAGGGGGTCAGGGGTAAGGGCCCAAACTTGAGATCAGACTCAGATGGGGGTGGAGGAGCATGGAGAGTAGGGGAGCTGGAAACATGTTTATGGAGGATACTACTTAAGGAGAACAGGAGAGGTGGAGAAGCCCTTGGTGACAACCTGATTTGTTTGGGGGTGAAGGGAAAAGGTGAGGAGGAGGCAAGGCTGCAGAGGTGGCTGCGGTCACTCTGCGGCAGCCTTGCAGGTCCGGATGAGCTCTTCACCTGCGATGTGGAGAGGAGCAGTGAGCAGACTGAGGCTGGCAGAAATGAGTATGTTTTCACAATGCAGCTTGAGTCCTACTCTTACTTTCAATGAAAATTGCATAGCAGAGGGCTTGTCTCTTGTGGAGGGAGTGGGCTGAAGTAAAGTCATCTTTCTTATTTATTCTGTCAAAATGCACCTGAAAATCAAGAGAATACATAAGCAAACCCAGAAGATTTTTGTATAAAATATTGTTTTCCCTACTATAATTATGCACTGAATTTTATTTTTAATCAGCACACACTAAATTCTGAATCCATCTCTCCTTATCCCTGCGATACACTCTGAATTGGTAAACTGGAGTCCTGGATACTTCAATGCCAGCTTAAAACCTAGACCCTGATGCTTAAGACTCTGGTCTTTCTCTCTGTTCTCTTATGTTCTCACTCATATACAAGAATAAATGTTTTAACCTCACAGGATTGTTGAAACACCTATTTATATATTCAAAGGGACATGTAGCAGACAGTAACAGACTGTCAATACTACATTAGCATCTACCTCACATCGTTTCCTTTATTCCTGCTTAGCAATTACGTGGCATGCAAAAATGCAAGAATGGTTTCAGAAATGCAAAGGGAATGTTTATCGGAGTTTAGGATGACCAGAAATGTGAACTTCAAGTTCTCCAAGTCTCACGGGATATGATATCATCCCTAGAATGAAGTTCTGTTGGAATGTCATCTTTGAAGGGTCTTAGTTATCTTCTGGCACAGCATATCATTTAGGAGCTCTCTTCTTGTCCACTGTATAGTTCTTTTCTTTCTCTCTTCAATTTCTTGTTGGCTTCTTCCCCTTTCTTTTATTTATTTTTTATTTTTTTGAATTTATTTTATGTATATGGGTGTTTTCCCTGCATGGATGTCTATGTACCACATGTGAGCCTTGTAGAGACCATCAGCTTCTCTGGAACTGGAGTTACAGATGGTTGTAGCCATCATGTGGATGCTGGGGATTGAACCCAGGGCCTCTGGAAAAACAGCCAGTGCTCCCAGCCTCTGAGCTATCTCTCCAGACCCTCTTCTTTCTTTTCCGTTGGTTCATCAGCATCTGTTTTTCTTTTCTTTGTACTTCATTTTTCAAATGTACAAAAATGTGTATATTTGTAGTTATATAAACATGCACAAATGAAACAGGACAAACCTGTCAAGGAACCATGTCTGAGGACTTGGTCAGAACAGCAGTTTCTGCTGCAAGAGATTGAGAGTCAAGGGCAGGCCCTTTGATTGACTACGGAGAGAGTTGGCTGCCTCATGCTTTTGTCTGAATTTCCCATGGAAAATAGAGAATGTTCATTTCAAATTCCCATGTGCCTTCTTCACACCTGAAGCTAGGGAGCTGAAGGTAGAACTCAGGAGTAGGCATAGGAAAGCTTCTAGCCACACTGAAAACTCAAGTTCAATACACCCTCAAATCTGATTGCCTTGTTGGGTATGAGAAGGTTGAGACAGGTTCTTACTCTGTAGTTCTGGGCATTGAGGAACTCACTCTGTAGAATAGGCAGGCATCTAACTTGAGATCATTCTTCTGCCTCTGACTTCCAAGTCCAGAGATTACAGGCATCTGCCTCCACTCAGTTCTGAATCTGAATTTTCTGTGGAGAAATTTTTGCAAAGTCACACCTTCCTAGACCCATGGCTAAACAAAGGCATCCTCTGCCGAGTGATTACAGATAATCTCCCTGGAATAGTCTCAATTTCAAATAAAGTTCTCTCCTTAAATGTTCACTGCCAACTATCATACTACATATGTAAGAATTTTGTTGAAAAGTTTAACACTTCTGTGGATAGAGCATCCAGATTATTACGTACTGAACAAAGGTCAGGCCTAACAATTCTCTGCTGGAATGTGTTTGTTTCAACACTTCGCAGTAAAATGAGATTCATTAAGGAGAAAGTAGAGATGCTCCTGGCTTTCGTCACTGAACACAATGTCCTAGACTGGGACTCATCCCATAACATATCTGCTTGAGGAATCTTGACTTCACCGTTTCTGCTTCTCTCCATCTCCCACCACCAGTCAGTTGCCAGCCCTGTTAACTCTGTAACAGGATGTGAGCACCCACCAAGACTCCCAGAACTCCACGAACTGCTAGCACTGTGTTCTTCTTAGGAATTCGCCTTGGCAACACCCTTGTGTTATATTAGATTTGGGCTGACAGAGGCAATCCAAAATGATATAATTCTGGTAAAGCCTTAAAATATCCAGAGCTAAAGAGCTTGTCTGGATTTATAAAGGATATGAAAGTATTTTACTAGTTGAAGATTCTGCTTTACAGTTTACTCGTTATTGGCTGGGTCAGGTATGCTCTCATCAAATAATTCACTGGAGTGAAAATTTATCTGCCTTTTATGTTTATTTTAAAGCAACTCATTCAACACTGAAATATGTACTGGGTGCCAGTGCTGTGGTCAGCACCGAGGTTACAAGGATGTTCAAAGAGATGCTCCAGACTTTAGCTTCCTAGAGTGTGTAGTCTAAATAAGAGGTTGATTTCCATCAAAATTTTCATGGGAAGTTATTAAAAATTACTCTTAATACTGCAGTAAAACAAATATTGCAGCAAACATGGTATGTTGAGGCATAACCCAGAGGCCTATTTGCAGATTCAGAGGCCATCAGTAAGTATAAGGACTGCCCAAGTAGAAAACTGGTGGGAAAATGGCTACAGTAAAAAAGTGTTATTAAAGGTTCTGTATTTTGAAGGCCAAACTGAGAACAACTGCCCACAGTGGTGAATTAGGTGGTGTGCTAAGAGGTAAGAGTCTCCAGCAGATCAGAGGGGTCCCACTCCAACCTGGACAATACAAACAGACCAGTATAATGAAAGGCCAAGAATCTAAATAAAACACAGGCTCACAGAAACCATGGCTTAGCCTCCAGATGTGGTCACTCTGCTTGAAGAGGGCTGGCTGGCCAGGGTCTAGATAACCTCAGCCATAAGTGGGAGGTTGGTGACTCCTCTTCTGAGGAGGACCAGGTGGGCCTCTAATAATATAGGGTAAAGGTCAGTGTTAAGACTGCCGAGGACAGCACAGGAAATTCTAGACAAGGATGATTCTAGGGTCACTAGAAAGGCAGTAAGTGCACAAGAGAGTTGAGGTGTGCATTTAGTTTTTAAACTATTTTTATGTGTATGGGTGTTTCGCTGCATGTGTGTCTATGCATCACAAGTATACCTCTGGGCAAGGACACAAAAGGGTGTCAGCTGTCCATAGAATTGAAGTTATAGATAGTTGTGGGTGCTAGGAATTAATCCAGAGACTTCTAGAAGAGCAACTAGTGCTCTGATTTGCTGGGCCATCTCTCCAGCCTGGAGATGTGCATTGTTGATTAATTAACATTGAATTTAATTGTATATAAACCATGGCTGAGCTAATTTACACTAGCAGTTTGACCACACAGGTTTTATGGTTTAGTTTTTCTGGGTTCCTTATGAACTGACAGTCTTCCACACCTTGTTGACTTAACGTCTGTGACGAGTAGTATCTATTTCCAGCCCTAGTCTATGGTCACTGAGGCAGTTCAGGACTTAAAACCCAATACTGGCTTATAACACCCTGCCTGAAAAGAGGTGAAGAATGTAGGTCAGTGCTGTAGAACAAGGCCACCCATTGAAGGAGACAGCATTTGGGCCTATTGAAAATTGAAGACTGGGAAATTCCCAAAACAATCTAACTTAATTCATCGGTCTTCTCTGATCTCGTGACTCAGCAGGTGGTCCTGCAACTCATTTCACTGTTCTTGTAATTATTCAAGGGCCTGCTGTATGCCAAAGACTATTCAAGAAGAGACTAAGGTTAGTGAAGAAGCCTATGTCCCAGTCATTGAGATACACTTGCTGGTAAAGTGGTAGGATGTTTGCACTGACCAATCAGCAAACAATGGCCATAGTTTGAGAAGATGTGTTTGTATGCTATAAGTGCTCATGTTGGCTATTTTTCCGTTTCTGTGACAACACAATAACCAAGGCAACTTATAAAAGAAAGCATTTAGTTGGCTTATAGGTCCCGAAGGTTAGAGACCATGATTGTGTTAGAAAGGCATGATGACAGAAGTTGAGCTCATATCTTGATCAACAAGGAGGCAAAGAGTACACTGGTAATGGAGGGAGTTTATTGAAACCTCAAAAGTTGCCACCCTCTAAACACCTCCTCCAACAAGGCCACACTTAGTCCTACCCAAAAAAGTTCCACTAACTGGAAACCAAACATATGAGCCTTTGAGGACCCTTCCCATTCAAACTGCCATGGTGCTGCATGGTAGAAAGATGCACAGAATCTGGAGCAAGGTCAGGGAGTAAAGGGCACTGAGGACTGTGGAAGCAGTCCTCAACCCATGGCATGGTATTCAGCATTTTAAACAACCAATGAGACTGAATGAGCTGGTAGTGTATCATGGAGAAACATTAAAGAAAACACTGAAGTTTCAGAATGTAACCTTTTTAGGGGACTGCAATGAGAGGAGTAAATGGCAAGGACAATTCCTTCACAATTTCTAAGCAACAGATTCTCTTTTTATAAAATTCTGTGAACACAGAGCACTCACAATCCCAAATACTTGGAGAGAACAAAGATCTCAAGGTACTGATGTAAATGACAAAGACATGAAAACAGATACTTAATCAGAGAACATGATGGTGCCACCTGAGCTTAGCGATGTCTGCATGTTAATAACCTGCCTCTGACCTAGCAGGAAGCCACAGGCTGGGGAGGGAAGCTGTGAGTAAAACAGCAGGAGCAGGAGCAGCAGCAGCAGGAGCAGACAGCAGCAGGAGCAGACAGCAGCAGCAGCAGCAGGAGGAGCAGGAACAGCAGGAGCAGGAGGAGGAGCAGCAGCAGGAGCAAGAGGAGCAGCAGCAGGAGCAGGAGGAGGAGCAGTAAGAACAGGAGCAGCAGCAGGAGCAGCAGCAGGCTTCTTCAGAGCATTGTGCTGGAGTCACGTTTGCTTGGCCTTGCAGAAATGAAGAGTAGGCATTTCCTCACAGCTGTTCATGAAGACAAATAACTGCTTTTGGTTTTAATCAAATTGGCTGTGGCTCTTTGCTTCTCATTGTGAAGCACCTTGTGTCCAGTAAAAAATATCATCTTTTATATAATAATTTTTTTTTTTGAAAAGTGACTTTTAAGGGAAACTAAGTTTTTTTTTTTTTTTTTTTAATGTGTTCAGGAGCTATAAGCAAATTGTAGGAAAAAAAATCACATGTAGTTAAAAGCCTTCAGTATCATGATTAGCTGTAATGCCCTGCAAATCCTGTGTCCATGCCTGTGATGAGGATTCTAATGGATGTTGTTCAGAGGCTGAATAGCACTTTCTTCCAAAGGACTGCCAAGTCCACAATGTGAGCTTTCTCCACGTGAGATTTACCTGGAGAGATGCTCTGTGACCTAAGGCATCCCGACCTAAGATCAATACCCACTGGTATGAGGAGAAAATGAGGTAACTCGCCTATTTGACATGTACTTATTGAATATCTATGTATACTACCACTCTTTGGGAGCCCTGGGGTACAGCACAAAATGAGCTCAGTGAAGTTCCTGCTCTAATGGCCCTGGTATTCTTCTGAGAGGTGGGGAGGGTCTGTGGGATCTGGAGTCAAACATTCCTGGGTTTGTATGTTGGTACTGTAAACTCATGGTACCCCCGTTTTGACTTTTAAGCTTCCATTTCTCTATTTATAAAGTGGAATTAACACAAAATTCAGGACTAAAATGATTAAAATGTCTAGCACAGTGTAAGGATGCAATTATTTGATTACTGCTATCTTTTCAGCTGCCTCACAAGGGACTGACTCTTATTAAACTTCCTTCACCAGAAAGAGATCTGAGAACTATCACCACACCCACCTTTGTAAGCTTGAAGGGCTGCATGAGCTATGCCAGGCATGGTGAGCACATCTCTTTCTGATCTAGCTCACTGATAGGTTGGCCAGCTCTTGATTTCCCCCCTTCATGGGGTTTTCTCTCAATTGCAGGCCTGCAGGATTCACTGCTTTAAAGATTCACTGGATTATTTAAATAGTAAACTGGGCACATTGCTTTGTTTGTAAGGGCCCTGGGCTAAATGTGTCTCTTAAGATTACGAAATGGTTGAAAAACAAATAAAAGTATTTTAATAGTTATAGATGATTTGAAAGATAAATTCCAGTTTTCATTAGTAAAGTCTAATTGGTGCACACTTACTGTTATGGTTGGGCCACGGCTGCCTTGGAGTATAGCAGCATGGTTGAATCCCCATGAGGAAACCATTTGGCTTACAATACTTAAGTATTCACTCTCAGGTCTGTTATCAAGTTTGTCAATTGCTGATTTAAAATATTTTTTTTTCTTGAAGAAATGACATACCAAATACATCATTTCCTGATTTGCTTTAAAATGAAAAGAATCAATTCTTATCTGGTAGATGTGGAGATGCATTAATCTCAGCAATCAGAACATCTAAGTTAGACCACACATTGTGTTTGAGAACCTTAGAAGCATTACTCATTTGATCCCCATGACAATTCTTATGCTTTTTACATGAGAGGATTGAAATTCAGAAGCTGGGAAACATGTCTGATGCCACAACACTAAAAGAAGCACAGCAATTGGCTTCCACTGAACACAGACCAGTACCACCTAAGGGCAGAGAGCCCAAGAGTTTTAAAGTAGGCTTATTTTATTACACATTAACTAAGGATATATATATATATATATATATATATATATATATATATATATATATATATATATATACACACACACACACACACACACATACATATATATATGTATAAATATATAGTTATAGTATCTGTGTGTTGGATGTGTGGGCATTTGGGGGAGGTTTGAGTACATATGAACCATGACCCATGTATGGAGGTCAGAGAACAACTTGTGAGAGTCATTTCTCATCTTGTATCATGTGGGTTCAGGGAATTGAACTCAGGTAGTCAAGTAGCCTGTGACTTTACCTATTGAACCATCTCACTACCTGGATAGATTTTTTTTTAAATTACTTTTTAATATTTTACCATTTTCTTCTGTGACATATTTACAAGGACTAGCATTCTGTAAAAGATGGCTGCCAGTATTCATTACTACTCTATAAAAGACATTTTCCTAAAATAAACATATAGCCCATATTCGAAGTCAACCTTCCGAGAGAAGGAAGTAAGGCTTTAAGAATTCTGAAGGTAGTTAAATAATGTTCTCTAGACTCCTAAAAGGCCAAGCAACCAACTCAAGGCCATCAGTTGCTAAAACTGGGAGATTATGCTCCCACTGAATACTTCTGCCCCATGGTTGGGAAAAGGGCAGATTACTCTTGGTGTTTGGATAAAGTGTTAGCAATCCTACTCCAAGGGCCAGGTTTATTTTTAATTTAACACCCCACCCCTTTTTAAGATTTTTATGCTTAACTGTGTCTGTGTGTGGGTATGCTCTTAACCACTGATCATCTCTCCAGCCTGAAAGATCAGTTCTTTACAGCTTATGGATAGGACAGTGCTGCCTATATACAAGCATGAAATCTGCAGTAAAAATGCCTGAGCACATGAAGAAGAAACACTGAATGCAAATCAGGACAGGCAACAGTTGTATGTAGCTGTCAATTGCACTCTACACTATTTTTAATGGAAGAAAACTGGAGAAAATGAAAATGCAGAAGTGATTTACTTTGAACTTTAAATTGATGATAAAGTGTCTGCTCCAGAACAGAGAGCTTTTGTAGTGCATGATTCCTATCTCTAACCTAGCACTTGATTCCAACGATGAACAAATATTACTCACCCCTTAACCTGTGCCAGACACCGAGCCAGTGTAACACTGTGCTGTGCAACACCACACCATGAAGCAGATGGATATGAGAACAGTCAGATGGGCTCAGTGACCCAGCCTGGAGCAACACTGCCAGTGGGCATCAGAGCCTAGTGGGAATCATTGTCTCTTCCAGTTCTGTCGTAGGTGTGGATCAGAGTCCAGAGGGTACCCCCTGGAACTCCCAGGTTCTTGTGTCCATGAACAAAGACTAGGAGTGACATGCTCACAGTAAAAGAAGAAAGCCTAGAGGCTCAATGGCTCTGGGCCAGGACTCATGATGCTTTGAGAGCCACTGTGGAGCACCAGCCTTCTCTTGTATTTGTAGATCCCAGAATCTCCCAGCTTTCTTTCTTTCTTTTCTTTTTTTTCCTAGACAGGGTTTCTCTGTTGTAACTCTGGCCGTCCTGGAACTCACAGAGGTCCACCTGCCACTGCCTCCCAATTGCTGAGGTCAAAGCCACGCACCACCACCACCTGGCCTCATCTGCTAAGTCTCAGTGCCTCTGTCTACCTCACACCCTCCCGCCACACCCCTGGCCTCACCCACTCCTCAGAACTGAGTTCTAGCAATGAGCGCAACATGGAGATAGAGACATGTTCTAAGGGAGTGCACGAAGCATTTAACCTAGACACCGGTGGAAGACTGGGGATGGGAAGGGCTGCTGAGTATGAGGTTTACTCTCAGGATGCAAAGCAATCCTACTAGGTGCCATTCCATGTCTTGACTTCCCGTGGAAATTCCCTGGGGAATAATGTGAGACTCTAAATTAGTTTCCTAGACCATCTCCTGCACCCACAAGATGGACTGACAAGAAAACCAAGCAGCTCTTAGCCCTGCCCTTGCACTCAGTGTTATACAAAGTCACCATGGCGCTTGCCTGAGCTTCATAATTCAGTTTTTCCATGACTGAGAAATAAGGTGTGTGTCTAGGTCACAGTTCCCTCTTTATCCGTACTTTCTACCAATTCAATCCCAGCTCATCCATGTTGAACCCAGTGCCTTATTCCTAACTGAAATAAAGTGAACGGCCCTGAACTGACTCCTCATGTGAAGGCTATTAACTACTGAGGTCTTTCCACTTCTTTCCCTGTTTAAAAGAATGTGATGAGTCTAAAGGAAACCACTCATAACAGTGATCACATCATAATTAAACTGGCATTTGAAGAGGCAAAGAGTCTCTAAACTGAGACAAGATACTTCTATTAAAGAAGAACCAAAGCTGAGGGCAGGAGGTTCAGCCCCATCCCTGACCTCTGCAGTCCTCAAGTAGGACGATGAGATGTGGTGAAAGGAGGCAGCCCAGGCTCTGGAGCAGCTTTCTAAAACCTCACGTAAAACCAATATTCATTTTTTAAAGTTTATTTTTCTTCTTTCATATAATACATATCAACATCAGTTTATTTTTCTTCTTTCATATAATACATATCAACATCCCTCCCACCCTCTCTTCATTCCCCCCAGCTCTCCCCATCCTCTCTCTCCTCCCACTAAATATCTTCCCCATCCCCACCCACCCAACCTACCCTGCCCATTTCTCCCCATAGAAGAGAGCACACCACTCAAACAGGGCACAACAAAAAGGAAAAGGCCAAGCACCAGTCCCCATCTCAAAAATGGACCAGAGAACCCACAGGGAGCAATTGGGTCCCAAGGGTAGGCAAAAGCGTCAGAGAACCCCCATATACACTCCAGCCTGCAGGCTCTCTGAAAGAACCCCGAGCCAGACAACCACATAACACATCTAGGAGACTCTTCAAGTTCCCTATTTTCTGCTTCAGACTCTGAGGAACACTAAGAGGACCAGTCCATTGACTCTGTGGGGCCTGCTCTCCTGATGTCCCCAACCTCTCTGGTACTTGAAAGGCCTCCTATCCCCTTTCTGCAAGTTTTCTGGAGCTCTGTATGTTTGGATCTGGGCCTCTGCATCGGTTCCCATCAGCTGCTGGCAGAAGCCTCTCTGATGGAGACTGGACTAGGTACTGATCCATCATCAGAAATCAGAAATCATCTCCTGGCTATCTAGTCTCTAGTTCCTGGCCTACCCTGCACAATCAGGCATGGGTTCTATCCCTGGGCGTGGTGCTCTGCCCTTCCATTGTCCCAGTGGGTCTTGTAGGGAGGATAGGTTATAGGTTGAAGGTTTTGTAGCTGGGATGGTGTCCCAGTTCCTCCAGTGCTAGAGGTCCTCTCCAAGGTCTCCATCCTGGGCTCCAGTGAGTTTCCACTGCCCTTGGTCTCCAGATCTCCTTCTCAACGCCCCCTAGTTCTGGCTGTCCCTACATACACTCTGTCCCTCCATCCCTCTTCCCACACCTGGTCTCCCTCCTTCCATTCCCATCCTCCCCCAGCCTACCCGCAACAACTGTCCCACATCCCCCCTATCAGAGAGATACCCCCCACTACAACCAAGCCCCTCCTTGTTGTTCAGTCTCTCTGGGTCTGTAGATTGCAGCGCTTTTGTCCTTTGCTTAACAGTTAATAAGCACTTACAAGAACAACACCAGACAAGGATGTTTGAGAAGGCAAAATCTGAGATTAAAAGTTTCAATCATGTCTATGTTTAGTTGTGGAAACCAGGCTGAAATAAAAGGGAAATGATGTATCCGGTAGATGAAGACTTAAGTGCATACAGCGCACAGCGGCGGGTGCAGAATGACTTCTAAGAACCAGGGCTGCAGTATTTAGTCCACAGTCACATGACAATTGACAAAACAACACGCCTACCGTATCTGTTGTTAACATTATTTTAAATTTCACTAGTATTTATATCTTTGCCAAATCTGTGAACTTGTTTTGGTTTTATCCTTATGTAAGAGATTAACTGTGTTTATGCATATAGTTTAGATAACATAATAAAAAAACCCTGAAAACTGAAGAGCTAAAAGATATTTTTCCTCAAAAAAAGAAAAAGAGAGAGAGAGAGAGAGAGAGAGAGAGAGAGAGAGAGAGAGAGGAAGGAAGGAAGGAAGGAAGGAAGGAAGGAAGGAAGGAAGAAAGAAAGAAAGAAAGAAAGAAAGAAAGAAAGAAAGAAAGAAAGAAAGAAAGAAAGAAAGAAAGAAAGAAAGAAAGAAAGAAAGAAAGAAAGAGAAGAGAAAGAAAGAAAGAAAGAAAGAAAAAAGGACGTGGGGGTTGGAGGAGATGGCTCAGTGGACAAAAGCATTTGCTTTGCAAACATGACCTAAATTCGAATCCCCTGCATCCACAGGAAAAATCAGGTATAACTACCCATGCTTTTCACCCTAGCATTGGAGTGGAGGAGTTGGGGCAGGGATAGATGGATCCCAAGAGATCTCCCTGGCCAGCCAGCCTAATGGAAGCATTGAGCTTCACACTCAGTGAGAACCCATGTCACAAGCTTAGTAAAATAGATAGTCACAGAGAAAGAAATCCATGCCCTTCTCTGGCCAATGTGTATGCACATATTAGAGTGCAGATCCACACATTCATGTGCACACACAGGTACACACACACACACACAAGATGTGGAAGCTGAGAAACACTACTCTGTACTGCTTGTGTGTGTCCTTCAGCAGATCATTTAACCTGTATTACCACCTATCTCATAAGACTGAAAACAAATGGAAGTCAAATATAGGCTAGACCTTTATATTCCCAGTGTGGGCTGGGACCCAAGAACATGTTACAAACAATAAGCTGCAACTTAACAATTCCTCCTGCTGATTTAATATATGCAAAGTAAAGCTTGGTGCACTAGTCTAGGCCTCCATGGAGAAAGCTGACAGCAAAATTCACTGTTTTGTACTACTCTTTAGGTTAACTGTGGTGACTGGAGAAAGGCCTAGTGTAAATGGTCAAAAGAAAAAATTCTAACCAGTCAAAAAGACCCTATTGTTCATATTCCTAAGCTGCAAGGCACAGAGAAATCAAAGTGGAACTGAGCCGGAAGCTTCCTCCCTGCTGGGCTTGTGGGAAGGGGCTACACAGGCTTCTGGGAGAGTAAAGGCATCAACAGTCTTACCTGGCCATGAACCATATAATCCACAATACCAACTTGGCCAGATGTGTCTACCTGTGCAATAGTGACATGACTGTAATGGCATAACCAACTGATCTGGTGGATTTGAGGCTCCTCCACAGGAATTCATACTTGGATACTGTAAATTCAGTAAAAAGCCCATGGTGGAGGAGGCTGTAGGCTCAAGGGGTAATTCACTACTGACGTTTAGGTCAACTGTCCTTGTGTCAAGTCACCCTCTAAACATTTATATTTATATTCATAGGCAAATGGTCCTCCCAGACCCAATCAGGAAGTTTCTCTTTGCAATAAATGGCAGAGAATAATGTGTTATGTGGCTATTCAAGGTGATGAGAATAACTGACAGATACGTGCTCAGTTCTAATCTGGACATTTATACCAATCCCTCTAAGGCTTAAAAATTATGGCAGAAGAGGAAGATGAAAGAACGAAAGTGACAGAAGGTGAAATGCCGCCTTCTGGGAGTGGCACAGCAGTCAAGACTTCACAGCACCTGTGGCTACAGGCAACAGGGTTACAGAGGACTGGGACAGCAGTGGATCATGTACCAGGGAGGGCCCATGGGACCCTATAAATCCCTACTGATGGATTCTGGGGGAGGGGCAGTGATTGTCTTCAGTAATGTACCCACCAAGGAGCCCACCAGGTTCCAGTAGATAATTGAAAATCCATGGTCACAAAGATGGCCCCTGTTAACTTGGCATGTTCAAAAATAAAAAAAAAAAAAATGAGGGGCTGGAGAGATGGCTCAGTGGTTAAGAACACTGGCTGTTCTTCCAGACTACTCAGGGTCAATTCCCAGCACCCACATGGCACTCACACCCGTCTGAAACTCCAGTTCCAGTGCTTCTGACACTGGCACATACATGCGGGCAAAACCCAATGAACATAACATAAAAATAAATTATATATTGAAACAAACAAACAAAACAAACAAAAAGAGAATGCTAGAAAGTGAACTGTCAGGAGGAACGGGGCTAATGAGTGTGTGTGGGGGGAGGCAAGGGGTTAGAAGGCGGGGCTACAGCAATGTGCTTTAATACATCCATGAAACCATCAAAGAGCAAATGCGATAAAAGCTAAAGTAAAGAACACGATAATAAACAAACAACAAAGTTCTTCCACCGATTTAGTATACACACTGTAATTCTCACTACTGTCCCTTCACGGGCTCTATTTGTACAGAGTGAGACCCTCTCTTGAAGGGATGGAACTACTACATTGGAAGGGCCAGCACATTTGAAAAGACAAGAGTGTTCACAGTAGCATTCTCAACAAACAAGTTTTAAGATCCTGTTAAAAAGGCTTTAGGTTCCCTTTGGCCAACAGCAATTTAAACCATTTATATGTGGCAAACTCTTGAATGTTTACACCAGATCACATTCAAGAAAACATCTTGAATGTTTTAGCAAATGTGATCTGGTGTAACCAAGTCCTGACTCCGTTTATGTGACTGTATGCTCACATTAGCAAAACACATTGTAAAAAGCTTTCAATGTGAGGGAGGGTTACTTTTACTGCTTCAACCAGTATCGACCATTTTCAACAGTTATGATTTTATTAGCATAATTCACATAGAGAATGTTCTTTTCATTTTGAATCCAGCCAACTATTCTTAGAAATGTAGAAAATAAAGTTAACTGATAGCCATGAGAGCCACTGATGTCTAAAGTCATTGTGGTATCATCTGTTTAAGGTGAATTAAAGCTTGAACACTCTTATTGCTCTCTGTGTTTACACACGAATTAAAGAAGTCATAGTCAAAGAATATAAAAGCAGATTATGTACATTTATATGCATATATATTATACACATATGTATAAATGTTTTGGCCTATTAGGAAATCCGTATCATCTCTGGGCTTATAGTATGACGTAGATCATACATAGATATGCATGTCACAGCAATTTATATGCTAAAACACTAATCTCAAATGTGATGGTGGGACTTGGGGGGTGGGTTAAGATGACATGAGAGTGAGTGGTGATCTCTCTTGGCTCATAGTGAGGGACCATCTTCTCCAGGAACCAAAGCGTATGGTGTTCTGATCTTGGGGCTTTCAGGACTTTCACACCAAGCCTCTGGATTTAAGGCTTTATGCAATTGCAAACCCAGAACTAACTATAAGCTAGGAGGCTGCAATAGACAACGCAGCTAAAATATTGTCTACATGTTGCTTACGATGACTATAAGGCATTCTTTAGTGGTATATTATCGTTTAGTGGTATAGTGCTTGGCCAGCATGTACAAGGCTCTGGCATCAATCTCTAGTACCAGAGGTGAGGGGAGATGGGGAGAAGAGAACAGAGTCTAACTGGACATCCCTTAAATCCAATCTTAGAGGAGTCTATGGGTGACCTTGTAGCACTTTTGGACTTCAATACCACAATGCAGGGTTCCACAGCCACACTTCCTTTTCTTTATCGAATACTTGAAATTCTTATTTTAATTTATACATCAAATAATTAAAACTATGCATACATACATATTAAGAAAATAGAGGATGATTTTTAGCTTATGCTGAACACTACATTTTATCACTTTCCTGCTATTACAAAGAAAAAATAAAACCATTAATCTATTTACTTTTTTGGTGCTGGTGGTAGAATCCAGACTTTTATGTGTTACGCAAGTGTTCTACTATGGAGTTATAGCCTCAGCCCTATGATAACATTATTCAATAAAGACAAACAAATAAAAACCCAAGATGACACTGGCAGACATGGTTTTTCTTTTTTTCTAGAGTGATTATACTTACCCTTCTTTGGAAAGCTAGTTTATTCCTTTAAGACTTTCAGAAATTTGATAAAATAAAAAAATAAAAAAAACCAACCCTATATCCATTTTCCTTAAATACTAAAAAAATAAAATCATGATTGCTCTTGAAATACTATCCATGGCTTTCTTAGAAAAAGGAAATATAAGAGCCCCACTCGATGAGACCAGACACAATAAATGAAACCTTTAACAATGAACCCCTTGCCCAGTAGAGTCTAGTACACTCAACTTTTCTCGACAGGTCACTTTATGTGATCCAGAATCGTGGATATGTGTGATTCTGGAAAACCCAAGTATGTGCTGAAACAAGAAATGTACTTGTATTACAAATTATATCCTGTTTGCCTATATCAATTAATACTCAGTACTTTCTAGGTTATGTCATTAGCAATTCAACTAGCATCTGGAATGACTAAGATTTAAAGAGTTAAAGACTTGGTGGTGCTCTGGACTAACACCAGATTGTAGGGATCATCACCCAGTCACCCCGTTATCCTCTAATACATTCCTAAAAGCCTCGTGTGTTCTCCACTCTATCCAAACTTTTGACAGCACACATGTACACAACGTGTTACTTACTCATTTCAATAGCAAGGCCATTCTGTCTCCCCTCTAAGCACCAACATGTAACACTTTAGAAAATTATAAAAGCATGAACAGTCCCACACAAAATGTGTTTCACTGAGTAGCCCTTACCTTTCTTTAGTCACTGTAACAGTATGAGACAGTCCGTACAGTCTCTTACCACCTTTATACACCAGTGGGTCAATTAGGCTAGAATCTTAGCACATGTAGATTCTTACCAGTATAAAAACAAAAAAAACAAAACAAAAGAATATCCTTTCAGAAATATTGCCTACAAGAAATTTCAAGTTGCACAGACCTGGGTGTGGTGGCATATGTTTATAATCCTAGCACTCCACTCCAGGGCATCACAAGTCTAGGGTCGGCCTGGGCTATGTAGTGAGGCTCTGTCTAAAAAATACACAGACATTGTTCATATAAATTTGCCTCTGTCCAAATAGCAAGATAGCTTACAGTTCCTGTTATGTAGAGTGGTGATGGGTAGGCCACATGTCAGTTCTTGGTAGCTAAGTCCGGCATTAGCAGAACAACACTGGTGCGCTGTCATAGCTGCTCCTAGTGAGCAACGCCTTAGCCCAAATGACCCAGCGATTGTTGCAGGGGAGGAAGTTAAAACACCAGATATTTTAAGGACGAGATGGTTAAAGGAGTAATGAAAGTAAGTGTACATCTGACATCTGATGGCTGCCTAGATGACCTGGAACATAGCAGAAGTCCTCCCCATGTAGGTAGACAGAACAGACAAGTGGCTTTGATGTCAAACAACGACACCTATCCAAGAAGTGTGAGGTACTTCTTGTCTACATGAACAATATAAAATGTCTATTGGGAGGGTGACCTCTTACAGATAAACAGAAGTGTACTTCTTTTCCTCTTCTGGAGAGTGTCTGGACAAAGGCGAGAGGGCCTGTGGAAGCACTGATGGGGGTCATGTTTTTACTATCCCTGTAAATTCACGCGGATCGGAAAGATTCCACTTCCTCTCTGAGCTGTAAATGTGCATGGAACAGTGAAGGAGACGGAGGTAGGAGAGTGTGGGCACCAAAAGGCCGATAAAGGCACCCACATGGAAACCATAATGTTTTGACCTTAATTCAAGAAGAAATCTTTAAATGGGTAACAGATGTCTCTCATCAAATGGCAGTATTGTAGGAGAGCCAGAAGGAAATCTGTACAAAGCAGGAAGTGGCCAGAGGGTCAGAGGTGGGATTTTTTTTTTGCCCCACTCACAAACACCAATCACGCAAAAGGTGACAGGGACTATGTGCTATCAACCCATTAAGAACTAATTGAAGACACCCTACCCTACTCAGGTCGCTCAATCCTCTGCATCTCTGAACAGCCAAGTTCTTTTTAAATGCTATCTTCACATTAGCTCTGTGAGACAGATCGATTAATTCTAATTTTCACTCATAAACAAGCTTAGGCACACACAGAACCTGAATGGCAAAAGTTTTCCGGAAAGTGAATTATTGGGTCCTTGGATCTGTGTGCTCTACACGCTTCCATGGTACTGATGTAGACAACTCAAGGGATACGAGACAACACAATCATTCATGATTCTGAGAAAACAGTGCGTGTGGTCAGGGATGGAGTCTTGGGAAACGCTCTTTACTTAGGTCTGTGGCTAGCACACATTCTTTTGGTAAGGAGGCCAATCATACGATTATAGAAAAGAGTTGAAGATACAGTCTTCATGTTCCCCATACTGCTGAGATCGGAACAGTGTCAATCTTAACAAACTGTATAATCCAAGAAGCACTCAGGAGCTCAGCCTTACCTTGTGTCACTCAATTGCAAGTCCTATGTTTTGCTGAAGATTTTTAGAGTTTCGATCAGACACATTCCTATATTGTTGGTCCTGCAATAGTCTATATTATAATCAGATCATCTGTATAAAATGGAAATGGGAGTAAAGCCAGGGTCTGAGGGAAACAATGCATCTGTTCAGCATACATTGGTTCTATATATTTTGAGAAACACTTAAATATACAAGGGAAGCGTGCACTGTTTAAGAGAGGCTGTGAACAATGTTGGTGGCCTGTGGAATGAAGAGTCCGAAGTGTACACTGTTTAGGAGGCGCTGTGAACACTGTTGCTGGCCTGTAGAACTGAGTTCAGGGTCCTTCAGGAAACCAAAGACAAAAGTTGATCCCCAGTTTCTATCAATGCTCTAAAAACAAACATTTCCATTTGATACAAATATACAAATTTAAAATGTATGCAGTTCAGAATGGCCTACCAGTTTTAGATTGTTTATGTGCCAGAAAATATATAGTCAATAAAAAAATACCAGAGAGGTAGGTGGGGACAAAAGCTCTCTGGATCTGTACAGCAAAAACGAACATCACTTCAATAGGTGGAGAGTTGTGGTGAAATGGAATCCTGTGACCAAGAAACACTGGGAAGATGGTGGGTCACAAATCTGGTGATGGAGGATACGATGCAAAATAAGGCCCATTTTCCTGTGTAGAGAAAAAAGACGAGAACATTAAGTAACAAGACAAGTTAACAGGTGTGCAAAAGACAGGGGCTTGAAATAAATGGAAAAGTGCATTTGAAATGTCCAGTATGTATGTGGCACCGAGCAGACCACAGGCAGCAGTTCTGCCACAGCGTGTCAGAGCTGGTGGAAGGCAGGGAGAAGCCACAAGGATGGCAGTGTGCTTCATTGACAATGTTGCTTATTGAACATTCTAGGCGCTGGACTATTTGTCTTCACAGACCCTTTATGTTCTCACATGATGCCAGGAAATAGGTAACATTCTCATTTTACTGACAAGGAAAATGGAGAGCACACAGATTCAACTAAAGCACCTCATTAGGAACTAGCTGAGCCCAAATTTAAAGACAAGTCTGTCTTGACACAGGACTCTTGTTAGTGTTACCTTCCTATCACTGGATCTTAATTCAGTTATGGAACAATAAAAATGACTTCTGAAGAATTTAGTAGCTGTCACTGTTTGGCAGCCAGGCGTCTTCAGGACAAGCCTGAGTGGCAAGACTTGTGACAATTACAATTCTCAGGCCATTTAGCTCCACGTCAAGATGGAGAATTAAATGCCAGAAGCTTAAGGTCAAATGTAGACAGCAACAAACATGTGTAAGGAGCAATTCTTTGGCCTCACTTTGGAAAATCATGATAAAAACAAGGCAGTTAACTTTACAGCAGGAGGATCCTAGATCAGATTTATGAGATGTAAAACTGGAGTCTCATTTTTAGGAAAAGGATTTCTTTGGCAAAAAACTTGTTTTTCAGTAAACCACTAACAGAAATTGCTTACCATTACTATACAACAGTCAAGAGGAGGAAGCTGATTGCTCCATGGCATTTACACGGAACACTGACTAGACCTGGTCTTTAGCCTAGTGGGCAATTTAATGTCATCAGAGTTGAAATGAGCTAGAAATTCAGCTATTCTTCAGAGCAGATGCTCTGAGCAGGAACTGACCCTTGTGTTATAACCAGGGAATCAAAAGGACATCTAAGAAGACTTTCTGATAAACAATCTGACTAGGTATTGGGGGAGAAAAGAATAAAAACAAATCTCAGAATCAGCTACACTTCTAGAAACTTGGGGGAAAATAACATACTTTGCATTTGAGCATATCTATCATGATCTGTAATCAAGGCAATCCTGCATTTTTAATATGCAGAAAGCAATGCCTAGAGAAACATACTCCCGAAAGAGAACTCTACTCCGAACTCACCGGAGGAAATCCTTCATCTCTGTAAGAGTTCTCTTCTATTCTCCAGGGCTGTTTTTCCTAAGTTTTTAACATCTACATTGATTTTTTTTGTGGCAAACTAAGAGGCACATGTCTGATATGCAATGACATGAAAAGAGCTTCCTACATTAACTTCACACTGCACAGGAGTCTGCTGAGACATCAACTAGCTTCTTTGTTTATGGAGACAACTACAGTAATTTAAAGAATCCCTACCAGTCAAAATGGCAGACTCTGATGTCATGCTCTGTAAGAATGCTGACTCGCTCATTTCTGGAAGTTACCTCAGTACTATTTTTA
The DNA here is from genome assembly GCA_026225945.1 of Cricetomys ansorgei. Taxonomy (NCBI): domain Eukaryota; kingdom Metazoa; phylum Chordata; class Mammalia; order Rodentia; family Nesomyidae; genus Cricetomys; species Cricetomys ansorgei. The sequence goes on from JAMJFZ010001038.1 coordinate 29,547,001, forward strand.
TCAAGACAGAAATTACCTCCAACTACTTTTCAATGGCTCCTTTGAATCTTATAGAAACTTGGCTTTCTAAATGACATAAAACTTAGAACTGGTTTTTTAAGTCCACTGAAACTTGCTACCAATCAACACTGATTCAGTCCTTTATCAAATAAAGAACCTATTGTGTGCTATCAAGTGTAAAGCACAACTAAACATAATAAAGCATGCCAACTCTGTACATCATTTTTCTAATTATGCTTTAAAAATTCGTTACAAATCAGTATCCAACCACTGCCTGGTATCTCAGGCCCACATCCCATAAGCTACTGTGTCACAAACTGAACACACTACCTCTTTTCCAACTTCCTCAAGACTTTCTTCACATTGCTTCTCTGGGGTAATGGAAATACCATCCAATAAAAGCACATACTTTCTGCTCCATCCTCCATGGCTACTTAGTCTCTAAACCCTCGCCACCCTCAGCAGCATGGCTTCCCCTTGGTCTTGGCTGAGTCTTTTCCTGTAGACTTGACTTTCTCTTCATCATCCTCTATGCTCTTTCCAGACCGACTCTCTGTACAGGAAAGAAATGGCAGCTCTCCTTTGCAGAAAATCCCCAACTGCTAAGCCAATGCCCTACAGCACTACACGCACAGTGGCAGTATGTCATGATGTGCTCTCTGCCTGTCCCAGAACACGGTCTCCTCATACCCTAAACCTCTCATTTTTATGCCTGTCTCCAGTCCTCATATACAGATGATATAATATCTCCAATCTAGAAAATTCTAGCACAGGTAGAGAGAGATAGTTTAATTAGTCAATTGTTGGTTTAGAAGTTATACTTCCTTTTGAGTGACTCTGTCATTCTGTCCTATTTGATATTCAAAACAACAGAAAGCTGAAACACACAGGCGAAACAAAAGCGAGTTGCTGGAGTAATCTTTTTGTATTGCAGAAAAAATGATAAATTTAGATAGTAGCTTTCAAATGTCATTCAAATTTTGGGTATCAAAACGTTTTTTTGTGCCTTTAGTACATTTCCTGCTAAAAATTCACATATGACAAGTATAGCTCAAAGGTAAACAATGGGGTCAGTTGTCACTCTGGCAAGCTTCAGTAAATACAAACTGATGTAGTTTCTTTCCATCCCATATATTGAATAATCTTTGTTCCATGATCCAGCTTCTCTAATTTTAAATCCTTTCTGTGCAAAAGCCAAATGTGAAATTTTATTAGCTACTAGAACACATTACTTTGCTCTCCATATAAGGAGAACAGAAGTCATGCTTGACATTGGAGCAAACATAGAGAAATTTATCCTGTATGACTTTGATTTGACTATATACAAGATGTTGCACAATAATTAGGGAAGAATAGTTCAAACGGTATTACTTTCAAATATGTCCTCTGGCTCATGCAGAAAGATATATATATATATACACTCAGTGACGGTTAGACAAGGTGCTTGCTAAACATTTGGCAAATGTTTTAATTAAAAAAATATTATAAAGGTGATGCTGTAAATATACCCCAGGAAAAAGAACTTTAATGAAGTTCAAGAGAAGTCATGTGACCAGTACTTAAGTAATAGACCTATGAATGTACCTATAAATAATATCACTAACATGGAAGATGTATTAAAAAACATTACCAAAGCCTTTAGAAAATACAACTTGTAACCGGGAAGAGGCTACTGAGAGAGGCTGCCTGACTTAATGTCTATGCTGCATGTGGACACCAATTGAGTCTGGCTGTTCATACAGCTAAAAAGCTATCAATCTTAAGAAAAGCTTTCGTTGTGATAGGACCTGGCCACACAGCCAAGGACTGGCTTTAAATTCGTGGCTGGAAAAACCTTTTGCTAACATTTTGCTAAAATGTTGATCTTAGGAAAACCATTCTGGGACAAGGACTTTTCTAAGGTTATTGTGTGAAAATGCTAAGTGATTATTCTAAAGCTCACACCTGCTGCTCTGTAGCATGCTTACACACTCATATGCTCACACCTGCTGCTCTGTGGTATATTCACACACTCACATGCTTACACCTGCTCTGTGGCATATGTTGTGTCTCAGCCTACTGCACATACTGGAGTGTATCTACATCTAACTAGACAAAAGCTGTGAAACAGTCTCCTTATTATGCTCGTAGCATGTAAGACAGCCACATGCTCACATCTGCTGCTCTGTAACACACTCACTCACTGTGCAAGGCAAAGGAGAACAGGCACTTACCCTGGCATCATATTCGAGGACAAAAGGAGGAAAGTCTATCTGCTCTGGTGAGATGGCAGAAAAGAGCTGGTGCAGGCTGTCTACATGGTGGATTTTGTCTTTCAATCCTGAGACAGAAAAGGTGGTGAAAAACCATGTTGAGACCTAATTAACAGGAGAAAAAAATAATTTAAGCCAGTAGCCACCAAGAATAGACACTCTTTTGAAATTTTATACTAGTTAAAAACTGTGATTTCAAAATATTTAAAATTGAACAATAACAAGTTTTTTTTTTCTTTCCAAAAGTGCAGTTTGTAGTTCATTAGTGAGCTGCACAATAATTCCATAGATCATGAAGAACATTTACAAAAAAGAAAGAACAGTGATATCACTAGGGCTGAAATGAAGAGGCTGCTTCACAGAGCATCGGTCGCAGTATCACTCCTGGGTGAACAGGATGTTGAGATGCAACCCACGCTTCTGACTGTTCACCAGGCTGCGTGCAAGGGAAAGTGCAGGTCGTTGGGTACGGCCACACTCCAGGCCCCCTACACAGGAGTAGCTGGCCAGCACGAAATGAACTCCATGGCTTTTGTGCACTTGTTTCATTATTTTTTTGGTTGTTGTTTGTTTTGGTTTTTGATACTGGAGGGGGGAAAGAAGGGAAGGAAGAAGAGAGAGAGAAGAGTATGAAGTTGGGCGGGTAGAGAGGATCTGGGAAGAGGTGGAGGAGGGGCAAGAATATGACTAAAATATATTGTATAAAAAAAGGTTTATGCATTATTTGGTATAATAATCAATGTTTTGGTATAGTAGGTTCATAGACTCTAAAGTGTTTTTTTTCTGCCCAACATTTTGGAACTAAGGTATTTTCACTTGGTAATTGCCATATGGTCTCTGTTGAAGCCAATCAAAGTAGTGTGTGTGTATGTGTACATACAATGGACTTTTCTTTAGCCATAAAGTAGAATGAGATTATGTCATTTACAGATGGAAATGGATAGAAATGGAGATTGTGATGTTAATAAGCAAAATAAGCCAGACTGAAAAGACAACATTGTATCTCTCATTTGTAGAACCCATACATAAAAGAAGAAAAAAAAAAAGACATTAAGATAGAAGGTAGCTATTTGGGAAGATGAGAAATAGTGGGATTGGAAGAGGAAGACTAATAAAAATAGTGGGGGCTGAATATGATCTAAGTGTATTATACACGTGTATGAAGATGAAGCTCAATCCTTATTATTTTATAAATATGCTTTAATTTTTTTTTAGGAGTAGAAAAACAGTGGATCTTACCTTTGTTTAAATCATTTTATAAAATATAAGTGCAAGCGTTTGTTAATTCAGAAAAAAAAAAACAAAAACTCAGAAAATTTCTGGTATCATGTGGTATTTTTGATATGAAGACATATGGCAGGCAATAGCTACCATGTATCTATTATTTACCTATCTGAATTTTTACCAGCAGGTTACACAACAGTCCTATGAGATAGGTATGATGCTGTTGCTATCCCCATTTACAAAAGACGGTAGCAGATACACAGATGCCTTCAGTGGACTGCAAAACAGATTCCAAAACAGAACTAAAAATCCTGGGGAGATATAGCCACTTTGGTGTTTTCCATTCACACATCATTTTATTAATTTCTCTTTGGTATGCCATCACATTCAATGGCTCTTCCAAACCTTTGACATATCCCAAGCCCCTAATATGACATACTTCCTTCCCTGATATGATATAATTTCTTCAAACTTACTTGTAAAATAAGACACATAACAGATGACACTGAACTAAGTTATCACTATGTAAATCCTATTCAAATTTCCCAAATCGGAACAGGTGTTCTCTCCCATTTCTCATTTACTGCTTCAGGATATCCTTTCTGTGGATTCTTCTATTCTCTAGTTTAAATCTCACTTGCAGAGACCCAAGATTTAGTCCTACTTTCGAGTATTTCAGTTACACTAATTTCTGAAATTTCTCTGGATTCTAGAAGACAATCCTGGAGTATCAGTCTAAAGTTGTGTAGGTAACTACAGAGCTGGGTTCCAAGCACTTATTAATGGATGAAATAATATTAAGGCCTATTTTATCATGGCCTTTATGGCCTGGGTCACTGTTTATGTCAGCTACATGACTTATGGCTGATATACAGTCTCAGATTTCCATATTACTATCTGGATTCTCTTTCCTCCATTTTCAAGTTTATTAGGAGGGGTTGGTAGGGAGTAAGGGAGACACTAGGCAAAATCAGAATGAAGCCATTTAAACAGTGGAAGAATTATACATCAAAATCAACTTGTTTTTAACACATGCTATCACACCCTTTCTTGAAACAAACATCTACAAGTTAGATTAGGAGAAATTTCTGGTTATGAGTTTGAAAGTCACAGACATAAGTGGTGAAATAGTAGTAGCTATGAAGAGACTATATGCAGGAATTAATCCTAACCTGGCTATCTGCTGTGCACTGAGCACTTTGTAGGACTGTCAGTGACACAGGACAACTGCGTGTTAACCTTTCTTCTCAAGGTTTAGATTCTAGGAAAGGAGCGAGATTATAAACAACAAATGACTTAATAACAACTACTTAAGGCAAACTTGCTACATGCAATGAATGTGCCCAAGAGAACCACTGTTCAGGCAAGTTGTTTTGCTACATGGAAATTTCGACACAGATTTGTGGAGCTAAGATGCTGTGCTGGGAAGGCTTATACCAGTTTCTTACCTCAAATCTTTGTATACATCCTGCTTCAGCCCTTACATTTTTAACTAATTTTGTCCTAGTTGAAGATCTCCTTGGCCTACTTCCAAAGTGGCTAAAGGACATTCTTTCTACGTGTTCCAATGGCACCTTGTTCCTTCATGCTACTGATAACAATGAACATTCTGGACCGTATTAGCTGATGCTCTAGTATGAAAGCTCTATAATGAAGAACCATGTCATATTCATAGTCTGATGCCCAGCATCTATCTAGGAGAAACTCAGCGTTTGCTCAAAGAATTAACAAATAAAGCCTGTGGCTTACTGTACTCCTTCACAAATCACACTTCTTTCTGGGCATCAGTTTCTCCGTCTATAAAACTAAGTTAGGTTTGTATGGTCTTTTAAGGTCTCTGTCGTCATTCAATTCTTTGTCAGGACTCTTAATTAAGCTATACTGCATTGACACTGGCATGGTGGGGTGTTGGTGGTAAAGGGGGAACAGGCAGCACTGGGGAAGCACAGGCAGATCTTATTCATATCATCTGTGGAAGAGAAACACAGACCTGCCAGTTTCTCTCGGCATGTCTTCCTTTTACATCCCATGAGTGTCGGCAGGAGTAAATTATTCAAAGCAGGCAGAAGTGGAAACTCAGTTAAAATGTCCTTGTTTGGGAAGACCCAAGAAAACCAATTTCACTCCTCCCCCCATTTTAGTTTTATATGGTTTAGCTTTAAAATTTCAATTGTTTATAGCATAAGCTAAAAAAAAATACACATTAAGGTTACTTTTATTATTTAGAATCTACTACAATAAAAAAGTTGAAGAAAATTACAATTTTTGGAAAGGAAAATTCAGGTGTTTTTGTGAATGTTTAGAGATTTTCACTCAATTAGTCAAAAAATGCAAAGCCAAGAATACAGGGTCATAGAACATAAGACAAGAAGAGGCAGTTCACACGTTGCACACAAATATAACCTGGGTTTAAGTAATAATAATCTGCATTCTATCAGTAAATATCACTGAAGAAAAGTGATTTAATTCCATGTCGGGCGGAGTGACTTGGAAACGATGTGAACTGCATAGAAGTCAGAATGGTGATGAATTTTATAATTTTTTATTTTATCTCCCATTTAGAAACATTCTATTGATAGTTCTGATTTACTTAAGTTTATATGGGATTTTATTATATATGGACCTTACTCTCATTTTCCCATTTAAAAAAAATAATGGAAAGGTAGTACAAATGGCCTCTGCTCTGCAGCCTATGCAGCCAGCCCATATTTGAACTGACAATTCCAAGATGAGAGCAGTGTTAGCTAGCATTTGTAAATGTCTATGTTAAGAATCGTTTTAAGCATTTTAGATGAGCCAACTCACTTAATCCTTCTGAGCACACTGTGAAGGATGAGGTAGGCATCACTCCTATTGCATGAAGGGTAGCATTAAAGGGCTACACCACTTTACCTGAGATGGCAAATAAAATTGGTAGAACACAGATCAGACCCTAGGACCCCTGAAACCTTGCTTCTAAACTTTGGGCTTACTGTTTCCCCAAATACAGACTGACGGACTGAATGTATTTTGAAGGGTTGGTAGACACATGAACGAATCAGGTATGGAATAGAAGGCAAGGAGAGAGGACTTGGGAACACTAAGTTTCAAAGGATTAGCAGAGGAAGCCAGCAGGAAAACGAAACAGAAGGGGCAACTATAAGTAGGAGCAAAAACAGGCAATGTTAGTTTCAAATAAGCCAAGATGGTGTTTCAAAGAAAAGGTGACCTGCAGGGGAAGCAGGTGACATGAGGACAGAAAATTGGACTATACTAAATGACAGGTTATTTACGGTTTTGTTGTGAAAAGCTTCAGGTAGCATATCTGGATTAGAACCAGACTAAAATAATATAAGATTGTGAAAACAGGAAGTGAGCACAGACAGGGGGCTATACCAGAAATTCTAGATATAACAGGGAGATGCCATAACATATTTGAGAGGCTGTAATTTAAACTGGGTGTTGGGTGACATGAATTTGAGAAAAAGGAAAGAAGGAAGAAAAGAAGAAAGGAAGGGAGGGAGGGAATGAGGGAGGGAAGAAGGTGGGAGGAAGGAAGGGAGTTGGTGCTTTAGACCCAGTTAAGTGGGAGAAAGATGCTAATTTTCTTTAAGAGGTTTGAAATATTCTATAATACAGTTTCGATTCAAATCTGGCCTATGCCACTCATTGTTGGTAATCTTGGCATCAATCCCCTCGCCTGCCAATGGGCATGATACACTTTACAAGTGTACTTGTAAAGTACAAGCACACTCAAAGATAATGCAGGAGAAACTCACATACTAAGTGCATAAAACAAATAATGACCCTATGAGTTATGAATACTATGGAAACTGGAACACAGGTAGAGAAACTGTCCTTGGTTAAGAAGGAACACATTTTTATGACACTGAAAAGGGAGGCAGGTGACACAGTGAGGTGGGACGGGGAGGGTACAGAGTTCCTTATTGATGCCTTACGCTTTTGGTTAGGATGAGGTGAGGCAATCTGTGGAGGAGGAGCTGGTAGGACCGGGCTCATGGAGAACAAAGAGCCACCTGAGACACTTTATCAGTGTGACTGGCTACCGCAGTGAAGCCTGGGAGTCTACGGAGGACTCCAAACCCCACAGCTCTAAACTTTCCCCATTAAGCCTTTGAACAGTAAACAGAGATTTTCTCTAGTCTAAGCTTTATGGGCAGCCATGATGAAAGAGTAAAAGGCTATCCGTTATGTTAGGCATTTACTAGAAGGGCTGAAGTGGGGGGATGTGGGCTTGACTGGACGTACAAAGCAGCATGATGTTTCCAGAGCATATAAGAACCCAGAGACTGGATTCTAAGGAAATTGTGAGCAAAATAGCTATATTTAAGCCCTCATAGGTTAACACAACAAGGCAGAAAATTTAATGTGCACTTAGAAGGAAATCATCACAATGATCAAAAACTATGAAATCTTAAGTGACACAATGTGAGAGTGTTTACTAACCATAGGATTAGACTAGGAAGCTTCCAGACAGAAAGTAATTACTGAACTGAGGTGTGAAAGACAAACAGGGGTCAGCCATAAGCAGATGGGAGAGTAGATTCTAGGCAAACAACGTGAGCAAAGCTCAATGAATAAAAAACACAGCAAGGCAAAGACTGGGGAGCTCTGATTGGTAAGGTTGTTTTGAAGGATACCAGAGTCAGACACAATTAAAACATTAGGAACAAAACAAGTCAGTCAATGAGAACAGCAAACAAATCAGCCGTTACAGCATCCTGAACATGCAGAGAGCTTAAATCTAGGATTTAGTAAAAAAAAAAAAAAAAAAGGCTAATACCATACCTTTGAACGGAATGTTGGATGAACAAAATAAACAGCCTTCAAATTCCTTTTGTATCTAATCAAAACAAACAAATAGCCACCATAAGTCACACCTAGAACTACTCATCAGTACAGACAATCAACATTTTACCTGTGTATATAAATATATTCACACAGAGAAAAATACCTTAAAAGCAGCAGGAGCTAACAGATTGAATTTTGGGTAAAAAATATTTTGTCAAACATAATTAAGAGAACATTACAGTATTTAAACTGCCTATTTTACAGGAAGCACTAATTGCTGCCTCTGACTGTGACAGAGCTATACCTCAAGGAAGGACAAAGTCAATTCATACTTAAAAAAAAAAAAAAATCACTGCACATTATTTTTTTATACCCTGATAAGAGTCTCTGGTCTCAAATATATGAAACTGTCACCTTGAAATCACTTAAATTATAGCAAAAGTTAGGAACTAAAAGTTACAGTCACGTTGCAAGTTAGTGCATGACTCAGAAATTCTATGAAGGTTTTTACTTAATCCTCAAGGGTTCTGGGATGAACACCAGTTCTGCCTCTACTTTAACGCTTTCATTGGTCTGACGACCAAGAGGCCACACCTACAATCCAACCTGACCCTCAGCCAACTATGACATGCAGCTTTTTGAGCTATGTCTTGAGACTCTGTTTTCCAGTAGTTTAATAATCACCACTGAGTCATATGAGGTTAATTGCAAAGGACTGCAGAGAAATAGCATGAGTACTATTCTAGCTGAGGGCTGTGTCAGGAAGGGCTGGTTAGTGGCTGGAGTGCAGCTTCATTACAAAATACTTAAAGCAAACTAAATAGGTGTCTGTTGGATAATGAAAGCATTAGTATTGGCAATTAAGATGAGATTTAATGGAGGGTAGAAGACAATGGGAATTGATGGTAATTTACCTTCATTGTTCCCTAACTGTATAATGGTTTTTCAACCTAATCAATAAAGACACTGTGATGCTACAAATAAAATAGCTACAAAGCAGGGTAGACTGCTATTTTATTTAGGAAATGTATCACTGAGGAAGAACTTAAAGCATTATGTTTGGTCTTGTAGTGGGATGTCCTTAAGATTTCCATTATTATAACAAGAGAAACAGTTTAATGAAATAATTTTCTAGTTTCAAGTCAGTAGTCTATTAAATCTAAATTCTGTATATAAAATTATGACACCTTGGGCAATAAATGGCATCTTTCATTGGTCTCCCATACTCCAGATGTAGAAAACATTAAAAGACAACAGAGGCACTCACCAGGACAAACACACAGGTTCCCATGCCCTTGATCCATAAAGCCTGGCACTTAATTTCTTTCCTCCCTTGTTAACAATGTGTGGAATGTGCCTGTTCCTCATCCCTTTGTTACAAGGGAAAACTTCTCCAGGTACAGGGTAAAGTCAGGTATTTCCAGAGGCAAACTGGCCACTGAACTTATCTTACATGGGAAAGTCAACTTAAACAAGGAAAAAAGGTCAAAAAAAAAAAAAAGCTGTCTTTATGACTAACCAACCCCAAATCCTCCCCAAGGACCCCAGAAATGCCTGCTCTTGTCTGTCAGTGGGCAGCCTGAATCCCCAAAATCAGAGTTCTTCCTTCTTGCTTAACCTCTTCCTGTTCCAATGAAAACCTTTACCTGCAAGTTTATATTCAGTTTCAATTTTTATTTATAATCACCAGGGACAAGTTTCCTTGAACCTGCTGTCAGTCAGTATCTCTCCCAACAGACTCACTAAGGACAGCGTTTTCATTATTTTATACATAAAGACTGGGTATGACACCAACCCTCTTCCAGGGTGGTCAAAAGTGGGAAGACTACAAATGAGTTTAGTTTAATGCAAAAGGAGGATCTCCTATAATTAAAATATCTAATGTACATATGAGAAAAATCTTTGTTACATGAAACATCCATTCAAAAACACTTGCAAATATTTGCTATTGGTTAGTGTTAAAAATAAGGAAGCAACACCTCCTTCATAATTTCCATAAATAACTGACTTGATATCAACGACGTCATAGAGTTTCTTCAGGAAGTCAGAATCCAGGTGATTGTATTCGCTGGTCAGTGTGTGAAAATATACCAATACATATTCCTTCACAGCGATGTGATCCATTACATGGATAAAATATAAGAGAGCCTAAAAGAGAGGAATAAAGAACATTTTTCACAATAGTTCACTCGCAGAGGCTGAAAGAGGGGAACCCCTCCTCGAAGATTAATCTAATCTACACGGAAATTGCCGAGGGAAAGATCTGGTTGGTGAGGATCAATTCTTTCAGAAAAAGAATCATCCCAGTATTTAGTGACACTCAAAGGCTGTGGCACAGTTCTTTGCTGTGGTGTTCTAAGGGAAGGGAGAGGATAACTAATCTCTGGCCTCTGAAATAACTTCAGAGACCAGGAAGAGTTCTTGGATCAACTACCAGGCTTCTTCTATCTAGGACATGATGTCAAGATATTTAGAACTGAGACTTAATAGTTCTTATAAATTTAATAAAATCTATAATTCTTGAAGTTTCTGTTTGCATTCCATCAAGATCTCTACAGTTGTGATCAGACAGGACTCAGGCAAGCCACAGAGCACATGCTGTATTGATCTGCTCCTTACACGCTCTGGTGGAGAGCTCACTTCCTTAGCACTTTTAATGCTTATCTGAATGAGGACAGAAAAGGGGTTTTGTGGGGGAGTGGCAACACATTGGGTAACATTTCTAGCATTCAAGAGGATGATCTAATAATATGACCCTATTTAGTTATGGATGTATTCTATTTTAAGAAATTTAAGGCTAGAAACAAAGTGAGAAATACAACCCAATCAGGGGTGATGTGACCCAGTGGTTTGGCTATAAACAACTGCAAAGAGGAAGGAAGCTAAGCTAGCCCAATACCATCAACCAGGCTGTTTTCCAATTCCTCCTCAGTGGAGACCTTAGCATTAACGTGGATTAGAACAAAGTGCAGGCACAGTGGGCTAAAGAGGACATTAAGAACACAGTCTCTTTGTAAATGCTACTAGGTTTGAACCTCACAATAAGTCACATTTTTTTAAAATACGAAATGACATATCATAATATCAGGAATGCTATCGAAGTACACACCAAAATCAAATGCAGGAATGATATTCTTATTGGTATAAATCATACTACTGATGGGAAGAATGAATGTCACACAAATGGCTGCAAACAGAAGCTTACCATGTAATCTCACCAGGTGGTGAGATTCACCTCTGTGTGAATAGGTTCATCCCTAATATTCCTACTCTTCCTCTTATCAGACTATCTCTTTGTCCTTTCCATCCATTTTTAACTATTATACTTGGGCAAATAGGACACTCCTTTTAGATTCATATTATCTTTAAGTTATTTTACTCTTATTTATAGGACTAGCCAACAAGAGAAAGCTGTGAAAGACAAATTCTCCTCAAAGCAAGAAAATCAATTAAAAATAAAGATTTGTTTTACTTTTGTTTGTGTGATGTGTGCGTGTGTACGCCATGTGTGTGGGGTGCACACAGTGGCTTCGGAGTCTCTGAAGCTGGAGTTATAGGCAACTGTGGGCCACCCGATGTGGGTGCTGCAAATCAAACTCGTGTCCTCTCAAGGAGTCAAACCTGCCGAGCCATCTAAGCAGCCCCAGAGGAATCCGTTTCGGAATACTTCCACCTTTCACCTAGTTATCAGTCTCCCCCAGTGACACCTCTCTATTCCACTCACTCCAACCTCTCCCCCGCCTCCCACGCTGGAGATTGAACCCAGGGGCCTGGGGAGGCTACGTAAGCACTGCACTCGGAGCTACGTTCCAACATTTATATAACCATAGTTTTTAAGGGTCACAGGACATTTCATTTTTGGTGGTGCCATAATCAGCTACTGGAAACTCCCATAAGATACCGGGGTCACTGCTGCTACATATTCACCCAAAAACTATTGACCGTCTGAGACCTTAGCCAGAAGTCCTGATCAGCTTCTGAATAACTGTTCTATCGTAAAATTGTATGTCATTTCTCATTTTTAAGTATGCTGTGTTTATTGTGGTTAACATACATGTGTCAGTTACAACTTATTTTTTGTAGTTATTTTCTAATGCAATTGATGTTTTAGGGAGATATATATTCATATAAATGTTTTAATGGAATATCTTTTATCTATTATTTGGCAATTTCATATACATATACAGTATATAATATCTACCCCCCCATTCTAGGAACCCCAATGTGCCCCCTCCCACCCTCATGCCCTTTCTCTTTTGTAACAATGTACTGAGTTCAGTTAGTGTTGCCTGCTGGAATGCTGACTAAACAGCTATTTAGCTCATGGGATCAACTGTCCCTCCAGTGAGTATTCCACGATCAGCAGTTCAGGATTTATAGCTACTTCTTCCCTTTGGAGCATTTCCTTAGTATAAAGACTCAGGAATGGGATTACTGGGTTGATGAATATATCTTTTATAGTTTCAATTCATCTTTGGTGACAATAGTTATTATTTATAGGTTCTCACTAATTCTCAGGAAGAAAAATGACATTTTGAATTGCTTTTTTATATTCATAGTCGGGTTGAACAATTTTTCCTTTTATTTAGCAGTTTCTTCTTTTAGATCATCTACTGTTCTCTGCCTCCACATGGAGGGATGATGGAATTATGCTATATTGTTATCTTGGGTAAATTGTGCCTCTGACTTATTCTTTTTGGGTATATACTCAAGTGTTAACTTTTCATCTTTTTCAAAGCTCAAATCTGATTGCAAACTTACGGTGCAGGCTGCTCCTAACTACAGGCTTGCCGGTTACAGCGCATCCAAACAAAACAGCTGCGTTTCTAGAGTAATATTAGAGCCCCTGGTGTTTCTCCTACAGAGGACAAGCAACCCCTAACTTACCTGAATGATGCTATTGCGACACAGATCCACAATTCATTTCACCTATGCTGCAGACCCTAATTACCAAAATGATACTCTTCTTAAACATCTATCTGCTTTTGCAAAACAAGCTGTTTATGGCTTACCTTGTCCATATCTATTAATGTTACAGGAATGTTCCTCCCAACAACCACCATCACTGTGCGGCCACAGTTATCCACACCTAAAAGAAGAGATGCAATCAGGACCCAGAAACCTTACTGCAAGACCAGTGTTTGTTCTGCCAAATATTTATGTATCTGGCATAAACGAATTCTACACATTCAAAAGAGATGAGATGCACAGGCTTCTCAAATTATATCATTATATTTCTTTTTGTTGGGAAAATACCTTTTCTTTCCTGTTTTTAAAGCTTTATGAGATTTTGACCACAATCCTGACTTTAAGATTGTTTAAAGATTTTAAATCAACATAACCTATGGTCTTTTTATAAATAAGCATTTTGTTTAAACTTACCACAGCTTTTAATAAAATTAGTGACCCGTGAAATACTAGAAGCTCAACTGAAAATTCACAGGTAATTCTTGAAACGAAACTCTATGGAAGAAGGGGGGACTAGAGATCGCTATGAGGTTTGGATTTTGTATTGAAAAATGCCTAGGGCTCTTTAGAAGCAGAAAAAAATTCTAACAGATAAAGCCTCTCGGAAAAAAGTAAAATAGGCGATGTTGAGACCTCCAGAAAATACTGGAGGTTGATACAGTGTGTCTAAGATCCTCGAGATGTGCCAAACCTACTGACAGCAGCACAAAACACAGAATTCATAGAGAGAATCAGAGACAAACCAAGCCTCTCCTTGACAATGAGTCAGATCCTTAATTAGCAAGAATAAATGATCATTAAGCTCACCTGTTTGGTATAAGGCTTTTAGAGAAGCAATATCTGACAGGTCCTCAGATCTTGCTTGGCATAACCAGCGATTGTAACTAGACAAAAAAAGATAGGATACAATCATTATAGCAAACAATGGCAAGTTACTTTTTCAAATGGGATCCATTTTTAATATCGTTTGCTGACCATGCAATGTTGGTCGCTTCAGTGTAATGTTGCTTCATTACAACAAAGAGTTAGAGGCCACTGCACCATGCAGAACCTTAGGTTATTGATAAATGTTCATTAATGCAAAGATGTGTATATACCTGTGACTGAAAAAAAATCTTTCAGTAAGTAAAGACTATGCAGACAAGTGACTAAGATGTCAAGTATTCAAAACAACATACTTTTAAAATCCTCTTATTTTTCCTTACTACAATGTTACAGGAATGTAACAGGAAAAGACGCAGTGTTAGATCTCCAAAGCAGGTGACCACTAATAACAAAATGCTTAGAATATCACAGTTAACAGACAACAGGATCGCTGCCCTCATGAAGTCATATTGTAACAGAAAGACAAATGCCACACAAGCTGTACAGGACCACAAAGGAGCCAGGATGTTTTATCTGGCAAGTCAGACTTATTTTATGATTGGTTGGTGCTTAACATTATAATGGTAAGCAATTGGTTAAACTAGTTAATGAAGCTAGAGTCGATAACCCCCTTAGTATGCCATATGGATTAATTTGACATTGGTGAAGAGGAGGTTACAAATGATCTTAATGGTCAAGTTAGTATTTTTGCTTTTTTTTTCCTTTGAGATGGGTTCACTCTATTATGTAGCCTCGGCTGACTGGAACTTACTATGTAGACTAGGTTAGCCCAAAACTTAAGCGATCTGCCTGTTTCTGCCTCCTGGGTGCTGGAATGAAAGGCGTGTGCTACTGTACCCAGTTCAAGTTAATCTTAATAGCTAATTCAGCAGACGACTCACAACTGCTTCTAACACCAGGGGATCCAATGTCGTCTTCTGACTTGCACATGTGTGCACATACACATAGACACGGACACACACAGGTTTTTAAAAAAGTATTTTGAGATATGGAAGATATCTGTAACTTCTAGGAGTTTTAATTTTTTTTAAAGGTCTTAATCCATCTAAAATTATATTTAGTCCTTGGTGAAAACTCTAGAATAGTTTTTAATTTTAATTTTAATTTACATCTTTTTAATTTTGGTCAGTGAATAGTAATTTGAGATCATTCCAGGAATAGATTTTGACAGGGAAAAATCTACATACATGTTTTTTATACAGTTTAGAGTTTATGTTCATGATTTATGCTATGCTCTTGGTGCTGTTCTGGTTTATAAGGTACATTTCAATGCAGAAACTCCGACTGCAGCCATTAGGTTTTGTCTTTATCTAGTTAAACCTTGTCTACAGCAGAAGGAATCACTCGGACCTCTTGCTCACTAGAAGGGCTTTCATTTCCGTTACTCAAACAATCATTCATACCCTGCTGTATTGCCATAGATATTCCCACTGAAAACGTCCCCTTATTTTCTGTTCTGCATTCTGCTTGTTATTACAATAAAGACAAACAATCCTCTATTCCAACCCCAAAGTTAAAGGCTACAAAAGGAAAACAGCAAGTTAAAATAGTTCCTAGCTTTCCCGCAGTTGACTCCAATTAACAAATCCCTATTCCGTGCTGGACAAAGCATAATCATCAAGCACAAACTATCATGGAAAACAAGCTGTGGTGGCAGAAAAGCCACTGGACTCAGCCACTTGGCTGCTCCTACAGGCATAAATACTGCGTTGTTTTCAGTGGGTTGAGACTGACTGAGGTTGTACACTGCCCCCACAAAGCTAACATAAGCCAATTTCTTCCATTAATCAATTACCATACACGGACATAGCCAAAGACTAAATGACGAAAAAGAGACAGTTCAACCTGGAACGACCAGGTTTTCCAGACCTAATACTAATGTTGTATCCTATACTATCCCTTTGCTCCTGCTTCACCCCATTCACTAAAGGAAGTTGAGCGTTTTCTTGATTGCAGGGAGTTAAGCTATGCAAGGGCACAGGCTGTAGCTGTCTTGTCTCTGAATTACTAGATTCACTCTAGCACAACATTGTCTATGTTAGTAAGGGTTTAATAAATACTTAATAATTAATGAAATGATGTCTTTCTGTGAGAACTGATGTTAGAGTCCTAGGCACCTGGATGTTAGGCCAAACAGGAACCACTAATGAGAGGAAACACAATATTTTAATGAAATCATCTTATCCGTTTTTCAATGTCTTGTTTTCACTGTAATAAAATAATCTAAAGACTTTTAAAAGCTGTATCTTTGAAATGTTGCTAGTTTGCTTTCTAACAACTTCTACCTTATGATACAACTGAGTCACTCACAATGGACAAAACACTTAGACATATTAACGAGAGAATTAGGGGACTTGTCTATTTTTTCAGATTTTAGAAAGAATTTCCATAAAGACAGTGATGTGGCAGCATTGTGCACTGAAGGGAGTAGGAAGGAGTCACTGGTGAAGGGAGAGCTGGAGGTTTTCAAGGAGATTTAGTAACCAAACGCCTACTTAGCAGGTGACAGGGTTAACCATTTATCTCGATTAACACAAGGGGAAAGGGACTCAGTACATGGAAAGTAAGAGCCTGCTTCAGGAGAACAGAAGCACATCTTCAAAACCCTGCCCTGCCATCTCAAGCACGGTAGAGCAACTTCCAGCTCTGCTATATCCTAAACTCTTCAACAGCCGCCAGCTCCAAGCTGTTTGGTCTCAGGACCCTTTCATGTTTATACCTGCCAATATTTGCCATATTAGATATATCAGAACTCTAAAACCATTTACTTGTTTAATTTAAAAGCCACAAAAATAATTATCTGAATATACTTTTTAATGTTAAAAAAAAAGTTGTGCTTAGGAAAGCGAGCTATGCTCTTAATTCCACAATTCTCTTTAATGTCTGCTGGAGCCCATGCTCTAGCCTGCGTTTGGTCGGTTTCCCGCGACATCCCAGGTTAAAGAGCCTCAGGAGGACTTGACTGAACACTGTGAGACTGAGAATGAAAAGGGAAAGTACACCTTTTTCATTCTCACAGAAAATGCAGACTCAGTACATTCATGCTCAATTTAATATTGGCCTGAGCTAGGAGTCAGTAAGTGAAACAAATCAACTCCTATAGAAAAAGCGAGATAAACAACCAGTCCAGAGGAAAATGACTCTCATGTCATTTCATGAAAAATGAAAGCTTATTGGACATGGCGGGGGGAGGGGGGGCGTGGAGACAAGGAGAGAGAAAGAGCATGTATGGTACATGTGTAGAGGTCAAGAGAACAACTTGAAGAAGTTCCCTCCTTTCACCATGTGGGATCCAGGGATCAAACTCAGAAGTGAGGGTCAGCAGCAAGAACCTTTACCCACTGAACCATCTTGTCAGCCCATTGCTTTTCATGGAACATCATTTTTACTTCAAGAGCTGACTTGCAGACAAACTATGGCTATTTAACATGAATTGTTTTCTTTAAAACGATTAAAATGAACCGGGTGGTGGTGGCACACACATTTAATTCCAGAACTAAGGAGGCAGAGGCAGGCAGATCTGTGAGTTTGAGGCTAGCCTGGTCTACAAAGCAAGTTCCAGGACAACCAGAGTTATAACAGAGAAACCCTATCTCAGAAAAAAAAAAAAAAGAAAGAAAGAAAAGAATCCTGTCATTTCAAGAAAAATAATCAGTGGGACTAATTTGTTGCCAATGATAATATCTGCACCCAACATACACTTCACACATTGATTGTGGAAAGTCTATATCTTCTTTTTGTTTTTGTTTGAGGCAGGGTCTCATTATGTAGTCCTGTCTGGCCTGAAAGTCAGAGAGCTCTGTCTCTCTCTGCTTCCTGACTGCTGGGATTAAAGGAATATACCGCCACACCTGGCTGAGAAATAGTAGTAGAAGTAGAAGTAGTGAGACTGGTGCTGAAATTAGCACATTTTTTGACATGCATAATGAAGCATGTTGATATAGTTATCTGGCAAATCCCTACCTTCCAGAGAACCTGTGCATCTCATCATAAAGCCACACTCACAGGGCACAATAAGCCAACAGATTTTAAAAGACAATACAAAAACATGGGCATGGGACTGGAGATGGTACGAGAGAGCCAAGAACTTGCTCCAGGTCTGGCAAGTTGAGTTTGATCCCCAGGAACCCAGAGTTGACATAAAGAATTCCTGCAAGTTATCCTCTGATCTTTGCATGTTATGGTGGGCGGGTGACATACACACATGTACACCTGCACGCATACATGCTCACACTAGCGCACACACGAACACACACACACATACACAAGTAAATATGAAAAATCATGGGTACGTTTTGAGAGCCCATATTACAACTAAACTTTAAGAAACTATCATTTGTCAAATTCTATGCAGTGCACAGAAACATATCTGATTCCTTGAAAGTCTTTAAAAGTAGTTCTTTGCTTTCCAATTCTATATTTGAGTGAAGTCATATTTTCTTTCTATAATTTATCAAAAACAACATATTAGAACAGTTTGAATGATGCTATTATATAGTCTAGCCATTTTAGTTTAAATCAACTGAACATTTTGGAAGATCGTAAAAAATACAAAAGGCTGTGTTTACTTATAGGTAGATATAAGCCATGTGGACACAAGCCCTCTGGGATCCTCAACCATGGGGGATCTGAGAACCATGAACAATCCAAACACAGTGACGTGAACGTTTTAAAAACATGCACACAGACAGATCAGTGGTGTGGCAAGGGAGCCCAATCATTGTAGTTAAAGAATGTTTGCCAGATGACAGGACACAGGACCAAGTTCAGAAACTACAGAGCCTGCCATTTGGGTCATCCTTTGGAAAACTTGTTCACTGGTTCCCCCTAGTGGCAAATTTGCTTTTGTTCTTTTGCAAACACAATCAGTCAAGTAGAGCCAGGGCTGAGGAGACAGATGGGGGAGAAGGAGTCATTTTCTTTAGTCCTGTGGCCCCAGGTGAGTTACCCAGGGTCCAGTAAATAAATTCCCAAGCTTATGGAAGCAATCCAAATTAAACTCAGCAGGCTACAAAACAAAGCAAGCCATGAAAGTAGAAGAGGGAGTTACTGGGAGGGAGTTCAAGTGGGAGTGGGAAGAGATGAGAGAGTAACGAGGGTGAAATTGATAAAATATAAACATGTAGGAAGTTCTCAAAGAAATAAAGGACATAAACATTATGTTTGTAAAGGTCTCCTAAGATCATCTAGTCCAAACTCCCAATCCATAGCTAGAGACTGACACCATGGAAGTACTCTATAAAACGGGCTGTGAGAAAGCAAACCAGGAGGTAAGTACTCTAGCAGGTAAGGTTTGAGAAGTACTTGCTCTTCAGCTGAAACTCGTAAATGACAGGACTGAAGGAGAGAAGAATCCAATTAAAGCGAATGGGAGGGGCCAAAGCTCAAAAGACAGGCTAGTTTGCTCAAGCTTGCTGAGTTCCAGGGGCTCTGCAGTCACTGCAATCCAGCAACCACTCGATTCTCACAGCCTACAAGATGTTATCCTTTAGCAACCCAAAGAAGGGATGGGGAGTCATATACAATTTTTTTTTCTTTAAAACTTTTGAAAAAACAGCTAGCTTTACTATTAATCTTTGGAAAAACACAAAGTACGAAAGCTCCATCTATGATTTTAAATGGATTCATTAGGAATTGCTTTTGTATTAGAAACACCTGGAAAAACCAGAATGTAAAGGTCCTCAGAGTATGTTGGAGACAAACTCTTCAGCTGAAGAAAACTTTAACTGCACAGCCACACCTTGTAAGCGCCTTCCCCTTCTCCTAATTTCCCTGTTTAGAATATAGCCTTATATGGAGGCATGGCAGTTAAGAGCCCACACTGGGTAAGAGTTCTGAAACCAGACACGCATCTGACCACTGGGTTCCCCACACTAACTGACTCAACTGTTGGCTCTGCGTCTACAGATGAGGACAGGACCCTCCTACTCAGTTATCATGAAGATTAAAAAAATGAACACTGTGTGTACAGAAAAGCATCTGGCAAATGCCAATAGGAACTTTGTGTGTACAGGAAAGAATCCAGCAAATGCCAACCCATTTCAAGAGTCCATACTACCTAACGGTCTGAACCAGTCTGCCTTACTTTCTTTGATGTTGCTTCTGCAGGGCGGCTTCAGACAACTGTCCCTGGAGGATCAGTTTTCTTTGCTTGTCAATATCTCCTTCCATTCGAGCAAAAGCATGAGAGCCAATGAAAGACAGATCCACTCCCAAGCCGTCATCCTCATCTTCTTCTTGGTTGTCTGCAACAAAAGTACCATCAGCAGAGAGACACCAGAACAGATAGCAAAACCATCTTTGAAGGCTGCAAGAGGAGTAACTGTGAGGCAGCAACAACAACAAACAAAGCAAAACCATCTCAAACTGGTGTTATGGAAGTTATTTTTAGTTGTTTTTAAAATAATTGTTTTTGTGCACTGTTAGAAAAAGGGACATAGGCCTTGGCATTTTGTAATGTCTGCAGGTGTTGGATTTATGTGGGAGATGATGATTGCCAATGATCTGCACCTGGTATCAGTAGAGACCTAAGGTGTTCTGAATCAATAAAAACACCTGAGCTCAGACGTTCAGGGTTCCACTGTCCAGCTGGTGCTAGCCATGATGGTGGTTCCCTCTGCTGAGGTCTGGGAGCATTTGCATATATGAAAATGCCTCCTCGTCTTCCTTGCTGAGCCTAACAGCAGATGCACTACTACAAACTGAGGTTAAGATTATGACTCTGAAATAAGACTTAGAATTAGAAACTTGAAGTCCTGAAATAACAAAAGAGAAGTACGTGTGTGAGGCATGTCTCCATCTAAGAGGCTCATGATCTTATAAATGTGAAGGTTGATAGAAGCCTCTTCTAGGATAGATTCAGAAGGGCTCCCATCCTAATATACTCGCTCTGCCTATGACTTTCAACCTATATGAGTATAAAACCTAAAGAAATAACACGGCTATTCTTATAGTATTCTTTTTTTACTGTTAATGGTGGCTTTTAGAGGTCACTGTTGAAACTGCTCAAAACTTGAAAATTTAAGGTGGTAATGTCCTCAACTACTGTTTCAACAGTTCTGCATGAGCTTCGAAACTCCATTCAGCTGACCATGTTGTTATGCCCACCTGCAAATTCCCAGTTCCTACATCTTTGCTAGCTGGTGTTTTGTCAGTACCCTAGCTTCCTGAAGAGGAAAATTAACTAAGGCAAATGCTGAACCATTATACATTGCTGGTAGGAATATAGATCAGCATAGCCACTATGAAAGTTTCTCAAAAAGCTAAAAATTACCCTATTATTCCTGGAGATAATCCCCAAAGGGTCGGTAAGCATACCACAGAGACATCTGCTCATTAGCGTTTTACTGTACCATTCGCAGTTGAGCCTAGATATTCCTAAGAGATGAATGGATAAAGTGTTACACACACACCCCACGAGTTTTATTCAGCCATAAAGAATGAGGAAATTGTGATTTGCAGAAAAATGGATGAAACTCGAGATCATTATAAGCCATGTGCTGAAAGACACATATCACATGTTTTTTCCTCAAATGAGGAATCTAGATTTTATACAGATGTGACATAAAAGTGTATGGGAATGAGCACTTAGAGAAGGGACCAGCAGGAGAACGAGAGGACTGAGGCATGAATTTAACAAGGTAAATGCCATATCTCTATGAAAATGTCATAAGGACAGCAGTAATTTATATGCTAATTAAAGGAGATAAGGAGGTCAGAATTCTAGCACTCACCCTCAGAAGCACCAGGTTTCTCACTTATTCTAATTTGCCGCTCAGGCACTACGGGCTCCCCTTCTGCATTTCCAATATCTGCAGGTAAGTACGGCAGCGACTGGCTCTCCTCCTTTAAAGACCTTGGGAAGTACAGAGGTAGCAGCTTTTGGTAAGTAGCCTGTGTCAGAAAAGCAAGGCATTCTGTGAAAAACACTGAAGCAAGCACAGGAGCAGCCTTAGCAGTGATTACTGCGATCCGCATGCTGGGAAGGCTGGCTGAAGAACGCAGGCCTCGCTGCTCCCTCTGCTCAGACTGCAGCCTGTCTCAGAGCCTTATGACTACTCACATTAAACAAGAAACCATCCACTAGTTAAGTCGAAGGAAACGTCCATCCTGGTCCAGGTCACCAAACCCGGAACGTGTGAGTCTGCCACTCCCGTCTGCACGCCCACCTTTGTTTACTGGAGACTTTCCGCAGCGCAGATGCTGTTACAGAAGCTTAGTGGGTTTTTTTCCCCTTAAATTTTCTGTATTTCATGGCTTCCCATCTTAAAAAGCTTACTAGCTAGAGGAATACTGCCCTTCTCAGGGCTACCTGACTCCTAAAATCAGTATCAATTTACTTGTGAATATGTCTGGTCTGTGCAAACCAACGAATCCTACTCTTAACTCCTTCACTTCCGTATTTTAGCAAAGCACTGAGAAGCTAAGTGACTACAGAAGGATACAAACAGAAGTATCAGAAGCTGAGCATGACACAGTGCTCTAAAGCTAAGGAAGCCCACTGAGACCAAACTAAAGATCTGATTTCCTAAATGGCCCTGAGTTTAATGAAAACCCACCACACACAAGAAAACATATAAACCTGCCAACCTGGTGCCAGACTAGGCTTGGCTTCTACCTGCATGTAGTCAAGCACAGGGAGAAGTGTCACCAGCACAAGTGTTACTAAAACCCAGAAACCTAGCACTCAGGTTACAAGGCGACACCCTGAGGGCTAGCACAGGCAGCAGGCAGAACTACCCCACCGGTGGCATTTCTCTTATAAAGACAACAGCTAAGCAGCAAGCTTGTCAATCAAATTCTCCTTCCTAACTGGTGGTATGTGCTTGTAATTCAAGAACTTGAAGCAGAGGCAGGAAAACACAGCAATCAGCACAGCCTGGTTCTCATGGTGAAACAGTGTGAGTTCTTTCTAGATTTGTTTTAGTTTCCATTATAATTCCTTTTCAATGAATTCCTACTACTACATTTGTCTGCTTCAGGTTCAGTGAACAGATGATGACTAGATGAAGGTAGCACAAGTACAATTAAGACTCAAACTAAGCAAAAATAATTAGTAAAATACCTCTTCAAGTTCAGAGACAGCAAATACTACTTTTTCAATGGTTTCCCCATGGATCTCTAGGAACCGCCTCACAGTACCTAAGGAAGAGAATGGAAAGATACTCAGTGTTACAGCCAAGCTCTTTCAGTTTCATTTGGTGATGGGCTGCCCTTTACTCCATCAGCTCTGCTCAATCACCTCTCTCAGAGAAGCCTGCCATAGCCCTCTCAGCCGTGGTATGCTTTCTTTCAGAGCAGCTGTAGCAGGCATTTTATTTTTCAGAGGTCCCTTTATAACATGATCTCTCTGCTTGCAGCCCTCCATGGGCCCTAAGGTGACACTGTAGGAGTTTTATTGCACTTGCTACCCTAGCCCCAGTGTCTGGCTACAGAACATGCTGAGTCCAGACCTTATCAGGCATGTTCTTTATTTCCCTGGGGCCTCCCTTTGGCCAGAGTGATCTAGCACAAATGGAAAGCACAGTGACTTTCTGTTCATTCAGTTCCAGCAGTAGGTTTCCCACTCAGCCTGCTGCCTGCTCAAAGTTACCCTTTTCTTAATCTCTAGCCCATCCTGGTTTTTCTCTATCAAGACCCAACGGCCCAACCTTAAACCTCCCTGGCTTTGGTCTTTTATGTCCATGCTGCTGCCTTCTAAAAATGCTCACATTTTTGTTTTCTTGATACACATATTCTCCATTGCTTATTAATTTGTTAATTAAATTTAACTTCAAATGCTGATGGCTCCCAAATTGTACAACCTTTCTGAACTAAAGAACTGAATTACTTACTGCTTACTGAGAGCATATTTACCTAGATAACTACAGATTCTTCAAATTCAGTGAATCTGAGTCTGATTTCCATCTTTTCTATTCTTTACCTCAGTTACATACCAAAAGCCAAGTGGTCACTCAAACCTAAACCCTCGATTTACTTTTTAAAAAAATATTTATTTTTTGCATACGAGGATTTGCTTGCATGTATGTATATCTGCCACCTGTGTGACTGGTCCCCACAAGGCCAGAAGTGGGTTTGGGATCCCCTGAAACCCAAATTATAGATGGTTGTGAGCTGTCACATGGGTGTTTGGAATTGAACCCAGGTCTCTGCAAACGCAGCAAGTGCTTTTAATCTTTGAGCCATTTCTTCAGCCTCATTTTTTTCTTTTTTAACATTTATCTATTTACTGTGTATGTGCATCATGGTGTGTGCACATAGTTCAGAGGACAACTTGCGGGAGTTAGTTCTGTTTCTCTACCATGTGGGTTCCAGAGTCAAACTCAGGCCATCAGGCTTGGCAGCAAGCATCTTCACTTACTGGGCCATCGCGATGCCCCAGAATTTCCTTTGTCATTCCCTTTATTTTTCCCTCCAACTCACACTATACAAGTGGTTTCTATGCACAATCTTTTAATTCTACTGTTAGCATTTCTAATATCCATTCCTTGTCTTTCAGCTGCTTTCAAGTTCTTAATGTTCACACACATTTTCACAATAAACTCTTAACTGGTTTTGTTTCTTTCGTTTCCAAGGCTGTGATTTTTGCTGCCTGGGTAATCTTACAATACCTTCCTTAGGAAACACTTATAATGGGGCTGTACCCCTTAGAAGTTAAGATTCCTACATGACTTGCCACGCTGTCCCAACTAACCACCTCATAACCACCTTTTCCCAATTGTCCCTCCCACGCATCTACTTTTACTTAAATTTTATGATATCCTATCCGGCAGTAGATTGGTTCTGACCAGAATAAATTGTTTCTCCACTTTTCTTTTGTGGTCTCTGCTCATTTTTCAAGGTCTAGACATAAGTCTTCTTTGTGTAGAGCTCCATCCTTCCCTGCATTTGTCTATAAAGAATCTCTGCACTCACTGTGACTTAAGATTGACTTAGGAATTTTCAAGTTTACAATACCTTTAATCAGTTATGGTCCCATGGCAGACTGGGAAGCATCTGTGATCTTTTGAGCATCTTTCTATCTGTAAACTTGTTACAACTAGATTTTGGACTTATTTAAGGCCATATACATTTTATATTAATATTATATTAACTCAAGTCTAGCAGAATATGGTGATATTACACGTACTCATTCAAAAGTAACTAATAAGTAAATTAATAATTCATGGCCTGCCTTGGTAAGTAATGCAATCCAAGGACCAAGTACAGTAGATTCATTTGTTGTGAGTGGAATACAGGTCTGTATCTCAGAAGCTGCTAGGTGCAAATCTATTTTTCACTTCTCCTTCTGGTCTGTTTTCATACCTTTTCCTTAAAACAGCTTCCTAAAAGGAATTTTCTTTTATATTATTTACATTACATAAAATTTTTTGACATTCATGTGTAATTGTCCCTTAGCATAATACTGCACAATTCTTATGGAAGGTAAAATACCAGGTAGTAATCAAATCAAATTCTCTCAACAGTGCTCATTTACAAAGAATTCTGCCAGGTCAAGAAACAAAAATGATCTCATGACTCTGAGATTTCAGTATTGCCAGCCTACACGGTTCCTTCTAGTTGCTGTGCACTCTTCTTGGCAGCCAAACAGGATGTCATACACTTTACATGTAGTGAAGACGCTTTAACTAGTGAAAGTGACACCCAGGGCATTAACACCTCCAATGTGGCAGCGTGGAAGATAAGAACAAACACTACGGTGCTCGTTACCACCAAACCCTGCTTGCTGTACAGGATATAGTGTAGCAGAGCAGTGCCTCAGACTCTTGTTGAATAAATAACCTGAGAGCAAAAAAGCTCTTAACTTGGAAGATGTATTACATCAATGGATTCATTTTTAGCATGCACATACTATAAATGTATACAGGCCATTCATTATATTATTTTCAAATTCCAGAAAGTATACTACTGCTTCTGTATTTGTTTGTTCTGAATGAGATGCTCTATAATTTTACTACATTTAAGGTCTAGGTCAAAATGGCTCTTATACAATTTGGCTTGCTTACTTTTAAGAGCTATATGCTTCCTTCCTGCTAATTACATTCCTAGAGGATGTTTCACTAAAGACTCATCTTCTCACTATTGATATTCATGTTAGGGTTAATTCCTCTTAAAACTGGGGGTGGACTATGCAGTAAAGCAATACTTTGGACCATTTACCCAGAACAATGCACATAGAGAATTCACATAATAATTCTTAAGGAGGCATGCAGGTCCTTTACTGGTGTTCCTAGTGATGAGAACCATACCCAAATACAGTTCTATCTCAAAGGAACCTACCTTGTAGCATGCCTAGGTCTTGCCATCTGCAGTTAGAATTCTTACTTATCATCTTTCCAGAGATTTGTAAAATTCTTGGAATAGCCTTTTGGGGGGTGGGGTAGAGAGGGATTCAAGACAGGGCTTCTCTAAGTAGCCCTGGGTTTCTCTGTGTAGCCCTGGCTGTCCTGATACTCACTATGTAGACCAAGTTGTCTTGGAATAGCTTTTCAAGTATATTTCTGATACTGTTTTGGATAAAGGACAACAACATTCTTTCCACAGAGGCACAATGTTGATCATGATGATACCCAAACTCCTGTGAAGAACCAATGTTCAAAAAATGTATCACAGCATAAGATCACTGTGACAGCCCTTCAGGTGTTTGAAGATGGGCATCATGTCTGCAAAAAGCATACCACTTACGTTTCGAGCAACTTGTCCTCGTTTGTCAGTGACTTGTGAGCAAGCTGAGTTCTAGTTTTTATTTCTGGGAACTGAACACAGACACATACAGCCTAAGCACAGACTCTACCACTGACCTGCATCCCAGCCTAACATTGTACTTTAACACCATATACAGCACGGTGGATCACTTTTGGTTCGGTGACTTTTAAACCTAAACACACAGTTTTATACTCAAGGGGCACTTGTGAAAGGTGCTGTCTAAATAGAAAAATGCTATGCAAATATATTATGAATTTGGTTTTGCTGCACTTTTACAAACTGTTAAGATTATTCCTAATTTGATTCAACTACTCACTGTATTACTCATACTTTCTAGTCTGGTATCTTTTTTAAACTTAATGAACAAGTCATATAAGCCTTTATGCATAGGAATAAATTACATAATCCTATGAAATTCGTTGAAAACTCTGCAATTTATCAATGCAAAGTCTCCCAGAATGCCATTATGATCAAATACATGGATCTTCTTTGGTTATAACTTAGTAATGGAAGATTTTAAGAATTTGACTCATGTGCAGCACCTCCGATGTTACTTACGAAGTGCAATGTGTGTCGCATCCTCCAGAGGGTAACCTCGCTTTGCAGAATTAATGACACAGAAGCCAACCGAAGACATAGACTGTTCTCTGCAATCAGATAGAAAACCCAAAAGTTGTAATAAAATTATTATCTACATGCATAATCCATAAGTAATCTCAAAATACAAATCAGTATCTTGCCCATCCCACCAATAAATTTACAATAGTTAACTCAACTGTATTATTTGATAATTAATATTAATGTTAAATTTAACCATCCTCTTTGAGAGATAGCATCTGAGCCCTTCATAGTTTGATTTCCACGATGAGGTCTTATCTTTAACAGTACGTGGGGGAACAGGCCATACTTTGCCAGCTGAAGCACATTTCTGTAACAGCTGTACAGGGAACTTTCTGCTGCAGTGCGATAGCGGCTCTTATACTTAGGTCCCACCGTGTGAATGATGAACCGAGCGGCCAGGTTAAAGCCTTTTGTCAGTTTTGCTTCACCTGTTCGGCAACCTGGGGACAATGGAGACACATATAATAAGCCTGTGAATATTAGGAAAACATAAGTAGGCAAAGCATAAAACAACACATTAAGAACAGTGAGGAATTTCGTTTTAAAATAGGGAGTGAATACAAGTATCTGTGTCTGTTCCTTATGACAGTGAGATAGGATATCAAGTAAACCCCCCCACCCCAACACACACACACACAAATGGGGAAGACACAAAGCAGAGAAGCATCATCCAGGTTTGGGAGGGGAGAAAGTCAATGGACCAGAGGTTCCTGGCTTAGTGAAGGAGGAAACCTAACAGCCTGCAAAATGGGGTAACCAGTATAGAGCTGATTGTACCGAAGGGCAATTTAAAGCAGACTAAGACTCCAAAGTGTTGGTGTGTCAACTCTGGGTATCTTCATGGCCTTACTGTGCTTTGACTTCCTACTTAAGGGTGATACTAAGTGCCTTACAAGATTAAATGAGTTAAATTATGCGAAGTACACACATGCAGCTCTGGCTGGTTATTGTTACTTCTAGAAAACACTAGAAAGACTCCTAATTACTTATTAGATTATGCTGTGGTATGGGATATGGAGAGAAGGCTGGGGTTGCAGATGTGTATAGTCAATCAAAACCATAAAAACCCCTCCCTGAGCTGGAACACCAAGGTGATGATTTCCTTATCACTGGTGAGACAGAATGAGATTCTTCCCTAGAGATGTTAAACAAGAGTTTCTGGAATACAGAACTCCAGGAACAACTGAAAAGATGTGATTCAGTGACAGTGTTAAAGCTGTCAGGAAAATGTCTAGCTATCTGCCATCAGCAGCTGTCTAACATGGATACCAAAGACAAAAGACAAAGGAAGAGTTGAGTCGGATAACTGTAGGCTTCCACCCACTCTCTCCTCCCTCATCAGGTGTGCTCTGTGCTCTGTGAGGCCTCTCCTCACTGCATGGCCCACAACACAGCCTCTGCTTCTTCCACGGAGCTAACCTGACCTTTTCCAGCAGCCTGGGCCCTCCCGCTGCCTCTTTGGGCTGCTGCTTGGCCCCTAAGCTACCCTGATGGAGACCCCAGAGTCCTAGCCGCCACCTCCTGTACCCTCTATGAGCCCCAAACTTCTCCGAGGAGGTGGTGACACATTTCCCATCTGCAGGAGCCTGTCTCTACAAGGCCAGGGAGCTCTAGAGCTTGAGACTCCTTACCTTGTAGGAAGGCTCAGCAGGGGATATTTCCCTTCACAGCTGCAACACTGGAATCTTCTACCCTCAGAGCAGAGCAGAGCTGAACAGAGTGAAGCTGTTACATTCTAATACTCCAGCTCAGCTGGGGACACCTTCCCCACCTCAGGGCTGTGTGGTTCCTGGCCTCCCAAGTGCCAGGGCACCTTTCCACTGGGAACACCTTCCCCACCTCCGAGCTGTATAGTCCCCGCCAAAGCACCTTCCTCTCAGAGCTGTAAACACTTCTCTTCAGTGACACCTTCCCCATGTCAGAGCTATATGGTTCCTTAGCGCCTGGCTGCCAGTGTACCCTTCCATCTCTGTCTGAGCTGAATAAAAACACTAACAAAAACTAAATAATATACCTCTAATAAAATCACAGGACATGTGTTCTACCCAAGATCCACTAACCAATAACCTTGCCGTCACGGAGTAAATGCCTGCATGTCCCTACCATCACTGCACTGTGATGGCATCAGAGCTGGCATATTTGGAAGGTGAGAGGCATGAGGCGAGATCAAGCTGGACCCCCCATGCAGAGGATTAGTATCCTTCCAACATAACTCAGGACTGCTTCTACTCATGTGGAGAGGTCCAGAAGCTCTTAGAAGGTCCTGATCTGCTGCCTCCATGATTTCAGACTTCCAGACCCCAAAACTGGGAGAATTAAACATCTGTTGATTATAGCCCATGCATCATTTGTACTTTGTCAGCAGCTTGAATACATTATACAGCAAAACAAGGTGGTTACCCACACCTGTAATCCCAGCACTCAGGAGGATGAGACAGGGGTCCAAGTTTCAGGCCAGATTGGGCTATATATAAAGTTCTAAACCAGCGTGGGCTACACAAGACACCACCATAAACAAACAGGCAAATGGGTAAGTCATGTATGCACACGTGCCTTGTTAGTTCTTCAGTTCCTCCTCAAATACCACTAACACTTAAAGAGCATTAGGACGTGAGGAAGTCCCTGACTAAAACAGAAGTAAACGAATTAATGCTTATAATACACAGTAGATACCGCGTGAACTTAAAAAATGACCAAAAATCCTGACACTAGAAACGTGACTCTCAGAGACATATGAGAAGAGGCAGGTCCTCTGAGTCAAGACCAGAGTGCTGTTTTTAAAAAACACATAGAGGACAGAAAACAGCACTGGCACACATTTGCTACAGACTACTGAAAAGATAGAACTGAAAAGTTCAATAGGGGCTGAAGCTACAGTGGAGAAAGTCATCCAGAGAGCAAAACAGAAGAAATGAAGAGATAACAAAAAAAAAAAACAAAAACAAAAACAAAACAAAACCCAGAACAACAACAACAACAACAAAAACCCAGAACAACAACAACAAAAAAAAGCCACCCAAAAAACAAGAAAATACAACATGAAATAAGATTTCTTCAGACAGAAAAATATGGAAGAAAACCAAGAAACTCCCTTGAACCCACCACCACATTCCCCACTCCCTAGTGATCTTAAGGTGTTGTTTGAGGAGGAGAAAGTGAGAAGCTAACAAGGAGTGAAGGGCACTTGACCTACAAGCCTTGGGTGGTCTGAGACACTGGACAGGAACTAACAGAAAGGTTAGTTATTAATAACACCTGTGGAAGCGTCTGATCAGAAGATCCATATACCAAACTGGCTGACACCTACCACTCTGGATTGCAGAGGAAGTGACCTGCAGACAAACTTTCCCATCTCCAAAGTCCCCCCATTTCTGTCCTATAAAACCTTGAGAAACCCACACTATGTGTGCACAATCTCACTTATGCACAGAGAATCTGCAACTCTTCAACCATTCTGGTTGAAGAACACTCTTGCTTCTGGAGATGCCAGTCTTTCTTTTAGCCTCTACCAATCAGCATCTAACAAGGAGTATGTGTGCATACATGTTTTGTGTGCTTGTTTGTTTAAAGTGGTATCGTATGTAGCCTGTGTTGGCTATATCTTACCAAATATAGCCCAAACTGACTTCATTCCTGAGTGTTAGGATTATAGGTGCTTGGCTGCTTAATGCATTCAAGCTTCTGACAATGTGCAACTGAGAAGTGGCTTACAATCAACAGATATTAAATTCTCCCAATTCTTGGGTCAGGAAGTCTGAAATCAGTGTGGCAAACAGAATACACAAGTCATATAGAAGCAATACGTTATGAAATTTCAGCACAACAGAAATAAAGATGGGCTCATACAACTTTCAGAAACAAACTGGTAACACACAAATAATCTGGAATATAAGAATATCATCAGATTTCTAACTGAAAGGTCTCAGATTGTTAAATTTGTTTTCTCGTTTTTTTTGTGCTTTGCCTGCATGTACACCACATGCATGCAGTGCCCACAGGTGCCAGAAGAGAAGAAGGAGGAACCATCTGGAACTCCAGTTACAAGTGGTTGTGAGCTACCATGCCACTTCTGGGAACCAACCAGAGAGCCATCTGCAAGAGAAGCAAGTGCTCTTACCCACTGAACCACCTCTGCTGCCTTCGGATTGCTAGATTCAACAAGGGTATTGAAATGGACTGGGGTAAGAAGTTTATTAGAAGAGTTACTAACACACACCACAGACAGACAGACAACAGCATGACAGGTGCTCTTAGTAGGAGTCAGGCCCACACAGCACAGTCAGAGTCCCTTCTTATATGCCTATGAGGAAGATGGTAGGTTTCAGTGCTAGACGCTGAGATTTCCTAGCAAATGGCAGGAAAGAGAGCAAGGAAGGGGATATGTGATCACCAAGAACCCCAGGAGGCCCTTTGCTATTTCAGTTTGCAAACTCATTTCCCCAAGTGAGTAACCTGGAAGTCTGGTTGATTAGCTAGAGATGTAGCCAACACTCTCCGTGGGGTGCCTATCTGAGGCTGGGGAGAGGGACTGCAGGGATTCTAGCCTGAACAGCAGATTGGTCTGGATTCTAACATTCAGGAGAAGTAGTAAAACAATAGAGCAATGCCTTCAGAAGTTCAGAAAACAACTTCTAAACTAGAATTCTACTTTCAGCCAAATTTCCAATTAAGTATGAAAATAGACGCAATCTCAGATTTTTTGTCCCTGTTTCTCAGAATCTGGCAGGCCAGCAAAAATGAAGGAATGAAAGAGGTCTTGGAGAGCAGCATCGAATGCGGTAGACAATGATGTCCTAAGAGGATGTGAAACCCAGTACCTGCACAGCGGGCACAAGGCGGCGGTTCAGAGCAAGGGAAAGTGGAAAGTTCCACGTGAAGAGAAGAGTAGATTAGAAGGAAAAGTAAAGGGTCCATCTTTCACTGGGAGGCTTACACTGTAGTAAATGTCAAGGATGAATTAGTGTCAGATGCAGAAAAATGATTTCCCTAAAATGAAGTCAATTAATAATTTGCTGGAAGAAAAAAATTACGAAGAGAATAGGAAACAACTTGCTTACCAGGTGCGAACATTTTATACATCCTTGATGCTAATATGGAATACTGACTTAATGTAAATTGTGATAGCAGTTTGGGAAGATGGAGAAGGAGGAAGAACATGTGAGAGCTTTCATTGCGATGGAGTTGAGGGAGGTTTCATTTCCTCAGTAAGAAGTCAACAGGAAACAGAAAAACCACCAAGAGAGGGATTTCAGTACACTGCTTGGAAAGGTGAACCAAGTGTGGTTACTTAGACGGTGGCAAGGACTAGCCTAGAGCACAAGATTTAGATACTGTTTTCTATACATTATATTTGACTCTGA
This sequence comes from Cricetomys ansorgei, assembly GCA_026225945.1. NCBI lineage: Eukaryota > Metazoa > Chordata > Mammalia > Rodentia > Nesomyidae > Cricetomys > Cricetomys ansorgei. The sequence goes on from JAMJFZ010001038.1 coordinate 29,579,807, forward strand.
AAAGTATATATACTGATCAACAGAACACTGTATGCACAAAACTATAAAAACAAGAAAGCCTGGAAAAATGCATTTGTCAACTATTTGAGTCAGATATTAAACTGTTTTGAAGACTGGGTGTCTTAGACTAGACACAATGACCAGGGCAACTTATAGAAGAAGAAGTTTCAGAAGTTTCAGGGTGAGTCCATGACCATCAGGGCAGGAAACATGGCAGCAGGCAGGCAGTAGCTGAAAGCTTACATGAGTTCCACAAGCAGGAGGCAGAGAGGGGGAGAGCTAATTGGGAATGGTGTGGACCCTTGAAACCTCAAAGCCCACCCCAGTGATATACCTCCTTCAACAAGACCACATCTCCTAAGCCTTCTCAAACAGTTCCACCAAACATATGAGCCTATGGGGGGCATTCTCAAACCATCACGGTTAGGATTTATCTTTCCAACAGAAACTGCAAAGTTCACAGTAACCAAAGAGTCCCAGCTAACAAAGAAAAAGCTCCACTTTATAGAATTCCAGCTTGAAAAGACAAATAGAAAAATGTTACAGGTAGAAAACTTAGTCTGAAGGGAAGCACAGATTCACACCAGGATTATCAGTTTGGTCCTAAAAATCTCTAAGTAAACCTGTGAAATGCATAACAGGGAACTGGATGTTTCTAGGAAATATCACACAGCTAACATTTCCAATGCAAAGGGTGGATGCACAAACTTCAATCCAGACAGCAATCTTTATGTCAACAGTAGACCATTAACAGGTTAGTCAGGATTTATATATCTTTTAATATGGTAAAGCACACAGTACAGCAAGATTTAGGAAACACTTTAACCCAAACTTGATTCTAGTGTGTTCAGACACCGACTAAGTGGCACCACAAGTAAATCAGATAAATAAAAGGGTCAGGACATCTTGGAAAACAACTGAGTTCATTCCACATGTCAGTATTGTAAGAAGAAACTGAGCTGGATTAAACCCAGAAATCAGCAGCATAAAACACAGAGCAATGTGTGCTCCTGAATATAAGGTTTGGATAAAATAACCTCTAAGGACATTTCTGAACAACTGGAAAACATTTCTTATAGAGAATTAGATCTAAATACTGAAGCTAAACAATAGAATGCATTTGCTAAAGAAGACGCTTTGAATATATGACTGACTTGAGAGCAGTATGCATAGGATAACTTTATCTTTCCAAGAATATATGTAGGCCTTCATACTATATATAGAAAGAGCCAGAAGTGGTAACATTTCAGTAGTGTGAATATTATGGTTTTAGTTATTTTAACTTGTGTGCATATTGATTTTTATAATTCATATATACTGCTTCTAAACTAGAAAATTGCTAGTTAAAAGAAACAAGATATGTGTATTATTTTGATTTTTAGAAATAGGTAGCAGGCAAACATACATTTAGTTTGTAGTGGAGATTTCTCACATAAGAGTTTAGAAAAAGAAGGGCCAGGTGGTGCATGCCTATAATAGCAGCACTTGGAAGATAGAGCGGAAGGATAGAATCTAGGAGCAGCCTGCGGTACATGAGGAGACCCTGTCCCTACAAAAAGAGAAAAGAAAGACATTTCCGTGTGAATTGGATATCTGTTTCCTGGGATAACACTTTTCTTTCATTGTTCCTAAGCATTCTGGATGCCAGAAACCATGACAAGTAGAGTCATTCCAGTTTCATCTTGCACGTATTTGTCCCAGCCCAAGTTTCTTCTAATCGAAAGCTTGAATCTTGAATGTTTTTATAAACATTTAAAATACCATCCTGAAAGCGTTTTTAATTTTTGAAAAATACAGTTCACTAAGCATGGTTGCCTCTGGTCCTAGCTCTATCCCTCGTGACGTCTATCTGTGAATACATGTTCTGCTAAGAAGCACAGAGTACGTCTTTAGTACTGAGTTACTAAAGATATTTCGGCAGCATTTCAAATGCACTTCTCTGCACAATAATGGTTCGGCACAGAGACTGCTGAATGTTTGTAGCAACGAGTGCTAAGCAGAAAACAGCCAGAAACCACCCCTGAATGCTCACACTCCAGTACTGAGTCAGAGGACATGCAGGCAACAACCCAATGATCCTCCATCTCCTCACTGAGCATGCTCAGGCTTTGACCTGCTTCTCTCCTCCAGGTATGTGCTAAGCTGGAACAAGCAGCCCAGTGAGTCCAGATGTTCTAATTCTTTATTATGAAATACAAATGACAATTCCACACATCTTTTTGTTTTATGAAAATAACCAAGTTCAAAGTATGAAAGTCTACTGATTTGGGATGGGCTTAATGGTTATACAGATACTACTTGACCCATCTTTAGAAAGCTCTATTTCTTAGAAAAAATTTTTTAGCTAAATTGAAACACAATTTTATATAACAGGAATTCTAGCAACACAACAGTTATCACCCTCCCTGTTCAAAAGAATCTTTTCTCAGGTTTTTGAGAATAACTAGTGTTTCCTTTATATGCTAATTATAGTTCTTAGAACTATTTAGTAATGTGCCTTCTGTAACGCCGAAGACATTAGTAATTTTTCTTTTATGTGTATCCTAGCTATCACTCTTAAAATGTAGTAAGATAGGTACAATAAAAGACACGTGGTCTACCCCAGGGGTCTCAGCACAGATCTACATAGCCTTTCTAGCACTGATGATGTGTTCCTAAGAGAGCAGTGTAAGAGTGCTGGCTTTTAGTTTATTCAGTTAAATCCTTGAGAATTCCATTTCTCAGCTACTTAAAGGAAAGAGTGCTGTTATCTTTGTACTGGGCAGTTCCTGCCTGCATAAAGTTTACATTTTACCCAGGACACAGTCATCACAGTGACTATTTATAACTTCACAACATGGTTAAGGCACAAATGAGAAGCATCGCCCTGCGGGCTGAGAGCACATTCTATGGGACGAAAGGCCTTTTCTGAAGAAAAAGGAATCTGTGCATTGCAGAAGAGATGTCAGGCAAGACTTGAGGGTTAACAGCTGAGAGAAAGCCAGCAGCAAACACAAACCACAGGGAAGCTTTCAGAGAGCAAGTGGTGAGCTGAGATCCTTTAGGCTCAAGAACTGAGTTTCTAGGGCAAAGCCAGGGTGGGATGAGACTGGAGGCAAAGGAGTGGGATCCTGCAGGGGCCAGAGACTAGCTTAAGGACTCTGGAGAATCACTAAATGGCTTGAAGTTGGAGAGCAATAAGAAGGGGTTTACAGTTTTCTAAGAAAACACTAATTACTGTGTGGAAAACAGATTTTACAAAGAATAAATGTATGGAGACCAGTTGGCAGAAAGGGAAGGAGGCAGTGATAACTGAGAGAAATAGAGCTACGATAAATTTAGGGCCTGATGATAGACTTTGTGGGAAGGGCAACAAAGAGGGATATGTAAACCCTAAGGTTTTCTCAATAAAAAACAGATTGAAAGATATATTATTTTACTATTTACTATTCTAGTAAATACTTCATATGTGCAAGAGAGATTGCCAAACTTGGCTTCCATGGTCTGCCTGTGTCCAGTATTCCAAACTTACTGCAAGACTATAATATTAATCTCTATCAATTTTTTTGGCTTATATTTCCAGTCAGTTCATTTGATATTTGTCCTTAGCCTTCTATCATAAATTCATTAAGTCATAACCTGTCATCACTTACTAATTTAATAAACATGTAGAAAAGGGACAGTGTCACATGTTCAGACCTTCAGTAGCCACTGATGGCCTCTTCGGGTTGGCACTGGTCCAACAAACAAGACAACTGAGAACTAACTGGTAGCACCCGCAGCAACAGAATTTGATGTCCACTATAATACCCAAATTCCATATGTCATTTGATTGATCTGTGTATTAATTTATTGGCAGGGCCTGCAACAACAGAACTCGATGTCTACTACAGTACCCACAGTCCACCATGCCATTTGATCTGTGTATTAATTTATGGGCTGAAGCAGGACACGTTGAACTGTTATGATTACATGTCACTTGGACTTCTAGGAACAGTTTAGAAGCCCTATAAAAGAGGCAGTGGCAGTCGGCAGTAACAGTTAGTGGCAGAGGACGGTGACGGCAAGGCAGGCAGGAACTAGGCTCAGATAAAGGATAGTTGCTGGGAAGGAAGGCAGCCACCAAGCTGAGACAAGGGACAGTTGATGGGAAAGCATGTTAGAAGACAGTTAACAGGACAGAAGATTTTAGAAGTTAGTCATGTTCTCCAGGTTTAGACAGATAAAGACAGCCAGAAGGGAATGCGAAAAAAGGTTCCTTTTTCTCTTTTCCTTCCTAACCTTTTAGAGCTAGAGGATTAAAAAAAGTTGCAAGTTAGGAATCTGTCTCAGTAGTAGCTGGCCAAAAGAAGCAGGAGGCAGAGTTCAGTTGCCCATGAAAAAGTAACAGTTATAATTGGCTCTAAACAAATAGGGCTTCAGAGCTCAGATACAGAGTTGGAAAACAGTTACAATTGGCAGCCATTTGGTCTGCGTATTAATTTATTGGTGGTGCCTGCAGCAACAGAATTTGATTTCCACTATGCCAATTGGTTTGTATGATACTAATTTTTTTTTTCACCTAAAATATTTATTATATTTTTTTGCTATGTGCTAAGAACTGAGGTAGGAACTACCATTATCACCTGACGTGGAGATGAGAAGACAGAGGCTGAGCAGTGATCCCACAGTCTCCAGTCATTCACTCAGTACAGTACAGAGTTACAATATGAACCCCAGCTAAGCACTGACAACTCCCATTCTGTTAAATCTTGGGTTTTATTTTCTATAGGTAAATAAAAAATTCAATCGTGATAAATTCTGTGTAAAATCATTTTAGTTTTTCCACTCTGTATTATTTTTAAATCTCACTCTAAGACATATGAGTTTGCATGTGCATACATTCTCCCATAAGGGTTTTTCCTAGACTAGCTTCTCTGTTAACTTTACCAAAGAACTTTTCAGTAATTTCTTAAAAGATTCTTTCTAATTTCCACAGATTTTTTTTTTTTTATGGCATCTTTGATTAGTTTGATTAAAGGCATTTTCCAACCTTCCTCATTACTCCTTTATATTCCAGGGTCTCTGCCATGGCTTGCTCAGCATGCTTTCTTATAGAAGCCAGGGCCCTTCCCCAATCACTAATTAAGAAAATGCCAGCTGAGCAGTGGTGGCACACACCTTTAATCCCAGCAATCAGGAGGCAGAGGCAGGCAGAACTCTGAGTTTGAGGCCAGCCTGGTCTACATAGTGAGTTTCAGGACAGCCAGGGCTATACAGAGAAACCTTGTCTAGAAAAACCAAAAAGAAAAGAAAAGGAAAAAGAAAATGCCATACAGGCTTGCCTACAGCCTAATCTTGTGAAGGCATTTTTCGTAATCGTGGTTCCCTCCTCCAAGATAACTCTAGTTCATACAAGTTGATATAAAACTAGCCAGCACTCCCATCATTTTAAAATTTAACACATGACAGATGAGTTGCACTGCTAGTAAAATCTCAGGATCCAGCTGATCCCCCTGTGGAGATTGAAAAGGCTGCTTGATTTCAACAACAGGAAACCAGCTTTATATGCAGTTTTCTCCATAAAACTCAACACATTCTTGAAGGCAGAAGACATCAAAGGATTCCCTAATAATACACCTAAGGATGTTCACTCACCTTTAAGTTTCTGTAGGTCTTCCTTCAAATCAGGCCCTGCAAGCATGAAGATACTTTCTGACACCGGATTCTTATCTGTGAGGCTTTCATTGCTGGTATTCACAATGGCTGTACAGTTCAACAATGCCACATCTCCTTTCCTGGGTGACCAACAGATAAAAAGCAATTGTGGGAAAGAGGAGGGAGATAACTGACCTAGTTTTTACTTTCTCCAAAGTGTTCTATTTCTGTAGTATTGGCTTTGCTAATCCACAAATCAAGCAGTAGCAGAAAATGCCTGACTCAAATTAGACTGGCATCTTAGAGCTTTATTGCAATTGCTACAACCCCAGAATTCATAAAATCAGCATGGCATACATTTGCCCCTTGCCATATTCCTTTATTATAAAAGAACACTTGCCCAGTTGAAAGCAGCTGATTTAAAGAGCTTAGACATAGCAATAGTCACAATAGCCAAAAGAATATAAACAACCTAACTGTCCATCAACTAGTGAGCTGGTAAGTGCGTTAGTATGAGTATATGGATTCCTATTCAACCATAAAAAAGTAGTACTTCGTACTTCACTGATAACATTAAACTAAGTCACAAAAGTCTCACATATTTTACTGTAGAAATTTCATGTATATGAAATGTCCAAAGTAGGCAAACCAACAAGAGGGTGATGGGATTATCACTGGAACTGCAGAGAAGGCTTCATGGATGTATAAATATAGCAACATTTAAGCTATAAATTTTATATCTGTACAGTTTACCACATTACTTAATTGTAATTAATTAATTATTTTTATATTTATAATTAATATATTAATCACTTAATTAATTGTACCTCAGTAAAACCTGTATATGTAAAAGTAGTATTTTGATAATGCTAGGACTTCAATAAAAAAGAACTTTAGAGGAAAAAATTATGAGGATTCACAGAGAGAAAGATACAAGGAAAAAGTTACCAAAGAACCACTTTTCCGTTAATGTCTCGATTATAACGAAAAGGTGATCTGATGGTGTCCTCCTGAAATGTCTCAGCTGTGCTACTAGAGGAGTTTAATTCATCTTCATATGAGCCACCCCAGCTTAGCAGGGTGTCCACATCCACAAACTGGGAAGGTGCACCCAAGGGATCCATGGAATGGGAACTTCAGCTTGTGTTCCAAAGTCCTCAGCAATTCAACTATCACTGGAGATTTTAGCTTCAAAGAGAAGAAGGAATCGTTTTAAAACAAAGCACAAATATTACACACAAATATTACTTTAATTCTACTAAACTAATGCATCAAACTCTGCCGTGGGATGGAATGAGCTGAGAGCACACTGCGTGTCCACAGTCGATCAATGGTTGATTAAAACAAAGAAAACCTAAAAAACAGGAATAATGGGGGGATTATATAAGAACAAATCCCTTTCAAGCAACTGCAGCCTTTGTGATTAAAAATTATCAAAAATCACACCAGTTCTACTTTTCAGAAAGGACTATTCATTCATAGCTCTCTGAGCATCCACTATTACAAAATAAATGAATACTCTATGCTATAAGATAAATTACATGTATAATTTTAAGAATTCCATCTGACAATAATGTGGATATGTTAGTAAGAATGAATGAGATAGGGAGGTCACCACAATTTAGTAATAAGAGATAATAAAGGTTCCAAGTAAGGACCAAAGAAGATAGATGAGGCCTAGGCTTATGATGCAACATAAGGAGGGTAGAGAGGTGGCTCAGCAATTGAGACCATAACTGTTCTTTCAGAGGACCTGAGTTTGGTTCCCAGCACCCACACTGGGAGGCAAACAACTACCTATAACTCCAGCTCTAGGGTATATGATGCCCTCTTCTGGCCTCTGCAGGTACCTGCATTCATACACACAGACTACAAACAGACATGCACATATATACTTAATTAAAAATAAAGTAAAATGTTTTTCTTAAAAGAGAATACAACATATAATGAATAGGATCTGACAACATATAGGACATGGTATATGAGACTGCATGTGGTAGGTAGCTAGTTGTGTAGAAGTTGGAAAAGGAAGGTTATAGGAAGACATAGTGTGTAGACCTGGACCTAGGCCATGGAAAATTCCATCAGAGAAAGAAACGCTCAACTTACCATCTAGTCCTATAGCTGTTTCAGTAAACTGTAGACTCACCTATCCACTCAAGTTTTGTAAGCACTAAGTGTGTGTTAGGTACTGTTCCAAGCCCTGGGAATACTGCTAACAGGGTATTTTTACCTTAGGGAGCTCATGTGTCCGCAGAGAAGAGGATAACAGTGCGATTGTGTGTTACAGAGAAAAGGTGACATGTGAGGAGCAAGTTAAACTGAAAAGCAAGACAGGAGGGAAACAGCCAGGAAGTAGTGAGCAGCGGTCCTGAAGGAGTCAGGAAGTCACTCTGGCTAGAGAATCATCTAGACAATGAATTAGATGATGAGGTTGGTGCAGAGTGAGCCAGATGCAGGTGCAGTTGTAAACCACCCTAAAAACTTCACTCCTGCTCTAAATATGAGGGAAGCCACAGGGCTTGATTACAACTAAATACAATGCCTAAAAGGACGGTTCTAGCCAGGGAAAGCAAGAGGGGCAAGAGTAGCAGTAGAAAACACTGAGATATAACTGACAGGTAGAAGCAAAGGACTTGTCATAGGAGTACATAAGACAAGGAAGTACACAAGTCAGACAATGCCTAGATTACTTGCTTGAAGAACTGTGTGGTTAGTAATGCTATCTACAGAGACAAGAGACTGGAGTAAGCTGTGGAGTGAAGGAAAAGCAAGGGATCTCCCTTCCCACGTGTCTTTTTGAATGTGCTGAGTACAAGACGTTCCTTATATAGCCATGTGTTTACTGTCAAACTGACAATTGAATGCTTGAAACTAGAGCTCGGAGCAAAGGTTCAGCTAATAGATGTAGAAGTCTCAGCATGTGCAGTGTTGAAAGCTACAGGAACTAGCTAAGATTGTCTGCAGAGCAAATGCCAACAGAGACAGAGAGAGCACCCAGGAGTGAGTCTCCCCAGCAGAATGTAGAGAAGACATGATGGAAGGAAGCGCAGCAAAGATGGTAGTGAGAGGCCAGTAGAGGAGGTATTCATGGAGTGCTTCAGAAGATCAGCAAGAGCAGAATGCTGCCAAAGGACCAAGACCAAGTGGGGTCAGGAAGTAAGCAGAGAGATGAAGAGGGAGGAAAAGTCAACCTGGGAACTAGTTTTTAAAAAGCTTTTTGACACGATCCTAAGGTTTGTTGTCACACTCAGAGAGAACATGGGTGCCCTTCCAGAACTAATGTATTGTTGTTTCTTGGTGAGAGACCCGGATACCAATTAGAAGCATGGATACAGCAGAATATGTTAATTCTTCTACCCATATCGTTAAGTAGGAAGTGTGGTCATTCATCTAGCTCTTTCAGAAAGAGCTTGTAGATTATACCAAGATAGTTTGTATTAGTGCTCAATTCTTACACTAAATTCTTGTTTGGAATTAGTTTTTCTAGATGTTGTACTTAGTTCACAGTCAGCCTTTGAACCTGGAGGCAAACATAACTCTGTCACATGTTTACAAGTACTCAGACTTGCTCCAGGCAAGCTGAACAGAACAAATGCCTCTCCCTCGACGTAATGACTGCAGAAATTCCTGATCGCAGCAAAACATGCTGACTCATGCTAAAAGTTCTAATCCACGAGATTAAAACAAACAGACAAACAAAACACTGAACATGCAAACAGTTTCTAGATTGCAAATTTGCATGTCAACTTTCAGGATATAACTGCTTGTTAAACTAAATTCTACTTCAGACTCTTATACCTGCTTCTAGAACATTTGAAAAGCAACAAAAAGTTAAAGGATCAAGAAAAAAAAACAACTCTGGCAGTTCTCGTTTTTTCTGTACTAGGTAATTTATGCACATTGTGTGCATAAATTTGAACCTAGCTTCGCTTTATTATTGTCAGGTGACTATGTCCACACACACATAGTGCAACAGCAGAATGTGGCACAATGTAGGCCATGAGCCTCTGTGTGCCATCATCTGCTAGCTGTGAGCCTTGAGGCAAAGCTCAAGTTTCTATCTAAAGCAGTGGTAATTAACTCACGGGCTTACTGTGGAGACTAACACAATTATCTGTGCCAAAACTACACAGCAGAGCACCTGATGCAAAGCAAGACACAATGAATTGTCATTTTAGATTTCCTCAGGGCCAGTGTAACCACTGCCAAGATGAAGTTATATTTTTATATGGAGCAAAGACTCAAGTACTTACTGTCAAATCACCGTGAAAGCTAAATGCTGGGTGCTGAACTAAGTTACAGTCTTACAGATCTCAATGTCATGACTTCACTTGTCATGATTTGTTAATTCCTAAATAACCCAACATCTATTCCTATGCCAGCAGGGGAAGGAAATCACACAATCAGCAATCTGTGCCAAAATGAAAGTGCATGTTCCTTTCTACATCAGCTGGACCCTCCATCAACACTGTTTTAATCATTCACAGCTGTCTAAGTGACTCTGAACAGCACCTGTCATAGAGAATCTCTACAATGTCCTTCAATGACATTTACCTCCTGGCACTCATATCCTGTGCAGTTTCCTCCTGCACTAGGCAGGGTTAACCTGTGCAACCAAGAGGACAAGACAAAATGATGGTGGTGTGTGGCTTCTTCTAAAGACTGTTAGAAAAGGCACTGTAACCTAGCCCTGCTCTCTCTTTAACGGTGCTCTGAAGGAGTTAATCTCCAGCCAGAGGAGGAAGCTAGGGTATCTGCCAAAAGCCAACACCATCAACAGGCTCTTGAATAAAGCATGGTAGAAACCATGATCCTCTGGCCTCAGCTGGCCTTGAAACTACTTCATTCACAGCTGGTATTTCCACTACAACCTCATGAGAAACACTGAATCAGAACCATGTAACAATGCAATAATATTTCTTTTGAATTCCTGATCTGTAGAATCAGTGAGAAAATAAATGTGTCTTGGCCTATTATGTTCTAATTCATTCATTCAAGAATGTTGGATGCTGAATGTCTAATGGAAGAGACAAAGCCACAAAAACCACACAAACACAAAACCACAGAAAGAGTCTGTGATAAATGTATATGACAAATGGGGGGCGGGGAAGACAGTTAATTTAGACTAGAAAAGCAGAGATTGTCCCCTTCAGAAAATGGCAGTAAGACCAAAAACAACACAGAGGTGAAAGTAATTCTGAGAGCTATACTTGAGAGTTTAGGACATTAAAGACTCCTCAGGGAATGTGACAGGTACAGAGGACAGTTACATATAACCTTGTTAATCCTTACAACACTCCCCTAGGGCAGGTACTAGGACTCTTGCTTATACCTCAGAAGCACAATACCAGCCCAAGGACATTGTAGAGGCTGAGGCCACACCCAGGGCATGCTGGTCCTGAAGCTCAAGCCATTCCCTCTCTTTTCTCCTCTTCCTGCTGCTCAAACCATTAACTTCTCTCCAGTTCCAAAACCATCTTCACGCATACTTTCCCAACTTCTGAGTGATCTCAAGGTATATTCTGCATGCTTAAGATAGCATGGTCTTAAGCCAAAAGGTCTTAATCAAGCACTTTACCAGCTGGTTATTACAAGAATAACATCAGTTCTTCTTTAACTGTCAGTTCTCCTTTAACGGTCTTCCCCTCTCCTTACTCTCAGTCCTCCCATTCTTAAAAATATTTCCTTCCTCATTTCTTCTCCAGACCTTAGAAACATCTCCCTACTTTTTTTTTTTTTGGGTGGGGGAGGTGGTATTCGGTTGAACCTAAAGCCTCTGGCAATCTGGGCAAACACTACCACTGAGCTTTATCATTGGCCCTCTTTTACTCCATTTTGAGATGAAGCACTCTAAGTTGCCCAGCCTTGCCTTGCTCACTGTAGCTCACATAGGCCTTGAAATCAGATTCTCCTACCTCAGTCTCCTAAGGTAGGACTTCAGGCTTGTGCCACTGGGCCTGGCTCACCAGGTGAGTTGTGTGAGTTGTCAGAGTTGTGTCTGGTGTGTGTATGCATGAATTTGTGTAAGCATGTGAATGGAGGTTAGGAGTCAACAGCAGACACCTTCCTCAATTGCTTATTGAACTTCTTTTTTGAGACAGGGTCTTACTGAGCCTGAAGCTCAGTGATTCAGCCAGCAAGCTTCCAGGATCCTCCCATCTCTTCATTCCAGAGCTGAGGTCACAGGTGCACACCACAGCCTAGAGCATCTTTCATGGTGCTGGAGTCTAAACTCAGTCCTCACACTGGAATGGCAAGGCTATTAAGAGTGAGATACTGCCCTAGTCCCTACTTCACTTTTGAGTATTTGTTGCAGACTTCTGATTCCTCTTCCATTTACTCAACCTTTTAGAACTTTCCTTCAGCTCAACAATAATTAAAGCTCTGATTTCAAGGTCAACAGAAACTTAGGTCGACCATTTCCTCCTTGAAATCCTATCGTCCTTGATGCCACTCTGGGAGCTCTCCTATACATCCAATCACACCTGGTCAGGACAGTTTGTTGGATCTCTCCAGCTACTGAAGTCACTGTGATCCACAAGAGGAGTGTCAAATGATTGAAAACTAACACTCGTGCTGACTGTAGGGCAAAAGTTAATGGCATTCTCTGGAAAGTATCCTAAGAGTTAATTAAGGTTGAATTCTTTGGCAGCTCTACCTCCACAGAGAAACTGATTTGTTTCTGTGTGTGTGTGTGTGTGTGTGTGTGTGTGTGTGTGTGTGTGTGTGTATTTTGTTCATTAAAAAGAGATTTAACTCTCACTTGCCCCAAACAAATTTATGGCCATACATGTGTCCCCCATCCCCATCCCATATGCAAGAAAGTAAGTGAAGTAGTGGTAGAAACCAAAACCCTAGGAACAAGAGCTCCTAACAGACCCGCGGTCACAGCTCCCTTTAGAAAGTAACTGTGGAGCTCATAGACTGGCATACCTCTGAAATGATTTCCAGACTTAGATTAAGAATTCTACAGACAGACTGAAAACAGAAAGGGGACATGGACATGATGGGAAGGGGGGGAAGGGGACAGACAGATGACTACAGTAATCTTAGTCAGAATTTAGATAACACTAAAGGGGAAAAAACACTCCCTGCTGGAAATCAATTGGTCAGTTCTGAACTTTGAACAAGCTTGTGAACACTAGAGTTTAGTAAAACAAGCTCCTGAGACATTAAGCTGTCAGATTCCAGAATGGATCATCAGTTCTACGCACCAGCCAAATTCTTTCTATATTAAAGAAAAAGGACCCCCAAACAAAAAGATGCTACTAAGTATTCTTTATAAGTCAAAGAGTATACTATAACCAGTTCTTTGTAGCTTATCTTCCCCCTATATCTTGTTACCATTAGCTTAAAACACCTTGTAAACTAAATAGTGATTTATAAGAAAAATTAAATTGCCCAGAGAGCAATGAAGCTGCTCAAATGAAAAATTGTCAGTTTTCAAATATATCAGCAATATATACATCATAACAAAAGAAGTTCCTAGGTTTCATCAGTGGTGCCAGGTAAATCTTAACCTCACCATTCAAAAACACCCAAAGCATATGCTCTAACGGTGAATTAGCAGTTTCACATATGCATTAAAATAACTGAAGCATGTTTTGGTTGCAAGTCTTCACTTAGTGAGCAATTTGAAACTGAAATGAGAATGTAAGATCTGTCCTTAAAATAGTGGATACGAAAAAAATATGTAAGATTAAGGTGTGCTGTTTAAGCTGGGCGTGGTGGTGCCTTTAATCCCAGGACTCAGGAGGCAGAGGCAGATGTATCTCTGTAGTTCAAGGACAGCCTGGTCTACAGAGAGTTCCAGGAAAGCCAGAGCAACATAGTGAGACCCTGTCTCAGAGAGAAACAGAGACAGAGAGACTTCCTTAACACTCAGTATCTAGACCAGGCTGGCTGAGGGCTGGATTAAAGTCATCCACTGCCAAGTCTAGCTTTGATCCAATGATCAAAGATGACAACATCAATTGGCAATGTCTAAAGGTTGGACAGGCCTGAAAGATTCTTTATGATTTTTCCAGCAAAGCACACATTTCCCTCCTCTAACAAGGTAATCCACAGGAGGTAGGAACCATACACACCTATCCAAATGCTTCCCCACCCTGACTTGAAATAAACCTCTCATCACAATTTCTTGCCTTCTCATTCATCCTATCTACAACAAATATATTCTTGTTTCAAAATACCTATGCTGCTACAACCACCACCTATGTGTTCTCCACTAAAACTATTTTCTTAAATACAGAAGATGAGCTGAACATGTTTTAAAACACGAAGAAAACCAGACCCGGTAAACAATCCCTAAAAATTAAACAGAAAGACAAATCTACCTGTCAACTACACTTCTCTGCCTGTCTAATTTCTAGTCTGACTGCAGAGATCTTGTTCAATAAGCGACGGCAAGAGATCACTTCCTTTGTACAGTCATATGCCAGCTTCAGTTCTATACAGACAGCTACAGACATTAGAGCTCATTTCTAAAACTTCTGGACAGTCCACGGATAGAATAGAGCAGAAGTGCCAAAGAAAAAAGCTAATTCCCTCTTGTTAACAGAGCGGCTCAGTCTCAGTCTGCAATCAAGGACCGGCCAGCTGAGGGTCACTTCCCCCTCAAGTGGCCTGAGCGCAGAAACACAAAGCCGGGCCAATGTCACTCCAGGGACTGCAGGGTCCCCGGACAACTCAGCATCCTGGGCTGGGCGTTTGCCCACAGCGGACCCAATCTATAGAACGGGCCGAACTGGACTTGAACTGCCACCCGCAGGGCTGCCAGCTGCACTGCATCCCAGAATCCCGGGACGTACACCTCCAGAGCTTCGCGTCCCAACCTGCCGGGATGCGAACCCCAAAGCCGGGGCCGACGCGCCAGCCTGATCTGTCCCTGCCGCCGCACCCGGCTGTGCCACCCTCGCCTCCCGGCTCCGCCCGCCCCTCACCGCGCTTGGGCGGGCCCATCCGGGCGGCGGCCCGCAGCTCAGCTTCGTTGCAGAAGGCGGCCGGGTGACATCTGCACACCACGATTGCCAGAGGCGGAGGCTGAGGGGAGCGGGTCTCCAGAGGCCAGAATGACTAGAGACGGCGTTCTGACAGAGAAGGTACCCGCTTCCTCTCCGCCACACTGTCCAATCACAGCGTTCCACCGTAACTTCCGCCTAGAAGGTAAGGGGAACGCCGGGCGGAAGAAACTCCCGACCGCACCGGAAGAGGCGGGTCCCCCGGGCGGTGCTGTCTCCTGGTTCCTCGTGGAGGCCGAGGTAAGTGTCGCTAGCGGCTTGGAGATTGCGGGGTTCGATGCCCTGCGCCGTGGTGCTCTGGGTGGGCAGACGCGGCGGAGGACTGTGCCGTGGGCTTCAGGGAGGCCGGTGTGTAGCCCCGTTGCCACGGCCGTCTGTACCGCAGAACACGGAGGCCGCGCCG
The DNA here is from genome assembly GCA_026225945.1 of Cricetomys ansorgei. Classification (NCBI taxonomy): domain Eukaryota; kingdom Metazoa; phylum Chordata; class Mammalia; order Rodentia; family Nesomyidae; genus Cricetomys; species Cricetomys ansorgei. The sequence goes on from JAMJFZ010001038.1 coordinate 29,594,849, forward strand.
CTGCTCCCGGGCCGGCGAGGGCGAGACCCGGGAACTGCCCGGCTTTCCTGGGGTTGTTTGGAAATGGTGTGCGGAACCCCCTCTTTCCCCTGAATCTTGTTTGTGTAAGGACTTGTGACAGCTCTGCTACGACGGTCTCAGCCTTAAGTGAATCTTGAAAACAATGTTTGTGGGACAGGGTCGTTGGGATTTAGGAAGTGGTCATGCTAAAAATCTCTACAGATTAGATCGTGAACTCAACATAGCCGAGATCTGTGTACCAGAAACCAGTGCCAAGACCCAAGTTGGACGTGGGTGGTGTAAATGCATGGGAAAGGCTGAGAATCGGACTTACCGGGAAAGAACTGGGTATCAGAGGAGTAACGCTGACTAAAGTAAGTAAACGTAGGCAGAAGAACACATGTTTTTGTAGGTGTGTCGATTGACACTTGCTAGAGTTATCTGAGAAGAGGGAGGCCGAGCATCTAGTGAAAAAGATGCCTCTGTCAGATTGCTGTGGAAGGGCCCAGCTCACTGTGGTGCCACCCCTAGCAGGTGGTCCTGGGTTGTATATTAAAGCAGTGAGAGGAAGCTCTGGGGATCAAGCCAGTAAGTGGCAGTCCTCTAGGGACTCTGCTTCAGTTTCTGCCCCCAGGTTCCTGCCCTGACCTCACTGAATCAGGTACTATAAGCTGTAAGGGGAAACAAACCCTTTTCCTCTGCAAGTTGCTTTTGGTCGTGGTGTTTGATCACAGCAATGGAAACGGGCAGTGGACGAGGGAATAATTTAAGAATGACAAGTTCTTAGGAAGGAAAACGAGAAATTATTTGAGAAATAAGCCTAGTTAAAGAGTAAAGTAACTAGGCCCCTGTGAACCCCTGCATTTGGCAAACAACCTAGCCCTTTAAGACCCTGAGGTAGGAATAGCCCCTTTGAAAACGATAAGTTCCCTGGGCAGTGGTGGGGTCAGGACAGTGTGTTTGAAAACTAAAGTTGCCCAATGGTGGTGGTGGTGCACACCTTTAATCCCAGTACTCACACTCGGAGGCACTGTGAGTTCAAGGCCAACCTGGTCTACAGAGTGAGTTCCAGGACAGCCAGAGTTACAACAGAGAAACCCTGTCTCAAAAAACATGGAAGTGGAGGTGCTAGGTAGAACACTAGTGCAGCAACTCAGTGATGTCAAGCTGGAAATGAAAGTGCTGTGAAGAGAAAAACGGATGGTATTCAGAGAAACAATCAGAGGAGATGGCAGAGAAGTGTTTAGCCTGGTGATTAAAAGCAGAAAATTTGGAGTTAGATTGGCTATTTTGGAGCCTGGCTTTGGTGCTTGTTGGTTGACTTTGAGCTAGTCATTTAGCATCTCTGTATATTCTCCTTGTCTGTAAAATGGAGATAAGGATAATTGCCTCTTCTGTTACTGAAGAGAATTTTTATGCACACATTTGCAGTGTACTACACACTTGCTTCTGCTGATGCAGTTACTGCATACAGTTAAAGAGCTGCATGTGTTATGCACAATATATCATTTACCTTAAGCACTCTCTAAGCCTTGCTACTATTACTTTTTGAGCCAAAGGTTACTAGGAAGTTTTCAACTTTCCTAGTTTATTGTGCGTTTTAAACTAAAAACAAAATGAGGAGTTTAGGAAGTAAGGTCTGGTTCATGTAAGGCATTGAAGAGGGGATTCCTATAAATGCTTGGAACTCTATTTATGGATCTAGATGACGACAAGAAATAGAAATGTGGGAGTGCCTGACTTAGCGTGCTGTATGGATCCTTCACTGAAAATACTGCAGAAGGGATTTCAGAAGGGTGTCTGATGAGCAACTTTAGTTAAGAAGCTGAAGGAATAAGAATTGAATTAGTTTTTTGTTCTGTTTCTTTTTTGAGACAGGATGACAAGGTTGAATGTAGCTCAGGCTGGCTCTGGACTCCTTATGTAGCTGAGAGTGACCTTGAATTTCTTATACCCTGTCTCTGCCTTCCCAATGCTGGGATTAAAGGTGTGCACCAGCACACACGGTTTAGTTAGCACTGACAGTCAAACCCAGGAACTCTAGTATGCTAGGCAAGCACTCTGTCAGCTGAGCTACATCCCCAGCCCTTTCTTCATTTTTATTGGCTTAATCTAGATTCCCAAGAGAAAAAAGAATGAAGCCAGATTCACAGTATTCATTGATGAAACCATTCAGTCTCAGCTTACCAGTTTCAGTGTCAAAGCTTTGATAATGGTTGACAGGGCAAAAGAGGATTATGTGGCTCTATTGAAGCCTTTAGATATTCATGAAGTGATTGTGACAATGTAAACTGAAGGTGTGAGGGATTGCATGTTAAGTTAGGTCGGTGATTTACTTAGAGTAAATAAAGCTTAAGAAGTCACAGGTGTCGTGTTGTGGGATGTGCATGTGTACCTGTTTGCCTCATGTGTGTATTTGGAGGAGGTTGTGTGTGTGTAGGCTGGAGGTTAGCTCTTGAGACATGGTTGCCCAGTCCTTGCATAGCTTGGGCCCTGGAACTCTGACTAGGTGCAACAAAGGAATGAAGAAAAGACAGACCCATGGATTCACATACAGAAAAGCTGAGATTGGGTGGCCTGGGGTCTTGGATGGAGAAGCTGCAGTACCCCAGAAGCTCAGCATGCTTATTATATATAGGAAGAGGGGTTGTTGCTTACAGATAAACAAGGAGATGGTGTTATCATATACAGCTGAAAAAGGGGGTGGGGTTAGCTATTTTCAGTAGGAGCAGTCTGTAGGGGAGCAGTCTTCAAGCAGCAAGCATGGGGGTAAGAAAGCTGATGAACATTTTCTGCAAACACTATGAACATTCTCACTTGGACCAGAGGAAGGTTTTGCCACTCATGGGTCAGGGTCAGAGGCATTGGAACTTCTTAACATAGTTATGCTCATGTCAACAGAACACATTCACTCAGAGCTTCCTCTGCTCCACACACAGGGTCTCTCTGAACTTGGAGTTCATGGATTCAGCCATCTATGCTGGCTCTGCCAGTGAGCTCCAGGGATCTTTCTTTCTTTGCCTTCTCAGTATTGGGATCATATACACATTTCTCTGTGCCTGGCTTTTTGCATGGGTGCTAGGGCTTGTGCTTGTATAGCAAGTGCTTTACCATTTGAGCCAAGTTGTATGCTTTTGACCACATAAAAAATAGTTCATGTTTGTTAGCCTTCTAGAACCAACGTACTACAAAAACTGAATTTTGTTTATATACACAGATTGCCTTCCCCGTGGCATCAGACTTCCTAACATGGGGCTTACCAAACAGTATCTCCGCTATGCGGCTAGTGCTGTCTTTGGTGTGATTGGCAGCCAAAAAGGTAACATCGTTTTTGTTACACTTCGTGGTGAGAAAGGACGCTATGTGGCAGTACCTGCCTGTGAACATGTTTTTATCTGGGACTTAAGGAAAGGCGAGAAGGTGAGTCAGAAATGAGTAAGTTGACACTGATTCTTGGAAGGATGAAGTGGAAGAGCCTTGACTGACCTGGCTGCATTAATTTGTGTGTGAACCCTCAAGAGATCACTTTCCTTTCATCTAGACAGCCAAATACTGAATTCTGTTGTTCTGAAAGTTACAGCCAAGCAGGAGCTTGCTTCTTAGATGTCTGTGTTAATTTTCGTAGGTCATTATTTGTAGCCATTATTTATTTCTACTTTTGTCCACCAATTCTACTTTTCAAGTTCTGCTTGTTCACAGACCGTTGTAAAATATTAGAATTTAAAAAGGACTGTTACTCTGCTGGGTTAGTGAAGACTTTCTTACATATACTGATGAGATCCAGCAGTAAATGCCTATTTACTGTGTCACTCCCAAGAGGTGGCATCTATATGTATGTATGTATATGTCTGTTGTTACCCAGAGCCTCTTAGGATGAAGCCTAAGTTTCACTAGTACTGTAGTGCCATGAGGCTGAGTTAAAGCGAGGATAGGTTTATAACCCTTTATCAGAAATCACTAGGATAAAAATTTGGTGGTTTATTTCATTGCCAGGATAATATGCATGTATATACCAATGTCAAGCTTGAGAGGAAATGATTGTCTTTTTGAGGATATCATTATCTTTGCTTATAGAATTTTGTCTTTGTGCATCAGTGACTGGAAATTACTGTACTCACTGTGTTGCTGAAATGATTCCCACCCTGATGTCTTGATACATGCCTGACTCTTCTGCACTGTTTTTGATTTTTATGCTTTCAGATCCTTATCCTTCAGGGGCTTAAACAAGAAGTCACCTGCTTGTGTCCTTCCCCAGATGGGCTGCATCTAGCTGTTGGGTATGAGGATGGATCCATCCGAATCTTCAGTCTCCTCAGTGGTGAAGGAAACATAACCTTCAATGGACACAAAGCAGCTATCACCAGCTTAAAGTATGATCAGCTGGGAGGCAGATTGGCTTCTGGGTCCAAGGTGAGCCTTAGAGACAGGTGTCTAGAATTGTATTTTCACACTTATATAGAAGCAGAACACATAAATTGTTTAATGAAATTGGATTCTCAGTGTCCAAGCTTGTATATAGTTGGGAGAGATAGAATGAGGAAGATGGGTGTGTGGGGAGTGAGGTAGGGAGTGTTCTACATGTTTCCTTTATGTTCTCTGATAAAATTCTGTGTAACGAAAGAATAAGACAAACGTATTCATAGAACCTATCATACTGTGGGAGAGCTACTCCAAACTATAAAACAGGAAGATTGGGAAAAAAGATGGTAATAATTTGCCAATGAGTTCTGTAAAATTAGAATCTTTCCTGTGTTTTAAAAGTTAATGAGTTAGTCATGTGAGGTGGCACATACCTTCAGTCCCAGCACTCAAGAGGCAGGGGCACCTGCATCTCTGGTTAAAGACAAGCTATGACACGACTCAGCTGTTTTAAAGATGAAAGTAGCCGTTATTCATGGAAATAATTAGCTTTAGTGGTAGAGATATGGCCCAGTTGGTAGAATACCTGCCGAGCATATAGGAATCCCTGGGTTTGGTCCCTAGTACCACATCAACTTGTCATATTCCTGTAAACTAACAATCTGGAAACGCAAGCTGAAGATTAGTAGTTCAGGGTCATAGTGAAATCAAGGCCAGCCTGGGCTGTACCAGACCCCATCTCAAAGAAACAAAAGTATGATTAGTGTTCAGAAAAGCAAAATAGATATGAAGACCAAGCATTTTCCCAGAAGGAATCAAATTGGCAGTGATTTTTAGAAATGTGATGAGTGCACAGGTGGAAAGCTGGTCTTCTCATACAGATCTCTGGTAGTTCTAGAGACAGATGCAATCTGAGGATTGTTTCAGTGGTGTGAATTTAAAACTGTAAAAATAACTATCTACTTTAACCAAGAACTTCAAACTGTAGTATTTATATGTACTAGGATAAATGCATGTGAATGTTCACTTTATCATATTTATATTAACAGAAAATTGGAAATGACCCGCACATGTAAAATATAAAATTTAAATTGTGATACTAGAAATTAGATGAGAGCAGAATTAAATATCAAATTGCATTAAATTAAAAAATGGTTATAAGCTGAATACACAGCATGAACCCTATTTTCTCTTTATTTTCTTTTGTGTTTGTGGGTCTCACTGGACTGTCCAGCTTTCCTCCTAAGTGACTGGGATGACAGGGGCCGGCCATCATACCTAGAGATCTCTGTTTTCTAGTAAGAAAATAGCCTGGAGATCTCATACATACATAGTTACAACATGTAAAACAAAGTTTCTTCTCGTTATTCCTGGACGAAAGGGTAGGCTGCTATCTAACCTGCTTTCCAAGTTGTACAGGACAGTATATTGCAGCAATTAGCAACCTGTGGGACACGATCCCTTTGGTGGTCGAATGACCCTTTCACAGAGTCACCTAAGACCATCTGCATATCAGATATTTATATTACAATTCATAATAGTAGCAAAAGTATAATTATGAAATATCAACAAAAATAATTTTATGGTTGGGGTCACTACAATATGAGGAACTGTATTAAGGGGTCCTAGTATTAGGAAGGCTGTGAAACACTAGTATACAGTCTTTGTAGTGCTTGAGTCCCATTATTTGTCAAGTTTGGCATTTTGTGGTAAGAAAAGTGTTTTTTCTTGTGTGTTACTTTATCCCTTAAGGATACAGATGTTATCATTTGGGATGTGATCAATGAAAGTGGCCTCTACCGTCTAAAGGGGCACAAGGATGCAGTCACACAAGCTCTGTTCCTACGAGAAAGGAATCTACTGGTTACAAGGTGAGTTTCAGAGTTCTGAAGGAGACATGGCCCTCCGTGTTTGCTTGTTCCCACTGTGTTCAAGCTTGTATTGGTGTGCTTCCTCTGAAGCAGCCAGCTTTTCCTCTCTATGCCTCCCAAATCTAGAGTTAGTCAGTGAGTTAGAGCCTTTTGAAATTTCCTTTTCTGGTTCTCCTGGAGAGCGGCTGTTTATCTTCTGGATCCCTAGAAGTCAGGAGAGCAGAATGCCAACCTGTGTGTTTGGATTAGTCTGCCTTTTGAGGGAAGATGTGTTTCATAGGCCTAATGAACGTCCATTAGAATAGTTATCTGGGCTTTGGGTGGGATGAGAAACCATCAGCAGGTAGAGACCATGTGAGCAGCTACTGAATAACAAAAATTGGAGGACAACAACAAATGATCTGCTCACATTCCTGTTAGCTTAATGAGTCTTCCTAGTAAGATTCTTTTCCTGGTTGTTTTTCTTGTAGTGGGAAAGATACTATGGTAAAGTGGTGGGATCTTGATAGCCAGCACTGCTTCAAGACCATGGTTGGCCACCGAACTGAGGTATGTTTGGGGTCATGGGGTCTGGAGAAGAATGGCAAAGCAAAAAGCAAAAGATGGCTTCGCCTTTGGTCTTTCCTGGTTCTTTCTACTGCTCATATTGATCATTGTGTGCTGTCTTGAGAGACCATGAGATTGTCTGGGAGGAAGCAATGCCAGCCATTGGAACAGATGTAGCTTCTCTGGTCTCATAAACATTAGTCCTGGGGCCTTATAACCTTCGAGTTCATCATTTTAACTAAACTCACCTATGATTGCTATATTTATCAGAGGTCTCCAGAGGAACAGAATTTATAGAATAAATCTATATATATATTTAGAAAGGGGTTTATTAGGATAACTTACAGGCTGTGGTCCAGCTAATCCAACAATGGCTGTCTACCAACAGAAGGACCAAGAATGTATTAGTAATTCTGTGGCTGGGTGTCTCAGCTGATCTGTAGACACCGCAATCCTGACGGAGTAGACTTCTAATGCCAGTAAAGGAATGGACTTGGTATCAAGAGCGAGAGCAAGCAGGCGAAGAGAGAACTAGCTTCCTTCTTTCATATCCTTTACATAGGCAGAAGGTGTGGCCAGATTAAATGTTCATCTTCCCACCTCAAAAGTTCTGGATTGAAGGTGTACCTTGCCACCTCAGTGATCCAGATTAGAAGAAGTGGGTCTGTCTACTTCACATGATTTAATTAAGAAAAATGCCTCACAGGTGTGTCCAGCCATTTATTTGGATTTTAGTTAATTCTAATGTAGTCAAAGTTGACAAATGAGAACAGCCAGCACAACTGTAGAGATGTTTAATGTTGTGTGCAGTGCACAGCAAAAGGGTAGTCTTATGTTTGCTTCAACAAGATTTATTCAGCCAAGTTCAGAGAACATTTTAAATATCTTTACCTCCCGTTATATCAGGCTTTCAAAAACATACTTGTAATAATAAAGTGGAAAGAGAAGTCTTTGAAAATTGACTGGCAACAGTATTGCTATGTCTCCACTGTCTAGTTGCAGGATGCTAAAGGGTGAGAATTATACAGTAGATATTAAAAAGTCACCTTTTATTTGGCAGACATGCTGAAAATAAGTATGAGATGCAGAGTCGTGGATTGTACTTAGGATTTGTAATGAATATCCTTTATCTAAATGGACAGGAAATTCCTAATACCACATAACAGTGTCGCCACAGGCAATTCCTTCTCTGGAAAAGTGCTTCTCTTAGTGTATTTTGAAAGAATTGCCCTAATACACTTTTTCTTAGATTTGAAATGACAGAACACTTTCATTATAGTGAATGTACATTTTTGCATTGGTTCATTATGCCACTTAGAGAATTAAAAAATTCTATGTAAATTGTTTTGTATTCTTAGGTGTGGGGCTTGGTTCTGGTTTCAGAAGAAAAGCGACTAATCACTGGGACTGCAGACAGTGAGCTGAGAGCCTGGGACATCTCCTATCTGCAGGAGGTAATTGGTGGGTTAGATCATGGCCAAGTGCATGATTTCACAGTTCATAATCTCATTTACTTAGAATCATTGACTTAGAATCAGATGTAATGGGAGTTCTTACATTGAGGACCTGCAATTTTTAATCAAAGACGTTTCCTAATTGTGCACTCATTGGTAACACTGGTAACAGTGTTATTTGGATTGTGACATTTTAGCCTTCTATTCCTGGGTCTTTGGGCATATGTGGGTGGATTTTAGAGGACTTTCTCTTGAAACAACAAACAGGTACATTCTCAGGAGACTTACAGTGATTATCAATTTATGTGTGTGGGATGATTATAGACATTAATCTTAGCTGGAGTTAGTATATAGCCATATATCCAGTAGCCATTGTGATCAGTTTGTTTATCTTAGACTAGTGTTTGTTTTTTCTGTGTTTAAAGAGAAACTATAACACACTTTACACTGCTTCTGCCAATTACCAGTATCAGAGGCAGCCTTTCTCTCTAGAGTATCTTTTCTCCTAAAAAGAGAAAGCTTTGAGGTTAGGAGTTGAGCCATTAGTTTTTACACTGTTATCTAATCATATATAGTCCTTATACTATGGAAAGTCAATGGAGATAGTATAATGGAAAGGAATAATGTTTTCTTGTGTATAATACCAGTGTCTAATACATTCTGAAACTTGTCCTGACATTGAAGTTTATCAGAGGTCAGCAGTCAAGATCTGATTATAGGTATGACTTCTAGGTCACTGGGGTTAAAAGTCATCCCCTGAGACATTTCAGCATTTATTCTTATGTCTTTATAAAACAGATGGATGACCCAGAAGAACCAGAGTCCAAGAAAATCAAAGGGTTTCCTGAAATCCAGGGCACACCTGAAGCAGAGGATAGCACCCTTGAGGCGGATGAAGCATCTGAAGATGTAATCCACTTTGTTTCTTCAGTTGGGCTGAGTAGTAGGGCAAGAAAGAACAGATTTTAGGATGAGAATCTCCAGTTATCATTCCAGGGAATGTTTGGCACTGCATATATTAAGTTCATGGCTTTTCAGAGGTTTAGCAGAACAGACCTTTAACCTCCACATTCTCTCGATTCCTCTGTAGCGCATCCTTTCATGCAGAAAAGCTGGTTCCATAATGCGGGAAGGAAGGGACAGGGTTGTGAACCTTGCCGTGGACAAGACAGGCAGAATTCTCGCTTGCCACGTGAGTACCAAACTTAGAAAACAGTAAAACTGTTCCTTTTCAGTACTCACTCTTTAATAATTCTGTACGGGCATGGATTGTGTTAATAATTCAGAATACAAGCTAGGCGGTGGTGGCATACACCTTTAATCCCAGCACTTGGGAGGCAGAGGCAGAGGGATCTCCGTGAGTTCAAGGCTAGCCCAGTCTACTGAGTGAGTTCCAGAATGACCAAAATTACAACAAAGAAACCCTGTCTCTGTTGAAAAAAAAAAAAAAATTCAGAATATGGGTCTGGAATGATAGCTCAGTGGTTAAGACCGAGTACTGCTCTTGCAGAGGACCTGAGTTTGGAGTCCATCATCCATGTTGGGTGGTTCACAGCCCCTTGTGATTCCAGCTTTAGAGGATCTTATCAGACACCTTTCCTCTGCGGGCACCTGCACTCTCTTACACATACCCACACACACAATTTAAAATCTAGTATATATTCCTATGTGTGTCTGATGTCCTAGCATAGCATTCATATCAGTGAAAGTACCTACATTTATTATTATTAACAACATTTCTTGAACGCTAGCTTTTCTCCTCAGTGTACAAGGTGCATGCTCTGTTTGGCCTTCACAGGAATGCTGTGGTCAGGAAGTAGTATTCCCACTTTATAGATGGGACAGCAAACCCAGAGAGATTTTGTTCATGGTGACCAGCCAATAAGGGAATACAAATAAATGCTACTGTTTAGTTATTACTGGATATTAGCTAAATTACAAACTGCCTGTCCTGGACTCACATTGTCTGCTTTCTGCCTTTCTAGGGAACAGATTCTGTGCTAGAAGTATTTTGTATCCTTTCCAAAGCAGAAGTTCAGAAGAAAATGGATAGGAAGCTGAAGAAAGCTAGGAAGAAAGCAAAGTATGTTTTTAAAATAATAAAGTGTCCTGGGTAGCCATTTATTACTGAGAAAAATTGTATCTTTTAAAGAAAATGTTATTTGATTACCTGTTACAGCTAAACTAGAGAATTTGGGGAGTTCCAGTACCACAAGTTTTGAATTTGATTCATACTTCTTTATTTTCAACCCATTTAGGAGTTGCACTAAGACCCACACAGAAGTAGACTGCAGATTTAAAGCCAGGCACACTGGAGATGTGTCTGTGTCAGTGCTAGGGATATGGAGACAGGAGAACCTCTGCAGCGTGCTAGCCAGTCAGGAGAAAAACCAGAGGGCTCCAGGTTCCCTGGGAGGCAGAGTGTAGTTGAGGAAGACAGACATCCTACATGGGTGTCTGGTCTTCACACACACAATTACACCCTCCCCATAAAATACTTTAATGGGTGACTTATCAAATTTAAAAGTACTTTTCAAAAATCATCTGATGGCAAATGTATTGTGATGTGTTCCTGTGATGTGCCATATGCTCACATGACAAGGCCAGACTAACTATAGGTTAAAGACTTGTTGAAAAAGTTCTAGAGTTAGAAAAGTTCATCAGAAACACTTCACTGTAGTGATTTGGATGATAGATCATCGGAGGAGATGTTATGGGCCTGTTGCATCCTGAATCTGTTTATTAAGGTAAAGGTTTCAGTGGACTGTAGTCTGCTCAATCAGTTCTCGGGGTAGATTCTCACCAGATTCACTCCATTTGTTTGTCCCAGGACCAGAGTGTAGATCAGTAAGATTGAAGGTGCTCCTGGAAAAGTGATAGATGACACTTGTAGGGTTTATTTCCCTCTCTAGATTGAACTCTGCCAGTGAGGAGGAGGACCCTGAAATTTGTGCCTCAATGACTCTGCAGGATGAGATCCAGCGGGTGGCCAATATCAAGACTTCTGCTAAGATCAAGTGAGTGAAGATTTAGTCAAAGTATTTTAGAATAATGAGCTACCAAGTGTCCCTGGCATTGTCATGGTATCTGCCAACATGTGTGTGAATTACATCAAAGGTGGTGATCATGTCACACAAGTTTAAGTGTCTTTTTTTTTTTTATTAACATCATTGTTTATTTCAGGCTGCCAATTAAGAAAAATGTATATTCTTTGTTCAGGAAGTATTTTAAGTCACACACACTACAGCGTAACACAGAAACAAAATATGTGTTAAAACTAAGAGCAGAGCCCAGATTTATTTGTTTGTTTGTTTGTTTGTTTATTTTTATACTTTAAAAGCCCGTGCTTGAGGGTCTCTGAGATATAAAGAAAGGTGCTTGCTGCCAAGCCTGACACCCTTATTTTGGTCCCTGGGACCCACATGGTAGGAGAGGACTGACTTCTCTGACTTCCACACTCATGCTGTGGGTCCATACACATGTGCACACACATATGCACTCAAATAAATAAAGGTAATAGGATTTTTTAAAGCTTGTGATCAATTGCTGCTCAATACATAGAACAAAATTATATCCAAAGTTCTGTATATATGGTCAAACTATACATTGAGACCATCACTAAGCCTTTCTTGTAGAAAATGTTGACTTCATGAGCCAAGACAGTAGCTGGAATGTTTGTGATGACTTTCCCATGCAGATCCTTTGACCTGATTCACTCGCCTCAAGGAGAGTTAAAGGCAGTGTTCCTGCTGCAGAACAACCTGGTGGAATTATACTCACTCAAAGCATCCTTGCCAACCCCTCAGCCTGTCAGGACAAACAGGATCACCATTGGAGGCCATCGCAGCGATGTGCGCACCTTGTCATTCAGCTCGGATAACATAGCTGTGCTTTCAGCTGCAGCTGATTCCATTAAGATATGGAACAGGTCTGTGAAGTGATATTTCCTGTACCTCTATCCAGTAGAATTGCCTTGTCTTTGAAATTTCTGCTACTCTTGATGATTGGCTCTTATCCTTAAGAACCTACATGCAATTCATTCAAAAGATACAATTGGTGCATTTTGGCCATTGGTCTATAGAGCTTATAGAAGAGTTTTGGTGTAGAACTAGTGATACCGCTCAGCAGGTAAAGGTATTTGCCTCTTAAGGACCCAAGTTTGGTCTCTGGAACCCCCACGGTAGACAGAGAGAACTTACTTTTGCAAGTTCTCTTCTGTTCCAATGTGTATGTGCCTGCTTCTCCCCATAAATAAAATGAAAAAATACAATTAAAAAAAATAAACCAAGGTATTCCCTCATCTGGAGCTTTGTCTGCATTTGGCTAGGGGAAAACATGCAGTCATTGCCCATCTTAGCAAGTCTAATGCCATCAGAAATTTACATTAGTCCCATCATTCTTTCCTTTCCTCGGCTGTTTGACTACTTTCCTTTTCCCTCAGACCTCAAATAATTCAAATACTTTTAAGCTGATGATTGCTTCCTAGTTTACTGAAAACCTGGTACCATCTAGAAGAATTCTATGTGTTCTCATTATCTCTGCTAATTAGCTATGTCTGTATCCATGTATGGTGGTAATTGGGAAGTATGCAAGACTATAGTAGTTATAACAGCATAATATTTTACAGAAAACTTTTATATAATCAGACTAAAATACAAAAATCAGTAACAGTTATTATCAGTGTTATGTGCTGCTATACATAATCACATGTGCTATACTTTATATAAATGTCATCTCAGTAGGTTTGCATACATCAGCTTCACCAAAATTATAAGTACATACAATGCACACAGTGAAAAAATTTTTCAACTCCTTTATAATCTTAATAGGACTGACAACTATGTGGTCTGTCATTGACCAAAACATTGCTAAGATGCATATAACTACATTTGCTGGATGAAAAACGTTTACAGCCTTATTAAATGAATCTGTAGGCTGGAGAGATAACTCAGCAGTTAAGAGCACTGGCTTTTCATTCAGTGGGTGTGGGTTTAATTCCCAGCACTCACAATCATTTTTAATTCCAGTTCCAGGGGATCTGACACCCACTTCTGGCCTATGCAGGCACTACATGTATATGGTACACAGACATACATGCAGGCTTAATACCCATACACATAAAATAATAATAATTATAAAATTAGCTCTCAAATGTTGGTAAAGATAAGCCAATTCAACCAGAAACTCTTCGTGCTCCTCTCAGTCTTGGAGACTAGACCCTGTGGAGCCCAGCCAATGCTTAGCTCTACTCTGCTTTTGTGTTATCTCTTTTCTTTATGGCTGCTTTTCTTTCCAAAGAAGTCCAAATTTGGTCCATAATATTTTCTTCCTTGACTAAGATGCATGTGAGCCAAGAGTTGGACTTTTCTTCTGTCATGTCAGTCTCAGTGTGTGGCTCAGTGCAGTGAAGCACTGACTTCTAAGGTGAGAAACAGTTTCCTTTATCATGAACTCAATGTCCCTTCTTTCTTGTAGATCTACCCTGCAGTGTATCCGCACGATGCCTTGTGAATATGCTCTTTGCTCCTTCTTTGTTCCTGGTGATAGGCAGGTGATCATAGGCACAAAGGTAAAGCTGGGGCTTTTTAACTCAGCATTCTAAAAGATGCTTAAGAAATTAGAATGTTTTTAGAGCATTTGGAGGTTTATAATATATTAAAGGTAGACAATAAATTTATTGGCCTTTTTTGGTATTTTTAAATTTTTTTTGTTTAAAAAAAAAATCAAACCATACGCCAAATATCAAAGAAGGACATCAAAGTCAATACTGAGGTAGCTGCCATTGGCATTTTGAAGACTATCCTACATGCATCTTTAAAACATATGTAATTGTTTAATTATGGTAAGATATATATATTAGAATTAAACAATAAAATACGTTGTCAGGTTTGACAGAAGATGGTGAAATAAAGCCAAGCTGACCTCGTCTTCATTCTTATTCATTCGTGCTTCACCTGTATAGTGATGATGACTCTTGCGGAGCCTCATCTGAATACTCTGCCACTTAGTAATTTTGCAACCTTTGAAAAATTGCTTTAGCCCGGTTAGCCTTGCTTTCCTCTTAGTTCACAATAAACAGACTGGTCACAGCAAAAGCAAGTGATGAGAATAAAATGCAATAAGGTTTATAAGGTATTGTGTTTGCCTTCAGACAGGGGTTTTCTTTGTAGCCCAGGCTGCCTCAAACTCATGATTCTGCTATCTCAGCCTCCCAAGTGAGTCATGTGTCATGTGTCACTGTAGTCAATTTGTAGAATGTTTTAAAAAGTATTTTGCAAGTGTGTATCATTCTTAGCCCTGTAATCTCATGTCAAATATGCATACATTTTGTTAGATGCTAGTGATGTATACTCTATTTTATAAAAAGCATATTTCTAGAGATGAATTCTATCATAGTCAGAGTTGGGAAGAGGCAGACATGGGGCATAGGCCCCATGCTTCCTGTTTGCCATGTTGTTTAGAAGCTCATGGCTTTTGCCTGTATAGTAGGCACAGTTAGTAGGCTTTGACTGTGTCTGTTAAATGCTGACACCAGCGGCTTGGCATATATGAACTTGTAGGCAGGAGTCATGGTAGAATTCTGGTACTCACTGTCAGAGTATTGCAGAAGGAAGAAACCAAAACCAAATGGAAAACTTAAGTTGGTATAAAATTACTGTAGATTCAGTGGTCCACTTAATACATAGGTGAAACTTGAAAGTCTATTAAGTTTCTATTTGAATTGTTCAGATTTGTCTCTGGCCATAGTATTTCTCCTTCAAAGCTGTGGAACCAGTGAAAGCAGCAGAGTCAAGAACTACCAGGTTGTACTTTACATCACTGTGTATCAAAGCAGTCCAGCCAAGGTTGACTAAATGTTTCAGTGGGGAGCAGTATGTCTTCAGATAAGGAATACAGATAGTATCCAGACAGGAGCCGTTTCTGGAGCAGTTGGTCCACACTGTTGTTGATTTTCTAGACTCTGAAGGCATGGATCATGAAGTTTGTAGATGTGTTCTTTACAGCAATGTTCACTTTCCTAGACGGGAAATCTGCAGCTTTATGATCTGGCCTCAGGCAGTCTCCTGGAAACAATAGCTGCCCATGATGGAGCTTTGTGGTCCATGTCTCTCTCTCCAGATCAGGTAACTGCACCGGGCATTAAAGTTCTTGGCTTCAGCACTCTGGGTGCATTGTCCAGTTCTGTCAAGTTTAGTTGCCTAAAAAAGGTTCTTCTCTGGGTCCCATTAAAGAAAGCTCCCCTATGTGTCTGATCTTTAGATTTCACAAAGGTATCATCTTACCATCTCACACACCTGTAATATGCATAGCTCCCATTGCAAAATTGAGTCTGGTTCAGTGGTTGGTGGTACTGACAGAGGGAAACAGAGTACAGAGGGCGAAACACACTTTCCTTTCCTTCCTTTAGTCCAACAATGACTCAATACATGTTAATTAAACTAATCTTACTGCTTTATAGCAAATTTGTTTGACTTCTGCCCTCTTAGGTGAAGTTGAAAGGAAGGAAGGAATTCCTTAAAGGGTTTTCTTAATGATGCTAACAAGAAGTTACTTAGGACTCCAATGATCACATCTGTCAATATTAGTCTGCGCTAGAATTCTCAAATGAGGTCTGTAGCAGTGGCCCCAGAAGAGTAATGAGGGATGGGCACATTTTTCTTAATTGTCATAGGCCATCAAATAAAAAGAGGGTTTTTTGGGGTTTTTTTTGACTATTTTGGTGTGTATACTTAGCAAAGTTTTTGTGCTAAAATAGTTTTCTAACTGAAGTGTCATTTAATTTTCAGCGTGGCTTTGTGACAGGTGGTGCAGATAAAGCTGTCAAATTCTGGGATTTTGAGTTGGTGACAGATAAAAATAGTACCCAGAAGAGGTGAGTGGACATTGGTATGGGCTTTAGAGTGAAGTGGGGAGTTGATCCGTGTCTCTCTGTGTCAGGTTTGGAACTGTGTATTTGTGGAGCTCTCATCTGTTACTTTTTTCTTGATGCTGTCTGGGTAGGCTTTCTGTGAAGCAGACTCGAACCTTGCAACTAGATGAGGATGTCCTGTGTGTCAGTTACTCTCCCAATCAAAAGCTGCTGGCTGTGTCTTTGCTAGACTGCACTGTGAAAATTTTCTATGTTGACACTTTAAAGGTACCGTGATTTGGCTGGAAATGCTCTTTCTGTGTGACCTTAAGAATGGGATGACCTTAAGGGATGAAGTTATATGATAGTTTTTGTCTTATCATACTTATCTTGTTATATCTTAGAAGCCTGTTCTTTTCTAATGAGAGACAGAAAGGGAGTGGATCTGGGGAGTCAGCGAGGAACTAGGGGGAGTAAAGACAGGGCAAACTATAATCAGGATATATTATGTGAGAAAAGAGTCTATTTTTAATATAAGGGGAAAATAATTGGGATGATACCCAGCAATAGTATATTTGTAAAAATGTGTCAAAACACTTTAAGTGTACTAGAAACTTACAGTGTCATAGACTTCATCAGTTTTGTTTAAAACAAGTATTAGTTCGTGTGTTTGGAAAATCCATGCACAGAAAAAGTATTGCTGGGTACAGGCTCTTAGGCCCTATACCCAAAATCTCAGGACTGGATTGGGCCTCAGAACAGTTTGTGAAAGTCCTGTCGCAGAGACTCTTTCTGGGCCGTACTCTGAAGCCTGGGTTTTGGGGAGCCTGACTTCCTTCACTGGACTTCAGTGTTCTTTGTCAAGTATACGTTGGGACTGCATAGTAGACACAGGTGATCTAAGCAAGCAGTCCAGAAATGTTAGCTTTACCTGTAATGATTGTATTTTGTAGACAAAATGAATTATTTCTATTTTTTCTTTGATATTCAGTTTTTTCTCTCACTGTATGGACACAAACTGCCTGTTATATGCATGGACATCTCCCATGTAAGTAAAGTCTGTGAGTTTTCTCCACGCCAGACACTTTCTCAATCCGTGGTGTACAGCATTTGCATCATTCTGTTGAGTGTACTGTAGCTTCTTCCAAATAGTCACAGTCTGTATTATAGTCCTGGCATAAACATGCTAATGTTTCACAAATACTACCTCAGTCCTTCTGAGTACCCAGTTTGTTACTCTAAATTCTAAAATTGGTAGACCATCCTAAAATACACGGCTTTACAGAGGCATCCCTTTGTGCTATAGGATAACACAGGCGAGGATTTGAGTATTGTAGTACTTTGCTTTGTATGAATACTCTCTGTCTTGGGAATAACATTTTTGTATTGTGTCAGTATGATTATAAGTGAGAATATGTATTTGGAAAGTGTCTACTTTCCAGAGGGAAAGAATGGAGCCTACAGCTGTGAAATCCTTGTATTTAATACAGCCATTTGAACTTAGGCGTAATCAAATAGTGATGGGGATGTGGGATACAAGGCCAGTCAAAACCTTCCAGTAGGTTCTTTTCCAGCCTCTTTCTCTTTTCCTACTCTTCGCACTAATCTCATTCCAGAGATCAGAGTGTCCCCTCTTCTTATTTAACTGAATAAACAGATCGCCTGACATTATGGTTCAGCACCGTGCTGTGGCATTCTCGTGTGAAAGGGTCAGAGTTCATGCTTCCACTTTCCATTCTTTAAAAAGCTCTATAGGTTCCAAGTGCAGGTATTTTGGGAAGAGTTGAAAAAAAGTTTTTTTGCCCTATTTAAATATTTAAGTATTCTGATTAGCTTTTAATTGTCTAGTTTAATCAAATCTTAAATAATATTTTGTTTCTGTGCCATAGGATGGAGCACTAATAGCAACTGGCTCTGCTGATAGAAATGTGAAAATCTGGGGTCTGGACTTTGGGGACTGCCATAGGTCTCTCTTTGCACATGATGACAGGTGGGTGTAGTCTTCTGAAAGGATCTATATAGTGTTGCAGATAGTAATAAATTGAAAGTTCCAGAAAATAGGCATTCCCAACTAGCATAGGAGTGCTCTAGTTTACTGACTTGGAGTTTCTGACATCTACCTCTCCACTCTTCAGTGTGATGTTCCTACGGTTTGTACCTAAGTCTCACCTCTTCTTCACCGCTGGGAAGGACCACAAGATCAAGCAGTGGGATGCAGACAAGTTTGAGCACATCCAAACACTGGAGGTAACCGCTTGCCTTCTTTGCTTGATTGGTACTGTAAGAACTTCCTTTAAGAATATTTACCTTGCCTACTAGCATAAGCAAGTAGTAAACCATAAATAAGTTATACTTCCTTGGGTCATTTTGGTTGGTTTTTTGTTGTTATTGTTGTTCAGGGACACCACCAGGAAGTATGGTGTTTGGCCATCAGCCCTAGTGGAGACTATGTTGTATCAGCATCTCATGATAAATCGCTGAGACTCTGGGAGAGAACGAGAGAGCCTCTTATTCTTGAGGAAGAAAGGGAAATGGTAAGCCCCTAAGTTTGTTTTCACGTCTAGTGGGGGTGACTTACAGACTGTCCCTGCTGAAGTTTCCTGTCCAGTGCAGTCACCCTCACCAGCGCCACCCATTCCAGAAGCCAGGTTGACATGGGTGCCATTGGTATCATGATGCTTTGAAAGAAGCCCTTCCCACTGCCTCATTCGCTCTGCAGAGTCTCTGTTTTTCCCTCATTATAACTTCTGTTTGTCTCTTGGCAGCAAAGGGAAGCAGAATATGAGGAGAGTGTGGCCAAAGAAGACCAGCCAGCAGTAAGTAAATCATTTGGGATGCTGGAATTGCATAATTTGAAGAACTTGTAACAGGAGAGGAATTGAGAGTAGATTACAGAGACGTTGGCAACTAATATGAGAATCTAATGTTTTATTCAATTGTACTGCTTGGTTCTGTGACCAGCTAGCTTAGTATGAGAATTCTTATCATTATGGCTTTTTCTTTCTCAATGAAACTTTATAAGGGAATAAAATATTTATTGAGCGAAACAAAAATTTAAATAAAAAAGATTGAGAAATTTGATAGTTTATAAACATTTGCAGGAAAATGCTTATGTGATACAAATAAAATATTTAACATTGCATCTACAGGAGATGGTGACTATGGTATTTTTATGAAATAATACCTGTCTTGTTCAGGATCTCTTATTTCTGGCAGGTTCCAGGGGAGGCTCAAGGTGACAATTACTTCACTGGGAAGAAAACGATTGAAACAGTCAAAGCGGTAAGTTGAAAGAGGGCTGCATCTTGTCATGTAATAGGGTTCTGACTGTTCATAGAAGTCTTTCCCTGGGTCAGCCACATAGCCTTGTGTGGCACAAATGTTGATGAACTCCAGGAGCTGATCACTGCCTTTGTCTGATGCCTTTGGTCTTGCATCTGACCAGTGCATGGGTCTTAGTGAGGGAAGCTCATCTTCTGAAAGTACACTTTCGGTGTTCCCAGGAGCTTCCCTATTGTGTCCTGATGCGATTTCATCTAAGTCCATGGTATTTTTGTCTCTTTCTTACAAATTAAAAAAGAAAAAATTCTGACAACAGTAAATACTGCATTGCACTCTAACTAGCATGTCTTTATTAAGCTGATTCAGGCAGTCATTAGCCAGGCCGTTCTGTTTCTTTGTCTTGGGTTAATGGGTATGCGGGATGATCTCTTCCTTTGTCATCATCTATGTAGGCTGAGAGGATCATGGAGGCCATCGAGCTGTACCGAGAAGAAACTGCAAAAATGAAAGAACACAGAGCCATTTGTAAAGCTGCGGGAAAAGAGGTAAGCTGTCCATCAGTTACACACTGGGAAATCCTTACAAAAAGAATTCCTAAAGAGACCATTTCAGACTTAACTTAGATAAGGTCAAAGTTTTAGAATACCACTAATGCCCCGTCTGCTACAAGCTTCATCAAACCCTATTATTAATAACTTGCCTTAATAACTTCTTCATAGGTTCCTCTTCCTGTCAACCCCATCCTGATGGCTCATGGCAATATTTCAGTGAGTAGGATGTCTGTTTCTCCTTGGTGGTTCAAGGGTTAACTCCACAGATAAGAGGGAGTGAGGAGGCATTGTGATTTAAGGGTAGATGCCCTGGGGAAGTCCTTTCTCTCCAAGTCTTTCCTGAATCTTGGTATCCTCTAAAACAGCTTGTATCTCAAAGGGTTACTAAGGAAACTTCCCAAGGAGACTTCTGGACTAGACCAGACTGGCTCTTCCGCCTCTATACTTTCTTATGTTCAGTATTCAAAGCTTCTGAGCAGTTGGTCATTTAAATGAACTCTGATTGAAATCTTTGGAGGAACAATTGACAAAACCCATCATGAAGAAGGGAGGAGATGTATCAGGAGAGTATGTTTATCCAGGAGCTGCTAATTATTTGCTATTTTACTTGCATGTCTTATTCATTACACTAATCCCAGATTATCTTCATTTTATAGATAAGAAACAGGCTTCGCTTTACAAGGAAGCATAATTGATAAAAGGCATAGCTTAATTATGAACCCAAATCTGGCTAACACCAAGCCACCACAGGCCCTGCTGTGTTAGGCCACTTAGAGAGCCCAGGTGAAAGCATCAAGAGCTTCACTAATGCTGCTGTTCTTCTTTGTAGCCTTCGGCGTATGTGTTAGAGACCTTTAAAGGGATCAGGTCAAGGTAAGTCCTAGTGCACTGTTGAAACTTGCCAGGACAACAGTTATGGAGTGTCTTAGTTGGAATTGATGGTTATCTTTCTTTTCATTTTAATTGTCAAAGTTTTGGTGGAAAATGATTCATTATAATACTTTTTTTTTTTTTAAGTATAAGAAATATGAAGGGTGTTTTGAAGAACAAGTATTAGGTATTAACATAGTAAATTCTTCAGTCAAATACCAATTTGGAACCTGTTTTGTTGTATATTTTGTTCCATTTACTTTGTGTGTGTATACAGTTGAAATCATAGTGTGTAAGTACTACACACTAACTGACTGGGCCATTCAAGCACCAGGGAGTTACTGTATAGGTCTGCATCTTACTCTTTGTCACATTAGCCTTGAACATTTGCTCATGGTATTAATATTTTTCAAAAGCACATCAGATTGTTGAGCATCTCCTGCAGAACAAGTAATTACCATTGTTGCTGCATCATGCCAGGGACTAAAATACTCTCTAAACAGATGAAATGTTAACTAGAAAAGACATTTAAAGTGTAGGTGAATATTTAACTCAGAATGAACTCAAATATAAAAGCAGGGAACTCAATAAAGGGAAAGATAGAATAAGTGGCTGGGTTAAGGAATGTGATGCTCTGGTTTTCTTCCTCAGTGAACTGGAAGAGGCTCTGCTTGTGCTGCCATTCTCCTATGTCCCAGACGCTCTTAAACTATTCAATGAATTTATCCAGATGGGCTCTGATATTGAACTTCTGTGCCGGTGCCTCTTTTTTCTCCTCAGGTAACACGTTTTTGCAAATACTGTCTATTTAGCCAGACTGCTCCAGCCATTTGTTGGCCATCTGAAGCTGGTGTTGTTTGGGGATTAAAAGTGTTGTGTTCTAGCGAGGCGATGGTGGTGCACACCTTTATTCCCAGCATTAGGGAGGCAGAGGCAGGTGGATCTCTGTGAGTTTGAGGCCAACCTGGTCTACAGTGCAAGTTCCAGGACAGCCAGAGTTACAGCAGAGAAACCCTGTCTCGTAAAACCAAAAAAGAAAATGTGTTTCTGTTTCAGAGACTGTTAGAAAATAGCTCTTACCTTTGGGTAATCATCCTTGCCTTTAAAAAGTGGGTCATCAGGATCCTTGTTTTAAAGTCATATCTTTTGGTTAGCCTCAAGCTGTAGCTCAGGACGCAGTGTAAAGCGGTGCTAGGTAGATTGTTCACTAGCCAGTTTGCCCCACCTATTTTTGTTTTAAACTGTTAAGCTGATTAGCTTTGTTCTCACAACATTTTAAAGAATAGCCTGTTAATTTCTCTAGGTGTCTATAGGCGTAAATGGAAATGGAAGAGACATAGGAAGGGAGACTAAAGAACATGCAAACAGTTAAACAGATGATTTGGTTAAATGACTAAGTATTTGATGAGTTGGCTTGATTTTGCTCATTTTTATCCCTGCCTTCCATGCAACATTTTTGTAGACCAGGCTGGCCTCAGACTTGCCTGCCTCTACATTATGAAAGCGAGGATTACAGGTGTATGCCACCATAGCTAGCCTTCCTTGGTTTTTCTTGAGACAGGATTTCATTCTAGCCCAGCCTGGTCTCATACTCACTGAATAGCCTGGGCTGACCAAATTAACAGCAGTCTTTCCTTAGTGTCTGAGGTACAATGATCAGCCACCATGCTTAGCTTTTTCCATGGGTGCTGGGGATAAATGCTTGTATGGTAAGCACCTAACTGTAGCTCTCTCACCAGTCCCCATGTTAGTTAGTGTTTTTTGTTTGTTTGTTTAATAGATTCCATTCTATCTATCTCTTGAGTTTGTCATTGTTATGCTCTCTGGCATCCTATGGTAGGTTTTTGAGAAAAGCTATGAATGTGTCATGGGGTGCAGTACAGTATTTTTCAAATTGTCAAGCCGAATGGTGGGAAACAGGTTGTTTTTGTTCTTGTTTTGGTTGGCTGGGTTTGTTAGAAGCCTATGTCTTCTACTCTCATAATGGAGAATTGGATCTGTATCTTGTCATTGTTTACTTTTTCTGGGTGGGGACAGATAGGGCCAGACACTCTTCTTTGCAACATGACTTTTTTCTTTTAGGATTCACTTTGGCCAGATCACCAGCAATCAGATGCTTGTACCCGTGATAGAGAAACTAAAGGAAACAACTATTTCAAAAGTCAGACAGGTCCAGGTAAGTGTAATAGTCAGCTAATGAAGAAGGAGATGCTGGTATGCACGTGACCTAACAGTACCGTATGCTGGGCCTTGCCTTCTGCAATACCAAACAGACATAAATCTGTTCTTTGGATAAATTTTCTGTTGGCTTTAGTATGAGTAGTATTTTAAAACCCCAACAACAAAAGTCCTCAGCGAGGTAAGGAAACATGACAACAGCCACTCAGAGGCTGCTGCATTGACTAAAGGCAGAGAAGATCCTTTACTCTTTCTTGTGTTCCTTTCTAGGATGTTATTGGCTTCAATATGGCAGGTCTCGATTATCTCAAGAGAGAATGCGAAGCAAAGAGTGAAGTCATGTTTTTTGCTGATGCTACTAGTCAATTGGAAGAGAAGAAAAGGAAACGAAAAAACAGGAAGAAGATGATTTTAACACTAACTTAGAATGAAAATGCTGTATCTTTTCCTGCTTCTCCTTAAAATAACACGTAAATTAAGCTATAGTGGAGTTGGCATCATCTTTAAAATACCAAAAAAGAAGATCATGTTGGAGGAGATCTTGGGCTACCGCTGTCAGCTTTGGCTGAGGAAATCCCACATGGCTGTGTGGTCTGGCTCCGTCTTTTGGACTAGACAGATTTTAGTTTAAAAATCTGTGTTCTTCAGGGTTGAGCCTTTAAATTGTAGCAAGGAGCAAAAGGCTACTTTTTTAATTGGGTATTTGGCTCATTTGAGCTGAAATAGACATTTCAGAAGCAAATATTTATGGCAGATTATTTGTATTAAGAGTTTTTCCTTTTAAGATAATCATGTGCATTGTAGTCTTCTAAATGAAGTACCATGAACATTGGGCTGAAAGGGATGATAAAATGTCTAGAGCAGCCTCCTTAAGCCAGTGTAGGTTGTTGAGTCTACATACAAGAAGATCTTAATGCTTTTTGTACTTTTTGGAATAAAATAGCTTTTTTATTAAAACCATTTAAAATGTGTTGCTGGCTGGCTGAATAATAGGGGAGAGGTCTGACGTAAGCAATGTGTGTCTACATGGTAAGAATTTGGGGAGGTAGGGATGTCCAGAAAAAGAGATTGACTCAGGTAGTTCTGGATCTGGCCGTTCTTTGTGGGGAATTTCCCAATTACTAATGTAGACTCCTTGTTATGGTCTAGTTAGACACTGTTATATCTTCTTTAAGATACAAGGACCATAATGAAGGTTATACTGAGTTTGTCTTCCAAAATTCTTATCTAATGGAACCTATAAAGGTGACTTTGTTTGTAAAACGATCTGTGAATGTGAAGTCATTCAGGATGAGGGTAGCATCTAAATGAATTAATCCTTATCAGGGTGACAAAGAGATATTCACAAGGAATATACTGTGTAAACGAGGCAAAGGATGGAATGGTGCTGCTGGTGCTAAAATACTTGTATCTAGACACCTAGGAAAGGGCAGTAGACAAAATTATCCCCCAGAGTCTCTAGAAGGAACCAAGCCTGCTACTGTTGGGACCTGGAGTTTAAACCTCTGGCTGCCATGCTATGAGAGAATGACTACTGATTTGTAGTGCTTCATTATGGAGCCCCAGGAAATGGACAGAAGATTACCTTTGTCATTACCTTTGTCTCTCTTAGGGGCAGAGTGGACTTTTCAGAGGCTTTATGATCTGTAACTTGGGAGAATGTACATAGAACAGCAGATCACAAAGAGTCCCATGAGCTAGATTCTGACAAGATTTATAAGAATGTAAAGGAGTGCCATTGTTAAATTTTTGTTTTAGAAAACAGTGATTTATTTATTTATCAGTAGCCCTCCTATATACAAACAACAAATGGACTGAGAAAGAAATCATGGAAATAACACTTTTCACAATAGCCTCAAATAATGTAAGATATCTTAGGGTTACTCTAACCAAGCAAGTGAAAGACTTGTATGATAAAAACTTCAAGCCATTGAAAATATCAGAAGATGGAAAGATTTCCCATGATCATGGATTGGTAAAATTAATATAGTAAAAATGGTCATCCTACCAAAAACAATCTACAGATTCATTGCAATCTGCAACAAAATCCCAACACAATTCTTCATAAAAATTGAAAGGACAATTTTCAGGTTCATATGGAAACACAAAAAACAAACAAAGATAGCTAAAATAATCCTGAAAATAAAATCTACAGGAAGTATCACTGTTCCTGATTGCAAGTTGCACTGCAAAGCTATAGTAATAAAAACAGCACAGTATATTTGACATGAAAACAGACAGTGATCCATGGACTCTAACTGAAGATCCAGATGTAAATCCACACACCTATGGATACCTGTTTTTCTATGAGCCAGAAACACTGGAAAAAGGATAGCATCTTCAACAAATTGATGTCTACATGTAGAAGAATCCAGATAGGTGCATACTTATCACCCTGTACAAAATTCAACTCCAAATGGATCAAAGACCTCAACATAGAAGCAGACACACTGAACCTGATAAGAGAAAGTGGGGGATAGTGTTCAACTTGTTGACACAGGAAGACTTTCTGAACAGAACACCATTAGCACAGGCAATAAGATCAACAATTAATAAATGGGACACTGAAACAGAAGCTTCTGCAAAGGACACTCATTCAGACAAAGCAGCAGCCTTCAGAATAGGAAAAGGTTTTTACCAATTCCACATCCAATAGAGCTGATATGTAAAACATATAAAGAACTTAAAAAACTAAGACATCAAGAAAACAACCAATTTTAAAATGCAGTACAAATCTATACAGACAATTCTCAATAGAGGAAACTCACACATAAAGAAATGCTGGACACCTTAGCCGTCAGGGAAATAAATGCAAATCAAAACTACTCTGCAATTCTATCTTACACCTGTCAGAATGGCTAAGATCAGTAGCACAAGTGATAGCTATTTCACAAGATGGACCCTATATTCAACATTGCTTGGGTGACCAAGAACCAAGACTAGATAGTCCAGCGACCTAGGATAACACCAGATACTACTGTTCTTAAGAAAAAAAAAAAAAAGCAGTTAAATGACTTCTGGGACTCTTAATTACTCCTATATCAGTACCTGCTCAGCCATCATCATAGAAACTTCCTCCTGCAGCAGATGGGAACAAATACAGAGAGCACAGCCAGACATTATGAAGAGAGTAAGAAACCTTGGAACACTCAACCCTAAATGGGATGTCTTTATTAAACCCCTCCCTTCAGGGCTCAGGGAACCCAGAGCAATAGGAGGCAGAGAGAATGTGAGAGCCAGAGGGGATGGGGGGACAACAAGAAAACAAGGCCCTCTAAATCAACATGAATGAAACTATGAACTTACAGAGACTGAGGCAGCATGCTCAGGGCCTGCAGGGATCTGCACCAGGTCATCTGCATATATATTATGGCTTCTAATCTAGTGTTTTTATGGGATTCCTGAGTGTGTTAATGAGTGTGTCTTTAATTTTTGTGCCTTCTCTTGAGCTTTTCTTTCTGTTTGTCTTGCCCAACTCTGATGTGATAGTTATATTTTATTATTCCCCAGAAGCCTGTTTGTTTTCTAATGACAGAAAGGGAGTGGATCTGGATGGGAGGGGAGGTGGAGAGGAACTGGGAGGAGTTAGAGGGAGGGGAAACCGTAATCAAGTTATTTTATGTGGGGAAAAAATATTTTCAATAAAAGTGGGGAAAGCATTTACCTTTTGAGGTGTCTTGAATATTTGAGTGACAGGTGGAATGTCATGGTCTGAATATATAATATTCCTCATAGGATCAACTTGATTGCTTGGCCAAGATGGTGGTGCTATTTGGGAGGATGTGAAAATTTTCCAAGGTGGGGTTTTGGTGGAGGAAGTCAGTCACTGGCTGCTGCTCTTGGATCCTTCCTGACCACTTCCTGTCTGCCTCCTGGGCCACTGTATTATAGACTGAACTGCTTTGTCATGCTGCTGTGGTCATCATTTCTACCCTGCTGTGATGCACTAAAATCTCAGAATCTGAGCAAAATAAACCTGTCCTCCAAAAAAGAAAAAAGAAAAAAAAAAAGAAGGAAAGAAGGAAAAGAAAGGAAAAAGAAAAGAAACTGATTTTTAAAAATTAAGTATTTTACATACTGGGTTCATTATTTGTTTAAATAGCATTTGAATTTTTCCAGTTCTAAGTCTTCTTTGCTAAGTATTGATAAATTTTACCCATGTAAACAAAGCCTTTGCAACCAACAGTACAGTTATAAAGAGTCCAGAATCCAAGTAGTTTGAAAATAACCAATTTAAAAGTAAATTCTGAAAACATTTCCATTTTTTGCTATAAGAAATCAGGGGAAACTTCTGAGTTCTGAGGCCTCAGGTTTGAGTGGTTGATGAGATAGCATTTACTACTTACAGATCCTAATGGTGAGTGACCTTGCGAGACATGAAGACTCCAAGGGCAGAGGAAGAGATAGTGGAAGTCTTGTAGACCATGGGATTTTCTTTTCCCTGGGGAAAATCTTTTGGTCGGTTGTCATAGTTATTGCTTGTTAAAACTGGTAAAATACCCATTAAGGTCTATAAGCTTCACAGTTAAATGATCATTTATACAGACCCAAATAACATTCTAAAACCATAGTCTCCAGCAGCATTAGCTCAGGCTAGGTACCCTTCTGTGCCAGGAAAATTCCGCCCACATAGGCTTAGGTGCGTGTGGTGGATCCGCGTGTCTTAGCACAGCGTCTTTTCTCCACAGTGCGTTTCTCTCCCAGTGTCCTGGCCTGTCCCTGAGAGGCCATCCACACCAGGCCCCAGATCATATCTACCTGCTGATTTCATGGAGTTTTGGTAGACGTAGGTCCAGATTTTGTGACACTGGCTGTGAGCCATCTTTGGGAAGTGAAAATTCTAATCAAACCAGTGAAAATTCTAATCAAACCATTGTCCTGTCTGTCTGTCTATCTGTGTCTAACTGGTAAGTGGACACAGTGCCTGCCTATTAGAGACACTACCCTTGAAAGCATAAATGGGCAAATGAATTTACTTCTACTTCTGAACCGAACGAAGCTCGTGTGATGCATCCCTCAGCTCTCACCTCAACATTTGACTCCACAGCCATCTTCATCCACGGCTAGCCCTTCGCTTTCAGTCCTCTCCTGACCTCTATTGGATAGTGCCATTTTAGTTATTTCTGGTGTTTTAAATGCTTCTCTTCTCCATTTGCAAGCCTAGAAACAGTCTACATTAAACAAAAGGTCTGTCCTCTCTGTTGTATCCTTAAGGTAACATTTTCTGCATTTAACATCCTCTTTCTCCTGCTCTCTCAACAGATCCCAGATTTCTCTTTCCTGCACCCTTAAACAACAGCTGCATGCAGAGGACTCTTGAAGGAGTTCTTTTGCTAGCTCCTGTTTTTCAGCTGAGATCTCGTTACTAAGATCTGCAGTTCAGGACTTAAGTCATGTCCTTACATCCATCTTAATGAGTTTCACTTTGGCTTTTTTGCTGTTTCCTCCTGATTCCACATCATCTATTCATGTCCCCATGTCTGCTGTTGCTATCCTCTGTATAGTTCTTGGCCGAGTGAAAAACCAATGAAGAGCATTGTGCCTTTCATGATTCCTTAAACGTGGCTACCGGAACCGAGCTTTAAAGGATATTTGCTTCCACGGGTAAGAATAGGACATCATGCTCAGTCATGATCTCAATAGTGTGGGAGATATGTGCTGACCCCTTGGCACCATCTTCTCCAACAGCCATGGCAAATAACTCTACCTTTAGCTCTGAGTGCAAGCCAGCAGCCACCTGTAAGACATCAAATGCTGGTTTTAAAACTAATTTTGACGACATACCTAAATCCTCTAAACTTCAGTTTTCTCATCTAGGGACTTCCCACTAAATATAAGCATATGCGTGAGGAGTGAGTGAAGTCCTGAATAAATTGTATTATTGCCATGAGCATGGCCATACCGAGTCCCAGTGCTTCAGACCCATTGGAATGGCCAAGCCTTTTGCTGACCCTCAGTGTGTGAGTGTTGATGTAAATGTAGAAGGCGTCTACAGCAGCTTCCTTTTTCCAGGATGTTTACAGCCTGAGACCACCGCCCTGTAGAGATCTCCAAGATCAGCTAACCCTACCTACCTGTTCAACTCAATACGATAAATCTGCCTCTTCCACACAGACGTATAGATAAATGTGCCTTCCTGGGCTGTTGGTGCCGCATCTCCACCACCATATCCCACCTGACCCCTGTTTTCTGTCTTGTATGTCTGTGTGTCTCTCTCTTCTTTGTTCCCTTGTTACTTTAGTGGTTATGTTTCCACAATCCAGCTGTGTGGGTCAAGTCACAGATGTGAGAATTACTTAGAAGAGTGTAGAATTCCAGAAAATAAATGGGACTGAAGACAAACTTCTAAAGGGTGTTGGGATTTGTGTCTGAAACTCCTCAACAGCCATATTCTAAAAGTTTGGTGCCAGCCTGTGGCACTGTCAGGAGCTGGTAGAACCTTAATGACATGGGCTTAGTGCAAGGGAATGGGGCCACTGAGGGTGTGCCCTTGGCAGCTTTGCTCTTCCATGTGTCCCTGCCCTGGTCTTCCACAGACCCCCAGATACAAAGGCCAACTGATGGTTGAGTGAAACCTCTGAGCCACAATAAACCTTGTTTCCTATTAGACTGACTGACAAAGACCCAAGCCAGCTGCTGATTTGGGGGTGGAGTGGAAACTAAATGGCAGGACATTGGAAGTGAAGGGAAACTACTGTGATACCCGGAATTTTTTCTCCCAATTTCTTCTTCTATCTCTATTGGCCCCTCTTCCTTTTGCTCCCTAAGGAGATGCCAAATTTCTCTTTCCCATATTCGGAAACACCAGCTATGTGTAGAGGACGCTTGGAACCTTTCTGACTATGATGCTGACTTCTCAACTGAGATCTCCTCACTAAGATCTTCAGTTCGGTTTCCGACCCCCAAACCTTAAGTCACGCCCTTGCATCCTTCCTACAATCCATGATCATTCTATTTCTTTAGTGTTGGTAGTGAGTTTCTGTTTGCTGGCTGATAAAGGTAAATTTCATCTAAGATAAATATGCACATACTATCAGAAACTTGATGGCTCTGATTCTCCTGATGCTTGGTGGCTATTGTAATAATGGGTATTCTAATACAGGATTGTGTAGGGCCAGTAGGGGGAGACAATTTATGTAGATGTCAAACTGCTTAGGTCTAAAAGCAAGGGAGATGTATGTACCAGCAAAGAAGAAACCCAATATATAGTGAAGAGGCACAGCAAGGCATTGGGCTGCTTGCCTTGTTCTTGGAAGGCACGCTAGCCAGGAGAGGGAAAGATGTTTATGTTTCTAAGCTGCCTCACCAGGAGGTGAGTTAAAAAGAAAGACTTGGGAACAGTTATCTGGAAAAAAATAAGTCAAACACTACCACATGGAGAGCAATTAGATACAAATGGAAATTTTAAATATAGTTTTATAAATAATAGAATTGAAAAATGTTTCCAATTTTTTTTTTTTCAGCAATGTATGTGTGTGCATGCTGGAGCAGATCCAGAGACTCTTTCTGAGAGTCCCAGATTTGGTCCTCCAAGTCCAACATCCAGACGGGCTGGGTAGTGATGGAATTCCACAGGAGAGCTGGAGCAGTTCCCCAGTGCAGTTTACCGGGGCTTGGAGCACATCCATTTAGTGCTGGCAACTAACCAAGCTGAACACTGGTTAGATTTACATAGACAGAAGACTATAGATTATATTTTTTTGTCAGAGCCAAAACCTACTGTCAAAAAGGGGAAAGAAATACCCTTATAGTATGGTGAGCTTCAAAGAATACATACTGAGTTTTTACTACTTATAAAGGTTGGTCCAGCAGTCAGTTAGCAGTTGGAATGATCTGTTCTTTAGATTAAAATGAGATTTACTAACTTCTCAGAACAGAACCAGGGCTTGCTTTGATGGTTTTTCTTTTACGTGTTGTGAAGAGTCTGACATCTTTTTGATATATATTTTGAGGGTATGGGTGCATAGTCTTGCACTTGGACACACATATTTGTCATTAGAGGTGTGCGTGAGGTCAGAGGACAACTTTCAGGAGTCAGTTCTCTCTTTTTGCTACGTGGGATCCCACAGATCGAACTCAGGTTGGGAGACCTGGTGGCAGGCACCTTAACCTGCTGAGCCATCTAGCTGGCCCCAGGATTCTGAAATCTTAACATTGTATGGTGGTGAGTTATTTCAGAGAAATAAATAGACATGGATTCGTGGGTGGAATGTCAATGTCATGTTGGCATATCTTTGGAGTTTCAGCCTGTGTCCTACTTGCTTTGCTACAGATTGTAAGATATGCAAACTAGGAGTGGCCCATGAACATCTATCTGGTCTACATACCCTTGATTACAGATGAGGAAAACAATGCTCAGAGCATTGACACCCAACCATGCAAGGCAGTCATCACAGAAGCCAGTGGGCTTTGTAGCACACTGGGTTGACCCCTCCATGTACTAAGTGTGGCTGCTTTAGAGGTTTCCCTTGTGCTTGCTGTGGGACCACATACCCTTGCTGTCTGTTCTGAGCCTATGCACATCTGCTTCTGTGCCTGATTCATGAGCCTACTAGAGTTCTTACTTCATGCTGGTAGCACCTACTTAAGGTCCTGCTACATTCTCAGCCCTGTTAGGTGCCTGGGTGACTTTTTTTTTTTCAGGAGTGGGGCGAAGGGCCATTGAGATAGGGTTTCTCTGTATAGTCCTGGAACCCACTCTGTAGAACTCACAGAGATCTACCTGCCTCTGCCTCCTGAGTGCTGGGATTAAAGGTGTGCACTACCACCCTGCAGAAGAGAGGCTCCTCTGACCAGGAAATGAGAATTCTGCTGTCAATTTTCGCATCCTCTGTGCCCTGGCCCTATCAGTCATGCACGACAGGAGTGCACCATTTACTGAGAGATGTAAGGACTGTGAAGCAGCCAGGTGACGTGCTTACCAGTGTGGTTAAATTATAATTTGAGATAAGCATGTTTATCTCATATAACATCTCTAAATTCATATCATTAAAGTAAGTAGGAATATACATTATTATTCACTTAATATTCCTGTTTTTTAACTAAACATCCACTTTTGAGAATGTAGCAAAGTCAGAATGTGTATTTGGAATTTGTTTTTTATTTCTGTTTCTCTTACAATGTCTATTTTTAATTGTAACACAGAGGTATCCATATTTACAAGGTGCATGCAGTGTGATGTTTGGACACCTGGTCACAATTAGTGATGCTCACCCAGGGTAATTAGCATAACCATCATCTCAAACATCCATCCTCTGTGTGGAGAACACCAAGGAGAGAAAAACAAAACAATAATTCTTTTCACGTAACTGAGTTTGACAGTTCCTTGGAGTAGTCCCTGATATCCTGTTTTACAGGTTGACATTTGAAAACTTGGGTTTTCAGAGAGCTTTGGGGAAATAAAACAGCTGATGACTTCAATAAAATAATGTGACTTCCTATCATCATGTTAGATAATATTCTCTGGAAAGCATGAGAGAAAAAACCAGATTTATATAAAGTAGAAAGAATGGGATAATTGTTTTCATGGAGGATGTATCAGTTTTCAGAATAATTAACTAAAAATTTTTTTGGTTTGTTTTATTTTATATGTATGAGATTTTTTTTTCCTGCATGTATGTCTGTGTACTACATCCATGCAGTGTCTGTGGCACTCAGAGGAGACGGTTGGATCCGTGGGACTAGACTTACAGGTGGCTGTGAGCTGTCAAGTGGGTGCTGTGAACCTAACAGGAATCCTCTGCAACAGCAACAGGAATCCTTAACCACCTAGCCAACTTTCTGGTCCCCAAGAATTCAATTTTTGAAAGGTCATTTGCACATGACTGTACATAATTGCACTGCTGGGACATGTAAGGAGAGCCTCCCAAGTATTTCCAGCTGAGGTTAAACTCTTTTTACTCACAGCGTTTTTGTCATGGTTCTTACGTGGAATAATGATGTGGAACCATACAGGGGACCAATCTAGGGAATCTTCCTTATGATACTAGAAAAATTAGACCTACTCATGGTTTAAACTGAGTATCAGAATGATATAAAACCCAAATGCAGTGGAAACATACACATTCACATGCAAATACACACACACACACACACACACACACACACACACACACACTTGATAATTGATAACATGGACTTACAGGCCCAGGTTTGTATGTCACTTTCAATCCAGTGCTGGGTGGGGGCTGCTTCACTCTAAACCTACCAGGAAGAAAAATGGAAGAGAATTATGCCATAATGAACAACAAACAATGAAGGAACTAGGGTGCTATAAAATCAGGAAAGTGTTAAACTAGGAGCCAGAGAGTCCTTACCATTCACAAACAACCAAAGACCTTGATATTTTATTGGAAGAAGAATTGGGGATCCACTCATTTCACAACTGCCTTTCCAACAGTTCTCATCAGCATGAAACAGATTCCAACCTGTATTCTTTGTTACTAGCTGCTGATGTGCCCCGGCAGAGTGCTGCCAGTGTTTGGCTGGTGTGTGCTTGCAGCCTCGCTGTCAGTATTATGGGAATGCTGACAGTCATGCCAGTCAGCTACAGAATAATGGCACTTTGGGGAAGCTGGAGAGCATGGGAGCTGGGATGCCCCTGACTTGGTATGGGGTTTGCAAGCTTGGGAAGAGAAGGGAAGGAAGGAGATGAGGAAATGCTGATGCTGCAGAACTGTGCTGCTTGTTGATGTCCTCCCCTTTCCGTTGTTCCTGGGTTCTGCCCGGGGATGAGATGCCTGGAGCACATTAACATGCAAAGGAGAGCCTATCTCCACACTGACCCTCCTCCAATCCTACCAGCAGCTTTGCTATCCAGCCATCATAGCTGAACTGAATAAGCAGTGGAGTGAAATCTCTACCACCAGAACTCTGTACCGGAGAGACTGGATCTACATAGATAGATTTTATTATTAGTTTAGGGTTAACTGTTTCCTCCCACCCACGTTGTTGGTAACAACCTGGAAAGAAAAAAAAATAAAAAGGTCTTAATTGGAGTCCCTTTAACCATGCTGCTTCTTGGGGAAGCCAACATTACTGAAGTTGAGGTTCGGCTTAACTAAAGGATGACAGTAATCTTTCAAATCAGATGCTTCTGTAATTTTGCTATATTTCATTTTCAATCCAGAATCATAAACATTCTCAAAGGGTTTGTCATTATGTGTGAATAACTCTGTAACTGAAATATTTATTCCATTTTGATGGAAACCTTTCCACTATACATTGTGCTTAAGCTTAATTCAGAACAGAACTGAGGACACTTTGTAATTCAGAGTGGCCTTGGGATAGACTTATTGTATATTGATTCAATGGAAATGTCTGAATTGCCATGTTTTGGTGACCACAATAAAATTAAGTTCCTTGACATGGTAGAGATAACAATGACCTGGTTGCTCAGGAAGTCTGAGCCCTAGCCGCATTCTAGCCCACAAGACTTTGAAACAGAGCATTCAGTTTCATTATATATAAGGTCTCAGAAGGCACAAAGAGTCCATTAGTTTGCTCTAAAAAAGTGCCAGATATATTTTCAGACCCATGCACAAACCGAACTGTGAGTTAAGATGCTTGTTAGTAAGTATAAGTTAGATTTTCATAGCTAAAATTACTATGATGCTTAAGTTATTTCTTTTTGCCTCAACTAGGCAGAATTACCATGATTAAAAACACTTTTCAAAATGAAAGACAAAAAGAAATTTAAAAGAAAGGAAGACAAAAACATCAAGCCACAAATGAGGGAATTCTCTGGAGATTATCATCTGTTTTACCAGCAGAAAACTTATGGGCCAAGAAGGAGAGAGATAATATATTGGAAGTGCCAAAAGGAAATACCTGCCAGCCAAAAATACTATACCCAGCAAAGCTATCTTTCAGAGAATAAATAACTTTACAAACCAGCAAAAGCCAAGGAAATCCATTACCACTAAAGTTGTCTCATAGGAAATGCTAAATGAGGCTCTTGAAGCAGAGAGAAAAGGATAAAAATTACTATCATGACTATGAATGCAACTGTAAAACTTACTGGAAAGGGGAATACGTAGTTGAATCAGAACACTCTCACACTTTAATATTCTTAACTGTACAAATTCAGGATGGTCACAGCATGCGTATCTTCATCATGAGTTTAAAAGCCATGGTGATAAAAAATATATGGACAATAACTATGAAATGTATAAAATAATGCAAATCCAAACATCATAAACATAGATATGTGAAGGTAAAATCCCACATGTTTGTATGTGGTGGAAGCTGTTGTTAGCTTGACTTGTAACTACAAGACATTCGATGTAGCCAGGCATAGTGGTGCACACCTTTAATTCCAGTAGAAACAGGAAGTTCTTTGGGAGTTCAAGGCCAGCCTGGTCTACATTTTGAGTTCCAAGCCAGCCAAGGTACATAGACCCTGCTTTGAATGGATGCATGGACAAATGAATGAATGAATGGATAAATAAATAAAGTTGCACCCAGTAGCCAGTAGTGTTAAAGCCTGTGCTGAGGTGGCCATGTGGAGTTAGTTATGTGGAGCACTTTGGCTTTGGGCCATTAGCAACGTGAGGCCCCACAGGGCTATGGCAGAGCAAGAGCTTGCAGCTTCAGTAGAAGCCAGGAGCACTGAGCAGAACAAGAATTCCTCTGCTTCCAGAGCGAAAGTGCTTAAGGAGGATTGGGAAGGTTCTGCACAGAATACCTCTCCAAGGTTTCACTCCAAGGAAAATTCCAGGTGTTTGAATCAAAGTCCAGGTCCAGATCTGAGTCTAGTTTTAGGTCCAGAAGTTCTCTAAGGCATTATACAAGGTCACAGTCTCAGTTCCACTCTCATAGATGATCTGGGAGCAGGTTTTACAGCTGAGATTATCCACGCTGTTGCAGATGGCACAGCCATTCTCCCGTGCCTTCTCTAACGCATCCTATTGGGAACTGGGCAAAGCCTGACTGCAGCTGTGCTTTGGGGATGTTTGGGTTGAGCATGTGCACCACAGACAGAGACCTAAGAGAAACGTCTCTAAATACAGCCCTACTGCCTATACATCGAATGTGTATCAACAGGGCAGAAGTTTGAGAGGATTTGTCTTTGTATATTCTGATAATGCCAAGTTAGCTAAAGAAATGTGCCAATGGAATGTGGCTTGGTGGATATAGAAATACAGTTGATTTTTCTTTAACAGAGAGGGCGCATGTCCCAACACCAGGAATTTACATGGAGAGATCCACATATAGCTCACGCCTGGGGATTATGACAGAGGATAGGATCAGGGTTATGGTGACTGGGGATATAACAGCAGATCATACAGGAAAGGTGGTGGAAGAGGAACTGGTTGGAGAGCTGCTCGGACTGGGGTCACCTTCTCTCTGCTACAGTAGTGGGGGACTCAGGTCATATTCCCGATCATCTTATTCACCTCATCAATGTCAAAGCATGGAGTTAAAGACTTTTGGAAACCTGTCACAGAGCTAGGATATTGTTTGTGAACATTATTTTCTGTCTTTTCCTGTTTAAAAACTGAACAGTGCCTAGAGAAGGTGGGTGACTCTTATACCTTTTGTGATGACTACTTTTGGTAGAGTTGAAATGCTATTTTTATTCTGCATTGGTGTAATTTTGGGCTTTGTTCAAAGTTAACTGTTTTAGAGAAGGATGTTGTGGAAGTTTGATTTTAGTTAAGTATAAAATAATTGTTTTGTGCACTGTTGGGTGAGGGTCTGCCTAGGTCTTGCATTTTGTATTGTCTGTAGGTATTGGATTAATGTGGGGGATGTTTGATTGCTCAGGATATGTTCATGCCATCAGTAGAACACCTGAGGAGTTCTAAATCAATACAAACACTTGAGCTCAGACGAATGGGATTCCTCTGTCCAGTATGGCACTTGCCATGATGGTGGTTCCTTCTGCTGAGGTCTGGCAGGGCTTCCACCTATGAAAATGTTATCATAGGTGTACTGCAACAAATGGCACCCAATGTGGTAGGCAGAAAGTAAAGAAGGGCATGGTATCATACCAGCTGCACTAAACATGGAGACAAGGAAGAAGAGAAAGAAACTCCAGACCTCGGCAAAGTACACTCAGGGCAGCTAGAGGACATAGATTATATATGTGCAAAAATAAAGAGTAGAAGTCTCCTGAAGGAAGAGGAGAGTAAGGAA
Source organism: Cricetomys ansorgei (assembly GCA_026225945.1). Classification (NCBI taxonomy): domain Eukaryota; kingdom Metazoa; phylum Chordata; class Mammalia; order Rodentia; family Nesomyidae; genus Cricetomys; species Cricetomys ansorgei. Next base: position 29,631,948 of record JAMJFZ010001038.1, read on the forward strand.
GGAAATAGACAATTTTCTCTTCAGTAGCAGTTGAAGGCCCAGATTGAAGGGGTCAGACAGAGAAGTTGAGGCTTGGCACCATGAATAGAGCTCAGGAGAGGCTATTGGTGAAAGTTCAGCTCAGCTGCAGCAAGGGACCCTAGAAGCATTCTGAAGATGCCAGTACCATGGGATGACCACCAAGAACAGCAGCAGCAACAGTGGAGTGGAGCCATCCAGAACCTGTAGGACAAGCTGTGTGTGCTGCAGAGGTCAGAGCCAGAGAAGTGATCCAAGCCCTTTGGAGGAGCCCAGAAGAGTGTGAGTGAATTCCAGATAATTGGACATTGATAATGCTTTTCTCCTCTCCAAAGACATTGAAAAGTTTGTTAGATGTTTGGTTTCATTTGGTCCTGTGCATTAGCAACCCTCATGATTGTTCCTCTTGTAAATGGGTTTGCTGGTGTAGTGTTAAATTGCATTGTAGAGATAAAACATTTTTTAAATCCTATACAGGAAAAGGGAAATGTTGTGGATGTTTATTTTTAGTTATGTATAAAATAATTGTTTTGTGCACTGTTGGGTGAGGGGCTCCCTAGGTCTTGCGTTTTGTATTGGATTAATGTGGGAGATGTTTGATTTCTCAGGATATGCTCATGCTATCAGTAGAACACCTGAGGAGTTCTAAATCAATAAAAAACACCTGAGCTCAGATGCACAGGGTTCTACTGTCCAGGATGGCTCTTGCCATGATGGTGGTTTCCCTCTGCTGAGGTCTAGGAGCATTTGCATGTATGAAAATGCGTCCCTGTTTTTCTTGGTGAGCCACCATGTAGGCGTACTGCTACAAAAGTATGTTTTGTGTGGATTTTTTACAGTCCACGTTTTGACAGCTGAGACATTTCTATTGCACAAAAATCCATTTAAAAGATCTTTCTACTAAATCTAGGGTATTCTGAAGATCGAAGCTAGTGTGTAAAAGGCTACCAAATGACAAAAGGCAACAATATACAGTTTGATTAAAAATGTTTTATGTAACCTCATGATAACCACAAAACAGCTACAACAAGCATATAAACGACAGCAGGAAAGAAACACTGAAAATGATGGAAAAGTACCAAGCCATAGAGGTAGACAATAAGACGCTAAGGAATGAAGCCAGAAAACAAACCATACAGTGGCAACACTGAATCCTGTCCCTAGCCACTTTGCATGCGACTGGCTAAATCCCTAGTCAGAAGACATCAGGTGATAGAATAGATCAAAAAGATAAGCAAGAAATAAGACCCACCTCCCTGCTGCCTCTGGGCAACTCCCTTAAAGTTTAAGAGCTCACCAGGCTGAAAGTGAAAGGATTTTTTTCATGCAAATGCTAAACAAAAGACAGCAGCCGTGGCTGTAGTAAAACAAGACGTGAAGTCTCACTTCAAGTCAAAAACGTCTGGGAGAAAACAAAGGTCAGCTCATCAAGAAGTAATTTAATTTGGTGGCAGGTAATTACTCATAACGCTATACTATACGCTCTGTTTTATTTCTGAGGTGTCCACTGTAATTTCTTCCCTTTACTCATCGTCTCCTTCTACTCTCCGTGGCTGGTGGAAGTTCACAATTGACACATTAAAATATAAATATCAAATATTGGAGAACTTAAATACACAAGGAAAACACTAGTGAAAATGAATGGAAAATAAATAGCAATACAATACTGATAGGGTACTTCAGCACCACTTTCTGCAATCAGCAGATCAATTAGAGCAGTGGTTCTCAATCTTCCTAATGCTTTGTCTCTTTAATGCAGTTCCTCAAGTTGTGGAACCCCAGGCCATAAAATTATTTTCACAACTGCACTTTGCAACTGTAACTTATGCTACTGATATGAATCGTCATGAAAATATCTGATAGGATGATGGTCTTAGGCGACCCCTGTGAAAGGGCAGTTAAATCCCCAAAGGGGTCTCGACCCACAGGTTGAAAACTGCTGAACTAGAGGGAAAAAATAATAAAAATCCCTGGACGTGAATTTAGTCTTTGACCAAATGGATCCAGGAAACATAAACAGAAGCTTCTAACAACTGACTATGAGTTCATCTCTAACGTGTGTGGAACATTCTCCAGGGTAGACCGTATGATGAATCACAAAACAAGTCTTTAAAAATGCAGATGAATACGATAGTATCATTTCAGACATCAGTGGCCTGAAATTACAACTCAATTACAGAAAGAATCTTAGAAAATTATGTATAAATTAAACCCCATGCTCCTAAACAATGAATGGGCAAAGAGACAAATCGAAAGAGAGATTAGAAAGCAGGTTGAAAGGAGTCGAACACAGATACACACTGGGAGCTACAGGAAGGAGAACTCTAAGAAGGAGGCTTATTTCAATAAATATCTGCATTAGTGCTGTGCCCCAGCCTGGAAGAGGCTTGGAGCACCCGAGCTGCCTGAAATACACTCTCCAACCTGCTGAGCTGCCTTTGGGCTGTGCAGTGTGCCACGTTTCCAGTTTTCCTGAGCTGGCCCCGCTGCGAGGGTGAGCTCTGGTGATGTACCTATCTTTGAGTCATATCTGCCCCTGCAGGTAACTCCTCACTCAGAGGAGTGTAAACAACCTCATTAAAGCTCACAGGTCAGACTTTGGTGGTATCTTGCATTGATCCGTCATTGGTTACCTATCTAGGGTGAGTGGACATTTGTTCATGTCTCCCAGAATAATGTCACAACAACTAAAAAAGAAGGAAGATTTCAGATAAATAGCCCAAGATCAGACATCAAGGATCTAGAAGAGTTTGCAGAACTCTTTTGCAGAAGGAAGAAAAGAATAAAAACCAGAGCAGAAATAAATCAACATGACAAACAATATACAAACAAATAAAAAAAAAAAAGAACAGGGTCAATAAAACTGAGAATTAATTAAAAAAACAAGAACAAAACAAAACAAAACAACAACATCAAAAACTAAAGAAAATTTATTAGGTCTCACCAAGCCAAAGAAAACTAGAGAAGAAAAAAAAGAAAAGAAAAACAAAAATTTATGATGCCTCAGAAATAAAAACTGTCCCAAAGGACTATAATGAACAGTTACACACTGCCAAATAGAATAACTCGTGTGAAATGGATATATTCCTTTAAAAATACAACCTATCCCATATAGGCTGAGTCAGGAAGAAATAAAACACCTGGGGAGAGAATAATAATACTTAAAGAGACTGGATAAATTAATACAAGACTTCCTGGAGTAGTTACTTTTCTCATTGCTACGACAGGATGCTTGACAGAAAGCGGCTTTAAGGAGCAAGTTTATTCTGGCTCAGTCTTCAGGAACGGCAGTCAGTCCATCAGAGCAGAGGAGGTGTGACTATGAGTTGGCTTGTTACATTCTCTCTCTCTCTCTCTCTCTCTCTCTCTCTCTCTCTGCCTCTCTCTCTCTCTCTATCTCTGTCTCTCTTTCTCTCTCTCTCTGTCTCTGCCCAGTGCTCATGGATTAGAAGGAAACTATGAAAGCATCCATAATAAACAAGTGTTGTGGCACGCACTTGTAATCCCAGCACTTGGGGAGCTGAGGCAGGGGGATTGGTCTGCATTCAAGGACAGCCAGTGTTAGATAGTGAGAGCCTGCCTCCAAAAATACAAAACCCAAAGCAAAATGCTCACAATACTCAGCACTGTACATATTCAGCAGTCTCCCCAAAACCCAGTGGTTCTCTTTACAGAAATTGAGAAAAAATATCCTAAATTTGTATGAAACCACAAGAGACGCTTAATGGCCGAGACAATTCCCAGGAAGGAAAACGAAGCTGGAATATCATGTGACCTGATTTAAAGCTGTTAGAAAGATAGAACTATCAAAACAGCACGGGCAGACATAAAATCTGACAGACACATAGATCAGCTGCGTAGAACAGAGAACCTATGAGTAAATCCAAATATATACTGCCTGGCAACTTTCAATTAGGGCTTCAAGAAGACACAAGAGGAAAGGATCTCTCAAACAAGTGATGCCGTGAAGCTGGATTTCTACATGCAGAAGTGGAGCCGCATGTGAGACCACAACTCCAAACCAACACAGAATGGATAAAAACTTAGACACAATGCTTCTAACTATAAAGCTCCTGGCACACACAAGGGGAGAAGTCTAAGGTCTTGGTGATGACTTTTGATTATCACACCAAAAGTCAAGGACTCAATCAAAAATAAAAAGCTTCTGTACCGTAAATGCAACAGCAAAGTGAAGCGGCATTGGAAGCCGGTGACAGGCAGAAAAAAAAATATCCACAACACATTTATATGATGGCGCATTTAAAGTTACAAAGAAAGAACACATAAAAAAAAGCCGGGCATGGTGGTGCATACCTCTAATCCCAGCACTCGGGAGGCAGAGGCAGGAGGATCTCTGTGAGTTCAAGGCCAATCTGGTCTATAAAGCAAGTTTCAGGACATCAAGAGCTATACACAGAAATCCTGTCTCGAAAAACAAACAAACAAAAAAAAGAAAACAAAAATCTCATTTTAAAATGGCCAAAATCTTGAATTAGCATTTCTCTAGGGAATACATGAAAATGGCCAATGGACACATGAAAAAATACACATTATTAATTACTGGACAAATATGAATTAAAACCATTAGGAGAGACCACCTCTTACCCATCAAGATGGCTGTTCTAAGAGGAAGCTCTAAGGTAAGGAAATGTTGGAGAGCTTTTGGAGGGAAGAGAACTGCTGCCTGGCAAGTTGGAATGCGGAACACACAGCAGAGATAAAATGCTGAGCAGCCACAGACCTGGCAGTCCCTCTTCTGGGAGTGTAACCAAAAGAAACGGAGATTCCGTCTCGTGGGCGTGGGTAGACACTGCAGTGTGCTCTGCATTGCCACTCATGACAGCCAAGATAGGAAACCAGCTTATGTGCTTATCAACAGATGTGCGGATAGAAATAAGCATCAATGGATACATTGGACGTTATTCAGACCTAAACCGAAAGATCGTGCCTTTTGTTGTTGCTTGGGTAAACCTAGAGGACAGCGTGCCGAGCGAAAAGTCAGGCCTAGAAAATGCATCGCTGCACTTACATGAGGACTCTAGAAAAAAAGCAAAAATATACAGAAACGGAGAACAAGGGTGTCTACCAGGGGCTGAATTGGGGCAGAATGAGGAAACATAGGTCAAAATCTACAGAGTGAGGGCTGGAGAGATAGCTCAGTGGTTAAGGCTCCTGGCATCCCCACTGAGTGTCGTACAACTCCCTATAACTCCGATTCTGGGGAATATAACACCCTTTTCCGGCCTCTGTGGGCCACCTTGCATTCATGTACACAAATGCACATACCCATGTGCAGACATGCACATAATTAAAAAAATAATCTTACAATATCATCTACGAAGTAATAGATGTGTAGAGTGAAGGCATCTATAGAGCTAATGTATATGAGGATCGGAGCAGGAAAACTTCCACGTACAGAATTCCTGCTGAGTGAGTAGATTCTAGTTGTTCTTGACACACACAAAAAAAATACTTGCATTACTGCAGTAATCTTTTGAAGTATCTATATATCCTGTGATATCACTAAATATACACAATGCTTTTTGATAGCACTTTTCCTATCTGTACAAACAAACGTTGATTGAGATCATTACAGTTGGTGATTGAGAAGTAGCGTGACGGCTAATATTGGTTGTCAGCTTGACATACCCGGGAGTTGAGGAATTGCCTCCATCAGGTTGGCCTCTAGGTAAGTCTATGGGGCATTTTCTTAACCAGAGGCTGATATAGGAGGGTCTGGCCCACAGTGGGTAGTGCTGCCCCTGGGAAGGTGGTTCTGGGTTGTACACAAAGCAAGCCAGTAAGCAGTGCTCTTCCACGGTCTCTTCTTCATTTCCTACCTCCACGTTCTTCCCTTGAGAGTCCCTGCCCTGACTTCCCTTCATGATGGAATACAACTGTAAGCTTAAGTAAACCTGTCTCCACAAGTTTCTTTTGATCATGGTGTTTATGGCAGCAACAGAGAGCAAATTAGGACATACGGTTTCAAGTCCTGTGTATTGATTATTGTACAAATTGTTTTTTGTTAGGTCAGATCCAGAGTGAGTGAGTGGCTTCTAGTGAAGCATGAGAAATGACCTGGAGAGGACATGAAGGCAGCTATACATTACTGGAGCCAGTCAATACTGATTTGTTGGAAAGGAATGAAAGGATAAACGAATGAATGACGTGACGATTCAGGATTCAAGGTGTCATTATAGCTTGGTAAATGATCACTAATATAGGAAAACAGTGCCTCATGATGCGGTGACATCCAACCAAAAAATTATTTTTTGTTGCTCCTTCGTAACTTTAATTTTGCTAGTGTTATGAATCGTAATGCAAATATATGATATGGAGATGGCTTTAGGTGATCCCCATGAAAGGGTCATTTGTCTCTAAAGGGATCGCAACCCACAGGTTGAGAACAGCTGCCTTAGAGGAACATAGGCAGGCACTTGGTCCTTTGTCTCACCTGCAAAAGTCCACACCAACATTCTGGAGCTTCACAATGGTTGCATAGGTGTGCCCTTCTTTAAGTACTCCAAAGTCCACTGACGGTGGAAGAAGGTGGAACCCGAAGGGGGATATATTTGCATTGTGAATAGCAGCGGATGCGATGGAGGATGTGTTCACTTTCCCGCCAACAGAATCTTCCACCTTTGTAGAACAGAAAAATTGATGAAGTAAGAAGGGGGGTGGGGTTGAATAAAGAAGACACTGCTGACACCAGAGAAGAATGGCTGCACCAGAAAGATTTATGGTCTCATGCAATCCTTACAACCTTATAACAAGATTGTAGGTTTTGCTTTAAAGATAAGAAGGTTCAAGTTCAGAGCTAAAAGAGATCATTTGCTCAAATGCTTAAGAGGCATACATTTTTATAATACTTTCATTAATAATTTTGAGTTTCATACAATGTATCTTGTTAACACCCTCTTCCCATTTCTCCCTGTTTCAGCCCCACCTCCCTGCCTTCAAAACAGAAAGAAAACAACAACTACAAAAAAAAAAAAAAAAAAAAAAAAAACAAGAAAGAAAGGAAGGAAGGAAGGAAGGGAGGGAGGGAGGGAGAGAGAGAGAAGGAAAGAAAAAAGAAAATTAAGTCAAGCTTGTGTGGCAGGAGCATGGATGTCAGGCTTCACCGTGGTCTTTGGAGGTAGAAGGCTGCTCTGAATGTGTACTTTGACCTGGTCCATACTAGCCCAAGATGAGGCATGACAGAGTTTGACCTGAAGTTGGGCCTTATTGCCCAAACCTAGACACTGAGCAGGCTCCCTGGTGTCTTACAAGCACTGAGGCATCCCAGGCCTTCTCCCTGACAACCCACTGGCCAGGGCTTTCTGCAGGCAACCAGGACCATCCAGCAGTCACCGGGACCACCTGCAGGCACCTGGGCTTCCCATAGGTGCAAGGGTCTTCCATGAGCACCTGGGATCCCTGCAGGCACCCAGACATCCTGCAGGCACCAGGCCTCCTGTGGGGACCAGGGCATCTCTCAGGAGTCCAGACATCCCACAGGCACCAGGACTTCCCCCAGGTTTCAGGGGATCCCTCAGACACCTGGGTATCATGCAGTTACTGGGCCAACCCACAGACACCCAGACGTCTCACAGGCATCTGGCTATCCCACAGGTACTTGGACATCCTGCAGGCACATGGACATCACATGGACAGTGCACAAGCACCTGGATATCACACAGGCACCTGGTCATCCAACAGTCACTTGGGCCTGCCGCAGGCACCAGGGCCTCCCACAGGCAACTGGAATTCCCACAGGTACCCCAAATTCCTGCAGGCACCAGAGCCTCCTATGAGTGCCAGGACCCCCTGTGGACACCAGAGCATCCTACAGCCATCTGGACATCCCACAGGCACCAGGCTTTCCTCCAGGGAGTCCCACAGAATCCTGGGTACCACACAGGCATGAGGCCAACCTACAGGCACCCAAACATCTCACAGGCTCCCAGATATCCAAGGGTACCAGGACCTCCTGCAAGCACACAGACATCACAAAGGCACCAGGACCTCCCGTGAGCACCAGGGCATTTCACAGGAGCCCTGACATTTCACAGGCACCAGTACTTTCTGCAGGTACTAGGACATCCCTCAGGCTCTAGAGAATCAGTGACAAGTTTTTAACCCAGGATTTGCCTGATTCTTAGGTTGATACTCTTTCCTCTGGGGCAGTGGCTATCAAGGGTTGGTTAGCTTCCTGAAGAATCTTCTAGACGACTCAAGATTATCACTTCTGTTCCTGAAGTTTCAGACTCTTCAGTCTGGGATGGGGAGGGATTTGCATGAAAAAGTTCTCTGGTGTTGCTAATGCTGCTGATCAGGAAGCTACACAGGAAACTCTACCCTCTACCCATTACTGACATCACCAGGAAATTCAACTGTAGACTCTCCTGTCACATATCAGACCCAGAGAGTCAGAACCTGCATCTCTGACAAACCCCTATGTAACTCATACGCACAGTCCAGCTTTCAGGCACTATTGGTAGTTACACACGCACTGGATTCTGATGGCAAAGGCCCAGCGTGTGCCACGGACATAAAGAAAGGGTTAGTGTGTGAGCATAAGGAAGCATTCCTATCAGAGCTGGGGGAAAACTCTGAAGAGGGATAGAGGAGAGAAACCCACAGTGGCCGATGGGGAAGTGAGCTGGGAAGTTCTGGCATGTGACTGAGCACAGGATCAGAAAAGGGGCAGTCTCAGGTCGCATTGTATTCATTAGATGAGACTGTGTCCTAAAGCAACAAGGTGAGGGGTTTGGGAAGGGGGCATATCCTGATCTATAAGGGAAGAGAACAGGAATTTCTCACAATGGGGAGGGGGCCAGCATAACCATGACACAGGACAATGACGACCTTAAAAGTCGCCATCTTTTCTCAAATCATCACACCAGCCATTTTGTCCTTTCTCTATGGTAGCGTCCCATTATGCAGAATTGTATATTTAAAACTGCTTTGTTTCCATTAAACTCTTGAATTTATTATTTTATTTCCAGCAGGAGGAGGCCATACTTTGTGCTGACTTGAGTTCTTTAGACTTCATCCTAAGCAACGCTACATGAAAGGCTTTGGGTTTTAGGTTCAGGGACACAGTTCTTTGGGATAAGAGATTATTAGAAGAGTTATTGATGCCATAGACAGACAGGCTGACAGTACCACGGCAAGGGCTTGAGAAGAGAGTTCAGGCCCCATTGATACAGTGTTGTGGTTGTAAAACAGGGATTCCTATGAGATTACAGCCAACCTTGTCCAACCTTGGTTGGTCAGCTACAACTCAGAGGGAAATGTTTGTCTCCTGAGATCATCTGTCTTCCCTGAAGCAGACAATTCCAGGAGAGACCCCCGATCCACACACATAGCCCCCACAGCTGCATCAACTTCCTCATCCCAAGCCCCTCCCCCATCCCTATACAGGGTCCCAGTTAGCTTTTTCCCTTGCAGACTTCCTTCATTCCCCTGGAAGAGATTTCCCCTCACTGTGTGTGCTAATAAACAGTCCCATGTGTTGAAGTCAGACTCTGGTCTCTCTCTTTTTTTTTTTAATGCTGCCTCCAGGATCTAACACATGTGACAGGTTTCAAAGGAAGAGAGTAAAGGAGGAGATTGAAAGGTTTCCTTCTTTTGGCCGGGGAGTCGGCAGTTCCTAGGAGTGACCAGGCAGTGCGGAGCGAAGGAGTGGTGGATGGCTGTCCTTAACTGAGGGTCTACAGGGCGTGAAGGGCAGGTTTCTAGGCAAACAAGTGACAAAAGAATCTAGTTTCAGGAATTATTGCCTCTTAACCAGAATGGAGGACCTTTACAAGATCGTATAGCCCTGGCTAACCATGAAAAGGGAGGCCAGTGATCCCTTCAACCAATAGAGAGCATCTGACTGCTTCTCCCCAAAGTGACTACTCCAGGGAACCTGCCAGCTGGCTGATGAAACTCAGAAGCTGGCATGATCCAGTGGCAATAAAGCATTGCCTCTTTTTGTGCCTCTGTGGAGAAATGGTGGGACATGGGGCTGGCATGAACCCCAGTGTACCAAAACCCTGAGAGACTTTCCCAAGCATCTCCATTACCTTAGCAAGTGGTTGACACATGGGTTTGGAACTCATCAAATAATGAGGTAACCTCACTTTTTCTTTTCTTGCTTGTCCAGTAACGTCCTGCAGCAATGACTGGGTTGGAATTTTGATCGGCATAAAAAAGTCTGGTTCTATTAGAGAAAAAGTTGAAATTAGGGCACATCTAAGATATATGTAGCATTGCCAGAGCATAGAAGAGCATGGACCAGCCTGGAAACTTCTCTCATCATTCTTTTTCTTTTTTTAAATTAATCTTTATTTTTTTTAAAAATATTTACTTTATTACTTATGTGCCTGTGTATGTGTTTATATTTGCATGTGTAAGTGCTTGTGAGTGTGTATGTATCTAAATAGAATTCTGTTAGACTCTATTCTGATCACTATAGTGTTAAAATATTGCATAGTAGTTATAGATAGATTAAAGCACAGATTTAAATCCATAGATTGGTAGCTTTTCTTTCTTCTCAGTCATCTGAAGGAGGACGCAGAGTGAATAGTCCACAAAGCTGCAGCTGTTCATGTTTGCTGCAAATATTCAGGAGACTGAACTAAAACCTGTATTGAAGACATCCTACTTCAAAGATCTTTTGTTGGGGATGCGGTGCTGGAGAGATGGCTCAGTCGTTAAGAGCACTTGCTGTTTTTTTCAGAGGATCTGAATTCGGATCCCAGCATCCACATTCGGAAGCTGAAAACCACCTGTCAGGGATCTGACATACTCTTTTGGCCTCTTCAGACTCCTGCATATTAAATAGTGGACAATCAGACAGATACACACACAGAGAGAAATTTTGGGGAAGATTCAAATTATAAAGCTGGAAAAAAGGGACACTGAACGCGTGTGATCTACAGGTGAACCCCACACTGAAAATTCATCCTACACAGAGCATCTCATTTTACCCTTGTGAAACCATCTCAGGGAGGGTAGCATGAGCACTGGTAGTACTGGGGCTGGTCAAGCGGAGCCCAGGAGGGGTTGAGAGCGTTGGTGACATGGGGCTAGGGTGTTGAGGGCTGTTGAGGCCTACAGGAGGCTGAGGGAGGTGGAGGGGGTCCTTCTGTTGGTATTCTCAGTGTGCTAGCCATTTCTACTTCTACCTGAGCTTCTACCCTACAAGCATCTGGGGCCATGACATTCTGGTCTATGCCATTCAGGATGGCACATGTTCCAAGCTGAGCCATAAGGGCTGTTCCTGGATAACCCTACCAAAGCTGACAGGAATAACACCATATTGCCTATTGGATTATGTGTCTGGAAGAGTTGGAATCTTGGACCTCTAGGGTCAGGATCCCTGTCACTTGGAAGTAGTCTGCCCTTTGTAGGTGAGAACAGGACCAAATGGAGACAAGAAATCAACGGGACAAGAGGAAGACAGTGAGACTGTGAAGACAAACAAACCAGCAGACACACATCCAGGGAAAGCCTAGGAGCCAGAGGCAGCACCGTGGCACTGGCTCCTTAGCCTCTTTTCTATTTTGCTCTTGAACAGGAGTAAATCTACTACCCCTCCCAGTCTTAATTGAATTTGGATTTTCTCATTTAAAAATTGAAAAGCCCTAATGACTACTCGAGAAGTCCCGTCCGCCCTCCCCCCCTGCACACACACACACACACACTTCTTTAGAGATGAGGAAAATTGAAATTCAGAAGACAAATTAACTTGTTTAAGAAGCTGTAATGAGTGTCATGGCTGGAATGTGAACCCCAATGTGTCAGATTCCACAGGATCTCAAGCCTATCTGGGCACCATTATCTCGGGGAAGCTTCTGGAAATAGATTGCAGGCCATAGGCAAGCCTTGTTAATCAGAGCAAGCAGAATCACTGGGGGTGGAGCTCAGCAGTCAGTGCTCTGATGGCTCTATGTCTGTGGGCTGCTATACTCCATGCAGGCAGCCCTTCTAACAGCTTGATCCAGTGGATACTTATCTGCTCATGTGATTATTACTAACAGAATGCTAACCCTGAGTTTGCCATGTGCCATGCACTGTACCAAGCAGCTCGTGTATATTAAGCAATTCAATTTTCATAGCCCTCTTACGCATGCAGCCATGTGCACATTGTAATTTCTGCCTGGAAGAAGAGAAGACAGGAGAATTACAAATTCTTTGTCTCACAGCATGTTACACAAGTTAACTGTGGAATCAGTCCTGATTCTTCTTTTTTTTTTTCTTATTTTCTCACATACCCATTCAGTTGACCAGGCCTACTGGCCTCATTTCCATGATAAATTTCCAAGTGATTAGCTTCTTACCATATCCCTCTTATGTATGTATATGCTGTATGTACATCTATACATTGCTATGAGTGTGTAGTGTGTGTGGGGGGGCGGGTTACATGTGCACAGGTGTGCAGAGGCTAGATGTTGATGTTGGGTATCTGCCTCAGTTGCTTTCCACCTTAACTTTTGAGGCAAGGTCTCTGCTGTACCAAGTTGGCTTTACTTGCTGGCCAGCAAGCCCCAGGATCCTCCTGTCTCTGCCTGTAGAGCTCTGGAGTTATAAGCATGCACTGCTGCATCAGATCTTTATCTTTGGGTTTCTGGGTGATTGAACTCAGGTCCTCATGCTGCACAGCAAACACTTCTCCGACTGAGCCATCCCCTCAACCCACCTCTTGCCATCTCTGCTTTGGCCACATTAGTCCAAGTCTTTGATAATTCTTACCTGCACGATTTCTGTCGATTCCTGCTGCCCTTCCATGTTTTCCTACATCTTCCTTCCCTTGCCACATGCTCTCCTATCACAACTATCTTTTGTCTTTGTGGATTCTTTTTCTTTGGATATGCTGTGTCTTGCTATGTTGCCCAGGCTGGCCTAAACTTACAATCCTACTTCCCCAGTTTCTCAAGTAGGTTGTAACTATAGGCATGCGTCACCAAGTTGGGCTTCAGAGTAACTTCTTTCTTTTTAAATTTTAGTTTTGTGTGTTTGAGTGTTTTGCCTGTATGCATATTTGTACTGCATGCATAGCTGGTGCCCAAGGGAGTCAGAAGAGGGCATTGGCTATCTTGGCATTGGAGTTACAGATGGTTGGGAGCCTCATGTGGGTGCTTTGAATAGAATCCAGGTACTCCAGAGGAGCAGAGGGTGCCACCCTTCAACCCCAGTGATCTCTTAAATATATAAACTAGATGGTTCTTGGGAAGACAGTCAGCCAACGAGGCACTTGCTACATGTGAGGACTTGAGCTTGAATCCTCAGCATCCATGTGAAAGGCACAGCAGCATGCGCCTGAGGTCTCAGTACGGGTCAGACCAGATGGAGCTGTCTCCACTTGACACTAAGATCTCCCCACAGAGATGGGAACGCCTTGCATTCTGAGAGATACAGCAGTTACTCTGACACTGTGAGAAAAAGCAAACAATGGGCCATACCTTCATTAGGAGGTCTGGTGATCTTTTCAATCTTGTTTTGACTAGCAGAGTCCTTGGTAGATTTTATTAAATCTTCAACTTGGTTTTGGCTAGAAGACTTCTTGGTAGATGTTTTTAAACTTTCAATATTGTTTTGGCTAGCAGAGTCTTTGGTAGATTTTATTAAATCTTCAACTTGGTTTTGGCTAGAAGACACCTTGGTAGATTTTCTTACATTTTCAAATTGGCTTTGGCTAGATGACTTCAAGATAGATTTGCATACATTTAAAGTTTCGTTTTGGCTAGCAGAGTCCTTGATATTCTCATCAAACACCCGTTTGGGAAAAGGAGGTATATTTGAAGCTTCTTGTTTTACAACTGTATTCAGTGAAGAATCTAAAATCCCAAAACAAACAATGCAAGTCAAGTTACAGCCAACGATGCAGAGACAACTGACACTTGTAAAAACAATACTGAACAGTGAGTTTCTCAGAAAACAAGGTGCTTCCCCATTCTCCTGAAAGAGATGACATATAATAACATCATTGAGAGATTCCTCATGGTATGATTTGTGTTTGCCACTAACAAACAGGGCAATGTCTGCAGAGTGTATACTCTCTAGGAGCTGGCTGGATCTTGTGGGCATTATGACCAGGCGGAGCAAAGCAATCTGCCTCTGCCATTACCTTCTGAACAAAAATGATCTCTAGTCTATTCATTACTGTGGTATTGTATATCTTCCTTAAAATATGTATCTTTAAGAAACAGGTACAATATGAAATGAATTTAAATAAATAGATGCATAATTAGGGAAGCAAATAGATTTCAGCTTGTGTATATGAAGCCTGGGTGATCAGTTAGCTGCAGCTGCCTAGTAATGGTCCTGAAAGCCTGTTGTCCTTTCAAGGAGTGGGGTGGGATTACTATTGTCTGTCCAGGGTATCGTTAGCTTGACTGACAATACAAAGATCATGAGCTCAGGATCCCTTATCTCTCCTCATCACCATCAGAAGTGATTTTTCTAGCTGTAATCTTTGCTTTGCAAGCTCTGTTTGAAAGCACATGCTTTTCCTGGGCCTGCTCATCCCCAGTAGATGAACTGTAGGTATGACATTAAGTGCTAGAGCTTCTATCTGGATCTTTTCACTGTTCAGTTTACTAGGAAGCAGCACTAAATTCCATTTCATTGTCAATGTTTTTAGCATCAATCTGCTGAAAATATGGGCATTCTTGTTTGTATCTGGGTTCCCATTACTTTCCCACCACTATGCCTAAGAAATGAACAATTCCACAATGCCTGCTTATATGTAGTCCCCTAATAGAACATGTGTGTTTTCCCTTTGATCAATTATATGTTGTTTTTATGTCATACAGTCTCTTTTGAATGACAATAAAATGTCCCATGAGCTTAGCTTCATAATACTATGTCTAAGTGTGTGTGTGGTGCTGGGAGCCGAATCTGGGTCACATGTGTGTTAGCCAAGGGCTCTATGACTGAACAACACATTCAACCAGACAATGACTTGTTTGAAGAGACCAAGCCAGTTGTATTGTACAATGTCTACTGACCGGTAAACATCTGTCAATTATGTCCTCTTGGCTGAATTTAGATTAAATATTTTTTGACATAAATTCAGTATAGTTACTATGTACACTGTATTTCATGAGAAAGGCTCTCAGTGGTAGGTAGTCTCATGTTTGATAAAAGTTTCACCTCTTGACTAAAGTGTAAAGTACCAAATCTCCATGGTACATATATATTTATTTACTTGCTGAAATTAACAAGCATATGAGTTATTTTGAGACCATGTGAATACCTTGTTCTCAAAAAACCTTTCATTAGTCTAAAAGCCTTTAGGCACAATAAATAAATCTGAAACTCAATTTGCATTCCTTATATAACTCAGACATATCTGTAGTATGCAGTTAACAACATATTATGTGACCAGCTGTCATTATAACAACAGATGGTTAAAAAGTAGCTACATCCTAAGGGACTGTATTGGGTATGACTCAGCTCAGTTCAGATGACAGGAATAGAAATAGTATTAACACCTTACCTGAATTAAGATCCAGAGCATCTGTTTTGGCTGTGGCTTCATTTTTCTTTGTAAAAGGAGGCAGGTTTTTGGAAAGCTTCTCCAGATAATCATACTTAAAGGAAAACCCACAAGACTTACTTCAGACACACACTTATTTTATGTAACGGTCACAAAGATGTTAGCTAAGTTGATGGTCAATGGTGACAAGGCTCTGATGATGCAATTGAAAACTAAGATTCTGTACAAGACTGATTGAGTTCTAGTCTTTATTAACTAGTCATGGTTTTTGGAATTTTCTCTGGATAATAATAGTATCCTGAATTTTCAAGAACTCCTGGGCATTGTGGACACAAGGAAGTGTTCACTTTGAGGTTTCAGTGAGGGGCAGTGAGGGGCAGGCTGGGTGTGTGGCTTAGGGACTTAGGGGTGGACTCGCATGGAAGAGGAGTGTTGTAGAAGTTTATTATTGTGTTTAAATATTGTTTTGTGCAGTGTTGGGTGAGAGGCTCCCTAGGTCTTGGTGTTTTATATTGTTTGCAGGTGTTGGATTTATGTGGGGGATGTTTGATTGCTAATGATCTGCATGTGCTATCAGTAGAACACCTGAGGAGTTCTGAATCAATGAAAGCACCTGAGCTCAGACGCTCTGGGCGCCACTGTTCAGGATGGTGCTTGCCATGATGGTGGTGCCCTCTGCTGAGGTCTGGCTGAATTTGCACCTATGAAAAATGCCTCCTTGTTGTCCTTGGTGAGTCACCACAGAGACATACTGCTACAGAGGAGAATGTTCAGTGTCTGTGAGTTTCTAAGAACTCACAATAACTTAATCGTGTTTTAACATTTGATGGTTGATGAAACTCTAATGAAATAAAACCTTGAATTGGAGTTTGTTAGTGGTTGGTTAATCAGCAACAGAGAGGACTTGGCCCAAAGAAGAGCTTAGAAGGGAAGAGACAGAATTACTAACAGTCATATGCATGGGTGGGACGAGAGCGACAGTAACACATGGGTGGAGAGTTTCCCTGTCATGTGTTTGTGGGAATACAGATCTGAAGTGTGAGAGTTATTTGGTCAGATTGTCACAATAGGCAAATAAACAGTATCAGGAAAAAGAGCTCACATATTAACATGCAATACATCATTTTATAAAGATTAAATTATTAATAATTACAGTCAATTACCTGTGACTTAAATAACTGGCTCAATTCTGACTCAAAATAAGGTGTTAATTCTTTGGTTTTAAGTTGAAGTAGGAAATCTTGTGTTTTCTGATTATTTTCCCTGGTTCATATTTCCACAAGGATATGCAAAAGAAGACACAAATCACAATGAAAAATTGCTCCAAATCCCACTGAGAACTATTGCAATTTGTGACAATAAAACTGAGAAGGAAAAAACTAACTGGAATGTTTTTATCATTTGTGTATTTGTTTGCTTTGTTTGAGATAGGGTCTTACTATCTAGTCTTGGCTGGCCTAGAATTGGCTTTGTAGACTAACTTGGCCTTGAATGCACAGAGACCCGTCTGCCTCTGCCTTCCCAGTACTGGGATTAAAGGTCTGCACTACCCAGAGTCTTTTATGGGACAGATCACTTTCTACTTCTGCAATCACATTTCTTACTTTATAAGTCAGAATCTTGTATGAGACAGGGACTAAGGATGCCAATTGATCTCAAATGTCTAAAGCCAGGGTGCCCTTCCAGTGGCTGAGCCTTTTGAGGTTACGAGGGTCTCTGGGGTTTAAGTGACAGTCACAAGCTTCCAAACTTCAATAGCAGTAACAACCACACAATACAAAGAGCAAAGCCGAGAGGTTGTTGGGAGGTTAAAATAAGAGGCAACAGGACACGGCTGTGAGTTGGCTTTTCAGAATCAGATTGCCTCACTGGGGATATGACACACCGGGAAGGCCAGTGAGTTCTAAGCTGGGGTTATCAGGTGAGCCTTGTTATTCCCATCTTATAGTAAAGACCTCACAGCATAGGAAGACTAGACATCTATTTTACATAATCAGTACAGGGTGGAGCTGAGTGACAAGCCAGGTTACACATCTTTAAGCTCATGATCTTGACAACTGCACCTTCTAAGCAACTGTCAGTCATCCAGGCTGATCATCTTTGTATTTTATAGATAAGCAAACTGAATCTCTGATGTGAAACAACCCTCATAGTAGAGTCCATAAGAAATCATACTTTAGCTGTCCCTAGATATGCTCTCTCCGAGGCCAGTGACCATACACAGACTGCGTGCCCAGAAAGATTGTCAAGGTGCAATCGATACACCACCTTATTTACACAACTTCCATTAAAAGACCTTTTCAGCTAGGTGGCAGTGGTGCACACCTTTGATCCCAGCAATCTGGAGGCCAGCCTGGTCTACAGAGTGAGTTCCAGGACATCCAGAGTTACAACAGAGAACCCCTGTCTCAGAAAAAACAAACAAACAAACAAACAAAAAAAAAAAAACCCTTCTCTCCCTGGCCTCATTAAGCAGGGAAGTCTAGAGGTTGCCCACACTCTCTCATAACTCTTCTTAGGAAGGAATTGACAAACCTGGTAACCCAGAGGACTGCATTCCTTTGTTCCAGTCCCAGTGTCAATTCTCCCATAGTGCCTTACGTTTGCTGTATACCTCCCACGTCCTTGACACGTTTGTTTCCCTGTACTCAGGCCACTCTTCTTGTTCCCACCCTTTTCTTTTATGCCACACAATTATGTGTCTTTACTTCGCTGGCTGCTGTTAACCACTCACAAGCTGAAAATTTGAACTGTGGATATTTCCTTTTTTGAAAATCATGGGTATCTTGTGAGTAAGCACCGAATTTAAAAGGAGTTAAAAGAATACACCTGCAAACCGTCAACAACTATAAGTGCACAGGGCCTGTGCAAGAATGGGTCCTGCAAGGATGGGGTAGGGATGAAGGGGCCCTCCCCCTCACTGGTTAGACACAGGGAAAGGGGAGACAGTGCCTTCACTTGTGTACCTACTGAGACCCCACCAGGCTCTAGTGGATATTCCCAACCCAATAATCACATAGATAGCTTTGATTAAACCAAAGGAGTTATGCAACAACAAAGTCAGGAACCTGAGAAGGGACAGGGAGGGAGAAGGGGGCCTGGGATCCTGGGAGAGAGATAAGAGGGATCCAGGAAAAAGAGTAAGCAGAATGCATTGTGTGCATGCATGGTATTGTCAAAGAATTAAAAAAAAATCATCTTACTAATTCTCACCATTCGTTGATCATAATAATATTCTTATTTTTGTTAACCACGCCCATCATCTTATAGTTTTGAGATTGGCAATAAAATTTAAAAGTATACGCAAGAAAAATAAAGTCCCTGTCTCCCACCACCCCACCTCCCCATCTCATTCCTCACTGACTGTCTCTCATACATTGTTCCTAGGCCATAAAACCTAGGGGAGGCTGTGTTCCTAGCCTTTCCTGGAAGCAGGTCACCAGACCCCCATGTGAGAGGTACCCTCCGTGTCTGAAGAGAAAAGGAGCATCTCTATCTAGAAGAACACAAGGGACACCCGACTATCTGAATGTACAGGCCTTGCTGATTTCTCCCAGTTTTATTACTTTTAGGTAATCCCCTTTGTCCCACTATATTTATTCATGGCTCTCTATAAATCAAATGAGCATATAAATATGCAGGCCCAGTCTTTTATTTGGATCTTCATTTCTTTATGACATCACCTGTCTTACATAAAACTTAAATAAATACATTTTCTTTTCTCTGACCAGTCTGTCTTTTGTTATAAGGATCTCAGCCAGGGACCTAAAATGTGTAGAACAAAAGATTTCCCTCCATTACAGACAACATACATCCTTTGTTTTAATCTTGTAACTGGGGAAGATAAGTCTCCTCATTCCATCTCCTCAATACATTCCAAGATCTAACCCTGACACCTTAATGCAAGTGATGGTTCTGAAAGGAACCACTCTCGCGTACAAATGACCACATCACCACAGATACATAAACCATATTTGGCTTCCTTTATGGACAAAATGTTGGACTTGAAATCTTAAGCTCAGACCAGAGGAAAAACAAAGGTTACGATGCTCTGCCCACATCTCTGAAGAGAACAGCATGAATCCTGAGTGTTTGTGACTAACTTCCCAAATGTTTATGAGTGTATTCGAATTGGCAGAAGCAGAAGGGAGTGCTCAGAGAGTTCTACTGCTGGAGAGAGAGAGGATCCACCTAACGGCTGAGCGGGCTGCCTGGGGTGCCATGTTGAGGAGTAAAGCATCAGCTGGGAGACTGTAGGACCCTGTAGCCTACTGAACTCTAAGATCCCATAACTCTGACCTTTTCACAGGCTTATGTCTATGCCAGGGCAGAATTACCTCTGTTGATTAAGCTTTTTGGACCAGTTCTTTCCTTCTGTTGTATCCCTATGCAGAAAGGAGAAGAATTTGGTGAAAAGAAGCTGTGCTCTCAAATGACAGATCAACATTGTCACTGTACAGTGGGGGAAGGGCTACAGTGACCCCAGTGCTTCTCTGTTAGCCACTGTGTGCCCAGCACTGACTAGAACACACACCCAGCGTAGCTCACCTCCATTTCTTTTCAAAATAGTCTTTACTGAATGATTCTGGTGAGAGTTTTGGAGAGGAAGCCATAGATTGCTTAAATAAATCCGTTAGGTGGGCTGCAACTTGAAAGATAATGTGTTTAGCGTTAGTTATTGACTTCTTTATAACCTTTTTTCATTACATGATTAATTCATCGGCAATCTCTTCAAGTGCCTGAATTTAATTTATTGATTGTTTTGGAGGATTTCTGCACCCAAGCTGGAACATGCAGTAACCAGACTACTTTCTGTGACATGTTCTGCTAGTGAACATCATCTTTATGATCCAAATGTAAGTACATAGATAGAGTGTTTGTCCTATGTCACGAGAAAAGCTGTGTGGCAAGGAACTGAACTCCCTCATATTAAAACAGGTTATCGATCATACTGAAGTTGTTTTTCTAAACGTATACCTACTACCCAATTCCAGAAACATGAATATTATACATTTTCAAAGTTCAGAACATGGTCTCAGTGAGATGTCACTTTGTCAGGAAAAGCATTGGACACCTGGCCAAGACAAGAAAACTTAGAAAACACCGGTTTAGACAAGGGTAACTACATTTCTTTCCTGTGAGACTTTTCTGTACCCGTAGTTAATGTATGTCGTAAATGTTTAAGAAAAACATGAAATACTATCCAAATCTGTTTCATTGTAAAACTCATGCGTTTGGAGGATCCACCTTGAAGAGTACCTTAGGAAATATGATGGGAGATGCTGACTTCGCATCACCATTAGTAATCACCAGAGTCAGTTTTAAGAATGCCGTTTGCCTTCTGCACCAATTTGAGAAATACAGTCAGTTTAACCATCACTACTGGATGATCTGCAGGTTTGCCTCCATAAATGCCTGGGGTTTTTTTTTTGGGGGGGGCAGGGGGAATAAAGTTACAAGTGCAAATAACCCAGGGTAAGTTTGTAAGATCAAATATATCAAATATAGGTTAGATAAAATTCTAATTTTATTTAAACTCATTTTCTAAAGGATAAGTATGCACCATGTCCTATTTGGGATATTCTTATAATACTGATTATTAGTTAATTACCGAAAAATGGTTTTAACAAGGCCCTTTGAATTTATGTTCATTAGCAACTCTACTGCAGGGGCCGCCTAGTAAGAGAGTGGCAGTAGTGTATACGACAGGACTGGAGACCGACGGCCTCTTCTGTAGAGGACATCTGAAGGGGTAGCAGTCAATCACTTTCCATCAAATGGCACTTTGTGATAAATGTGAAATACTAAGAGGATCAAAAGCTACATAAACAATAACAACACTAAGAACAAAAGTATAAGTCAGCACTATGGCAGGTAATGCACTAAACACGCCTGAGGGCTTAGTGACGCCCACGGCAGCCAACTCAGGGCTCTTGTCACACAGCTGAAAGCAAAACCCCAGCAAAATTTCTAGTGCTGTTGCTGTGATGCGAACAAGCTTGTTGGGGCCAGGGAGGAGCGCCTTTGGGAGTAGCTGTTGGCACGCCCATGTATAGCGTAGAATAGTGCAAGGTGAGGCAATGTCTGCACTCGCTCGGAGGCTGTGTGCATGTACACGGGGACCTCGGTCAGCCAGCCCCTGGCTGTCTCTTAGCTATTTTCTATGGAGTGGAGGTCAACATATTCTTATTTAACAAAGGAAAGTTAAATACGAATTAAGGAGGGACCCACTGTTTTCAAGGCAGAATGAAAACAGAAACCATTGCGAAACAGCATGGCCAGTGTAGGGGGCAGCGGTGATGACGTGAGTTTCTGCTGCGGCATACGGGATGACAGACAAGTATATTTAAGAAGTCCCTGTGAAATCTGCAGACATACTGTAGCAAGCTATTAAATCCCAGTTACCTTCAGTGACGTGACTTTTTGTAGTTTCCTCCATTTTAGGGAAAGACTGAAATGAAGATTAGAATTACTTGACGTTAATTATATTACACATGAAAATACTTTGCTTAGAAGAATTCTTTTTGGGCTCAGTTTGACTTGCTATGGAAAAAAACTATAAAGTGAATTTTAATTACCAACTTGCAATTTATTTGAATATTTTGTCATTTCTTTATGAAATTGATTTCTAAGCATGAAAATCATTTGACATTAATGAAAATTACTTTTTCTTTTTCTTCACATTCATTAAGTTATTCAGTCTTTCAATAATTTCTTAAAGTAAAATTAATAATACATATTTATAGTAAAATAATATTATATATGCACTATGTATATATTAAATATATATATGTATAATTTGAGGGTCTTTAGAATTATCTGTGAGCACAGGAAGAACCAAAGGAAGATATATTTGGAAATTTCAATAAATCCATAATCCAATCACCACAGAAAGAAGCCATGATGGGGATGAAGCAAATGCTTCAAAGCTGTGGCGGGAAGCTCACGTGGCTATTCCACATGCATTCTGCCTGGAAGCACCTGAGAGTGAGACAGGATCAAGAACACTGGTCCCGAAGACCTTTGCTCACCATAACCAGCTTGAGGAGGTCTGCGGCATTGCCCCTTTCCTCCTCTGTTCTGGAATCCTTGACTGTCATTTCCTGTAGCTCGTCTTCTTTCTTTAGAATATGGTTTATATAATCCTAGATCAGGAGAATCAAAGAAATAGATAAAAACAAGAACCAAGCAAAGAAAGACACTGACCCAGTCAGGGTCAACTTGGTGCATTACAAAACGGCCAAGGATATAAGTTCACACCTCTCAGCAAACGGTTAACTGAGCACTGAGAAAACGTTTTCTCAGTAGGTTAACAATAATAACAAAGTCTTGTTCTGCCCACAAGCAAAGCTTTAAAGTCACAGGAAAGAAGTGCATGGGGACCTTGGAGGGCCTTGCTTTTAACACTGTTCTTCAGCATCCTTCTCTATAAAATTAGTAAACTGAGGTAGATGATTTCTAGGTCTTTCTGGTATTGTCACTATGATTCTGTCTATGGATATGTTATTTAGTCCATGCCTTTGCTTCTAGATGAAATATATTCCCTCTCCATGGATATTTAATCAACATTCATCAATATTGATCCTCTTTTCGTGCTAGATCCTGGGCATATAACCATATAATGTCCATACTGAAGGAGTTAAACTTAGAAAGATGCTATAGATATGATCAGATAATAGGCTATGTGTTTATACAGTTTTAGACCATTTTTATCCACAAGCAAGTATCAGATTAATATGTGGTTCTACATTTTCTCCAGAGAGCACTAGCTTTCCATTAGTAGGAAAGAAAGACGATATAGTCATTGTACATAACAAGTTTTTTTTTTTTTTTTTTTTTTTTTTTAAGGTATAGCAACACTTCTTGGGCTTCTTAATGATTCCTACAACTTAATACAGGAATCATTAAATATCCTCTACCTTCTAACCTTCTATTCTGGATAATTGACATTGAAGGGTTATTCTAAATATTGGTCAAACTAGATGATGTCAGGATCTTCAGGAAATAGACAGGAATGATTCGCTTTGTTCCCGATCTTTTGGTGTGGGGGTGGTCATGTCACCAGGATTCTGTTACCTTAAGGGAAATCTGCAGCCTGAGTTTCACCTCATTCTTGATGACCTCATGCTGGATGAACTGACGCATCTGTAGCACCTTGGGGCCTTTGAGTATAGGGGCTGGGACATTTGTCAGCTTCTTAGACCCAATATTGAGGCCTTTCCAAATCTGAGTGCCAAATGGAGGTCCTGGAGTCTTTTTCTATCAACGAAACAAAGTGAAAGATTCACTAAAGAAGTCAGAATAGTGCAGCAACGGATTTTATTTTAAACTGAATGCTTATGTGGATACTAGATCAGAAGTGGTTATGAGGTTCCTAAGCCAGTGGAGACCTTACTTTGAGGGATCAAAACAGATCAAGTTTGGTCACCCACCCCCAAACTCAAATGGCAAAAGTAATGGTACTAGGAAAAAGATTCATAATCCAGTATGGCTACACTGGGAAGCATGGAGACTAGCACCTCATGCTCCATTTTTTTAAGGAGCTAACAAGAGCTTTGGGATGACATGAGGGAGGAACAAAAGGAGAGCAGTGAATATGCATGCATCCTCAGTCCTGATCCGAGTATGGGCTGGTTGATCGCCATCTTAGGATCAGAGCTTTCTAGATAATTAGAAAGTTGCTGCTGCCAGGGGTGGCCTGGGAAGGAGTAGTTTCCATTCATCGTAAGATGCAAATATTCTGAGCTATTCGTGGAATCCAAGATGACTGTAGGAGACAACAGCAAAGAATGAAGGGGAAGTCAGAAAGTCAGATGTTAATTCTTTTGGAATTTGGACAGTGCCAGGAGACTTTTAAATGTGCTGTTGCTGGGATAAAACACACCACCTGGTGTGGTGGCATATGCTCACCACAAAGACAGGAGGCAGGAGGCAGGAGGCAGGAGGCAGATAGGCAGAGGCAGGCAGATGGATATTGGTGAGTTCAAGGCCAGTTAGGCCTATGTAGTGAGACTTTATTTCCAAAAATCCCAAAAACTAAATCAGCAAGCAAACTAACAAACAAAAACTCTCACTCCAACCAAAAGAAACTTGAGGAGGAAAGAGTTGATTTGGCTTACTCTTTCAGGTCATCAATTATCACTGAGGGGAGTCAAGGCAGGAACCTGAGGAACACTGCGTGCTGGCCCACCTGCTTCCCGTGCTCGGTCGCAGGCTCATGCTTTGCCAGCTTTTTTTTTTTTTTTTTTTTTTTTTTAATAGCTTAGGACCACCTGTCTAGGAAATGGTGACAGTTTTAGGAGACTGGGACCTTCTGTATCTGTTATTAATCCAAACAGTCTCCAGACATGCCAACAGGCTAATCTGATCCAAGTAATTCCACAATCTAGGCTTTCCTCTCAGATGACTCTAGACTGTGTCTGCTTGATAATTAAAGCTAACTTGGACAAGGAAGTTGTAAAACATGCAAGATGAGTGATGCTTCAGCAAAATACTATTTCATTCTTTTAAAACTTTACAGTGGAGTTTCGATAATCTGGTATGATCATAGCCACAGTATTTGCTTGCTAACACTGCAGTTGCAGCTGGGCAGTGGTGGTGCATGGCTTTCACCCCAGCACTTGGGAGGCAGAGGCAGGTGGATCTCCATGAGTTTGAGGCCAGCCTGGTCTCCAGAGTGCATTCCAGGACAGCTAGAGTTACAATAGAGAAACTCTGTCTTGAACTGCCCCCCCCAAAAAAAAATTGCAGTTGCAAAATTCATACAAAATCCTTCATTTCCTCTTTCTTCTTTTGCTCAATTCATTCACTTTTAATACATGAAGAAAAAAACAGGGATAGTGAAAGAAGCAAAATTTGGTTTCAAAATTAACAGGTAAGAAATGACAGAGAATGTGGCATAGTATCAGGAAGTCCATGATGGATGAAATATAACAGATTATTCAAGAGAGATATTTTAATGTTATAGGAATATGCTCAGGATTTCAATGCAGAATACAAAAACAAAAAACAAAAACAAAACCCTGAAATTAGCTAGCCAGGCATGGTCCTCGAAAATTCTTCTGCTACATCTACGAATGCATTAAAATCTCCAAATATAAAACTTCTTGAGCTCATTCATTATCTAACAGAAGAATGAAAACATGTCAAACTACAGGCGAAGACCTGAGCCGGAACGGATATGTAGATAAAGTGACTCTACAGTAGGAAATGTATACCTCAACTGAGGGAAACGTTTCCCATGACCTTGACTGGAGATTTGGAGGAACGATGGTGTCTAACTCCTTCTTCATTAGCCATGGCGATGCCTCATGGAAGGGGCGGAGGACTGTGATACTCAGGGCACCTGGGTTAAAGAGAGTTGCCAGAGATCACTTCTCTACAGAAACGATTCTGATAAATTCAACAGGCATTAACTAATTTCAACAAATACTTTCAACTTCCTTTTACACAAAAACCTGAGTCAGGTACAATGACTATGCTTCAGGGTATTACTGTAAGATGAGACCACAAGTCAGTCAACACCAGAAAACTGGCCTCTAATCAACCAAAAGCATCCACTGTTGCCTTTATAACCCTTAGCAATCATATTTGCGTCCCGTCAGGTCTACCAACAAACTGCCTTGTCTCCTTCTACCTCCGCCTTTTGCACAGATGCAACATTTAATGGTGTACCTCAGAGGTATCCCATCCTGGACTGAAGCAACAGGTAGCTTTTCTAGCAGGCTGTACTCTGGAGTGAACCTATCCTGACAGCCAGCTTGACAGGTTCATCCATGATTAAAACTTCTTTGACTTCCGAGTGCTCAAAGAGTAAAGCAGAATCTTCTTTGCTTACTGCCGACTCGACTCTAACCACTTCTTCTTTCCATGCTTCGGCAATGTTGGGCTGTTTCCTGCCCATTTTCATTTCATTATGATTCTTTGGTGTTTTCTTTTCCAGGAAATCATCACCCTGACTCAACCTACGCCTGAATACACTGACAAGCTCTTGGGTCTCAAGCACATTCAGAGAAACTTTCTAGATAACATCAGGTTTCTCTGTGTGACGCTATCATTGAAAATATTTTCTTTCTTCGTAGGACGTAAACAAATTTATAATCACTCAGTTATTTGTGTGGCTATATAATTAACACCCAATTTCTCTCATTAAATTATAAGTTTTAAGGAAATAGGGTCTATGTTTGTTCTATCTCATTATGAACTTCAAAAACTAAGCTAATATTTGGCACAGGATAGGTTGCTAACTTGATACTACTTAAATGATTAAAATTATGTTGAGGAGAGTTATTGCCTTCTCATCGTTTCTGTTTGTTTTGTTTTGTTTTTTGGAGACAGATTCTTGCTACGTAGTGGAGGCTGACCTCAAACTTGCAGTGATCTCCTAATTCAGGGGTTATTGTACTACTCCGCCCACCTTCCTTACGTAGTTCTTTACATGTACTGCATAGCCAGGCACAGCCCTCTACTTCCACATTCACTAGAACAAGGCATGCAATATGTACATGTATGCTTATAAACTAAAAGATGCAAGTGTAGACATGCAAGCATACTCACAAATAGACTCAAAATAAATACCATCAAACAAAAGATTAAAAGAAGCACAGAAACAAACACACACACACACAAAAACACACACGCACACACACGCACACACACGCACACACATATACAGATGTAGCACGTCAAAGTATGTGCCTTTAATCTCATACAATGATTTCTTTGAAATTTATAAAAATAATGTAAATTCCCAATGAATATGCTATAATACATACATATATATACTATAGATATAATATATGTAGCATATATGATATTATATATATATATGATTAGCATTTTAACTTAAAAATGCATTTTTTATTACATTCATTTTGACCAAGATATCACTTTAAACAACAACAACAACAAAAAGAACTTGTAAGAGATCTCACATTGTCTCTAAACAGGATGAAATGAACTCATAAATAAGACCTAGATACAAGCCTGCTTATGGCAGCAAGAGGCATTTACTCTTGGCTTACACGATCTGATGCTTAGACACAGTTTGAGATGGACATCAGTGTCAGGAGCTACGTAAGTAAGGAGGCACGGCCACTTGGTCCCCGGAGTAGCAAAATGAGCAAAGGGGACTGAACGACAAGAGGATGAAAGTCACTGGAGGACACAAGGAGCTGCAGGCAGCAGGGTTCTCTACCTGGGTGTTCCTGCACTGGTTCCTGGAGAACCACAGTCGTTGCTTCCCCATAGGCCAAGGATAAATATTCTTCTATGTCACTGTCTCGGAGCAGTTCCACTCCAGATCCATCAGCATAGATAACAAAGAACCTGTTTGAAGAAGTAAAAATGTCATTTGAGACATTCAATAAAGATGCTTCTTGAACTTGGAACGGAGAACAAAAATCCTAATGTCATTAGTGCTGTTTTACCTGGGGACATGTTCACCATAAATTTGCATGTGATTCTTTTCAAGGTGAACTGATGATAAGCTATCATAGCCCTCATTTTGCACATGGAAGTCATCTTCTAATTTCTTTTTAGGTAACATTGTTGTTACAGAGCCATCGGCCAAGACCTACGAGACAAGGAATATTAGCAACTGAAATGAGAAAAGAATGCCAAAGGGCCTACATCACTGCTGAGCCAATGTGAACAAGCACATGCTCTTTTGGTTTATTGGAAAATCAAGCATATTTAATTTGAAGCCATTGATAATACAAATGAATTTCATTAATAAGAGTGGAGATCCCCCAGCTGTACAGATATGCTCATAAACCACATGTGGACTGTGAAAACAAACTATAACACATTCAGAAGAAAGTGACCAGGATTGAGAGGAGACTCAGGATCTTATCCTATGGGGATTAGTCCAAGGGATGGAGAAGCTGAACACGAGGGAAGACACTCATGCAACTGCTGTTTTGAAATACTGGAAGAACCTTTGTATGGAGAAAGCTGAGATTCAAGTACATGACTGTGGCTCCCTGGTGGAGTCTGTGGGGAAGGAGTTTTAGGGTACACAAGAGAGGCAGTGTTCTAGTTACTGCTGTTGTCTGTATCTGGCGTGCATCTCTTCAGAAAGGAGCACGGCACAGGCTGCCCGCTGTAGGTGATGTGGCCCTAGAGGGGTATCAGAAACATGCTTGGCAACAAACACCCCAGACATTTCAGTCCAGAGGGGCTTTGGTTTATGTTCCCATCACTGGCCATTGTCAGTTGAAATCTATCAGTTCACGCTCTTGCTGTGAAGCGTCTCAATTACTTAGCAAAGAAAACCATGAGCTGGACCAGGACTCTGCATACCAAAACAGCGTCAGGGGTTCTGTGGTTTGAGACCAAAGCTAAGAACTAACCTCACACAGACTAGTCAATGGAGGAAACTCCACTGTTGGGTGAGGATTGGAAAAAAGATTGGAAAGAATAGATGCCTAGAGTAGGGGGTGGCAATGCTTTGCAGGAAATAAAGAATTCAGGAGCTGCAGGCTGTACATTCTCTCTTGCAAACACACAGCCCTTCTGTTGCTGAGCAAAAGCAGACAGAGACAAGCAACCCACAGACAAGCATCCGAGTCCCAGTAATAGCTTCCATAGCACCACTGAAATCTGAATTGTGTGTAACTTTATGTGTCATGAAATATTCTTTAGATTTAAAACATATTTTCTAAATGTAATATATAGTTACTATTTAAGACAATATTTTATTAATTATATATCGATATATTACTTTAAACAGAATGACATAATTCTATTTACACATAAATTTATTTGTAAAATAATCATAGTTATATAATATAAAATTTAATTATATAAGTAATATTTGAAAATATAAAAATAAATAAAAACATTAAAATATACAAAATTTAATTTATAAATAATATATAAAAATAAATAAAACAATATTGGATAATAGAAAATAGAGACATTATTTATAAAATAAATAATTAAAATACAAATATATTAATGTTTAAGACATAAAAATATGTAAGACATAAAAAAATGTAAGTGTAAGGCTTTTTTTAGGTCCTAAGGTGAATAGAGTAGGGGGAGGCACAGTTTGCCAATTTCCAGATGACGATAAGGGGGTGTTCATGGTGCTGGAAGACAAGTAGAAAAGACCACAGCAAAGCCTAAGCCTCTTCCAGATCCTTGCTACACCCGTCGGCTCTGCTGGGCGTTTCTCACCGTGAACTTTGCCCTAGTGCCTTGAGCACACAGGATGCTGCGTTTGCTCTCCCCTTAATCTCCACATCATTGTTTGTGGTTTCGTTAGTTTTTTGCCCACACTTCTCTAATCATCTATTGGCTTTAATGTTTCTCATTCCCAAATGATAAAGATGGCCCTTCCTTTTGAGAGTATACTTGGAACTCAAAAAAAAAAAAAAAAAAAAAAAAAGAATGCTACATCTCAGAACCAAGCCCATGTCTCTCACGGGACCTTGTACGTTACCTGAAAGGTGTTCCCCTCAGGATCTAGGACCTCGCAGATCACCTCTGAGGTGTGCTTCATGATGTACCTGCTGGCTCGCAGCTGCTCACGCTTCTGGAAGGGATGGTAGATACTACTGCTTGATTCATGGCAGTACGTAGCCGAACAGTCTCTGTCGATATAAAGGCAGCCTGTGTTTGGGGGCAACACCTGGAAGGAGAAAGAAAAAAATATACTAAGTTTTTGTGGGCCATTTGAGCTATTTGGAGGGTATTTCCAGGACAAAAACATCACCCAAGAAAAAAAGTATAGTTTCGGAAGGACTGCTCGCCGAGGGGGCAAACAGAAGATTCAGTTTCTTGGCTGGAGCCTCACATTTCCCCTCCTTTCCATCTTCATGTTTTCTGTATTTGTCCTGTGCCCTCTTATTTTAATGAGGCCCCATGCAAAATCTTTGGTAATGTTCCATTATGTTTTAGAATGAGAAATATCTTTAGAAGGGATGAATGTTCTTAGAAGCTTTGGTCACCCTTCTAGGTTTAGTATATCCCAGAACTTGGGCAACCATTAGACATGATTCTAGAATATTTATATCATTCCCTCTACAAAGAAACTCCAGCTTATTAGTAGTCACTGTATCATCCCTGTCCCCAATCCCTGGTGACCACGAATCCATTATCTCTGTGGAGTTTCTTCACCTACATTTTCCATACAAATGGAAACCTCAACCTCATTAGTAGTCACTGTATCATCCCTGTCCCCAGTCCTCAGTGGTCACAAATCCTCTATCTTTATAGATTTTCCTATTGTAGATTTTTTTTATACATGTGGAAGCATCGCTATGTAGCTTCATTCACCTGGCATAAGAGTTTCAAGATGCGGCAGTTTGTAGCATGCAACTCATTCCATTTGCCAGCACAGCGACAACACCAGTTGACATGCCAAAGTGGATGGGGGAAATCTCACAGACCCACCTCTAGATGAAGGCCTTCAGGCAATTAACAACTGCTCAGAGAGGGACATTCTGTCTTCTTCAGGGACAATCCTGATAGGTTATCCAATCCCAAGTGATTAGCTCTAAATACATATACATACAAGCAACATTAAATGGACTCAGTTGCTTATATTTATATGCACATCTGTATACACACACACACACACACACATATGTAACAATATTAATTAAAGAAGAAGAGGACATAAATTTGAGAGGGGGCATAGGAGGAGTTGGAAGGGGAAAAAGAATAGAAATAATGTAAATACACTACTTAGGGATACAAGTCTCAAAAAGAGATTCAATGTAAAAAATCTGGCCTCTGTCAACCCTACTGGATCACACAGGCCCAGTGAGCACTTGGAATGTTTTTAAGGGAGAGAGAAGAAAGTCCTCCTCACCCATGGCAAAGCTGCCCAAAGTAGCTTCTCTGTTCCTAGAAGAGAATTTATCTAAGGCCAGGCCACCAACCTTTCTGATTATTCTCTAGCCGAGGCCACCTTTGAGGCCATCTTCAAGAGACACAGCTACCTGACTCCTGACCTCTAGGAAGAGTCTGTTCCCTATCAGGCATTCACTGACCATCTTGTGGAAACCCAGACTAGACTCCAGCAGTGACTACCATATAGAGTTTTTATATCAGAAAAATGAAGTGAGTTAAGTCTTCATTTTTTTTAAATTTATTGATGATGCTTATGCTTTCAGCACTTACTTTGACTCATAGCTATCTATACTGGATGAAGGGAGATAATAAAATGACCAGGGAAATGGAAATGACAAACCAGTTCAGCCACTGTCACAGTGATGGCCATGTATCCATTCCATTCTCGCTTTCAGTTCTCAGTCTCTTGTAATGTTGGCATGTGATATTTCAGCTCACATCCCTTCTCTAACAAGGAAAGGGAGCGGGGAGTCTTTTGAAGACTAAAGGGCTGACATCAGCGTGTTGTGTTTAACAGGAAGATCAGGGAGATTGGGGAGGGGTGTGCGGCCACGTTCTTCCTTGACTTTTGAAGGACAAAGCTTTGCTTCATCAGGGCAGACTGCCTTCCAAGGATCTCAAAGATGGCCTGCCCCCTCAGTTCTGCTGGGATGTCAGGGGTGGACTGGAGTCAAGAATGAGACTAGAGTTGGCAGGAGATAGAGAGAGGCAGGTAGGTTGTAAGTCAGATCACTGGAGTGATTCTGCCCCAACAGTGCCTACCGTGGGGAGCTTCTTAGCTTAACGATGACTGGAAGCTACAGAATTCGGACAATAAGCCTGACAATGTTTTCCTAGAATGGACTGAAAAGATGAATAAACAAAAGCGTGAGAAGTGTATTCTAAGATCAGGTGAACGACAAAAGCAATAGTAATCGACACTGCAGAGATTCCCACAGTCCCAATGGAGTGTGTTCTGTTAGCAATGGGAAATTATATTCGTCATTTCCCAACTAGACCTACCTGGTAGGATCCCTGTGGCTTTGCAATGATAGATGTTCCATCCCCAAAGGTGGCGCAGCAGCTACTGTCCTCACAGTTGGTGATAACCGTGGCATAGTGTGTGCTTTCTATCCGCATACACTTGACCTGTCTGGTTACAGTCCCTGAACCTTCAGCTACAAGTAAAACGCAAGGTTAAGGAGATTAGGTTCAGTGCATACAGTGGGTGAAGGGCCTCTGGCTGTCTCCTGGCTGTGAATTCCTCATGGATAAGAACCCGGGTGCTGAGAACTCCACAGGGTTGGGGTGTGGCCTGTGATCCTTGTCAATTCAGAATAGTTCCAGCATCTACCTTCATATGTGATTTAGCATTTTATTAAATATGCAGTTAGCATTCTTTTTATTTTGGGAAGTGGAAGACATTTAATTTTTCAAGTTAAAAAAATGAAATTCATAAAATATATTCACCAGTGGAAACTGACACTATTTTGTCTTGTTTCAAATTCACAATAAATATATGAGGAAAATCACAGGTAAAGGTGAAGTTTTCTCCTGTGCCTACGCTTAATTTTTCATAAATTCATTTTTATACCTTTATATAAATATGTGTTCAGAACAAACAACACATGATATATGTGTACTTTAAATTTATATAAACTATATACTAATCTATCAAGTTATATAATGACCAGATCTATCATTTTATACCCGTGTTTTTTCAACATTGTTTTGAGGTCTCTAACAATTTTTATTTTTGAGAGAGGGTTTCATTATGTGGTACAAAGTGGTTTGGACCTCTTGGTTCTCCTGGAAGCTAAGATGACATGCCTGTGCAAATCTGCCAAATCTGGAGTCTCCAGAAATCTTGTGTGTGTGTGTGTGTGTGTGTGTGTGTGTGTGTGTGTGTGTAGCATGTGTGTATATACAGTGCATTTGTGTTCAGTATGTGTGTTTGAATTAAGTGTGGGACTGTATTTAGTGTACATTTAGCATGTATGTGAGTATTTAGTGTATGAATTATGTAGTTCCTTATCATTATAAAATAGTGTCCCTTTTGAGAGTATAGTACATTTTATTTTACCCAGTATTTCAATGATATGCCATGTTGATAGTAACACCCGTGTACCTGTCTCATCATGCAAAGATACAGGCGTGAGTATATAATAAAAGCCCAAAGTTAACATTTTATATGATATACATAGGGAGGGGTGGGGGTGAGGGTCACTTAGGCTAGATGAGAGCAATCTACTGCAATAATATTTTATTACACAACATTACACAAGATGGATTTTTTGATCAATATCTTTCTAAGTCCCACAACTAGTAACTGCCACTTCAGATTTTTAAAATGTAGATTTTAGGTGTTCTTATCATATACAAGTTAATACGTAAGATGATGGAAATATCAATTTTCCTGTTTGGAGTGATCATTTCACTATATAAAAAGATTTTAAGACATTGAGCTGTATACCTTAAATACACTAAAGAAAACCATTCTAGTATTAAAGAAAGAGTCCAGGAATAACTTGGATTTGTAAACACTCCTTAAATTTAGGCTAGGCTGAGCGGTATCCTCTCAAATTCTTTTTCCAGTTACTTACTAGCTGCAGCTTCCTTTTTCTTCCATACTTTCTGACAATGAGATGCTCAGATATGGAAGAAGACATGTTTGAGGTCACCTACTTATGCCCACAAAATGTGCTAAGGATCAGAGGAGACAGGTCTTGGAGTCAACATCAAGTCTGGATAAATCATGATCATTTGGCCGACAACTGTGGCCCTTGGTCTCAAGCAAAAGAGCAGAAAGACTATTTTTTTCATGATTAAAATTTTTGATAGTGAGGCTTCTATCTGTTTCATGTTAAAGAGTTGTAAAATACTGTTATTTCTGTCTTGAAAAATCCAACTCACTTGTTTCTTCATCATCTGGAGGAATAATATGATCTTCATAAACCTGATAAAAGGTTGTGATTCTGGTACCATCAGCGTGATCCACAATCCGTGTTCCATCCTTCTTCTCAACAATGACCACCTTGTCTTCTCGAGTAGTCATGACCTGAACATGAGAAGCAGAGCGTAACTCTCTGGTTGGATGGTTAGACCCTAGTAAGCTTATGTCTGTGCTTAGTGATTGTGAGGGTGTTGTTATCTACTTGATATATTGTGTTCAATGATTCCTGAGGTACATAGGGCTCCCATTTTGTAGAAGAGGAAATTTAGGCTTATAGAAGTTAAGAAAAAAATGTCAGTCACTCAAGAATTAAGTGACAGGAAACATTTCAAATATATATATATTTCTATGTATATATGTATATATATGTGTGTGTATATATATATATATATATATATATAGTTTGATTGATATATGTGTGTATATATATATACACACACACATACACACACATATATATATGTATATATATATATATATATATACACACACACATACACACACACACACACACACACACACATATATATATATGAATGACTGGGTTGATCAAGGCCAGTCTGAGATAAAAGTTCATAGGATCTGTTTCCTTGGAAACTATGGAGATGAGATAAATGTAGCAAGTATAGGCTGCCCTTGGGTTGTGAAGCTCCTGCTTTCTGGGACCACCCTGCTTAGGATGAACTGCAAGTTGGCCATCAGCATAGTAATAGAGACTGTGGAGGAGAGAAGCCGCAGCTCCTTCAAGCCAAGGTGGCCCACATCTCCATATACTCTTGTTTCCTGCAGTGCATGCTGTGAATGGGCTCGGGGGAGTTCAGGATGCTGTGCATGTGGGTTGACATTGGGCCTCCTAGCTGATGAGGATGCCATTACTGATTGCACTGCACTTCCTGACCTGAGTCCTTCCTTAAGGCTGAGTAAATGTAATCAAGGGTGAACAACTATTTTGTTAGTTTGAATACATAATCCCTTTGTATTCCTGAAGAAAATGGAAAGCAAGTCCAGGGCAGAGTACTAGTAGCGTCCTCTTCTCTGTGAACACATATACGGCAAGGAGCAGCTAAGGGAGGGGGGCTTATTTTGGTTCATGGTTTGTCAGGAGACATTACAGTGAAGCAGGGCAGTGGGAGCACAACCTGAATCCACTGTGTCTGCAGCCAAGAGAGATAAGTGATGATTCTAAGCAGATCTGCCTGATCTTCTCTACTCTGCGTAAACCAGCCTGGGCATTGAACTGATGCTTAGGGCGAGTCTTCTCTCACCCTCAAGACATGCCTAGAGGTCCTTCCCTCAGGTGCTTTTAAATCTAGGCTAGTTGACAATGAAGATTAACCATCACAGAAGGGAAATGGCTGGATGACCTCAGACAGAAAGACAACAGGTCAATACTAAGTCATCCCATTGCCTGCCAGGGTTATGCCAGCTCAGTGTAAAAGAATTTATAGGTTGGGCAGTGGTGGTGCACGTCTTTAATCCCAGCACTCAGGAAGCAGATTTAGGCGGATCTCTATGAGTTTGAGGTAAGCCTGGTCTACAGAGTGAGTTCCAGGACAGCCAAGGCTATACAGAGAAACCCTGTTTTGAAAAACAAAACAACTAAAGAACTTTACAGAGTACTGAGCTCAGGGTGTGCACTGCGATGTGTGCTGGGTGCTATGGGATTCCTTATTCTCTAAAGTTAGAAGTCACTGGTCGGACGGCATTTTGCATTCTGTGGTGTGTGCTCTGCTTAGCTTAGTTTTCTGCCTAAGGAAATGGTGCTGAGGTTGGGCCTGGTAAACAAGAGTTGTGGCTTAAGTAGGACAAGTGAGTAGGACAAAGACCCCGGTGTGGGGGGGGGGGCAGGGAGATGATGGGCAATGAGGCTGGGAGGCTACAGACTAAGTTGGAGAGACTTCTGAATTTATCCTAAGTGAAATGTACTGAAGGTTTGTATATGTACAGACTAGAGTGGGGATCATGAAACATTCAACTAATCCCGACAGTTCCTTCAATCTGAAAGAACAATTAGACCCTTGTAGTATGTAGCCGCCGACCTCTCACCAGCTATTATAAACTGACTGTGTCTCCCTCAAATTGATACACTGAAATCCAAGTTCTCAAGGTGGTGGTATTAGGAATTGGGGCTTTTGAGAAATGACATGGTCATGAGGTTAGAGTCCTCTTGAGTTAGGTTAGTAACCTTAAAGTAGGCAACTCAGAGAACAGTCTTTCCATTGTGTGAGGCTACAAAGAAACCAGGCAGCCTGCAACCTAGAAGTATGTGCTCAGGCCATGTTGGCTATTCACCTTCACTTGAAATGTCTAGCTTCCAGAACTTCCAAAAATAAATTCCTGCTGTTTATAAGCTTCCCAGGCCCTGGGATTTTGTTATAGCAACCTGACTTGACAAAGATTCTGGTAAATTCTTAAGCCCTCTGCGTGTGTCATGCACAGAGTGGTAGAAGCTGTGTTACGTGGTTCTTAGCTTCCTTCAAGAGAAGACAACCTGGGGAGCATGATCATCAAGCCAATGCCAGCTATTGGCTCATTTGACTCTTGCCTCCCTGAAGACAAATGCTTTGTCTTTGACTCATCCTGTTCCAGGGTAGCTATGTCCAGGGACCAAGTAGGGCAGCGTCCATGGGCTTACTCACTCCTCCAAGACCAGGACAAGTAGTACTTTCCTGTGAGGTCTTTGCTGGGTTGCTTACAGCTTTGTGGGTCTGTACTACAATTCTGTTTTCTCCCCCTTCCTTGAAGAGATGGCATCTCTAAAAGTTATTTACCCCCCCTCCCCAACCCATACCTCAGTGTTTGCTCTGGATATTCCAACTTACAGTGCAGATCACCAGTGGGTTATAGAAAGCATATCCAATAATTAGGCACTCTAGATTTTCTAGATGTATACTGTCCCTACTACAGAGAAAACAGGGTTCTGATTAATGGTCCATATGTGGGAATATTCTCTAGCTTTTTCTAGGGCTTCTGGGAATAGGTGACTGTCACATATCATCATGGTAGGCAGACATTTTAACTTGGGAGAGAAATGCATGCTGAGGACTACTTTAGGTTCTCATCGTGTCATTGATAGTCTCAGTCAGGAATGCATACTGAGAATATGTCTGTATGATGTACAGACATACTCATGAGAGCATGAGCTTTGAAAACAAACTGTCAGAGTTCAAGTCCTGGTACCACTGATGGCTGGGTGATGTAGGTATGTTGACTAGTCCCTCTGTATACAATTTATCCCAAATGCAAGATGGAGCCAATACTAATATTTTTCTTAGAAATATTATGTGACTTAAATGAGATGATATTGACAAAATGCTTTATACTCAGGACCACTGGGATAATAATTCCTGATGTTAACTCTCTACCTAATTGAGATATTTACATATGACTATTTAGAACCATTCTGACAGTCTATGACGCTCATTACACGGATATATTCTGTTCAGCCCAGTATGGGGTAATTGTTATTTTTAGTGGTAGTAATAAAAGCAGTCACAAGAACCTTTCCAAATCCCTGGTAAGTGTTAGATATTAATCTTCCCAACTATTTGAAGGAATGGCTGTTATTACTTCTCGAAGCTCATCCAGGGTCCTATATCTCCCGAGGACTATGACTGGGGCAAAAACACAAGTCTCCTTATGCGGGCAGTACTCACTACTCTGAAATACGGACCTTAGGGCAGGGGCTGTAAAAAACACGCATTTGTGTTCAGTCTCCACTCTTGCACAGTCAAGGATGCGGGCTCTGGCATGCCCCTGCTCTTCACAGTGCTACTTTAGACAAAGTACTCAATCTCTCAAATCCTCTAGCTTGTTTTCCTTGTTTGTGAGGTAGAAGCTACAATTTGTTGTAAGCATTGAGTGAGTTATTATGGAAAGAGGGCAGAGAGGAAGGCCTGGTGCATAACTGTCCTCTGTGTGTACCGCTGCTACCGCTCATGGTCTCTTAGGTATTTGGTGTTTAAAGTACACTCGATCCTGGCCTTCGTTGTTGGCTCATGTCTCCATAGCGGTGATAGGACCAACTATGGAAATTAGCATTTCTAACTAATACATATTAATTTGCACTTTAAGTTCAAACATTTTGACCCTGGAATACCCAAGTTAAGAGTTGTGTGATGCAGCTTAAATAAAAAACCCAACCAAACCAAGCACCTCAAGGAAAATGAGCCTAACAAGGGCCAGACCTCCTAAAACGATTAGACATATTGAGTCCTACAAAGAAAAGGCGGACAGCAAAGTCAGAGATGCTGAAGAAGGAAGGGAAAGCCATGTGGGTTAGAGCGTGTAATCTGACTATGG
The DNA here is from genome assembly GCA_026225945.1 of Cricetomys ansorgei. Lineage (NCBI taxonomy): Eukaryota > Metazoa > Chordata > Mammalia > Rodentia > Nesomyidae > Cricetomys > Cricetomys ansorgei. The sequence continues at coordinate 29,670,536 of JAMJFZ010001038.1, forward strand.
AAAAGGCAGACACTTGTTTGTTACCAGCAGTGTGTGTTTGCAAAAACAGAGACAAGGCACCTAGGAAAGGCTTCATTTTGTTTAGGTTTGGAGGGTGCCACAGAGTCCCACACACAATGTTTGGGTGATAACTAAATAGAAGGATCTCAGTTCTCAGTCACCAACAGCAGATTCTAAATCCTGGCCCAGCACTTTATCCAAGTGCAAGTTTTTGATCACTCAACTTGCTGAGCTCTGCTTCCTCATCATGTGATAAATAATGTATAGTTATATGAGGACAAAAGCATAGAAAACTCCCCAAAAGAATCCCTGGTATCCTGGGATTGTGATTTCATATCATAAACAGAACCAATACTTCTTATGACCTTAATTTGCCTCTCGCTCTTACAGTCAAATAAAGTCCTCTGTACAGTTGCTGTTGATGTTGAGTTTTTAAGTTATTTAATGTAAGTGTAACAAATTTTGATCCCTCATTACAGAGGTCCATAGAGAAGCAGGACAAGGGCTTAAAGCCTCTTATTTCCAGACATAAAACAGATACGCAAATAGATCTAATAGAAGGAGACACATGACATTAAACACGTCTATCTCTAAGTAGTATAAAAAAATTCATGAGCTTGTCAGTGTTACAGTGCACTCCAGAGGCTAAGGCAGGAGCTCAAGTTCAAAGCCAGCGTGGGTTACATAGTAAGACTCTGTCTTAATAGCACAAACAACAAAATCTAATTATTTAAATAAATGAAAGAAAAGAAAAAGAACAAAAATCTATAACCGGATCCATGATCTGGCCCTCACTTCAAAAATTAGTATCTTGCTCTAACATGATTTTATGTACACACGTGTACACACACACACACACACACACACACACACACACGCACACCACACACACACACACACACACACACACACACACACATACAAATTTTAGAAAAGAGTGTGCTTGCCACTACAACACACCAGTGATTTTAGATTACCCATTCATCCATCCACCCATTAAGCATCCTCCTCCCTCTCTTCCTCCCTCCCTCCTTCCCTCCCTCCCTCCCTACCTCTCACTCTCTCCCTCCCTCCCTCCCTTCTTCCTTCCCTCCCTACCTATAAACCCACCTACCCACCCACCTACCCACCTACTACCTAACAAATATTTGAAAGTTAGGATTTGCCACACATCTTTCTACATGTTGTTTCAAGACTCTAATGATTTAGACATTTTTGTAATGTGTATTTCTTTGTCATACCGTCCCATTGATGGGATCTGTGGCCTGAAAAGATAAAAATGGGTCCAAGTCTGTGATTTTCATTAGTCCTTTGGTGCCAATCCGATTTCCATAAGGTGTTGTTGTAAACCAGGTGCCAATGTGGGACTCCATAGCAGATGCTTGAGCTGCCTCTGGGAGAACATCATGGACTTCGTTCTTAAGTGCTGATGTTTGATTTTTGTGACCTTTTCCTGTGGACATTCAAGGATAATTAGACAGAGCAATGTAACTATAATGCTTTTATAGATTGTTCATTAAGTCCTGACACAGCATAAACTTTCTTAGATACCGTGGCAAAGACAAACCAAACAATAGCTATCAATTATATTACTTCTCAACAGGGAAGCCAGGTTATGAATGGATCAGTGTCAGGACTGAATCTTAGCTGAATTGTTACTGCCTTCCCCCAGATATAGCACGTGCATGCAAATCACTGTTGGGAATACAAGTCATTCTTCTTATTTCTATATAGTTTGAATCTTCCCTATCTGTCCTTGATTCCCAGATTGGGTAGTTTATATTCTACTTTTTGATGCCTCTCTTTCCACCATCTATGAAATCTAGCCCTTACTGCCCTTTAAACTTTTAATCTCTAGCTTGTCTGTTTTAAATCGAGAGATCCTTACTAGCCAGGCATATCCTTGGATTCTCTGTACAGAAATGACTTTGTATAGTTGAATCACTACATCAATAACCATCAGATTCATGCTATTTACATTCTCCTCCTTAACATCTGATGGGTAGCACATATGTAGAAGATGTAGTCACAGGACTCTAAGAACCAATGATCTCAATCTTCCATCCTGGTACATTTTCACTTTTTCTAAGAAAATGCATAAATCAGATTTTCCAGCATCATCAGGGCTCAATGATGAGATGAACCTAGACTTAGAAACAAATTACAAGCAGAGAGTAAAGGATTGCTAATTCTGGGAAGAGACTCTAGATTCAGATCACAAAGTGTTCATTCATCTGAGTACAAATCTCAGTTCAGTTCACAGGGACTTAATGAATGGGAAGAACTAAATAAGAGACATGCAGTAAGTCTAGCTTTCCTGCAGCCCCAGGATTTGTTTGTGACTTGTTAATGCTTCCAGAACAGCATCAGAGAGGAACATGACGCCAGTTTCAGAGCATGCATAGATCCCTACAAGAGGGAACAAACATTTGGTGTCGTCTTTTCTCTACTTCCTCTCTATCTTCTCTTCCCTTGCCTTATTCCCTTCTTTTCTTGTCATCAGAAGTGGAAACATCATGCCAACATCAGGAGGATACAAAAAAGATTAATAAAACGAGGGGGGGGGAGGATAACATGGTATGTGCAGATTCCCCTGAGCAATTTATTAGTTGGGATACATTTTGGTTGAGAGGGGAGACTAGAGAGGGAGGCACAGTCCAGTAAAATGCAACTCTGTGGCATGTTATGGATCTTGGAATTTCCTACAGGAAACCTTGGATAAGTTTGGGCATTTTGGCGGAATATGGAAATCTAGTCATAAAGAAAGTATGAGAAATAGTTGGAAAATATTAGAGGGGCAGAGATTTACAGATAGTAATAGATATAAATAAACACAATGTTGGTGCCAATGTAGACAGGAGCATTTAAGTGTAAAAGGAGGAGGATGGATCTGAGAGATGAGGAACACAAGCAAGGATCATGTGCAGATTTTGCAATATGAGTAACTACGGTCTTCCTTTATTAAGTGCATGAGTCAATAAAGTGAAGAAGGCTGAGTAGGGATCAGACATAAGGAACAGGTGCAGCTGGGGTTCCATTTCCGTCATCACCGCCAACACCAAGAATCCCACAGAAAATAGGTGGTAACTGAGAATGGTATAGTCAGCACAAACCAAGGCCCCCCGTAAAGGTGGGAAGCCATGTAAGTAAAGCTTGCTCTGAAGCTGGCTCTGTCCCATGAGTCCTTCTCAAACCAGAGTAGCTTGTTTTCTCGGTGTCACAGAACTGAGGAAGGAACAAAAGTCACAGCTCATTCGAGCTGGTGCAGGGGAGTTTCATACAGGACACCCCCAGAAGCTGGAGACCGCAAAGGGATGCTCTCAAAGAAAGAGTCAATGACTAAGGAATGAATGCGTGTTTTCTCCTCCTGTACCCAGAATTGCCAGACAAGTTTCCAGTGTTCATATCTGGTGCTGAGCACGGCAGGTATAAACACTTGTTGTATATGATCAAAGCAGAGCTTACATGGGTCTCTGTGTGAAAAGGCCCACTGCTTAGATCACAGTGCCACCTCCCCCCCCCCGCCCAGAATAATAGTTTAATATTAGAGCTAATGTCAGATCCCTGATACTTTCCTACCTGAACCAAAAATATTTTCAGAGGAATGCATCTATATTTGTATAGAAAGAATTTAGAGTCAAAGCAACAAGAAATAAAAGCAATTATGCAATAACCAAAGAGCACCAAAGCACACACACTTCAGAGGAGAGTCAGAGGAAGCAGCTGAGTAGGCAGGGAATTGAAAACGTGGGATTCCAGGTGAAAAGGGGCGAGAAAGTATGAGAGAAGGGAGGTTACCTTCGACCTCTGAGAGGCAACCGGGGGTCACAGCAATAGTCTGTATTGTTTGGGGAGTTACTTGGACAACTCTGACTCTGGTAGAGGTTTCTCATGCCAGTACTGGGAGTTTTGTCAGACTGAATATTGCTCTTGTGGGGAGCATTCTCATCCTAAGTGGTATAACTTCATTAAAATATAAATGATATAATTTTAGGCAAATATAAAGTAATATGATTCCTTGAGGCTCTATCAAGCATCCTTGATGTTATCTGTGGCTTATCCCTCCTCTCTCCTCTGCATTGATCTACTTCCCCACTCACCAATTAGAGTCCTCCTCGTTGTATTTCTCTTTCCCCTCTCTGTATCAGTCATATCCTGCCATTCCCCCTCTAGTTCCCTCCTCTCCCAGGAGAGAAGACAGGCAATCTACACTCCTGATACCTCAGCCACATGGCTGCCTAAACAAGAGCTGACCGACAATAATAACAATAGAAAGGCTAATTGGGAAGGGGAAAACACAATGGGGTCCAACCCCTAGACAGAACAATCAGCATAATGACTGCTGTGAGGGGAAAAACAGTCTTCTCCAGGGTTGAGTCCTCTGATTGGCTGTTTAATACTAATTGGTCAGTCAATCTTGAAATCATATACATATATAAGTCATACTAGATGGATTCACCAGGTTGTATGCATATATTATGCTTATAAATATGTATCATTAATAATCAAAGAAACAGACACCATCAGTTTTAGGGGTGTCGGGGCACAACGGTTGAAAGGAGAAAGGGAAGGGAAGTGATGTAATTATTTAAAATTTCATAAAAAAACAGGTAAGGCAGATTAGAAATGAAATAAGGGAAAATATATGTGGAAAAATGTAACAAGTTTTAAACAAATTAATGTGAGGTTTTAATAGAAAACATGGTGTACTTTAAAAAGATAGACTTGAACTAGTTATTTAGACCGAGGCTGAGTGTCCCAATCCTCAGTGCTCCCAATCCTCAAAGGTGTCGAATATAGAGAATAACAAAAAAGAGGGAAAATAAATGTATGGAAATAATATTTGAAGAAATAATTATTGAGACATTTTCCAGCATCAGTGAGAGATACTTACCTACAGATTTAAATTCCTAAAGCAATCCCACCTGTATAAATAAACAGAAACCTACGCATAGTCAAATTGTACTGAAATCATTATAAAGAATGGAGAGTTATCTGAGGATGGATGGTCTTCAAAGCAGTAGGGATTAGACTAACAGCCATCTGTTAAATGGGAGGAGTCATTGGCAATGTACATCAATCTAGAATTCCACAATCAGCGAAATGGCCATTTGATAATAAGGACAATATAATGGGACTTTTCAGGAAATGTCAGTTATACACAGAGAGACAAAAATATCTAAAGAAAAAAGCTTTCCGATTTAGCTTTGTCTCGTGCTGTACACACGAGGCACATTTAAACACACGCTGCAGGAAGAGGAGTACAATGGTGGAAAAGCCATATTGGTGAAGTTACATAAAACAGCGGATAGCAAAAGCAGAGCAATCCAAGCAAAGAGACATTCGGGGAGAGAGTCTCACAATTAAAATAAAAAGCAACACTGTAAAAAGACGAGTCAAACTCAATACGAGGAATAATTCTGAAGTTGTATTTAAAATTACATTTGTCAAGCTAATTGGAGGAAAATCTGACAGAACCGTTACGGAGACAATTTTACCCTGTAAATAATGCAGGTAGGAGAATAAGGAACACAGCACTGGACAGGTGCTGCTCTCCTTTCAGTGAATGCAAACAATGCTCAATAAACTGGAGCAATGCAAAAACGTGCAAGGGCATAAGATAAAGGCCTGGGGGTTTATCTATAAATGAGGCTGGTCATCTGTTCTGTGTAGTCTGTGAAATAAGAATACCTCATGTTTCTAAGCAGCTAAAAGGAATTTTAAAGTATTTTATGAAGCATGAAAATGATATCAAATTCAAATTTTAGTGTTCATAAATAGCTCTTCTTGGCGCACAAACAGACTCAAGGCTTATTGAATCGTGTACTATCAAGAAGTCTTTTCACGCTCCAGCAGAGCAGCTGAGTAATAGTGACAGAGAACACATGGCCTGCCAAGTCTGTAAGATTTACCATCTCGCCCTCTATGGAAAAGGTTGCCGAATTCAGGTACATCTGGGAAGCACAACTAACAAGTTTCATATAATAAATATAGAGAGAACACTGTTCTGTGCAGATTTAAATTATTGATCTTGAGTAAGGTTATAAATTATATTTCAACAATTAAGAATCAGTGATCAAAGTAAGCTAGGGACACTATAGAGATTTCAAAGTCAATGGAGAAAGAGGTTTAAGTAATTTAAAGAATTTCAAAATAATTGGTACAATGGATAAGATAGATAAGGTTAAAGCTGAAAAATAAATCATTCTTGTGGAAGTTCCCATGACTAAACTCAATAAGCACCCTCGAACATGCAACCTTCCTAGTAATCACATACATAGCATAGGACACACTCATTAGAAACAAGCTGAATGATACCTAAAGAATAACACTTGGCACTGTCATGGGTGTGAAGAAGCATCCATTTGCATATTGTGATAGTGGTGGGTGTATAAACAGAACTCCTCAGGGCAGGAATCTTTGATTTCAATTATCGCAGACACTATTGACTGTTACCCAACACCCCACAACCCGACCACACTCCAACCTCACAAAGCAGCCAGAAAAAAAAATGTGCAAAAGGTTGGCTCTTTGTTTTAGCAGCCCTGGGCCCCAGGCAGGTATAACCCATGAGATGCACAGGGTCAGGGTCAGGAGTCTCCTGAGAACAGACACTCTTGAATTCACTCTTTTTATTTCTGCTTTGGAAGTTGTTACATGAAAACGTCATGGGTGCATCTGAGGGGTCCTGTCTCAATTTGAAGAAAAGATCAATAGCATACCAGGGGTGCTCACTCAGAATCTTGGTATTATCCAGTTAGCAAACCCCTAAAGCACCACCCCAGACACAGTACAGCTAATGTGTACAAGGGTACAATGACATAGGAGACTGTTCATTATGCATTAGAAAATGTGCATTATTTATTACAGAGAGGAAAAAAGCAGTTCATGAAATAGTAAAGCAATCCTGTGCTGCAGATGAAAATGTATATATACATATGTGTGTGTATACATACATACATGAATAGACATGAATATATTAAAAAGATGAACAGTATCATAATAATATTGAATATCTGTTAAACATTTGAAAACTACTAAGTCCAGCAAGTCAGGAAACTTCCATGGAGAAATGGCTCAATGGTTAAGAGCATTGGCTGCTCTTCCAGAGGACCCCGGTTCAATTCCCAGCACCCACAAGGCAGCTCACAGCTAGCTGTCGGGAACTCCAGATCCAAAGAACCTGACACTCTCACATAGACATACATACAGACAAAACACCAATGCACATAACATAAAAAATAAATATTAAAAAACAAACTTTGATAGCTACCTTTCTTGGAAATGACAATCTCAGATGGTACTGTTTCTGATTTGGGCTGAGAAGCCGAGTCCACCAAATCTCCATTATGGGGGCTCGCAGACATATCGGGAGATGTGTAAACAGGACCGGAATCAGGACTGTTGCTCACACCACCATCTGCGAAGAGAATCTGAAGGGAAAACAAGGTCTCAAGGATTCTTAGAAGCCAAGAGGCTGGTCCAGAATGAGCACTGTGTCCAACATTTTAGAAAGGCTAATGACAGACCTCCATGCTCCCCAAGAGAAGGTGCCATTGGAGGGGAGATTTGGACCAGGAGACAGCAATGAGTGTGAGTTCATATTTTCCATCCACTTTCTGTCTCGTTTTCATTTCTTACCTTTTGTTGGATTCACACATTTTTCTATTCTTCGTCCTTATCTTTATAATTGGAAAGCTATATAGATGGGAATTTTCAAACAATTACATTAAAAGATTCATTACATTTCTAATATGTCTGGTTTCTGTTACCATCTACCAGGGATGCATGCCATCTCTGGGTATCATAGATACCCTGTGGGTATCCATACGCACAGCTTCCCAATGAGTATCACAAGGAAGTCAGCTGCTCCCGCGGCCCTCATTTGAATCTTCCAGGTTCTCTTTAGGAGGTTTGCTACCTGTGCGGTCCTAAGTAGCAAGATAACACTTAGAGGTAAATTAGAATCAACCCAGACCGGCACTAGGTGGCCAGGATGGATTCGAAGTATGCTTTCAAGTACTAGAAATGTTTCACGTGCCTTAGTCTAAATTCCTTTCTTCTTTCATTCTTCTGGAAATTCTAGTGCCTGTCACCTTTCCACACCTCTTAACCCTTTGCCCCCGTATACATCACCCTTCCTACTACTTGCCCTTTCACAGTCACTTTTAATTTTTAAGAACTCCGGATTATTTTCCACAACAGCTTTATGCTTATATTTAAATCACATTTTATTAATTTATTATTTATTGTTTAATTACATATTCACTTATTAGTTTGCAGTTCAATACTTGATCGTTGTTTATTAATTAATGGTATTTATTTTATATAAATATTTTTGTAAACTTATATTAACATGTAAATAAATAAATAAAACAAAAATATAGATTTAATATCGAACTATAAGTAATTTAATATGACTATTATTATTTATTCAACATTACTTATCAAATAAATAATTGTGTGTGCTGTGTGTGTGCCTGTGTGTATGTACATATATCATGGTGCATATACCGAGACAAGAAGGCAACTTTCCAGAGTCTGCCTCCGCCTTCGACCACGTGAGTTCCAGAGATCAAGCTCAGGTAGTCAGCCTTGGTGGCAAGCGGCCTTACGCACTGAGCGGCCTTACGCACTGAGCGGCCTTACGCACTGAGCGGCCTTACGCACTGAGCTACCTTGCTGCCCCCATAGCAGTTTACATTAAAAAAAAAATAGATTGTTAACTTCTTGAGTCTTTGTCTATATTGCTTTCACTTACTTAAAATTTATATTGAAGTATTTACTGTTAGGTGACCTAAAAAAATACTGAACTTGTCATCTACTTTCTTGGGCTGTCTTAGATGACCTGGATTCTCATGGGGAGTTCTTCCTGGCTCTTGGTGGTATACGGTCTGCTTATAGAAGCCCTTCCCTCTGATCATTGTTGAACAGTGCACCAAGGCATGTAAGTGGCTTCTGAGTTTAAGGGTTCTAGTTTTAAGTTTCTACAAAGTGAGTTTGCCTACAAAGCTACCTGATTTTCAGAGCCCAGAGGTAAACCTGTCTATCCGAAGTCCTCTTTTAATCTTTGAAGTTTTTTCTCTTGTTCATATTTTAAACTTTGTCCTTATTTCCCCATCAGTCTGAACCTACCTGCCTTACATTTTCTAGGTATTCTCTAAATACTTAATCTACTAAAGGCTTATTTTGTTGTTGTCTACTATTGTTGGGAATTTAGTATTTAAGAACCCTTTTTTTCCCAGTGTTTTAATGTGGCCTGGAAGGGAGAGGAGGTAAATACATTGCATCTGCAAGCTCAGCTCATATATGTAAATGGAAAGTTTAGTTGCATCCTGGCTTTCATAGACAGCATCCCCTTAACTACACTACTCTTCACTTTAAGGTCATTTTAAGGTATCCTTGTATTTTATTTGTGCCTCCTCCACGATGTAGCATTGCTCCTTACTCATAGTTCAGTCGTCATTTTACTTTGATGTGAGGAAGATCATTTAAATACTACATAGTCTTTTACCTGTGTGGATCCATTCAACATATACTTGATAACAGTGCCCTGGCTGGTGATAACTCTCGATGCCTCCTGTTCCACGGGTGGCATCACCGTTTTATAGAAGTCATAGTGCTTCACCCTCTGGGGGTAGCTCTGGCGGATTATGAGGTCCCAGGTGGGCTCTTCATCTACAAAGTGATCTTTAGAGAGAGAGAGAGAGTGCGAATAAAGCTGTGGGTGGAGTGGGTGATGCTGTGGGGCTGGGTTTAATCTTCTTTCTGTTTTTGAGAAATAGAGAAGTTTCCAGTCATGACTGATAGCCCAGCAGTTTGCTGACCTTTTCCATTCAAAGGTGGCGAGTAAGGCCATTTCAATAACATACTAAACAGTACATCCTCTCTAGAGTATGTACACACTCTAGATTCCCAGAATATGTCAGGGCAAAATGATTTGGGAGCAGAATTTCAATGTGTTAGTGACTCCATTTTCTCTGAGTAATTTCTTGATCCAGAGTAGACAATGCTCTGACAGCCTCTGGTTGCTCAGAGCCTCAGGGAGTCTCTCATTCAAATCTTTTCTAATTTACCCATCATCCTTAAAAATTAACAGCACCCCCGTCTCTAACCATATCCAGACCACTCTTGGTGTTCTGCTGCTTGCTGATAATCAAGAAGAAAAGCACTTGATAAACACCTTCCAAAAAACAAAGTATTATGGGGTAGCTTTTCAATTTGATGCAATACCATTTGTCAATTCTTATTTCTTAAGCTGCAGCCAAAGCAACAACGAACAGAGTTAAGAGACAATCTAGGATGGGAGAAAAATCTTTTGTGGTCACTTATTTAGCAGAGGCTCAATATCCAGATATAACGAAATAACTAAAAGAGCAACTAATATGACCAAATGGGTAAGTGAATTGAATAGATACTTTCTAAATGAAGAAATACAATGGCCAATAAATACATGAAAAAAAATCTTCAATATCCTTGGCCACCAGGAAAATGAAAATAAAACTACAATGAGCTTCCATCTTACCCTAACCAGATGGTTATCATCAAGAAAATGAAAAATGACATCACTGGATAAAAGAGGAAAAAGAACTCTTATACACTGTTGAATGTACTCAAATTCAATCTCAGGAATAACTCTCACCAGGTTAACTAATAAAGTCTTTCTTGTAGCTATTTATTCATCCAAATAAGTAAAAAGCCATGTTTAGAACAGAAGTAACAGACTATGTAAAATCATCAATGGACACATGTGAATCAAGAGAGAGTTTCTTTATTCACTTAATATGCACTCATCCCAATCCTTTGTTTAGGTCAATGAGCAAAGTACTGTACCTGTGGCCTTTTGCAGAGGCAACAAGACAGGGCCACATCAAAGCCATTAAGAAAGCTTGCATTTATCATCACTAGACCATCCTAACTCTGCTTTCTGGGAGTTGGGTGACCTTAGGCATATTACTGAGCCTCCAGAAACCTCAATTTCTATATATTATAAGATGGAGTTATCACTATCTCATTAGATTTGTGTTTTTACATGTATATGAAGGACTTGGATAGTACATCACACTAACAAGTGCCTTAAACATGATCATGATTGTTATGCTCATTATTTGAAAATTACCCTTCGTTCATTATCAACTAGTGCTTATGGTAAGAAAAGACACTTTTCAAGGTTGGGATTTTTCTCTAAGTTTTACGCCCATGCTTCCCTGCCTACCCCAGTTAATACTCACCTACAGATTCTTGCCCAATGAAGGTCAGCAGGAGCCCATTGGGACAAGATACATTTAGGTTTTGGAAGGTGGGAGCATAAGGAGATTCCTGTACAACAGCCTCTGGTTCTACTTCTTCCGGTATAATATTCTGTACACAAATAGTTGTTTGTCATTTTCTAAATGAGACACCTTTATTTGTCAAATGATATAACTTGTGAGTAAGTAAGTAGACCCTGCAATAGATCCTAAAAGATGCAGGACTTTACACTGTCATCAAACTTATATTCTATTTTCCGACTGGCACATAAACAGATGTGACAAAGAATAGTATCAAATGGTATATTTTCCCCTAGGGAAGAAGGCATTAAAGTTAACAGAGGTCACTGTGAAAACACTCAGTGAGCAAATGGACTGAATTGGGATGTGAATGTGAATGTGAATCCCATTTGGATGTGTAGGATTCGGGTAACAATACAGCATGAGTGTCGGTGTCCTCCCAAACTCAGATGGTAGAACTTGATACTCAAGGTGATGGTATTAAATAAATAGGCCTTAGGGGAACTGATTAAATCCTGAGGGCTTGGCTTTCATGAATGGGATTCATGTCTTTATAAAACGGCATCGAATGGGAAAGAGCTTATTTATTTATTTTTTTGTAAAGTGATGGGACCCAGAGGGTGCCATCTACAGGGGCTTGCTCTCATGAGCAAAGCCAGCACCTGGTCTTGGACTTTCCAGCCTCATTTTGAACAATGAATTTCTGCTGTTTGTGAGTCACATCATCTAAGATATTTTGTGATAGTAGTTAAAAGAGACTAAGACAGTGTTGGGGAAACCAGCAACTCTATTGTGTGTGTGTGTGTGTGTGTGTGTGTGTTGATGTGTGTCTCTCTCGGTGTATGTTTTGGTGTATTTGTTATGATGAAAGCTGGTGGCAGAATGTGGGCGGCTCTTTAACCACCAGGAGGTGCTTCCTTAGTCCCTCTGGATTGTTAGCATATAAATATTTCAGTCTAACTTTAACAAATGAAACTGTATGCCACTAACTGTGTCTATCATTTAATTATAGATATTTTCTTCAATTATTGTTTAATCTCAATAGAGCTAAGTTTAATCTCAGTAGGGCTAAATAGAATGATAAAAATAAGAAACTGCAGGAATTTAACTGACCGACAGCAAAGACTCACAGTGAGAAAAAGGTTGAACTAGCTGTTCCGAGCTGAGAATGAATGGCATGAGAGAACATGTGTAGGACAGGGACTCCCTGGAGTTGGGAGTCAATGTTTGTGGCAAAGCCTGTTGCCTATGTCACGTAGAAATAGTGAGGAGCATTGGTATATATGCATGGTAAAATGTTGAGCTACGACAACACTAGTGATGGAGCCATGGTTTATAGTGGCATTCAGACCTCAGGAGTAGCCAACATCTCTCTGATTGAACTTACGGCCTTTTCAACAGGAGGGAAATCATATCTGGTACTAAACGCCTAGCCAACTCCCTGAGGCTAGTGAGGTCATGGAGAGCCTCCTACTGCTACCTTTATTAAATTAGCATAATTTCTAATTACATTCTAAATATTTATTCTTATACCCACAGGTAGTGCAGCTTCAGGGCCTCACTAAAGAAGTTTCTCTTTGCAACAGACAGAGACCAGTGCAGAAAAATCACAACTGGTCAAAATGCAATGAACAGCTGATGATGGTGACCCTATTCCCAGTGGACTTGTCTACAATACAACTCCTGCACTTAAGGCTCAGGGAACATTGCAGAAGAGGGGGTAGAAAGCTTTGTAAGGGCCAGAGGCCAGGACATCTGCTGTGAGATTGTGTCTCCTAGAAATGATAGCAAAGCTCCACCCATGATAGCTCAACAGTATGGCTGCCTAAACGAGACCTGAAAAAGGACCACTCCAATGTACATGCTAAAAGCAAAAGGGCGGAATCTCACAGGGTCCCACCCAGAGACAAAGAGCAACAGACTTCTGAGATGCTGAGAGTGGAAGAAGTAGTATTCCCTCAGGGAGGACATCCCTAACTGGTTATTCAATACCAAGTGGTCATCCCTGAAATCACGTACATGCAAGCAACACTGAACAGACTCAGCAGGTTGTATTTATATATTTGTCTGTGTGTGTATGTGTGTGTGTGTGTGTGTGACAATAATTAAAGAAGAGGAGATGAGGCATTTGAGGTAGAGGTTGGGAAGAGACACGGGAGGACTTGGGGTAAGGAAAGGGAATGGAGAGAAGCAATATGCTGACGTTTGAATTTTAAAAGGTAACACTGAGGCAGAAAGATTAGACCTGTAGCCATGTTCATCTACCTTCTTCTCTTCCTCTTTTGGGTGTTCCTCTTCTTTAAGGGATTCTTTGGGTTTTTCCTTGCCCTTTATTTTCGATTTCACTTTGCCTTGAGGAACAGTCACTATAGTGGGGATCACGGTTGCAGTCAGAGCCGAAGGGATATTCATCATTGTGTCCAACTGGGAATCTGTAACCTCTAGAAACAGGGACAGGAGCATGAGAAAATTAAATACTCATATTTTGTATGCTTGTTAAATGACACATCTCAAAATTTTGTTTAAGTTGACATTAAATTTTACTATGTGAAATTGGTCAGGTATATTTCAGAGATAATGTAGTTGTTTTTAAAATCAGATTGTAGTTAGAAAATCTGAGCTGGAGCTTTAATCCCAGTATTTGCGAGGCAGAAGCAGGCAGATTTATGTGAGTTCGAGGCCAGCCTGGTCTACAGAGTTCCAGGACAGACAGAGTTACAACACAGAAACCCTGTCTTGAAAAACAAAAAAACAAAAAATAAAAAAGAGAAACATTTAATACTTTAATGTGGTCAGTAGTCAAGTCATTACCTCACATATCATTGCTTTCCCGTCTGTTGTACACTCTACTTCTTTCTCTTTCTTTATTTGAGAAATGGAGCTCAAAACTCATCCTGAAAGTCCTAGATTCTAGTAAGGTCAGCACCAAAACAATAGAACATGAGGACATATTAAGCACAAGCTTAATACAAAAAAGGAAATCCAATAAAGGGATAGATTATTTGTGTCTAAGGTGAGCTAAGTAGCTTTCCTATGAGCAATCTATTGCCTTCTGGATGTTTAAGGTTTGGGAATTCTAAAGGGCTGATGAGAGGTGACACTGTGTGTGTGGGCTCCAGAAGACCTCATTTACCTTGTCATTTATTCTACTGCAAGATCATGAATGCCTCTCCCTCTTGACCTCTCCTTATCTCTCTGGTCAGTTTAACTCTCTCTATCCCCTTTACCAGCTCATTCATACATTTCAGCCCTGTAGATGCTTCCAGGTGCCAGGTTTCACTGTGTTCTCGAGTCTGGAAGCCACAATAATTACTCACAGAATGTAAACAAACGCCCAGGTCTGGCTCTGACCTACTGAATCAGGTTCACAGGGCAGGAGGCCCAGACAGGTATAAGTGTGTGAAATACTATGCATGGCTGTCATATACAGTCTGGGCTGTGAATATATTAGATGCTATCAATCTTATTCACTGCTAGGGCTCCAAAAGTCATTTATGTGTGGGTTCTACAATGGCCATAGTAGGCATGTCCTTTCTTATCAGCTCCAGATTTATATTTCTGCTTTTAGACATTTGTTAGTGTGGTACTAGACACATTTTAAAAACAAGAGACATTTCTTGCTTTGAGAAAGGAGGTTATGGTGATTCACGGTAATCTGCAGTAAAGGAGCTACTCAGTAAGGAGGTAAAAAGATCACCATGATCTATAATTTTAAAGTTATATGGGCATAGGGATCATCTACTGATTTTGCAATGTTTAAACAAAAAATCTACTGTGGTTAGAGCTCTTAAAGTTTGTGGGAGTCCAAAGGTTTCTTAATTGGACCTTGGTAAAATGACACATGATTTTGCAGTTTGAAAAGAAATAGCTTCTGGTGGGAGAATTTGTTTCTGGAAAGTGGAGCAGAGAAATCCTCCAAGCTGTCCAATGAATGGCTACTTTCAGACCGATGTCCTGAAGTACAACAAGTCGTTCTACAGTCACAGGACTCATAAAGATATTATTCTGTAGGAATCCAAGAGATGTCGCTAGAAGATCATGATTTCCTTGTGCCAACTAGCAGAATGACTTTCAGGGACTAGTTAATAAAAATAATCAGAATATTCATATGCATGTACAAGTGATTGTATAAAAGATTACACAAATGATAAGAGGAATTTGGAAGTGAACACAATCCTATTTGATGTAGAGGGAAAAAAAACATGTACATGTACACACCTCTGTGCACACTCAAGAACACCTACACACACACACACACACACACAGAGGCACATATAGACCCACACACTGCACACCACATATCTCTGTGCTGCAGGATAAAAACTATGTGAAGCATTAAATCAGAACAGGTTTGTTTGCGAACAGGCATACAAGCTGAGGATGGGCAGGGACTGCCTGTCACAGGACAGTTACTCTGTTGCATGCGTCTCACCTGGCGCCATTCCATTTGATCCATAGTAACTTATAGAGAGGCAGATTCCATTTTCTAAGGTGGCGGAAAAAGATCCAAACTTGCTGACGGCTTCATTATTTACCTGTGATGCTTTTAAAAGATAAAATCATATCAAGGATATTTTCATTCTTTGTCCCAGAAATGTAAGCAGAATTTAGTGAGTGGGAAGGCTGAGGATGGGGGTCTTACCTATTCTAATACCATCATTTTAAAAATAATTGACTTGGCTCTTACCAGGGACCCAGGGAAGTGAGGCAGAGTTCCAGGGATGGAATGTGAGACTCTTGTTTTAAGGGCTTCAGGTCAAAATGAAGAGAGGATATAAACCAGTTAATGGCTTAGCCATATGCTGGTTATCGATATGAGACAATTCACATGACTTTTCAAATGAGAACCACCAGGTCAGTCTGAGTCTCTTCACATTTTAAAACACTTTCTTAAATCCCCACATTTACAATCCCTTATATTTTCAAACACAATTGAAAATGGTTTCAATCAAGCATACGTTTTAAAACAAAATTTGTTAAAATGCATTCTTGAGGCCTAAGTAAAGAATTTCAAACTTCCTGCTCTGCTCCTTTATTTCCACTTTATTATCCTCTCCATCATCATATCATAAAATGGGACAGTGTTGGTTTAACATACTCTAACCCATGAAGAGATTACTTCCTGGATGGGAATTTCTGAATGCTCAGTGGAACGACAACAACAACAAAAGATAATGCTTAGCGAGGATGAAAACAGAATTCACAGTCTGGGAAAAAATGTTTGCTGAAGTCACATCTGACACAGGGCTGCTACATGAAACATGCAAGAACTCCAAATGCTCAGCAATGAGAAAACAAGCTGACAAGTGAGCAGCCCAAAGCCGTCTACAGACACATAACCGGAGAAGATGCGCAGACGGAGGAGAAGCGTATGAGAAGGGGTTCAGTGTTGCGTGTCATCAGGGAAACGCAAATTAAAGCCATAAGTAAATCTAGGCACCTGTCAGCATGGAGAAAAGCTAAAACACAGACAGCGCTGGAGGCTGGAGGCTGGGAGGACTGGAACAACGAAGCTCTCACTCAGTGCTGACAGGGAGTTTGGTGGATCCTTTCAAAATGACTCCCTCTTACCAGTCTTACCATATGACCCAGCGGCCATGCCTTCCGCTGTTTACCCACAGCAGTTAAACACGTATGTCCGTACAAAAACCTGTGCATGGATATGCGCGGCGCGTTCATTAGTAATTGCCCAAACCTGGAGACAAGCCTGATGCCCTCCAGTTGAAGAGTGGGTAAAATACCCCGGAGTGCCAGATAGTCATGCATTATTTCTAGAGCACTAGAGGCATTAGCTTCAATCCCTACTGAGATACACATGCACACTTGCACTCGGAATGAAGAAAAGAACTATTGTGACCTGAAAAGGCATAGTGGAAATTTGTGTAGAATGAAGTGAAAAAAAAAAGTCAACTAAAACATATGTTCAGCAAAATATAAATTATGGAAAACAGAAATACTTGAATTTTTAAATGCACAAAGATGTTTTAAAAACATGTTTTCCTAGCCAAACCGTTCAGTATCTGGCAGCTGAAGTGAGAGTGAGAGTGGCCACAGTTAAGAGTCAACTGGATGTCTAGGAAAATCAAGCGAAAAAAAATTCTTGAGGCCCAGGGAAAGCGTTCGAACACAAGCAAGTTAGGAAGAAGACGTGAGAGATTGGGGTGCGGGGTGGGGCAAAATCTTGCAGACATTAAAATCTTGTGCATTACAGAGGAAAATGAGGAACAAATGAAGGAAGGTAGGCAAAAACATTTAATGAAGAACCAAAGTTAAGTCCCCTGGCTTCAGTGGCATCTCCTTCCCCAACCACAGGAGCGCTTCAGACTCTAACCCAGAGGCTGCAAGTCACTGCAGTGGCAAATAGCAGCCCACAGAGAAAAGCATAGCAAGGACAAGCTCCAGAACCAAACTAGATTCAGAGGGATGGAGCCTGCCGGGTGCGTGTTCCCACACATCCCATAAGAGGAAGCCGAGGCAGTAAGACTAAATGAGTCACAACAGACCCCTCATATCAGGACACAAGGGGCAACTGAAGCTGCTCACATCTAAAGGCAACAGGCTTTCCTGAAAACGGCCAGACAATAAATCCTTCAGGATTTGTAGGTCGCCTACAGTCTTCTTCACACTCTGGCTGCTTTTCCATGGAACGATGCTTTACAAATATCAAATCTACTATTGTTCCTGGATCACCCGGGTCCACACCATGGGTCCAATATGGGCCAGTGTTTGCAGACTGGAGAAAACTAAAGCCGAAATGAATGAAAGATGATCTGAGCCAGAAGCTGGTAGTAAAGCTGAACACCAAGCATTATTTAACTATGCAAAGAGGGCGTTATTAAATTACATGCTCATGTATATAGGTTCGTTAATTTTTGCAGAAATTATCTAAATACATAAAAGCAGTGAAATGATAAACTGTGATACACACACACACACGCACACACATATATATATTAGTGATATATTATTAAACACTTTTGCAATCTTGTTTTCAAAGGATGTTTAGTGAATGGGGAAAATGCTTGCATTGATACAGTGAGGAAGAAATAAACTTTGAAGGGTATCGTGGAGGTGGTAGGATTATAACTGCTAGTATCTTTAAATATTTCAAATACTAGTGGGTGTATAATGGTATATGCATGTGTGTGTGGATATGCACACCTGTGCATGAATTTGTATGTGCGTTTGTGGAGGCCAGAGGAGGACCTCAGGTGCTGTCCTCTGTCGCTCTCTGCCTGATTGATTGAGACTGGGTCTCTCACTGAACTTGGGACTCACTGCTTGGCTAGTGGGCAATAAAGATCCCGCCATGTTCACTTCCCAGGGCTGGATTATAGGTGTGTACCGAAGTGCTTGGCCTTTTATGTGGGGGTTAGGGTTCTGAACTCGAGTTCTCATGCTTTACAGCAATATAATATAATATATTACGGCAATAATATATTTTTTTATTGGCTAAACAAAATGTTGATTAAAAACTCAAATTTCTCTGTTCTCTTGAATTTGGGAAGTATCGATGAGGCTAAACTTATAAGCGAGACTTAGTTACAAATCCCACCACTAAGTGGATTTGAAAACATTCTTAAAATTGTCTCATTTCCTTGGACAGTTATAACTCGTGCCACTTTGGGTTAAGAAGCAGTTAATTTTTCCAGGTGGTGCCGCCTTGAGATACTATCAGGAGGTTTCACAGTGGCTGATGGCTGGACAGCCGTTTGCACCTCCTGTCTCTATTCAGGTAATAAACTCAAGGCGAAATTTGTGACTATTAAAAACTCCATCTTTGAAACCTAAGAAATTGGTGCTGTGAAGTGAACTAAGTGGGAAGCACAGGAAGGAAACCTTATTGCTTTCCGTGAAGCGACCTATTAGCTGTAGAAGGAATTGATTAGAGAGGGGCCGAGTTCGAGTCCACACAAGCCGAGATTAAGGTCAGAATGGACATCACGCACACTGTGGCTGCATCGGCTTGGCTGGCCTGGCTGCTTGCTGTGACGATGAAAACTGGAAACAGAGCTCCTGTCGGGTGGCAGCAAGATCCAGTCAACAGTCAACTGCGGGTGCGCTGTGCGTGCGGCGTCTATGCTCAGTACATTAGGGAAGTGAAGCGTAAGCAGGACCGCGGATGCTGCACGTGCTGAGCGCAATGGACGTTTGTGAGGCTCTGTCAGGGGCTGGTCTGGGGCACGGCTTACTCACCAGAGTACAGTACCACAAAGGTAAAGACACTCACTCATTTCAGCCTGGTCCTTAGCTTTTTCCTCCTCCTCTTCTTCTGAAGAGTAATCCTCTTCCTTTTGCTTTTGCACGATTTCTTTTGGGTCCTTCAGGTGAATTATAAAATTGTGATTGTCCTTTTTCACTTTCACTTTGACAAAAGTTGGTCCTGAGGAAGAAGCATAGGGTGGAAGGTGGGAGGGTTGAAGGGGTCACACATGCACCTGGACAAAGTGCTAGCAGAGTGCAGTACAGAATTAGATAGGGACTGGCGTGCTTAGGACTCAGCAACTCTACACCAGGACGCCTAGCGGAGGGTGGGCAAGGGGTTTACAGGCCCTCTCATCACCTCTCAAACCAAATCACACAGAGGAAATAAGCATCCGAGGTAGTGAATACTTCTCAACTCTGATTAATCGAATGAACTAATTAACATGAAAAGTTTTAACACTATTTGTATACAATAATATATGATGCATATAATTATATATGTGTGTGTATACACACATCTGTGTGTGTGTATCTCAGACCAACCTTAAATTCACAATTCTCCTGCCTCAGCCTCTTAAGTGCTGATGTTACAAATATGTGTTGTCATAACATTAGGACTGATTATAGCACTATAATGACAGTCATAATTTTATAATATATACATACATACATATATATGTGTATGTGTGTGTATGTGTATTATGGTGCATTCTATAACTATTATTACTATGTTGCTTATAAGCAGTCTCTCTTAACAGTGCTCTGACTTGTTTCCCTAGCCTCTCCCTTTTATCTCCCATTTGAATCCAGCCTTTGATTTTAAACTGTGGTTGTGGTGTCTCTCAAAATTGATAGGATTAAGATGAAAATATCGTATTTTCTATGAACCATCTGAAATTTATATAAATGTTCACATATGCGAGTCTTCGTAAGAGTTAAAATACCAGCGGCAGGCTCCCCCGCACAGTGCTGCAGAGCACAAGCCAGATCCACCCTGTAAACTACAGCACGTGTTTGCTTTCTGAAATGGCAGAACGTACTGCAATTAATATTATCAATTGCCTATTTGCTTATTACAGTTGATAGTATACCACTTACCAATGATATAGAAGTATTTAAATGTTTTTAACAATTAGAATGGTCCTATCAACATGCCCAAGCATATTCTGAGCTGACTGACCCCTTGCAGACCCAGTTGTAGTAGAAGAATGTGAACTATGAAAATTCAATGCAGTGTAAACATGAACACAGAGGGCTTTCACCCACCACACTCAGAAATGCAGTGCCCCAAGACGGTCTGAAATGCATGAACATCTTCCATGATGCTAACGGCTCTTACAAATGTACCTCGTTCAAACGTGGTCCTTTCTACTTCAATCTGCCCTCCATCAGAAGGATACAGATAGTAATTTGTCCCTGAGATTTGGACAGGTACATCTCCCATATTGTATCCTCGGAACTGGAAGAGAACACATCATGGTTGGGTGTGGAACTGCAAACAACAATAATCAACTTCAGTGGGGGGTAGGGGGCATCTGCTGTCCTCTTCTGGCCTCTGTGGGTATTCACACACATACACACTTAAATAAAAATAAGAAATAAATCTTTTATTAAAACGTCTACGATTTAAAAATTCATCTGAGCATTTAAAATCTGGTCCAAACAAGATCATGCTCTATCATCAAGATAACATGAGGAGAGATCAAGTTCTCTAATTTTCCTTTTAAAGTGAAGTGAAATATTGACACTTGATGCTTTAGGAGGTTATATGTAAAGGACATTTTTAAACATTAGATGTTGCTCCTATAGCTGCAGGGGGTCTCAGATGCATCCAAACCCCCCCCCCCCCCCCGGAGTAACTGGGCTGGAGTGATGGCTGTAAAGCATAGAATGGAACATTTCTCTCCATTTTTTCCCCTCACTGGCCTTTCTCATAAATAGACACCTGAGGGAGAATGAGCAAAAAGAATGAGCAAAAAGAGAGTTTAACCAAAGCGTGTGAGCCAGAAACATGACTGTCCACACAGAGGCATCTAAGTACACTCAGCAAATCCAGCCCTTTGAGTTGACCTGTGCAATTGCTTATTTACATGCTTTAATACTTAAAATGTAAGTTGCTGTGTCACAGGTCCATCTTTACAGCCCCTGACAATCTACTTTCATGACAGGAAATGTGGGCTTAGAGGTGTTCCCATCCTTGTGTTTAGTTATGGAGAAGATTCTAGATTCTAGACAGAAACAGAAATTCTAGAAAACAGAGAAACAAAAACGAAACTGCTTCCTAAGGAGAGAATTTTCAGAGTTGCATTACCGGGTAAACTATCTCAGGTGTTTCCGGAGGCAGGGGGGTCTCCTCTATGGGTTCTAGGATCTTTATTTGCTCCTCCTTAGTCTTCTCCTTGGAAGAACTTTTTTTCTTCACGACCTTGGCCTCCTCTTTGTCTGCCTTATCCTTGCCTTTCTTCTTACTGAGGTCCTTCGCCTTCTTCTCAGCTTTCTTTTCCTCCTTCAGGCGCTCCTCCTCCGCCAGCCTCTCTTGCTCTTCCTTCCACGCCTGCAGACACATCAAACGGCTTACTAGGGCTTTTGGAAAATATTAAACGTGAGTTGCATTCAGGTTAACTTTGGAGGAAATTTAGTGTGATGATTCTGAGTGTTATCTCTGGCATTTTGAAATACTGAGCCAAGGACCTGGAGGTTATCTTTGAGAGTCCCTTTCCCACCCCTCCATTCTACATTCTCACCCCTGTCAGTCCCCTCAGAGACCACTCTTCATTTCCGCTTCCGCTCCGACTTTCTGTTGTAATTTATGTTGTTGAGATTTTTTTGCCTTTAGCCTGGACAGGACAGCGGCCTCTCGAGTGGCCTGTCTCCGTTCCTTCTGTTCTCAATTTATACCCTAAATACGCCTGATCAGCAAAAAGGTAGACTGCCCAGAGAAGCGTTCCCAGCTCAGGATCTTTCAAAAAGGACAGACAAAATACATTTGTTTTTAAAGTCATGAGTTTCCAAGCATGTTGTGCTTGCAGTTCCATCACTTGGGAGGCTGAGGGATGGCGATTGAGACAGTGTGGCTTTGTAGTCTCAAATAAAACAAGTTATGAGTTGATAATAGTTCACAAACAAAAATCACAAACCATGAGGAATTAAGCCACTTTGAATAAAATCTGAACAAAAACTTTAAAAGTACACCTGTGAAGACTACAGATAAGGGACTTACGAAATAAGTCACACAAGTTTAGAGTTGTTTAAATAAACAAAATGAACTATCAAAGTATAAGCAAGGAAGTAGGGAGTATAAAAATGACAAGGTGAACTTGACAGTCCTCTTGGAATTACAGTACAACTTCTGCAAAGGTAGCATTTGGACAGATACTGGCTGAGCCATCTCTAGAGTTGATGATAGACATTGATCCCAGTACTCAGGAAGATCAATAGATCTAAGCAGAAAATAGCAGTAGTGTGCTAAACCTGCCTCATACTGATTTAAAGAGTTTACTGGTGAAACGCTGGAAATTTTATGAGCTAGTTGCTAAGCAAAGCCAACAGCAAAAAAGTTCTATAAATGCAATTATGTACAATGTTCAAAACAAGGGCAAATGTACTCAAAACACACCAAACTATAATGATTGTATTAGATTTCATTATTATCTGTGCTGTGTATTAGAAACACACTATACAATGGTATACAGATCCACACCACTCCCAACTCAGTTTTTCACAATGCCACACTGGCAATTTGAAATCAGTCACTGTTGGAGTATTTACAGATATCAGCAAATATTTCAACTTGGAGACTGATTGATTATTGATTAACAGGGCTAAAAAAATCAATGAGTAGAATGTTAGAGATAAGGATTCAACTTAAGTGCCTGTAACTACTATATTGCAACTAGTGTAAATGTGAAAATATTCTTTCAGCATTCATATTCTCTCGATCCAGCCCAATTACTCTTGTTATTGACAAATAAGCGGGACACACCCCTTTGCTGCTTCACTTTTTCTCATTGACATAAAAATATTATTCAGTATTAGTAGTAGAATTATACTTGTTTGTCGATTGTAACCAGAGGTTGTGTAAGGATACAATAACTCAGCACAAAGCAATGGAAGCATATTTGAAGTATTTATTTGCTAAATGGGTTTTGCAATGAGGATCACTATAAGATTTTTTATTATTTATTTATACTTTACAGACTAAATTTACCATCAGTGACATTTACTGGAGACTTATTTGTGTACACACATGCACACTTTTTTTTTTTTTTTTTTCTGGAGAGCAACTGCTAAGTGCTTACCAGACAACCACAGAGTGTTTTCAAAGCAGCTAAAGAGAAAAGATGAACTTTCTACAAAAGGATGTAAAATGTGATGATTTATTAACATCTATGGTGTCAGCAAAGAAAAGGGAGGCTGATGTTGTGAGAGTCTTGTGAGGAAATGAAAAGCTCAACAAAAAATCCTATAAATAAAAAAACTATGGTTAATGAATAGGAGCCAAATAAAGCCATTTCAGATAAGTAGCAACTGACTTTAATAGAAACTGTAATATTATGATATAATGAGAACCAGATATTTGGTCTTCATTCCTAGATCCTGGCACAGAGCTCTCAAATCCCCTGGAATTTCATGAGTGATAGGACTGTCTTTTGTCCTAATGAGGCAACTCTTGGCAAACTCTTAGATAGTTTCAGAATGGGGTAGAAACTGGTCACCAGGAAGATCAAACCCAGGTTAGAAGCTGGGAACTTTCAGAGTGCCCTCCCTCCCCCACACCAAGCAACCTTCAAGGGTGAGAGAGGAGCTACAGATGGATTTAATAATTGATCATACTTACATGATGAAAAATCCATAAAAACTCCGAAACCACACAGTTTGGAGAAATTTTGCACTGGTGAATGCACCCCGTTCTGGGAGGATGACACACCACAAGGGCTGAAGGCACAAACCAGAGTAAGCCTACATTGACCCATAAACAAGCAAACAGAACGCCTTTCCATACATTTGTGCACGTGTGCCTGTGTGAGTCGGAACTTAACAAACTGACATTTCTTATTCCAGGAACTAAAGGGATAGCGCAGGAAAATAATCTTGAATGACCACAGAAGCATGCATTAATTTTGCAATTAAAAGTTCAAATAAAAATATGCAGAAAAACCATTTGCAACAAAGGTAGAGAGCAAACCACCATGAACCGATAACTGCCCTTAGTTGCGGTTATGCAAAAATGACAAGATATAAATCCTCTTAAAGACTTGTCACGTGGCAGAACTGTGAGCACACAGGCCCTTTCACTGAGGCTTCAGCCATCTCTGAGGTTTTTGTGAAAAGATCCTTTCCTGTGACTAACATAGACTCTCTGTCACAAGATAATTTGGGGCTTGTGATTGATGTGTTACACGTGTCTTTTCTTGGATTACCTTGAGAGAGCCTTCTAAAATGAAAGGAATCTTCTCTTTCTCTTTCTCCTTTTCTTGTTCCGGGATCTCTGCTTTGCTGACTCCCTTGTTACCTAGAATCAGAGGAAATCAAACTCTGTTGAGTGAAGAGTCACAGCAGGACCAAGTCTCTGGGCCAGAGGGGACCTCAAAGGCTATCGAGCCTTTTTTAAATTCATTATTTATTCATCTCCTTGTTCATTCATCTCTAAATTCTCTCTCACCATCTCCAGAGCTACACCTGAGTGGTACAGAGTCTATGGTGATGGTGTCTCGCAATGCATTTACAGTACACTGACATGTTGCTTGAATCCCTCTCCCTAAAATTTTCACTGAATTAATCTTGGTTTAATACCCCAAAGCCACACGAACACACCAGTGTTCCCTCCCATGCTGAGACCCTTCTCTTGTCAGTGGGGTCGTCCTGTCTTCCAAACACTCTGATGACATTGTTTCTGAAGGGAGCGGACTCAATGCAGTACCTGCCAGGTACATTCCAAGCCAAGGTAACCAGTTTATGGCTTTCTACGGCACCTAGATATTGAGCTTTTGCTTTGCTCCGTAGCATGACATCAAAAAGGTGGTCAAACATTTCCCCTGCCAGTATGTGACTATGTGGACAGCCTTACTTTTATTACTTACTTACTTACATAGTTTCACTCATTACTCTCAGAATGTAGGGAAGTCTTGTTGGGCTTTCATGGGAAGAAGCTTGGTGTGTGGTTACTGATAATATAACCATTTCTCTGGATACCGAAGGATTTTTTTCTTTAATCGGTGTTTGTTTAGGTTTTACTTTAGAGTCAGGCCATATACAAACCCCTCCAGTAATGAAAAGAGTAAAATGCATGGCTTGGTCTCATTATGAGATGTAACTTTCAGCTTTAGCCGTCCAAAATAGTATCACTAGTGGAGGCAGTTTATTTTCTACAGACTGTAAAGATATCTATGCTTTCTAGATGAACGCTGTATTTCACTTTTTTATTAATCAAGTGTCTTCCTTAAAAATTACCTTGTTCTCTTTCCTCTTCCCTAATGGGCCCTAAGGTATAGAAATCAAACAAGACCTAGAGATGAATGAAATCAAAGATGTAAACTGAGCCAAGATCTGGTCGGGTCCATGCCATAGGCCTCTGAGAAACCCTTCCCACTCCCCTCGAGATTCCCACCTCCGGTCGGTCTTTTAGATACCTTTAGCTGTTTAAAGAAGGGTCTTGATTTAGTGTTGCTGTCGAAATCTATAATGACACTGTTGAGACCCGCGAACTCCCACACACTCTCAACACATTTAGATGGTGGAACCCACTGATTTTATCAGTAAGGGCCTTGGCATTTCCCTAATTAACTTCATAATAATAATTAATAATTCCCTAATAAGAATCAAATCTAATAAATCGAATCTTCCAGACTCTACGGGAGACGGGACTGTGACAAACACTGCCGTGTCTGGCTCAGGTAGTACGTCATCACATTTGGAATGCAGCTGTTCCATTTTCTAGAGAAAGGGAAGACTCGCAAGCATTTGGGGGCAACTCTCTTCACTCTTGGAATACTCAGGTTTGACATTAAGATGGGAGAGTGCTTAGAGCCCTAATTCTATGAATACATGCACTTATTACTTACTTTTAGATTTTTTGAGGGAAAGAATTTTGCTAGAAGAAATTTTGGCAGCAGAAGCTTTCATCTCTACCTCAATCTTGGTCCTGTTGATTTCCTCGGCCATTTTGGCTTCCTGATACTTAGCTTCTTCCTCTGTGACCCAGTCTTGAATCGAGTTTGCAACAAGTTCCAAATAATTCCTAGATGGGACAAAGATGGGAAGATGGGAAAGTGTACTTTGGGTGCAGATGGTGTGAACGAACTCTTCAAAAGCAGAGTGATCCCGAACTGCCTAAGTGACAAAGAGGTCAGGTGCAGATCTTTGCTGGGCCTCTGAAAATATGCCCACCTCTCTTCTCAGTTAAAGATGTGAAACTTAACAGTGAGGTCTTTCCGTCAAGCGAGAGACTAAACCTTTTTGGAAAGGTTTACTTTTGAATTCATATGCATGTGTGGGTGTGTGTATACAGAGTGCCTTTTGAGGCCAGAAGAGAACGCTAGATTCTCTGGAACTGCAGTTACAGGTGGTTGGAAGCCTCCTGATGCAGGTTCTAGGAACAGAACCTTGTTCATCTCGAAGGGCAGTGGAGGCTCTTAAGCACTCAGCCATCTCTCTGCCACCCATGGCTAATGACCTTGATTAACACCAAGAGAGTCAGTGACAGCTGGAGAAATAGTCACTGTCAGCACTGATTATTGAAATGTGATACAGTACAATCAATATCTTTTTAGGGTAAGTTTACAGCACATTAGTCACTTGTTAAAGAGAACCCCCTTGCCCTGCTGTAAGGCTCACTGGCCTTGGGAACACCGACCTTGTAATCTGATTCCCTAAACTGCTCACATACTCCTGCTCCTCCCAGGAGGCTGCTGCTTACTAAGAGTCACTGCTGCTGGCAAACCTACTCAAACTATGGGTACCAATCACTGAGTTTTTAAATGAAATATTAATAAACATATATGAATGCCTAAAGAGTTTTCCCTGAAAAGATATGAACTGAAACACGTAGGCTTGACAATAAATATAAGTTATTTTAAAGTTACATGAAAGTAAGGCTTAACATTAGAAAAAATATATCTAGATGAATGTTATATTCAAGATGCATCATAATTTTGATTATTGTTCTTTTTCTTCCATGTTTCTGTGTGTAGGAGGATGTGTGTTTATGCCATGGCACACATGTACAGGTCAAGAGGCAGCTGGCAGAAATCTGTCCTCTTTTTCTGTAACGGAGATCCTGGGGAACCAAACTTAGGTCATCAGACTTGATGGCAGCTGTGTTTACCTACTGAACCACCTTGTAGACTTTTGACTCTTTCTAAACAAAGATATGCAATGGAAATTGTGGATTATGAATTCTAGTACTCGACACCTTCATCTAGAAGGTAACAGACATTTCCAACTCTATGTGTCTCCAAGAAAATGCCTCCTATTCTACCCAGGTTGCCACTTCAGAGCTGGCATTTTAGCTGCCAACTGAATAATAAATAATCAGCACAAAATGATTATTAGTTTCTTCTCACATTCTTCTTTCAATCTGTTAGCAAATTAAAATTATTCAAAATTATTTTAAATAAGATTGTATTCATAATTCCTTCATAATCTGACCTCCTTCCTCCTTTTCTGTCATTGTCCTGGTCTAACCCACTCTCATTTCATCTTAGGTTGCTACAGTAGCCTCTAACTAGCCTTCCTGCTCCTACCCTCAGATATGGAAAACTTATTCTCAAATTAGCAAGTAGACTGAACCTTTTTACTCTGTAAATTAGATGATTTCTTTCTTATGCTTAGTACCCTTCAATGAGTATTTCAGATTAAGAAGTGGAATCCTTGAATGCCGAGGAGATGGCCCAGGTAGTAAAGTGCATGCTATGCAGACCTGAGGACCTATGTTCCATCCCCAGAACTCATGCAAAAAAGCCAGCTCAGAGAGATGTACTTGTAATCTCAGAGAGGCAGAGAAAGGTAATCACGGGTTTCCCACAGCGTATGTGTATCTGCGAGACGCAGGCCAGTGATAGGCCCAGTATCAAAAAAGTCCACAAATGGATGGCACTTGAGGAATGGCGCCTAAGAAATGACATCCTTGCCTGATCTCTGACCTCCACATACACAGGCATACAAATTCATGTATACCTGCATCCCCCGACTCCCCCCCCCAACACACGCACATGTACTCAGATGAGCATGCATACACATGATTAAGAAAGCAAACAAACTGGAATTCTTACAATTGCCCTGCAACAAAGGATAGGCTCAAACAAATATTCAAGTGAGGATAAGCACATTATGCTTCAGGGACTTTTTTACCTGCAGATATTTGGTGAGTTACTTACGCCCAAATGTATTCTAGTTATATTTTAAAAAGTAAAGACGCCAGCATTGGGTACAAATGCAAGGGTCAAGACAATTTAGCTTATGGCTTAAATTAAATTACAAATATAAAGAGCTGTGCTTCTTGTGATTAAAAACTGTCCCTTTACAGGTAGAAACAACATATCTAGATAACTTTAAAATAGGAGTCTGTGGTGGTTTGAGTAAGAATGGCCCCCCTAGGTTCATACATTTGAATGTTTAGTCATCAGAAAATGAAACTGTTTAAGAAGGATTAGAAGGATTAGGAGATTTGGCTCTGTTGGAGGAAGTGTGTCACCAGGGGTGGGCACTGAGGTTTCAATAGGCCATGCCAGGCCCAGACTTTCTTTGCCTGCTGTCTGTGAATCAAGAAGTAAAGTTCTCAGCTACTCCTCTAGTTCCATGCCTGTCTGTTTCCCATTGTGATGATCATGGGCTAACCCTCTAAGACTGTAAGCAAGCCCTCAGTTAAATGCTTCCTTTTTATAAATTTTATTGGTCATGGTGTTTCATCATAACAATAGAAGACTCACTAAGACACAAGTTAGTAGCAGGGACTGAATGGGGTATTGCTGTGACAGGTTTGACCACACTGTTTGTTGGAGGAACATGGAAGATTCTGGAATTTTGGACTAGGAAATCAGTTGAATGCTATAAATGGGGCTTAATGGGCCATTGTAGTGGGAGCATGGAAGCCACTGGTGCTGAGGCTGATGTGGACTGTGGGGACACAGCTCAAGAGGTTTTAGAGGGGAAGAATATTAGCAGCTGGCCAAGAGACCATTCTTGTAATATTTTGGCAAAGAATACAGCTGCCTTTTACCTTTATCCTAAAAATCTGCCTGAGGATAAATTGAAAAGTTTTGAATTAATGGCATTGCCGGGGGAGATTTCAAGACAGCCTGGTATTGATTGTGTTCCGTGGTTATTAGCGATCAATCTTATACTGATCTACAATGAAAAGGAGCAAGTAGAAGAGAAGGAGAAGAGAAATACAGAATGTGCAGTTTAAGAAGAGCATCAGGAAATGGAATGTTGGAGCCAAGTCTTATTATCAAGGATATGAAACATTTAAAGAAAAGCCTGATGCTACTTGGAATAAAGGGAGTGGTAGCCTCAGGGCAAGACCTCGCCCAGGTAATGCTGCAACCTGAGACAGAAAAGGTCTTAGGGACAGTAGAATATGGTGGTTTGAATTGGAATGACCCCTATAGGCTGTATTTTAAATTTTTAGTCAGTCACCCGGGAGTGGAACTGTTTGAGAAGGATTAGAAGGACTAGGAGGAGTGAATCTATGGGAGGAGGTATGGCCTTCTCTTTCTTTGAGGGTGCGTGTCACTGGGTATGGACTCTCAGGTTTCAAGATCCTATACCAAACTAAGTTTGTCTATCCCTGTCTGCCTTTCCCTCACTCTCTTTCTCTCTCTCTCTCTCTCTCTCTCCTTACTGCCTGCAGATCAAGACGAAAAGTTTTCAGCTACCGCCCCAGTGCCATGTCTGT
Organism: Cricetomys ansorgei; assembly: GCA_026225945.1. Taxonomy (NCBI): domain Eukaryota; kingdom Metazoa; phylum Chordata; class Mammalia; order Rodentia; family Nesomyidae; genus Cricetomys; species Cricetomys ansorgei. Next base: position 29,700,905 of record JAMJFZ010001038.1, read on the forward strand.
CTGCTTCCTGTCATAATGATTACAGACTAACCCTCTAAAGCTGTAAGCAAGTTTCCAAATAAATGTTTTCTTTTATAAGATGCCTTGGTCATGGTGTTTCATCACAGAGGTTAGAATATTAATCAAGAGAGTTTGTTAGGTATGAAAGTACATTTACATTTTTAGCATTTTAATGAAATGGCATTAGTACTTAATAACTCCAGATGTCATACAAAATAATTATGCATGATTTAAATGAGCACGTATGATTTCTAAAAGAATATGAGTAGAATTATATCATAAAAGGGACATACTGAAAAGGAATGAAGAAAATTCCATCTACTGAAAATAAAAGTATTAACACTTACTGACAGAAACTTACTTGTAGAATTAAACAGTAAGAATGAAACCACATTATACATGAAAATAAAAGCACATAGGTTGAATTATTTTTAAAATCCCCCAAGTTGCTATTAATTCGTATCAAAGCTCCTTAGGAGTCAGACTCTTGGGAAAAAAATCCAGGCTATTGTTTGACGAGGGTGCAACCGCAAAACAAAACGGTGCGGAAGAATGGGAGTGGCAGATGGGAGGGGACGTTAGGAGCTCTTGTTTCTGGTGACTTTCGTAGAGAGCTGCCCTATGCCCAAGGTGCTGACCAAAGAGAGTTCTTGCAATGAGAGGAGTGCCCCTAATTTCTCATCAATGTAGCAATGGACCATATGGGCCTTTTATTGTATTGTTAAAAGTTGTAATTGACTAAGAAAGACACATCTGAGAACACAGATTTGAAAAGGAGGCTGTATGAACATACTCTGTAAAAAAGAAAGAAACACAGAAGCTTATTATTTTAAAGAAATTATTATATCCCCTTAAGAAATGGATATTTACCATGAGCATACTCTGCTTAAATCTGTTAAATATTAGTCATAAAGAAAAAATGAAATTACTCAAACTTAATTAAGAATTAGAAAGCCCAAATAGAGGATTGCTTTAAAAGAACTGAAAACATAGTCAATCTCTGTGCTCAGTTTTACAGAAATTTTAGGATTGTTTTATATATTTTATGCAAAATGACATCATACTTTAATATTTACTTAATTTTATGTGTATGTATGCCTGGGTGTATGTATACACACCACATGCATTCAGGAGCCCACAGAGGTCAGAAGAAGGTGTTGGATCCCCTGGAACTGGAGATTCGGAAGGTTGTGAGCCGCCATGTGGGTGCTAGGGACTGAATGTGAGTCCTCTGCTCTTAATCACTGCTCACTCGCTCTCTCGCCAACATTATAATTTTGATAGAACTAAAATATTTATATTTATTCTATTTTTATTGATGATATTAAAAGGGTTTACTTTCTTGTATTCATTCCTTGATGCTCTTTGTCAGTGTAACAAAACACAACTAACTTCTCTATGTTTTGTATCCTACAATGTCTCTGAATTCATTAGTTGCTCTGACAGCAGGTGTGTGTGTGTGTGTGTGTGTGTGTGTGTGTGTGTATGTATGTATACACAGTTCTTTCCTCATTTCTGTTGCTCTGAGTTTTTGAACTATTCTGCTTTGGTAACTGTTGCTTTACTTTTTTAAAAAATAAGTTTTGCTTTCTGGTTAATACAAAGCTCACTTAAAACATCTTCCATGTGCAATAATGTATTTTAAGCTGACAAAAGCTTTATTTAGATCACATATAAATACTACTTTTTCTCCATTATCCACATTTCTGTTACTGATGTCGGTATGCATTTGTATAGAATTTAACTATTAATGAGTTTTTGCAAATATAGTTATTATTAATGCATTTGTCTTCTGACTTTTTGAAACAAGGTCTTGTTAGGTATATGAGGCTTCCCAGGAACTCAAGGCAAATCCTCCTGACTCAGCCTCTCAAGAGCTGGGATTACAGGTATAAACCAACATGCCCAGATTTTAAAATCTAATTTTAAAGTAATAAAAATAAAATATAAAATCCACAGGGTCTAGTGACTATGATGGACTTTAAATCAGTAATTAAACATCTCCCCATGTGTATCTGTTTTTATTTGTAAGTTGTATCAACCATCAAAGGAAAATCTATCTCAATCTTCCACAAACTCTTTCAAAATATTAAAAGTGGAAATAAACAGGGAAAATATCCCCAAGTTAGCTTATGAGAATTGTATAACCTGTCTACCAAAGCCAAGTAAGAACATTAAAAGGGAAAACAGCTGAGTCTTGCTCACTTCAAATATCCTAGGCAGAACGTTAGCAAAGCCAAGAGACAATGCACAGAGTCCTGACAAGGAATGAGAGTCCGCTTCAACACTAGAATAGCTCCTGGAAAACTTCAGCAGCTTCTCTGATTAAAGGGAAAAATAATATCTACATTGTTACAGAAAAGCAGCAACAATTTTTAACCCGATAAGGGATATTTACAAAAATCCTTATACATTGAATCCTCAAAATATTTCCTTTAGCCCCTGTAGTTATATGAGAATGCTCTCTCAGAGTTATCATGGAGGCGATGCTCAGAGTTAACACTGGAGGGGATGCTCTCTCAGAGTTACACTGGAGGAATGCTCTCTCAAAGTTATACTGGAGGCCCAAGAATTAAGTGAAGCCAGGAAAGAAATGAAACATAAAATACTGGCAACGAGAACAGAGAACAATACAGATTAATATTTCAAAAACACCTACTATACACCTTAATTAAACCATCTTATAATCTTCAAATGAATGTGTTTATGGCAGGCTGCTCCCCCAGTTATTCCTCAGGTCCATTTCATTTGTCCTTCTGTATTCCTTAGGATACTGATTATGTACTGATAATAAGTACTGATTATGCATTAAATAGCTTTGAGAGAATGAGATGCACTATTAGTAAAGAGAGAAAGCCATGTTCCAAGGGGACAAACAAATGAAAAACAAAAACAAAACACACACACAAACAAAATCTACTGAAAATTAAATTCAGTCAGTGACTTTTAAGTCATCCTTTGCTGGGCACTTGATGACTTATTTTGATAGTTGTTAGTTGCCCTATCCTTGAATCTTTTCCAGACCCATTAGAGTTCACAAAAATCAGTGAGCAACGCGTTTTGTAGTTACTACTTCAATGCTTCAGAGCCAATCTTACCACAGCTGAAATGAATAGAAAGTACTTTAATGGCATCTTCATTAGATTCCAAGAGTGATGTTCACTCTTGACGGTTAGTGCCAATATATTTAGCACCGCATGGCACACACTGCATATTAATTTAGGGAGCTGAACTGAATCCATGGCACTGTATAAATGTTTCATTGAGATGAACTGCAAAGAGGAGAGTAAGGAACAAAAACTTAAGTGGCTAACTCAGCCATGGTTTAATTAATGGAAGTATCTAAGTTACCTGAATCCAACGTTGGAATGAAGAGCAATATTCCAATATTCACAATGCAGACGATGTATATTCATTGGATTATGAAAAACCAGGAGTAGAGAATTGTCCTGTGTATGGTAATAAGACTCAACACATCGATATTGCTGATGGGCCTCCTGAAGAACCTGAAGATAAAATAATTGTATTCTTCAGTTGTTTTATCTGCAGGAGAAGAATCTACTGCTAGAGCAACATCTCTGCCCACTTTTTCTACACCGTTGGCTAACTATGGGTTTCCGGAGGATTCTTTCCTAACCACTAGAAAATGAGATCATATAATATAATGCATTCTGTGAGCATTTTGATAGCTCTTATAGGAAAACAAACAGTAGGCTCCAGGGGTGGAGGCATTGGCTAAGTGCTCTCCACGAGCATTAGTAGATGATAATTAGTCAGTTCTTTATCTGATAGGTTGTTATGACTCCACATAGGTCAATTCATTCTTAGTATCATTAAATACTGCAGATAAAATGGGAATTATATACTAGGCTGTGCCTGACCTGCTCCTGGTTCACAAACTGACACCCCAATCCCTAGCGTGATAACATTTGGAAGTCTTTGGGAATGTTACGAGGGTGGGGTTCTCATGACAGGATTGGTGTCCTTATCATCTGAGACATTGGAGAGCATGCTTCATCTCCTCCCTCTCTGTGTCATGGACAGCTCAGCAAGGCGGCATCATGTGCAAGCCAGAAAGCAAGCCCTCATCAGAACCCAACCACACTAGCACCTGGATTTTGTTCTCCTACTTTTTAAGCTCCAAGGAAAATACATTTCTATTATGTAAGCTACCCAGCCTGAAACATTCTGTTACGGCAGCCTGAGTAGACTAAGGTAATAACTAACTCCCCCATCCCCATTTCTAAATATCAGGTTTCTAAATATCAGCATGGTAAGGGGCTTGCCAAGAACAGGGTTTATGGGTTTTGGTGCCAGAGTTCAAGCCAGCTATTTTCCAGCTCTGCATTTTCTCCTTCTCACAGTGTGTAGAATGTATAATGTATGTTATATATACATGTATAATGCATGTTATAGTGAAGCAAGGTGAGTGGTCTTTCTGATAGGTGTCACTCTATTTGGCATCCACCTCTGGCCTGATACAAAATATAACACCCTCAGACTGCACTGCAATGGCAGCCACCAGCAGAGGGCGCCAAGGCATACCTGCTTATCCAGCGTCCTTCTCCATGTTAGTCAACAATAAGGGAATTGCCCACAGAAAACGGAAGTGGACAGCAGGACTTTATTTGTGTTTTCCTATCTAGGTAGGCAGCTTTGTGTGCTCTGCCATGCAGATAATCTCAAGGAATTGCTAGCATGTCAGGAAAGGGCTGTTTTAGTTTTGCCTTGATTTCTATACTGGTAGTAGATTCAAAATAACACATTTATTTCTCCAATCCAGTCCTCTGAGTGAGTGTCTTGATGGAGTGCCACTTAAACATTGACATCTGTTTTCTGAAGGCCCATATCAGAACACCCCTCCGTGGATAACTTTGAAATTAAAGTACATTTGCCCTACTACCCATTTCTCACCTACTGTCCTAGAAAGGCAAATTCCACTGAGACATAAACCCAGTAAATAAGTGTTTCTTTATGGTGAGCATGTGCCCCTCCTCCTTTAAGGTAACAGGAGCTCTGCCATCTTTGCTCTGACTCTTGGGAAATGCAGGGGTAGGGTTACCAGAGCTGTGACTTACTCTCAGCACTTGAAAAGTGTTCACATTACCTTTCCTTTTCACTAACTTGTGTTTGCCCTTTACACGTTATATAATATTGTTGGTCTCATGAAGAGTGATCACCACTGAAACTCCATGTGGGGCACTCACCTGACATAAGCAAGAGCCTAGGGTTGGTCGCCAGAACCACAAGCCAATAGCAGCCACCATGGCAAAAACCAATACACAAAAAGAGAATCAGTGCCACACTGTGCTTGAGGATCACACAAATGAACAAATGAAACTTTCTTCTGCCATTGGATTAAGGTTGCTACAGGTCGCTCTGAGTTCTGATCAAGTTGATGAAATATTTGAATTATAAAGAATGGGCCAGAGTGTGTGAGAAATCAAAGCAGTCTGAAGAGTAGAAAGACTTTTTAATGGAAGGTGAGGGCAGTGGTCATTTAAAACTGGAAGACACAGTTAGGCCTTAAAGGTAATGTTGGTAGTTGAGTTCAGTGGTTCTCAACCTGTGGGTCGCACTCCCTTTGGGAGTCAAACAACCCTTGCACAGGGGTCGTCTAAGACCATCCGTATTTCAGATGTTTACATTACAATTCATAACAGTAGCAAAATTACAGTTATGAAGTAGCAATGAAAATAATTTTATGGTTGGGGGTCACAGCATGAGGAACTGTACTGAAGGGTTGCAGCATTAGGAAGCTTGAGAACCACTGCCTTACAGGTAACCTTGTTAGTCCAGTTCTATCAGACTACTGCCTGTCTCCTGCTGCAGCAGAAAAGAGGGTAGCTATCCATATAAGGTGAGCCAAGGCGCTCAAGAACAGTCACTACTGAGTCACTACTGAGGGAGAAGCACATTCGAGAGAAAACAGAAATTATGTAAATGTCTAAAATCACAAGCATGAGTCACAAATGTGGGCCACATACGTAATTCTAAATTTTATAGTTGCTACATTTTAAAAACTGAGACAGGTAAAATCAAGGGCAAGGGTATATTTTGTTTAACTCAATATATGAAAATGTTACTTCAACATGTAGTAAATACAAAAATTATGAATGAGATATATCATTACTTCATGCCAAGTCTTTGAAGCCTAGTGTGTTTGGCCCTTGCAGCTACATGCAGAGAGCCATGTGACTATCTTCTTTCCTGTTGAATTACTCCCTTTTCTGCAGAGGACCACTTTTCTTCACCATTGATTGGGAAGTTGCTTTCCCTTTACCATAACATGGCTCTACGGATTCTTCTGGCTTTAAAAATATGTGAATATAAATCTAATCAAAATGAGACTCAAATTAGAAAGAGTACAGGTTTTGTTAAAATCTGAATCCAGGATGTGTTTATTTCTGGATTTCTTTTTTTTTTATTTTTTTTTTTTTATAGCAGATAAAAGCATTCTTTTGCAGGGGTGTGGGGAGGACTCAAATTTCCTTTCTTGGTTGTTTTCTTCCTGTTTCTCACTTATCAACAGACTTTTGGTCAAAGTGTCTCGGTGTCTATGATTTAACCGTTTCTATGTCATAGGCTCATTCCCAAGAATACACTGTTATACATAACATCTGTGGCTTGGCACACAGCACTTAGTGCAGTAACCGCCAGCTACCACAGCTACCACTGACTTGTTTATCAAAACAGAAACACCTTGAAACATAGCAAAGTCCTAAAAGAATGGAAAGGCACGGGGTGGGTGAAAACACTGACGTTACTTCCTGGTAGAAGTCTTCTCTAGAAGACAGTCTTTACGGAAAGGGTCCCTCTTGGGAAGTACATGTTCAACCGTTAGGGGGATTCCCCAGGAGTGCGAGGCTCAGTGTTGGAACGGACTCATTTTGTAGCTGAAGTCCATAGGGAAACCTAGTGGAGTTAGATGTGAGCCAGCGACCCAGAAGTGAACCGCTCACAGTCACAGCCCAGCTCTCCAGACCTATCCCCGTAATCACAGTCCGTAAATACCTGAAGCAGGACTTTCGGCTGAAAATGTTCAGTAAAGCTCCAGTCCGTCAAACTGCGCTGCTGTGTTTTCTTTATGTCCTCTAGATTGGCTTCCACCACCATCTTCTTGGGTTTCTTAAAAAAAAAAAAAAATCCACAGGAACACAATTTCAGCTCTAATTAGTATGAGTCCAAATGGAGCCCTCTTAGACTCTGTGGACTCACCCCCATGTGCCCCATTTAATTGTGGGAATCTGCATATGTATAGATCCATATGGCAACATTTTAGGAGGGCTGCTGCCAGAAAGAAGTGCGCCTTTGACTTTTTTTTTTTTTTTAAATGTGCAACATAACCTAAATATTTTTATTGTTAGGTTATACTCTTTGGAGTCCTGTTAGCAATTAGAGGCAGGTTTTCTGAACTCACTTCAAGTTCTACATGGGCTATATGGTCAGCAGGTGTTTGTGAGGTTGCCAAGCCACACTGTCTAGAGAGGGGCAGGGAGCTGGGAAGTTTTGCTTGAGTTAGGGAGGCTAACAGAGTTAACCCTTTTCTCTCCAGACAGAGCAGGAATGGGATGTCTAAATAGCCCCTCTTCCCCTACCATCAGCATTTTCCTTTTAAGAACGTCTCTCTCTCTCTCTGTCTCTCTGTCTCTCTGTCTCTCTCTCTTTCTCTCTTTCATTTCTCAATTTGGTCGGGGTTTTTTCTCAGATCATCTTACTTGTCAACTACACTTTTAGGGAAATAATTCCTTACTTTTTCAGAAGAATCATCCTTTGTGGCTGCTTCGTCTTTGATCTCGCGGTCCGTGGTGGTCTGCTCTGTAAATCAAAGACACCAATGTCCAGTTGTGTTTGAGCCTTTGTTCTTGCCTTTGGTCAGTGATGTGCCTTTTTGTTGCCCATATGATCTATGTTTCTGTGCTGAAAAGGTAATTCCTGAGAGGCATGTTTCGTGCCTCCAAAAAGGTGTTTGTGTCAATAATTCTAAGTCAGTACCTACCTAGAATTTATCCTAAGCTCTTTGAAAAGAACCCAGCTCCTTGTCTGATGTGCACTAAATCAAACCAGCTATTTTTCTTTCAGGTGTATATCGCTCGCTACTTACAGTGTGCCTTTGCCTTCACAAATTGCAAGTATTTACTGGCTAAACTAAATTATTGGCTCACTGCATGTCATTCACCTTACTCCTGTGACCATCACAAGGCAGCCTTTGCAGATTTCTGTGAGCCTTGCCTGGCAGATGACAGACCAGGGCAAGAACAGGGTATGTGGATAGGAGAACCAGCAATGAATTCACCAATAGGGAGTGATGTATCTACCATTCTGTTTAGATCTTCTTCTGTCAGTTCACAATTAAAACATAGTTCAATGAAGACATGCACATTGACAAGTGGGGTTTAACAGACATTAGTTAAATGGGTAAATGAGGGGCACTTGGACTCCAATGCACCATGCATGGACCAACATGAGTGAGGCACATTAGCTTTCCAAGAACAGTAGCAAGCATGTGACAATGAGGGCTATGATATGATCCTTGGTTAGGAAGCAGCTGCCATCCAAATGGATGAGGCAGGAGAACAGATCCATGCTAATGATTTTCACATCATGAAGTGCACCAGGATAGATAAACGGGGCACAACAGAGAATGCCTCGCACTGTTATTTGCTCCCGTGGTTGGGAATCGCTAACAGAGCCGCCGATGAAGTACCTACTGGAATTTTCTTCACATTTGATGACACAAATGGAGTATGCTTGAGAGGGTAAGTCTTGCAGGAACGGACTTTGGTGTTGCTAAGTAGTTGAGCCAACTTGATTTCATACCAACTTGAGAATAGTTGCAAATCACATGCTACAAAATTGTGTATAAAATGCTGCAGACTCAATCTCCCAACATGCTCCCCCTCCCCCGGTCCCCTTGTTCTTCCCACTTCAGACTGACTAACCAGCTTGCTGTGTGGGGGCAGTTCTACACTCGGTTTCCCTCTGTCTGCCATATTTGACTCTAAGCTATTTACCTATTTCACACTTGGGTCACCTTCTCGAGAGCCTGCTTCTTACCATGCTTCATTTTAATTGGTCAATGTGGATCCTATCTGTACATGGTCTGGCCCTCTGCTTTGAACTTGCCCCCAGTGCACCCTATACACCCAGCACCTGGCAGGAACTCAGTGATGTTTCTTCTTTTGATTGAACAGGGTAAATCTGTATCACACATTGAAGCTAGAAATGATGTCAGAGTCATATAGATGATAAAAATGTGGAAGGAGATCTATATGAAAGGTTAATCTGAGTGCGTGCATAAGGTTTACCTTTTCATCCTGTTGCAGAGATTCACACATAGGACTCTAAAGAGGGGAAGATACAGCTACTTACATCTTTGGCCCCAGTTCCCTATTGTCCCTGGCTGCTGCAGGTGATAGAGTGAATGTTCCATTTTGATTTGGAAGAAGATGCTAAAGCCAATTTAGTTCAGCATTTGTGTAAACACATCCACTGAAGACAAAACTCAGGCCAACTATAATTCTAAATGGACCACGATGTCCCCTTGTCTTTAAAGCACTTGAAATGAAATCTGTGACATAAAAATCCTTCTGTTCTGTGGCCTGCCAGTTTCCCAGGAGATTTGATATTCCCGCCCGTGTCTAAAGATTCAGGGAAAAACCCAACACTTTCGTTTGGAAAGTATGTTCAAAACTTATATACCAGTGATTTTTGTCAAAGGAGAGAATATTCTAATACTAAGCTGAACTCTTTATTTAACAGTAGAATAAAAGCCATTTTTTTCCTCTCTGTCTGAGTCCTGATTTCAACCACATAATCCTTTGACAGTGTGATTCAGTAGTTTTTGACGCATCTGGAAATGGACGCTTTCCTTTCCCTTTGAAAAACAGCTTTCCTAATCTGTTTTACTTTAGAGATAACAAGATCCTTCTGCAAAGCAGTTACTTTATTAAAAAAACACCCAACAAGCATAAAGGGCACAGCTAAACCTACAGCCCCACGGTTATCAACTCTCAGGTTTTTCATAAATATCCAATGGGCCCTGTCAAGTTCAAAAACAGTCTCAGATGGAAACCCAGGGTTTGGTTAGGAAAAGCACAAATATTCAGCCCTTCATGTCCAGAAACAGGCATATCGATACGTGTGATGCCAAGAGGGTTGTGCAGGGTAATGCAAGGATGACTTCTGCTTTGTTTGAATGGAATTAAAGTGGCTGCTTTTGAAGTACGAACTAGCGTTGGGGGTAAGATGGGAGCTGAGCCGACAGCAGTGACATCCAACAGGAACAGCCACGGAGATACAAGGCCAGCTGCCTCCTCTGCTCAGGTCCAACAGCTCCTGAGGGTAGGTCTGCATTCACCCTGGAGAAGCTCTGGGAGTTAGGGGCCTGCCCTCAAAACTGCTCATCCTGAGCACTGGGGGTGTTACTGGGAGAGGGCCACCCACTCTCCACCAGCTCCTCAGCACCATGTGAGCCATTTGACCACCAGATGGCAAGAGCTGCTTGAGGAAAGAAAGCTCTATGCTAGCTGCTTCAGAAAAAAGCAAACAGAGGGAGACAAACACTACTGTGTTCTATCTCTCGTAGTCAAGGAGTCCAGTTCCCCTTTAACACAAAGTGACCTCTATGATGTTTGTATGAACCCAGGATGTATGAAGTCCTGACAACCAGGGTTAACTTATTTCAGTGCTCGCTCGCTCATGTGTTCTCTCTCTCTCTCTCTCCCTCTCTCTTTCTCTCCGTCTCTCTCTCTTTCCTCCCCCCTCAACCTGTGTGTGTGCTGTGGGCTAGGCTACCAGGTGGTACATTAGTACATAGAAGAAATCTCCTGTTGAGAAGGAAGAAACAAAAAGCAACAGAACCAGCATAAGAGATAAGAATCAGTACAACTAAGAAATTCTGAACACGACCAGACTATTAGGCAACATCATGAGGAATTTCTGGCCTAGGAAGCCTTGTTTTGAGGTGAGGTAGAGGACACTACTGTCCTGTTTCCTATTTGTACGTGGTGTGGTTGAACAAGCTGTTTAAACCTCTCTGTTTTGGCTTTCTCATGTGTTGAACTGAGGTGATAGCATCTGGCTCGTGGGTTCAGGGTTTCTGTAAAGCAGTTACCTACACAAGATCCACGCCAAGGCATGGTGCTTGGGATACAGCAATACTAAGTCAGCACCAACCTCTCCGTCTTCCCTCCCTTGCCTATTTACCCTGCTGACAGCTAGCAGGCTGCCTTTCAAAATTCTACTCACTTCTGACCTTTCCTTCTTCCCTCATCCAGATAAGGAAGATATCAAGATGGCTACAGTCAACAGCAACTTAACACTTGTTGCTTGGGGGGAGCGCTTGCATTTATTAACGCCTCTTGCTTGTGGCGGGTGCTTACACTCGTGTGCCTTTTACTATTATAAACTGCAGCACACACACACAGCAAGATGGCTTCATACCGCAAATAATTATAAAGAAAAGTCCCAGTGGCCTTTTCTTCTGTGCATCTTCTAACAACCACAGCCTCCTTTGGTGAGCTCTCAAACTGTAATTTGTATGTATAGGGGAGATGCTTGGGTTTCCGTGCATAAAATAGTTACAAATAGCGATACTTTGCTTTTTCCTCTTTGAGCCACACTTTTGTCTTAATTTTTCTTCTCTGAACGAGTTGGCTAGGAAAAGAAACGGATCCTGGCGTATACCCTTCTGCCCTTAGAGGGAAAGGGCTCACACTTTCATTGTGGTATGCAATGTTTATTGTCATGAAAACAACTTCTATAAAACTGAGGAATTTTCCTACTGTTGCCAGTTTGCTGAGATTCTCTTCATTGCTTACCATAGAAATTTAAGTACCTTTTATGCTCATAATCTCTAAACCGATCTATGTTTTTTTCACTACTATGTTAACTAATAAATCATGCTGGTTTTTACAGCTTGTTGGGAGATGCTATTACCATTCGGTGTCTGCTTGATAGACTTCCTCGGGTTTCATCTTAGAATTACCCGCTTGAGTTTGTTTTCTGCCAGTCTTGATGAATTTCATTATAATGTCCATGCTAATTTTCACAAAATGACTGAGGAAAGATATTTTATCTTCTGTTTTCTGGAATAATTTCTGCTGAGGTTACAACGATCCCTTTTTTGAGTGCCAATGACATACCAGCTCTAGGCTGGTTACGCCCTACTTAGGGAGGTTTTGGAACAATTAAACCAGATGCTTATAAGATTATTTAGCCAACTTGTGAAACAGGTATCCATCTGCCAAAGGAGTCACTTCCCTTACCTCTGGCAGAAGGGACATATGACTTCCACTGACATGTACCTGTGGTTCATACCAAAGCCTACACTGGCCTGCAGGTCTCCTTAGTCCCTATTCACAGGCTATGCATTTCAAAGCCCACCCCCCCTTCCTGGCATCCTGGCCCTTCTCACCTCCTCCTCTACTACAAACCCCCAGGCCTGCTGCAGCTCATGGGCTTCCCTCAGCCAGGCTACTCATTCTCCTCATAACCTGTATGATTTGTCCACTCTCCACTCCCATATTGAGCCTGCTTCTTTTTCTCTCTGCTCTAGACTCTTTCAGATGCCTCTGCCTCTTGATATCGTCCCCCACTTCTCCCACAATAACCCCCTCCCATGCAGTCATGGAGCTGCTACTTCAGTGGTTTCTTTACTGCACCCCTTGCATAACTTGAGGTTGAAGTTGAACTAGTTAACTTTCAGGCTCTTTTTGGAAAGCTTTAATTCAAAGCCACCTGTGTCACAGCACGGTATTCTTCAGCTGCATTCTGCATGGTTTTATGCTCAGTGTTTTCATTACTACTCAGTTCCTATCATAATCTTTTCTTTCACCTACATGTGTAATATATGTGTGTATGTCTTAGTCTTCAGTCTTCCACAAGTTCCCTCGCTATACTTTTGTAATTAATGTCCACTATGTCACTGTATTATGAGAATGTGCTCTGTGTAATTGTAGTCCTGTGAAAATTTGCCACATTTTGTTTCACGGCCCAGGATAAAGTTATTACTTCGTAAATAAAATGAAAATGCACTTATGGCCTCCAGGAAGCTATGGTGTCGTGGAGGCCTTGTTGGGTGTGTGAATGATTACAGAGAGTAGCAAGACATCGTGGCATAAATGAAGTGTAGTTTGGTTGTGATGTCTCTTGGCTATGACACAGAACGTGGGGAAAAGGGACAGGGTGCGAAGAGGTTTTAGGGTAGGGAGTATGGTACTAGAAGTGTGTGAAGCACACCAGGCTCTATTGTGTGGGTAGTCCGGAGCTGCTGAGGACTTGATAGTCGGTATGCGGGCAAATGGAGGAACCATGGCTTCACGCAGGCAAAGGGGAGCTGTGTGGAAGACAGGGCACGCAAATTTAATCCAGTGTCCTTCTGTGACTCCTAATATCACTTTTACAGGGCGGTACCCGGTACCCGAGGACAGAAGGACTGTCCTGAGCTAAAACAGGAGCAAAAAGGAAGGCACATTCACTGAGTGCTGGTGTTTGTGCTATGCTCTAAACTTGGCACGTTGTTAGGTTATTACAAGTAATTTTTAAGTAACTTTACCATGCAACCATAAAGTACTAAAGGTGCCAGCTTCGATTATGTTCCTTGTACTGAGTTTTCTACAGGAAGAGTGAACTGAGTGGATGGTATGAAAACAGTTGAAAAGGAAGGACTGAGGAACCACTCGGTGTGTTGAAGAAGCATTTACATTTAAATGATGCCTTTTGAACTTTTCTCCTTCTCCTTTTGTTTTTGTTTTAAGCATAACGGAGTCTAGGTGCCCTTTCACTTACCCAGGGACTCCGGTTGGGGCCACAAGGACCCGTTCGTCTCCCTGTCTGACTGCTGTCTATTATCAACATTCAGGTGTCTCGAGGAGTCAGAAGTAGATGATCGCTTCACACTGCGAGAGGCAGACTGATCCTGCTCTGGTGAATTTTCATATCTCTCGGTGTCTTGATAGGCCTTTGACAAATTCTCGTCCACAAATATTATTCTGTCTTTGCTTTCAGTATCTAGTCAGGATGAAGAGCGTCCATTAGATACAGTACCAGGATGACTGTCTCCCCCTCCCCCTTTACATACAGTGTACCTGTACAAGCTACTGGCTTGGCCTTCTGGGTGTTCATCTTGTGGATGTAGCGCTGCCTTATCTGCTTAGCGAACCTGGCGGGGTTGTCCCAGGGAATGTTGAAATCCTCAGCATCTGTCTCACTGATCGCATCTGCCGGCTTGAGCTGTCCTGCATCATCCACCTCTGAGAGCTTCAGGCTCTCAAAAGTAAAGACCTTAAAGGCTCGTTCTACTTCATTCCAGCTCAGCACTTCTGTAAGAGAGCAGGGCCCCTACCTTGAGAAAGGCTCTCATTAGTACAGGATATAGGGCTGACACAGGGGCAACTGAGGGGTACCAAGGATTCAGGCCACGAAGGGTGCTGACCTGACTTTAAATACAGGCTTTGTAAATCTTCAACAAATAGCAAAGGGCCCGAGTACTAAGGAAAGCACAATTAAGATATAACAGATCCGAGAGACACTCTCATTGATGAATCAGTGTTTGGTACCCATATTCACCTGCCTGCGTTTCCCAGGGTACCATATTGGTTTAAATACCATACATTTAAGATTTTGTTTGGTAAAGATGCTTTTTGAAATTTGTCATTTGTGTCTGGTACAGGTTAGGATGTTTAGAAGGTTTTTCTGTTCATTCAGGTTCAGAAAAAGCTACCCACAAGAACGGCTGTTTTCTGTATTCGCACTTCAGAGTTTATCAGAGTTTGTTTGGCTCTGTTCAACTGTGCTCATCATTACTCACTGACTAAGTTTTCAGTGACATCCCAGCTTTGCCACGGGTACCAATGATTCAAAGAAGAACAGGATTTGGTTCTTAATTTCTTTAATTCAAAGTTCTAGTTGGAGGGTTTGAGAGGTAGAGACTAACAATCAGAATTCAACGAGATTACAATAAAATAATAATCAAACAGATTGTTCCAGATTAATCAAAGATCACCCCCCAGATCAGCTTCATCCCCCTCCCCTAACAGAGATGAGGAGAGCAGCAAGGAGAAATGACACATGGATCCAGAAGAGAGACGAGAAAGAGGCAAAAGAGTTACTGGATAAACTCTTTGATCTGGGTATGGTAGTGCACACCTATAATCCTGACACGTAGGAGGCTGAGGCTGGAGGATTACTAGCCAGCCTAGAATTTGTCTCAAAAGGCAAAGCCAGACAAACAGAAGTAATTATAATAGATAAATATATTCTGGAGCACCCGGCGAGTGTTAGTGACTATAATGAAAAATTGTGGTCAAAACAATGGGCCCTAACTGTCACAGAATACCATTATAATGGCTGAACACAGACAAGTGTACATGACAGCAGAGATGATTAAAAAAAAGAAAAACCAAGTAGGACATCAGAAGGGAGTGGGAAGGCTGTGCTCTTACTGTGTACAGGAGACTGAAGACATCTTCTAGATAGTAAAGCAGAAATGAGAAGGGGGTGAAGGAGCATGCCGCAAGAGCCTTGGAACCTGACAAGCACCAAGTTCCCGGGGCGTGTGTGACACGCACCTCCAGGAAGCACAGGGAGGCTGCTGTAGATACAGAGGAATAGACTGAGAAAGCCGAGCAGGCCAGGGGCGGTGGATAGCTCTGGTTCCACTCCGAGTGAAATGGGTAACCAGAATAAGACACACGACCCAATGGACAGACACCTTAGGAAGAGTGTTGTGGTTGTTGCATAAATAAAAGACGCATAGCAAAAAGGTGAGAGCATATAAAGTGGTTGGAAAGCCATTGAAACAGCCCGGGGAGATGGGATGGACCGGCCTGGGATGGCAGTCACCTGTGGAGGACTGAAGATGTAAGTAAAGATGAAGCAGGTGACTGCAGGGTCTGACTGTATCACAGAGTCCCAAGAGTGCTCTGGGATGAAATGGGATTCTAGATTGTGTATGTGTGTGTATGTGTAAGCCTTTTACTGTGTTGTTGGATTTGGTCTGCTAGTATTTTCTTGATGAGTTTAATACCTACATTCATTAGAACCATTAATTTATAACTTCCTTTTCAACAATCTTTGAGAATTTCATACCTGCATTCCCTATGCTTTGATCAGGGTCACCCTCCCTCCTTCAACTTCTCCGGTATCATCCTCTCTCATGTAGTGGCCCCTCCCCCCGTACTCCCCTTCCTCTCATGAGAAGAGGCTAGCTTGAATCTACTTACTCTTCAGTGGCATCTGACAAGGGGCTGTCTATTTCCCTCCACCCACAGGACTAGGGTCAGTTAAGACACAGAAAAGACACATGGACTTCGTGTGCTGTTTGCTGCGCCATTCAGCTGGGTAATGTAAGGAAAGGCTGCTTGGGGGAGCATGCAGGGGCCAGGGTTTCAGTCATAGATCTACATTATTATTACAACCCTAGAATAGATAGTTTAGCTTGTTAGGAATTTGGATTTTTTAATCTTGAAATACATTTGGACTAGGTGAATTCTGAAGCTTAGTTCAGTTAGGAAATTTTATGGTTCTATGATTTATCTTTCTACCTATTTCTATTTCTTTAGCTGGCAGTGTAGCTAAGCGGTAGGGAACCTGCCTCAGGTGATACTGGACAGAGAATTTTGATTGTTCCCTACCCCCACCCACTCAGGCATATAATTTCTTCCTTTCTTCCCACCCTCCTGTGCAGGGGTGCTCCAAGGAAGTGCTCACAATTCACCAAGTGGATACTCTAGTCAAATTCAGATGACCCCAAAAGGAAGAATCGTGGAGTGACTCTTGGGAGACAAAGACAGGGAGAGAGAACTGAACATGGAGCTTGTAGAACAGTGACAAGAGAGGTTTGTGTTTAAAATTGCTTCCCATGGTCTCTTCTGTTCTCTCTGACCCCGGCTACACTGCAACGAGCAAGAAAGCCCCAGGGTAATCACATGATTGGATTAACAGATAGATGATGGTTCGTTCAGGCCTCAGCATCCTCTGTCGAATGGAGAGTAGAAACCCAGCTTTCCACTTGGGCGGTGGGGATCTGCTTGAGGCAGCGTTCTCCCTCTTAGTTCCTCATGATGGGGTGCAGTTACAAGGTTCCTGGGGATTTTCTAATCTACTACACAGAATCTTTTGGTGATTGGATTTTACACAGCGATACAATGCATCTCATTACTAGTATGGATAGACCGACTGACAAGTACAAATGTTGTGTCCAATCTATTGATTTAGGCTGGAGAGAAGAAGGGTATTTCAAGTTTCCTTTGAGCACGGTTCTAGAATTCAAAAATGACTTGTATTGCTTGAAACTAGAGTGTGAGACTCCAGACTTGTTCAGTTGGGACAAAGTCGCCTGTTCAGGCTGTCTCTTCCCATTCGTCATGTAATGCCACTGTGTTGTATAGTTTGTGTAGTTTTCCACAATGATAAAGGGGTCTGTTCAGTTTGTTTTATTTTACTGGGAAAGGGACTATGGTAACTTGGGATGAGAGGTTTTTGTTCATCTTTATTCTCTTTGGCTATATGACCCACTCTCCTCCTTGTAAAGTAGGATGGATTACATCACCTCTAATAATGCCATGGGGGCTGTGGGATGTGGGACTCAGAGGATTGCTATGGTTGAGGGAACACAGTGGGAAGAAACCCAAGTGCATCAGATAGCAGAACACTATAGATCAGAGCTGCCACATAGCTAGCGACACTGACCAAGGCAAGAAAGTTGAAACTTGTCAAACTCCAGTCTCTGGAAGGCCTTTTGGTGATCAAAATGCTTTTTGGGAATGAGGGTGCAATTTTTCAAGGGGACACGTGACTATTAACTGACTTTAAGGCGAAGCAATGTACTCACCATTCGTGCAGAAATGCATTAGCTCGTGGATGGTGGCCAGCCGCTTCGTGCTGTTCCACGGAGGGGGCAGAGGGAACTGGAGGAATTCCCACAGTGGCAGCTTGGACTGCATCTCCTGCTCGATTTGAACTGGGTCAAAATTCTTTTGGTCCTTTACAAATAAAGAGGAGAGAGAGAAACATGACAGAAAACATTAAAGGGAGCTGTCAAGTGCCTAACGCTTATGGAGAAGGCTAAACACGATACCTCCACTCTCATCATCTGGGAACAGGGGAAATCAGGGTTAATTGAGGAAGACAAATTCAGGGTTTGAGGGAAGGTTAAAAAAGCTAGTTCACACTTTTCCAGAAGTTCCTGGAGCACAGAAACAGCGGAGCCTTCACTCCTGGGGGTGACAAGCTGCCTAAGTTTCGTGTGTATTTATCTACCCCTTCTGAGATCCCTTGCTGGCCTCCACTAGTTTCTCATTACAGCATGTATTTAAAGGAAATGCCAACTTTTAAGGATTAATTTATATGTGTGTGTGTGTGTGTGTGTGTGTGTGTATGTCTGTGTGTGGATGCCCTTGGAGGCTAGAAGGGACTGATGTATGTCCCGGAGCTGGGGTTACACACAGTTCTGAGCTGCCTGACAGGAGTTTTAGGAACTGCACTCTGGTTCTCTGGAATAGCAATGAGCACTCTGAACTGCTCAGCCACTTCTTCGGCACCTGGCGGAGAAGTTTAAATGGGAATTTAATGGTGGTGACAATCAGGTCTGTGGTTAACTGGACCTCTGTGATTAGGCAGTCCTCTTTGCTGACATACTTCTCCCTTATCCACCCCTGCTTTCTGAGCTGCAATGTGTCAGCAGGTGCCTGTTCTATACACTACATTTCATTAGCGTTGGTTGGTAGGATCAACCAATGAGATTTCCCCCCTCCCCAATTAATGCATCACAACGGCTATGGGAGGGAGGTGGCCCATTCATTACCTTCAGTGCATACTTTTTGTGGGCATGGGCATCGTGGTAGTTCAGTAGGAGGGGGCCTTTGGGCACTGCTTTGCTTTCAGTTTCTCCTTCAGTTAAGAATACCTCCTGAAGACTCTACTTGAATGAAAACAGTAACAATGTAATGACATAAACAGACTTCAGAGTACAAAAACTCTGACTTGGTCATGCTCTGACCTTCTTCTCCTTCTCAGAGAGGCAGAGCGAAGGCAGGATCGACACAATGTGAGCTGCGATTCTGTAGTCTAACCCGTCTGCTCTGGAGGGTGGCTCCACCGTACTCGGGGGGTTGAGATCCTCTTCGGTCGCTACAACCTATTGAGGAAAATGGTTAGGAGGGAGTGGGTTAATAGTCAGATCTTTGGCTGACGCTCTTGCATTCCCATTGCTCCTAGTAAGGGGGAGGCAGGTTCATTGAAATATCAGCGGTAAGGACAGCAAAATATCACCGATGACAAAAATAAAGGAGAAAATGTTTGTAATCCATGCACCAGAGATAATAATTAATACCTGCATTAAAATAGATAACACAAGCTAGAAATAGAAAGCAATAAACCTCACAATGGTAAAAGTTACATAAATATTGAATTTTTTTAAAGTTTTTATTCTTTCTCAAAAGGCACTGGAGATAGTACTCATAAGACTTTGGATTCAATATATATTTAAGCAGAGCGCTTACCACCTACAAGGTGCTGTGCGTCACCTGCCACACACTGGCTCCCGGGAGCCTCGCTGTCGCCGCCTACCGTATATGTCATTTTCTACTTGATAGAGACTTAAAGAAGGTGAGTGAGTGACTTAGATGGTTAACCCAACTTTATAATGATTTGAACTGAGGGATAGGGTGTTTGGGCCATGTCCTTATTTTTTTTTTTTGTTGTTGTTCAAATATAGAAAAATATAGGATAACAAGATCAGTAATAGATAATTGTTACCTTAATGTGGGCAAAGTGAGATCTAGAAAGATTAAGTGTCTTGATCAATTCTGTTTGGGTAACAAGTAAAAGATGAGATGCCTAAGACACACATTTAATAACAGTCTTCCCCTTTGCCTTTAAATATTAGCATTATTGTTACGATTTTGTGCTCTTCTACAAGGTTGACCAGCTTTGGCGGTGTCTACTATTTGGACTAGGTATTTGGAATCTTTGTGGGTGCTGTCCTGTACACTATGGATCAGTTAGTGGCATCCTCGGTCTCTAGGTGATGCAAGTGGCAGCTTCTCATCGTGTGAACCTGTCTCCTCCATTCGCTGCAAAGTGCCCACAGGGGAGCAAATTAACTCCTTGTTGAGAATCACTGCTATAGGAGAAAAGAGTTCCATTTTCTTTACCTTTGAGAAATACCAGGTCTTTCAAAACACTACTATTACTACTTCTTATCTTCTGATCATCTCATGAGCTCATTGACATCATAAAGGAACAATCAAACTGCTCCATCTCTGAAATGCTGAACTCGAATGTCTAGTCCTATACAAAGCATCCTATTACTTCAATGCTTTGGTTTTCTCACTTCTTTGCTGTTACTGTTAGGTGTTTGCTTATTCACTCTGCATCTATCTACAGGGAGCCTGTCCGACATGGGGATGAGGTGGGGACTCATCAGCAGTCAGCTGGAACTTCATAGGTGGTTATGGAACTCTCATTGTTCTGAGTTGATTTGAACGAAACAGGAGAGTCTACGGTAAATAAAGTCTCAAGACTACAAGGTTTAGAGGTTTTAGAGACTTGAGTGCTTTCGAATGCATTGACATAATAAAACCACTGGCCTCCCCTATGGAAACCAATATGGTGATTCCTCAGGAAATTGGGAACCGACCTATCTCAAGACCCAGCTATACCACTCCTGGGCATATTACCCAAAGGATACGTTATCCTACTGCAAGGACACTTGCTCAATTATGTTCATAGCAGCTTTGTTCACAATAATCTGAAATTAGAAACAACCCAGATGCTCCTCAACTGAAGAAAGGATAAAGGAATTGTGGAACATTTACACGGTGGAATGTTACTCAGTTGTTTAAAAAATAAACTTTGCAAGCAAATGGCTGGAACTAGAAAAAAATCACCCTGAGTAAGGTAACCCAGTTCCAGAAAGACAAACATGGTTTGTACTCACTTATACGTGAATATTAACTGTTAAGGAAAGGACAAAGGTGCTGAAATCCACAGACCCAGAGAGACTTTGAAACAAGGAGGGCCCCAGTGGGGACACATGGTTCTCCCTGGTAAAAGGGAATTGGAACAGATGGAGCAGGTGGGAGGATGGGGATGGGAAGAGAAGGGACCAGTTTGAGGGAGAGGGATGGGGGGAGAGAATATATGGAGAAATGGCTGGAATTGGAAGACGTTTAGGGGGTGATCAGGAGACCTATTACAGTGGAAATTCACTGGAGTCTTGAAGCAGACTCTAGTGAGGACCTCTAGTAATGGGGAATAGAGAGCCTGAACAGGCCATCTCCTGTTACCGGGCTAGGTATTCAGTGGTGGGACTACGATATCATCCCAGCCACAAACCTTCAACCTATTATTGATCCTTCCTACGGGATCTGCTGGGACAATGGAAGGGCAGAACCCCATGCCAAAGAAGGTAACCAAAGTCTGACACTGAAAGGCAAACCAGGAACTAGAGACTGGGTGGCCAGGAAAAGACTTCTAATGATATCCTGCTCTGCTCATAAATCAGTTCCTAGCCCAATCTTCATTAGAAAGGCCTCCTCTGGCAGCTGATGGGAGCAGACATAGAGGCTCAGGGTCAAATATTGTGCAGACGTCAGGGAAATCCTCTCCCAGTGGAAGAGGGGGAGGAGTAATTGCAGAGTCCAGAGGGGTCGAGGACACCGGGAGAACAAGCCCTGCTGAGTTACCTAATGTAGGGACTAGTGCTTGCCTTACTCCGTCTTGCTATACCCTATTTGAGCAGTAACCCTGGGGGTCTGTTCTTTTCTGAAGAGAGGCAGGGTTGGGGGTGAGGGTATGGGGTCGATGGGGGGGTAAGATCTGGTGAGAAGGGAGATCTGGGAGGAGTGGAGAGAGGTGAGGAGGAGTGTCTGGATGTTTTATACGAGATAAGAAAAGCAAAGTAAAAAAATTAAAAAAAATTGCCTCACTAAAACCTTCTGAAGTAAAGGAAACTGTTAGTGCAGTAGTAGAAGATTGAAGGGAGCCAGTGCACATAAAAAAATACCTCAGAGGAAAGATGGAGTCTTAGAAGACTCTAAAGGAGACCTTGTATAGGCCTGGAGAGATGACTACTGATTAAGAAGGTGTCTCAGCCTTCCAGGCAATTGGAGTTCAGTTCCCAGCACCCAGGTCTGGTGGTTCACAATTGCCTGTAATGTCTGCTCTAGGGATCTGGCTCTCTTCCGGCCCCTGAGGACATCTACACAGATGTGTATGCACCCTCCCAATGGTAAGCACATCTTCATACATAAAAATAAGGTCTTAAAAAGAAAGGGAGCCCTTTATGCCATGCATGGCCATGCACATGCCAGGGCGAGAACATTCATAACTCAAGGACAAGAATAATCCACTGTGAAGTGAAATTAGAAAACTTAAAAATTAAAATGTGCTTGCTAAAACAAAACTTTAACAGCAGACTAGACCCCATGGAATACAGGAGCCTCGACAAGTTCTGCTAGAAATCCCCACTGGAGAAAATAGAAAGAAAAATTGAAGAAGGAAAACCCTGAAGTTTCAACATCTGTCCCAATAGCTCTTGAAGATGCAAGACATTTCCTGAGAATCCACTCAGTGAGTCAGCAGCTCATTGCTCAGCATCTACCTTAGTCAGTGTCTTAGTCAGGGCTACTGTTGCTGCGATGGAACACCAAGACCGAAGCAAGTTGGGGAGGAGAAGGTTTATTTGGCTTATACTTACACATCACAGATAGTCATCACAGGAAGTTAGGACAGGAACTCAAGCAGAACAGAGCCCTGGAGGCAGGAGCTGGTGCAGAGGGCCTGGAGGGGTGCTGCTTACTGGCTTGCACATCATGACTTGCTCAGCCTGCTTTCTTACAGAAACCAGAATCACCAGCCCAGAAATGGCACGACCCACAATGGGCTGGGCCCTTCTCCAACAATCACTAATTAAGAAAATGTCCTGCTAGCTTGCCTATAGCCCGATCCTTATGGGGGCATTTTCCCTAATGGGGTTCCCTGCTATCTTGATTGACTCTAACTTGTGTCAAGTTGACATAAAACTAGCCGTGCAGTCAAGTATTGGAGAGTGTTCACATTGGCTAAGAATCCATGATGCCCAAACATTTGAGAAAGAACAGCTGCTGATAAGAATGAAGTGTTGTGACAGAGAGTTGCCTGTGTGTTGTGGAACTTTTAAAATCAGGTGATAGAGAAGGCCTATCTGAGAAAGCCATTTGTGCTGGAGATTGGGGTGTGATGCAGAGTCCTGGAAGACCAAAGTAAAACTGAAGAATGTATTTGAGAAAAACAGAAGACTCAAGGGGTTGAGAAGTGTGTGTGTGTGTGTGTGTGTGTGTGTGTGAGTACACACACATTTGTGCACATATGTGCATCTGTGTGGTGAGGGACAGGGGATGAAATGACACAAACAGTCCAGAAACATGTTTTTGAGGCCTTTAAGGAATCTAAGTTCTCTTGATTTTACTTAGAATGTGATTGGAAGACAGTTTATTATAATCTCTTTATATCACATCAACAAATAAAATAAAATAATGTCATACTCAACGCTATTGTGGTTTGGATGTACTTTGTTCTCCTGGGGTCATGTGCTGGTTCTCAGTGTTCCTGTTTTGAGGGGATGAGACCTTTAAGAGGTGACTGCAAGATCCTGTTCTCTTGACCTATGTTGGAGTGCTACTTGTAAATGAATTCTGAACCCTGTTTTCTTGTTCCAACTGTCACTGAAACAGATTCCTAACTAAAGAAGAGTAACTTCTTTAACCCTCTAGTTCTGAGAAGATAGAAAGAAAAGAGAGAAATCTTTACCACTCTTGCAGGTGGCCTTTAAAGATAGAAAGATTCATTGACCATTTTGACTGCCCTTATCTGTCTGAATCTTGGAGAACAGGAGCTCATGGGGAACTGAACTATCATCTGTCTATCAAACCATCCCACCAGCTGTCAACTGCCAACTTCCACTGCCTCCTTTATATCCCAAGCTGTTCCCAGAAATCGAAGCAGTATGTAACCATAAGTATCCTGCTACAGGTGGAGCCTGGTGGGCAATCAGCAGGGTGGTACCATTTGCTGCGGTTTGAAAGCTTGGGGCCCTAGGGAGTGGTACTCTTTGGGAGCACCACTGGCTGTGGAGCCTTTGGGAGAGAGAGCCTTGCTGCAAGAACCACCCCACACTTCCTGCTTAGTCTGTTTTCTGACTGCAGATATGTGTGACCAGCAGCCTCTGGTTACTCCGCAGCCTTCTTCTTACCCAACCTTCCTGGATATTATGGTCTCAAACTGCCATCCCCACTCCTCAAATTTCTTGCCATGTATTTGTTGACAGCAGCTAGAGAAGTCATGGATACACCCTTCAAGGGGTGAAGATAGTTTTCATGTGACAAACAAAAGGGTTTCACTTTGGCATTTCCCACATATCCATTTGGTGAGCCTTGATTTCCCTTCTTCCCTGACTTGTCCCTTTTCTCCTCCTGACTCTCTTCTAGGATCATACAAGACCATCTTGCCCTTTGACACAGGCTGGGGTTATCAATTATGAGGAGAGATCATTAATAGCTGTGAGAAAAAATTCTGTACCCACACTAGACTCTTCATTAGCAGTAATATTAAAATGAAGAAGAAAATGGATCTGTAAGATCAGAATGCTTCTCCACAGAGCAAAATCTTCCCCATTATTAACTGTCTGAACAAGCTCTTTTAGGCCTCAGCTTTCATAGCTACAAAATGAGGAAACGAAGTATTTCATGCTTCATGCATTCTTTTGTCTGTTGCCTGTTAGTCTCTCCCTCCCTCTCTCTCTCTCTCTCTCACACACACACATACACACACACACACACACACACACACACACACACACACACACAGAGAGAGAGAGAGAGAGAGAGAGAGAGAGAGAGAGAGAGGGAGAGGGAGAGGGAGAGAGGGAGAGAGAGAGGGAGAGGGAGGGGTGTGCTTCTTTTCAAATATTCAAAAGAATTGACCATATACACCACGTGAGAAAGTTTTATCTTGCTCACTTGAAGTCAACTATGTTTACTGGTCAACAGTGTAATAATCATCATGAAATCATGTGTAAAATAAGTCTGGACATATTTAGAACTGAATATGGTGAAAACATCAGATGCAGCCTAAGAAATAGTCAAAGGGAAATAGAAGTCCGAAATAAAAGACTGAAAATAAATGAAGATTTTCCTGAAAAGGAAGTACAGATGACCCAAAACAAATGGAGAGATTGTGAAATTAAAAAGTAAAGGGCGGAGTTGGTCAGCAAAACGGAAGTGCCATTGAAAGGGTCAATGTGATGGCTACGCTTTTAGGGCCACAATCAAATAAAGAAATGGCATAGTGAATAACACCAGACAAAGGAACACAACCATCCCTGGGGCTGTGCTGTTGATGTAGTATCCCTGGGAACACTGGGCTTCCTGCATGGTTTGCCTTGGGCCCTAATGCTTCCTCCCACCAGCAGCTGGCTCTCTGAGAGCGCTATGTGTCCTTTTCTGCACCAGCTTTCCTATCTGGTGCTTGGTACTTTGCTCATAGTGTGTCGCTGTCATCAAGCCACCCACAGAGGAACTGCGAGTTCAGACACTGCATGTAAGTGACTACTATAAAGAACCTGATCCCACGCTGGGAAACCAGATCAACGTTCGTGTGAAAAATATTAACAGTTCAAATTGCCTTTGAAAGTAGGAAAAAAAAACCCTCTTATTAAATTTAAAAGATTGAAAACAGGCCCGGAGAGATGGCTTAGCAGTAAAGAGCACTCACTGCTCTTGCAGAGGACCCGGGTTTGGTTCCCAGCTCCCACATCAGGCAGCTCTCCTGCACCTGTAACTGCGGCTCGGAGGGGTAAGACTCCCCTTCCGGTCTCCATTGGTCCCTACATGCATGCGGTGTTCATCCACACATGAGGGCGCGCACACAAATAAATTTTAAAAAATAAATATTTAAAGATTAAAGACCATTAACCAGCTTACCTGTCCCGTCCAAGTCCTCTTCTTCTTCCATTAAAGTGTCCCTACTGTTTTAAGTTTGCTTTCTGTTGCTGTAATAAAACACTGACCAAAAGCAACTCGGAGTGAGAGAGGGTTCATTTGGCTTTCAGGTTATAGTTCATCATCGAGGGAAGCCATGGCAGAAACCCATGACAGGAACCTGGAGACAGGAGCTGAAGCAGAGACCTAAAGCTTACTGGCTTATATGGTCTGCTCAGCTTCTTCTTTTTTTTTTTTTTTTTTTTTTTTTAAATACAACCTAGGATCATCTGCCTAGGAGTGGCACCACCCAGGGTGGGCTGGATCCTCTCAATCATTAATCAAGAAACTGCTCTACATACATGCTCATGGCCAATTTGATGGAGGCAACTTCTTAATTCAGGATCTCTCTTCTTAGGTGACTATAGTTTGTGCCAAGCTGACAAAAATTAATCTGCACACCTATATAAAGACAGTTTTAAGTATATAGTCTACTCAAACTTTAGGAAATATTAAATGAGCAACTCTAGAGCATAGCAAGAGAGAGAGAGAGAGAGAGAGAGAGAGAGAGAGAGAAAGAGAGAGGGGGGAGGGAGAGGATTGAGGCTGGTGATAAAAGCAAATTTTAGTTTTACCTGAAATATTATGACTTAATAAATGGGAATATATTCAGGTATTCTGAGTATAATACAAAATCATACTAAAATTTGGAAGTGAAGAGAGATAATTTAGTCAAAGTTGCCATTGGGGGAAAAGCCTCAACATCTACCCACCTGTTCCAGCATACAGTGCAGAATCAGGGGCACAGAAATAAATTCCTCTGGGATTGGATTCAGCAGGTCATTGTAATATCTCATGTCTACTTCGGTTGTGATGATAAAAGCCACTGTAAAATGAAGAAAATGGCATGGCCCAGTTAAGATGTATTCTCTATTTCTTCCTGCAGTTCTGGGAATAAATTCCAACTGTGACCTGGCATTAATCAATGTAGAAGAGGTAGGCGGAGGGGCTGCTGAGAGCAAGATGGAGGCTTAAGGAGGAGGGGCCTCAGCTGCTGATGTCACGTATACCTGGTGGAGGAGGAGCTTGCTGCTCTTCATATTGTGTTTTCTTCTTTCCAGGGGTTGGAGCAGGTGGTGGAAGAGGCTGAGAGAAAAATGAAAAGAGGCGTTTTCATCAAACATTTTTATAACACAGATCCACCATCAGGATGTAAGAA
Source organism: Cricetomys ansorgei (assembly GCA_026225945.1). Lineage (NCBI taxonomy): Eukaryota > Metazoa > Chordata > Mammalia > Rodentia > Nesomyidae > Cricetomys > Cricetomys ansorgei. The sequence continues at coordinate 29,728,088 of JAMJFZ010001038.1, forward strand.
AGCTAACGGGACACTGAACATGCCTCTATTCTTCGATTGAGTCATGATACTTAAAATCTATATCTTGGAGCCTCTTGTTCCCTTTTCTTTGGAATATTGTTGCATACTCATTTCCCAGTGTGTTTTCCACTAGGAAATTCATGCTCAGCTTTCACCGTATCTCTAACCCTGGTTCCCCTCTCTCAACCCTTCTGTTCTCTAACTCAGGTACTATCTTAGTTAGGGTTTCTGTTGCTGTGATAACATGACTGAAAGCAACTTGGGGAGGAAGGGTTAATTTCATCTTACGACTCTCAGGTCACTGTCCATCACTGAGAGACGTCATGGAGGAACACTGCTTCTTCAGTTCCTTTCTTATATATGTGTCAAAGCCACCTGCCCAGGAATGGCATTGCCCAAAGTGGGCTGGACCCTCTGGCATCAGTCATCAATCAAGAAAATGCCCCTGCAGACTTGCCTATTGGGCATTTCTTCTTCTTTTTTTTCCATTTAGTTATTTATTTAACTTGAGACAGGGTTTCTCTGTTGTAACTCAGTTCTGGAACTCACTCTGTAGACTAGGCTGGTCTCGAACTCACAGAGATCTGCCTGCCTCTGCCTCCCAAGTGCTGGGATTAAAGACATGTACCACCACCTGGCACCTATAGGCAAGTTTAAAAGGGGCATTTTCTCAATTGAAATTCCTTCTTCCGAGATGGCCATGACATGTGACAGGTTCACCAAAAAAAAAAAAAAAAAAAAAAAAAAAAAAAAATCTAACCAGGGCATTTGACCCCTTGTCACCTTGATGCATGAATACAACACTATCAAGCATAACTTTTCTTTTTGGTTTACTCCAGGATCTCACATTAACATCAACATCAAACACAAAACAAACATTCAAACTTTTAGAAGTTCCAGTCTTTAAAAATCCCAAGGCTTTGAAAGTGTAGTCTCTTTAAAAGTCCAATGTCTCTCAACGATGAGCTCCCATAAAATAAAACACAAGTTAAATGCTTTCTTATCAGAAAGGGAAAAACCAAGGCACAGTCACAACCAAGTTAAAGCAAAACCATATTTCTATCGGTGTAAAAAGTTCAGTACTTGATATCTGGGGCCACTCATGATCCTCTGGGCTCCAAAGGGCCTGGGCATCTCCGAAAGGCCAGTAAGCGGTGTTCCCCATGTCTTCTGATTCAGTTCCTGCCTTGAGTCCCTGTCTGGACTTCCCTCTGTGACAGAGTATGACCTGAGAATTCTAGTATGGAATAAGTCCTTCCTCCCTAAGCTGCCTTTGGTTAAGATGTTTTCTCATAGTAATAGAAACTCTAACTAAGGCAGGTGCCATTTTTATTATATGTATGGCTCTCATGCCATGTTGAACCTGCTGACGTTGCACTCCCCTTTGAAAGTCCACTTTAGGAAAGAGGGCAGGAAGTGAGTCCTTTTATGTGGATCTTGCTGAGTGCTAACACTTCAAAGCCTGGGATGGTTTCATCAATATCTCCCCTTGTTCTACTTGCTATTCATTGTTCTTTGAGCTGAAAGGTGGTTCTGCTTGTGCTTCTGCAGGTATGAAGCAATAGAGTATCTTAGTTAGGGTTTCTATTGCTGCAATGAAGCACCATGGCCAAAAGCAAGTTGGGGAGAGAAGGGTTTACTTGAATTATGTTTCCACACTGTAGTCTATCATTGAAGGAAGTAGGAACAGAAATTCAAACAAGGGAGGAAGGAACCCATAGGCAAGGGATGATGCAGAGGCCATGGAGGGGTGTTGCTTTCTGGCTTGCTCATCATGACTTGCTCAGCCTGCTTTCTTATAGAACCCCAGACCACCAGCCTAGGGATGGCACCCCCTGCAATAGACTTGGGCTTTTCCCCATAGATCACTAATTAAGAAAACACCTAACAGCCAGAACTTATGGAAACATTTTCTCAATTGAGGTTTCCTCCTTTCAGATGGCTCTAGCTTGTGTCAAATGGATATAAAATTATCCAGGGCAAGGAACTTCATAAAGATCTCAACGCATGTCTCTTAATGCTCTCAACAGGGACTGTTTCTGTGTTCTCACCCTCACACCTCAACAAAACAGGCAGATGTATACAAAGGTCCTTGTTGTAACCTTTTCTTCATATGCTTTATAACTGTGAAAATCAAGCCATTCACTGTACTCCCGTAGCCTACTACAGGTTCTGGAGCCCATGCCTACCTCTGGAATCGGTATTGCTTCCAGCATGGTTTTATCGCTAACCACTTGTGGCACATTGATGAGCTGCATGCTTTCCAAATAGTGCTGGTGCTGCCTCTTCCAGTCCAGGCTGTCGTACATCAAACAGGCAACATTTTCAAAAATCTCAGTGCCCAAATCAAGCTACAGGTGAGAGAATCAGTGGCAACTCATCATTGCTTTAATACTATCAGCATAGATAGCATGTTTATAACTTACCAGAAAAGCCTGTTTCCCTTTTTTACAGGAAATCAAATATCCAAATCCTGAAACACTGGATTCCAGTGTCGGTTACCGAGTATTAACACGTAAATTCCTCATGCCCTTCTTGTTCACTACAGAGGTTCTAATGCTGCCCAGTACCGTGAGAGGCTGATTAATGTCCCAGTGCTGTGAAAGGCAGCCCCTTCATTAGTCTCTATAGTGTGCTCCACATTCTCGGCACTTTGAATCCTAAAACATGTTAAATAATTTTTGTACCTTTTGCTAAAGACAAGCAGACAAGCAGTTGATGGTTCCTCGCCTTGCCCTGCAAGGGCTGAAATGACCACGGTGGATTCCCTCTCTGGGGTTTGTGTGTCGTCTGAGTACGAGGCAGTCTGTGTGTGATTGAGGTGTCTCTCTTTCCTCCCTTCTCTCTTTTCACTGAGCTGGCTGTCACCTGTGGAACTGTTAGCAAGAAGCCCGAAGAAATCCAAAGGACTGCTTCTAGGGTATCCATTGTTTTTATGAGCTGGCAAGCCAATTCTAGATCTGCTATGGTAATTATCAAGCTTTCATTTCCTGGAGTGGGGAAACGCTGAGATGGCTGTGTCCGTCTGTCTGGAAGCAGAGAAGCATTAAGTAGGCCCATCCTATATCTGAGATGAAGTGGTAAGGCAGGACGGAAAGCCTCTGGGGGCCGGTGACTCAGAGGCTGGCACATTCAGGGAAATGCTTTTCACCGTCCATCACAGCGCACCTGACTGCTGGCTTCACACACTCAGGTCAGGACTGAGGAGTCTTCAGTTAAACTTCAACCAGGTCATCCTGTGCGTATCCATATGCTGCCACCGAAAGAGTTTTTGGTTTTATTCCTAAAGGAAATACAGTAAAGTTTCTGCCCAATGACCTGTTAGCACCCATGTTACCGGTTTTAACCTTCATTGGTAAGTGACATGCTAAGGGCTGGCAAATTATTTCAGCAACCAGGGTTAATCTTGAGACGGTTTAAATATCTTACATGAGCTCTTAGCTCACCTTGATCGACAGATTGGCCTTTACTTGATGTAAAGCTTTCGTTACCTTAGTTCGGCAGCAGTACAGACTGCTTGTTTGAGCCGCAGGATAGACATGCTATCGTCCATGTGGGGGTGAGGGTGGGGGCAGGGAAATCACTCACTGCTGGCACCTGAAGCAGATATGAGGCCATTAACAGTTTACAGGGAAGAGTACAGCACTGTGGGCCTGGCCTGCTTCTACATGAAACAGCCTTATCATTTTTATGCTCATTAAAGATCCTGTGTTTAAAATGGACTTTGACCTTCAATATTGAACCCAATGGCCCTTTATCCTGGAATTCAATTATATTGATGAGTCATTTTTGAGGTGGGCCTTCCCATCATCTTCAATGATGGACCTTTAACTCAAAGATCTTTCACTCAGAGAGACACACCTACGCTGTGATTACTGCAGTTGGGTACCAACTCGAGACCTGACATGAAGAAGATGCTCAATTATCTACAAATGGTTTGATAGAGGATCAGAGGGACCAGCTGGCAACATAGCCTATGGGTCTCTGAAGGAGCTGAATGTTTTCCAGGCTCAGATGAACACACTGAGCATTAGTCTTCTAGTTCTGAATTCAGGAATGTTCTACTGCAACTAGTATTTCAAGTAATATTTTTTCAATATAAAATAGTTTTTTTCCTGAAGCTAAATTATCATGAAAAGTTTCTGATGCAGAAGTTTATTTTTAGTTATGGTTAAAATGATTGTTTTGTGCACTGTTGGGAAAAGGACTGCCTAGGGCTTGGCATTGTATTGTCTGCAGGTGTTGGCTTTATACAAATATGTTTGATTGCTTATGATCTGCATATGCTCACTGCTCTCTGGCAGAACCATTATCAGCAGAACACCTAAGGAGCTTAGGTATCAATAAATCCCCCTGAGATGAGAAGCTCAGGGTTCTACTGTCCAGTATGGTGCTTGCCATGACAGGTGGTTCCCTCTGCTGAGGTCTGGCTGGGTTTACATCTATGAAAATGCCTCTGTGTCTTCCTTGCTAAGCTACACAGTAGGTGTATGACTACAAGTTTCTACTCTATATTTGCTAAAACATTACATATAGTGACTGTGCCTTCCTTTAAAGTGGAATGGACCCGCCGTCAAGCTAGCATCTTTTCATGCCATGCTCAGAAGTGCGGTGGAGATTCCCTTGCACAGTACACAGAACTCCAGGGTAGTACCTGTGTACCAGAGCCACTCACCAGAAGCCATGATGGAGAAAGTGGGAAAAAGCAAGGACCGACAGTGCTCTCACCCCAGGCCACCACAGAACGTCACCTGGAGCTTCGTCTTATGATGATCCTGGTTTAAAGATATTTGCACAAAAAACTTTTCTGTCCCTCTGCTGCTCACAGACATGTAGCAATCAAGTTGGCACACTTCTGTCATTAACATGGTGAGTCCCATAAGCCCAAGTAAATAATCTCAATTCAGTGATTCTACCAAAAAAATGTGTTACCCCAAATTCTCCCAAACACCAAGCAAACAGAAAAATCACTAATAAGCCTAGCTACATTTTATTAACAAAATAAATCATTTAAAAATAAGTAAAATGGAATGATATATGCCTTCTAATTAACAAGAAGCTGTGGACATGGTGGGTATAAAGCAGGGTGCTGTGCAAGGTGCTGAGTTCTCTAAAGTTGTGGACATCGCATGGTGCTCACCTTTACACCCTGATGATGCAATGGCGAGTCCGCTATTTTGGGCATGGAGCCTTTTATTTCCTGTCAGCATCTTCTTGGAGGTTAAAGAAGACTCTTGGGAGAGCACACTCACTTGTGAAGGTAAAAAAGGTACTTGGTTTGGGGATGTGTTAGCATCCTTCTGGGAATTGTGCTTCAGGAATGGTATGATTGTATTTCCTATGCCATCCTGAACAAAAATATATGCAAGTTCTCCCTCCCTCCCTCCTTCTCTCACACCCTTCCCCACTCTGTGTGTGTGTGAATGTTTGCTATGGGTTCACATGCGCACATATGTGTGCGCGTGTGGGGAGGCCAGGGGTTGATATTGGGTGTCTTTCTCAAGTGCTTGTCACCTTGCTTTTTGAGATGGGGTCTTTCACTGGAGCTTACTAATCAGCTAGTGTGGCTGGCCAGTGAACTTTAGGGTTCTGCCTATCTCTAACACACACACACACACACACACATCCCCCAGTGCTGGGATTAAATATGAGTGCTGACATTCCTAGCTTTCACATGGGTGCTAGGGATCCAAACTTGTCTCCTCACGCTGTGCAACAAGACTTTATAGACTGAGCTATCTCCCCACACTCCGGTTCTTGGAAAGATATTCAGCCCTATCTTGGTCCAAATGATGGGAAACATGTTCCTTTAAGCTGTAATTGAGAAGCTGTGTGCACGGGGAGAAAAGCCCACCTCCAAAAGGAGAAAGCTGGCTTTGGTTGTAGGGATTTGGAAGTCCAGGGAAAAAGCTTTCCCCTAGATATTATCTCAAGAAAATAGGATGGAAGATTCCTAGCGCTCTGTCATTGGAAATGGCGGCATCTCTGGAATAGGGACCTGTGCTGACTCAGTTTCCAAAGCATCAGTAAAGTGCAGATGGGAATGGAGCCTTTTCTGGGTCAGGTAGAGAGAGCAGAAAGGAGAAAGTCCAGGCAAGAAGGCTGAGGACATCTACACGCAGCAGCAGGAGGAGCAGAGGAAGGTGTGGAGTGAGCAGCTTTGCTACCACTGGCTCTGCATGCAGTCGAGTTTCATTGCCACATACAGCACAAAGCCAGTATTTCTTCTTGCCATTGGGCAATGACTCAACATTTAATGCCTTATGCTGAAATTTTTTACAGTGGAGCTACCTAACGCCATTTAGCTGAGTCCTTGCTATCCTTCATGGTTCAACTGCAGTCTCTCTTTTTCCCCTTGAGATTTTAAATTAATCACAACATTTTCTCCCTTTCCTTTCCTCCCTCTGAACCCTCCCATATACCCCTTTCCACTCTCCTTCAAATTCATGGCCCGTGTTTTCATCGACTGTTAATTGCATGCATATATGTATTAGTATGTACATATATATGTATTCCTAAATAAAAACTGTTCAGGTTATGTAATGTTACTTGTATGCATGCTTTCAGGGCTGACCATTTGGCACTGAACAACCATTGTGCTCTTCCCGGGGAAGGCCACTTCTCCCAATGCCTGCTTTCCTCAGTTGCCTATGGTTTGTTGTGTAGGATTGAGGCCTCATGGGCTTTTCCTTGCCCACTTTGACATCTTCATTGGTGCTGTCCTTGTTCAGAGTGCATTTGGGCAGTCATATTGGGTGTAGCTTCTGGTATTTTAGGAGACATGATTTCACATTAAACCCTCTGATCTTCAGGCTCTTTCAATCCTTCACCCGCCTCTTCCACAATGATCCCTGAGCCTTAGGTGCAGGAGTCCTCTGTAAATGTCTCCGTTGTGACTAGACCGGACAACTCTGCATTTTGGCTGTGGTTTTCTGGGGTGGCCTCAGTCTGTAGTCTCTCCTCTTAGTGCTCTCACTTCTGTTTACTAAGGGCCACCCATCGCAAGGCAGTAGAACAGGGCTTCACTGCACCACAAGTGTCATCACACTTCTGATCCAAGACCGCGAACAGAGTGCTCCTTGGCTCCGAATCAGCTCCCCGGGTCCTCATAGTCAGCCTTCTCGTTTTCCTTTTCTCTTTCCTTTCATTTCCTGTATCCCTTTTCCATCCCCTTCCTCTTTCTTCTTTCATCTTTTCCTGTCTTTCTTTTTTCAGTTCTCCTCTCCTCCTCTCTCCCCTCCTTCCCTCCCCTCCCCTCTTCCCTCTCCTCCTCCCTCCCCTCCTCTCCCCTCTCATTGCCCCTCCCCTCCCTTCTCCTCTCTCCTTTCTTCTCTCCTCTTCCATCTTCTCTTTTCTCTGTTTTTAGCTGTACCCAGTCTTTTTACAAGAATACCCTCTCCATCTAACTTTGCCCAGACCCTTTCAGAAGAGCCCTCAGAGGCTGTAGTCTATCCACAGGCTCTGCTTTCAGTTCAGCTCTCTTGCTACTCATGTATATATCCGGCAAGGGATTAACATTTAATATAATAAAACATAAAAATTTGCCATTATTATACTTAATAGGTGTTTATATTTTACTTATTACTTAGATCATTACTGAAACATGAACCAGAGCCAAGTGTCTCTACCATCTGCTACCTCTTACTATCATTGATATGCAGACAAAAAGCTACAGAATTGGGCTATGTCCAACAGTGGCCCTTTGTCACCAGCGATGTCCCGAAGGTGAGTGATCCCAACAGAAAGCATTGTTCCCCAGTGCTTAGCAAACAGCTGTGGACTGAGTGACAGAGAATGGACCACCACACACTCCTGCCGAACCGGCGTACTCACCATCATTTCATTGTTTGACCAGTCAGAAGGGTAAAATGCTTCACTGACCATGTAATGGAGTCGAGCAACATCAAAGAGATTTGTTTCAGGTTTATCGTTATTCAGGATTGGTTCCAAGTACTTCCAGAAAGTTTCAAGTTCCTTACTGGTTTTTTCTTTCTTCAGTCTCTCAGCAGCTACATCTAATAATAATAGCAAAATATTTTACTATGACATGGAGGTTTCTAACCCCACCCATTTTATCTTGACGTAGTGAGTCATGCATGATGAGATGTCTGTAAAGTATTAGCAAAGCACAAGCACAGAAACGCAACTTTGAGAAGCTTTTGAAGTAGGAAGACACAACTATAAAATCAAATGCGATTGCTGTATGAGCTCATCATACTCCTTCATCGCATGACAGAGGCCCAGAGAGATTGTGATGAGGTCACACATTGCAGGAGCTGAGGATGCTCAAGGTGCCCGTCATCCTGATGTTGCATCTGCATAGAAACAGTCTTTTTGCAAATCATGCTTTCGCTGTATTTACACTTGCTGCACAATACATGAAAAGACTGAATTAGTTCCACCTCTCACAGGCCAATGGTCAGACTGGATGAGAGTCATTTAGCTTTTAGTCTTGTTACAGCAACTACATCATTTCTGAGTATTTGCCCCTTGACTGTCAAGTGATAGTGGATTTCTATAAAGTTAGACTTGAAAACTTTCCTGAAATATTTATGTTTTTTTAAATATGTATAACTAAAGAATTGAGTCTGCTACTATGACCTCATCATTCTATGGTAAAGAATATTATTATTTTATTGTATATTTTTTGAGACAGACTTTCACTCAGCCTAGGCTCACCTGGAACCTATTATGGAGCCTGAAAATAGCCTCAAATTCATGGATAATCCTCCTGTCTCAGCATCCCAAGTTCTGCAATTAGAGGCATGATCCACTATGCTTGCATCTTAGCATGTATTTGTATATTGATTTGATGATACATGAACTGTCTTTAGGGACTATATTTGGTCCTTGGGTAGCATTTTCTCACTAGCTGCAATAATACATTATTTAATAAATGTATCTTTTGAAATAGTTAGTGGTATGGATTTGAATCTCAAAGTTCTGACTTAACAGCTGCCTCTTAGTCCAAAAGTCCCTAGGTAAAGTGGAAATAATAAGGCCTACTTCCTGAGTGGCCACATAGAGCTAGAACTCAGTAGGTGATTTTCATTCTCCTTCCTGTCCTCCATTATGATTTCTCTAGTTCTGTAGCAATTTGCTTTCAGTAGCCCTAGCATCTATCCTGTTTACATGCTCAGGGAACTCTACCTCTTGGTATGGACCCAGAGTCCTCCCAGCCCTTTCATCCATGTTTTTCAAGGCTCATTCTTTGGCCTAATGCAGCCTGTTTGCAGGAGTCTCTCCTCTCACCCTATCTCCTTTCCATGGGGACTCTTCCTCTTGGTACAGACCCAGGTCCCGCAGCTCTTTTCCTGTAACTTCTCTTAGCCATTCATTTAGTACTTCTCCATTCATTTCTGCCACTCACTGACTGCAGAAGCACTCTCTACAGGGGACCCACCACAGCCACCACACTTGTCTATGATCCAGAGAATGCAAAAGCACTCTCTACAGGGGACCCACCACAGCTACCACACTTGTCTAGGATCCAGACAATGCAGAAGCACTCTCTACAGGGGACCCACCACAGCCACCACACTTGTCTAGGATCCAGAGAAGGCAACAGCAACCAGAGAATGGAACACCCAACCAACGAATGAACACAAGACCAGATATCGACACCAAGGACATCATCACTCCAGATGCCCAGATTCCAGTGGGAAAATGCAAACTTGAACATTCAAGATAATATGCTCCCACCAGAAGCCAGAAACTCTATTGAAGGAGGCCCCGAGATGCAAGAAGATAAAGACTTTAATATAGCTATTATGATATATCCACATTTGATGTGGTATATAATATGTTCAAGGATCTTAAGGAGAATATGAATAAATCCCTCAATGAACTCTGTGAAAACATAAATAACTGAATGAAATAAAGAAAACATGAAAGTCATGAAAGTCATGAAAGTAGATTTAACAAAGAAATAGAGTCACTAACAAAAGTCCAAACTGAAATAAGATTGGAGATGAAAGTTTATGATGTTAAACAAAAACCTTGTAGGTAAGTCTTACAACAGATTATAAAACACGGAAGAGGGAATCTCAGATGTTGGAGAAAAGTAGAAGAAATGAATACCTCAGACAAAGAAAATGTTAAATCTAAAGGAATGCAGGCACAAAACATTCAAGAAATCTGGGACACTATGAAAAGACCAAATCTATGAATAATAGGGATAGAGGAAGGAGAAAAAAAACCTAGGTCAAAGGCACAGAAAATATTTTTAATAAAATTATAAAAGAAAAATTACCCGGTCTAAGGAAGGAGATGCCCATTGAGATACAAGAAGCATATGGAACACCAAGAGACGGGACCAGAAAAGAAATTCCCCATGACACATACTAATCAAAGCACTAAATGTACAGGTCAAAGAAAGCTGCAAGAGAAAAAGACTGGGTAACACATAAAGGCAGATCCAGTAGAATAACACATAATTTCTCAGTGGAGACTCTGAAAGCCAAGGAGGTCTGAGAAGGTGTTCTACCAATTCTGACAGACCACTGATACCAGCCCAGACTACTATACCCAACAAAACTATCAATCACAATTGATGGAGAAATAAAAATATTCCATGATAAAACCAAACTTAAGCAACATCTGCCTACCAAATTTGTCCTACAGAAGGCATCAGAAAGAGCACTTCAGTCTGAAGAAGTTAACCGTATCTAAGAGGAAACACGGATTAAGCCCTCAACAGTAAATGAAAAGGGGAGTACCCACATCATAACAACAAAACAGTAACTTCTTCTCATTGATAACTCTCATTATTAATTGTCTCAATTTCCTAATAAAAAGACACAGACTACAGAATGGATTAGAAAATAAGATCCATCCTTCTGCTACATCTAAGACACACACTTTACCATCAAAGACAGATACAACTTCAGGGTAACGGGATGAGAAAATGATTCCAAACAAATGAACTCAAGAAGCAAGTGAGTGCAGCCATTTTAATAATGGACAAAAATAGACTTCAAACTAATCAAAAGAGGAAGAAAAGGACACTGCATACTTATCAAAATAAAAATATATCAAGAGGATACTGCAATTCTAAACATTTATGCACCAAACACAAGGGAACCACTTTCAAAGAAACAAAAACAGAACACTGCTACAGCTAAAGTCACATAGGCATCCTCACACAGTGATGATGGGTAATTTTCTTACCAATAGACAGGTCTTCCACACAAAAACTAAACAGAAATGCTGGAGGTAAATAATATAAATAAATACAGATCTAGCAAATTTTTATAGAACATTCCACCCAAACACAAAAGAATATACTTTCTTCTTGTAGCTCATGGACCTTTCTCCAAAACTGACCGCATATTTGGACACAAAGCAAATCTCAGCAGATACAAGAAAATTGAAATTATACCCTGCATTCTGTCTGTCCACCATGGATCAAAGGTGGATATCAACAACATGAAAATGACAGAAAGTTTACAAATTTATGGAAACCAAAAAACTCACTATTGAATGAAAAAATGGGTCAAGACAGAAATTAAAAACTTTTTAGAATAAAAGAAAATTAAAATATAGCATACCCAAACCTATGGAAGATAATGAAGGCAGTTCTATGAAGCAAGTTTATAGTGTTAAGTGTCTACAATTAATTGGAGAGATATCATATAGTAACCTAGCAACACACCTGAAAACTCTAGAACAACAAGAAGAAATAACACCCCAAAAGAGTAGATGGCAAGAAACAATCAAACTCAGGGTTGAAATCAATGAAACAGAAACAAGCAAACAAGAAAAACAACACAAAGAATCAATGAAACAAAGAGTTTATTCTGTGAGAAACTGAATAAATTGACCAACCCTTAGCCAAAAGACAAAGAGAGAATATCCAAATTAACAAAAGTAGAGATGAAAAGGAAGGCATTACAACAGACACTAAGGAAATCCAGAGAACCATAAGAACATACTTTAAAAATCTGTACTCCCCCTACAACCCCACTGCCATTTCATTGGCCAAAACAAGACACTTGCCACATTGTCTTCAAAAGAGCTACATATTCCCCTGGTGTCTGTGAATGAAAAGATCAGTACTGCCTGTGACTCTACTGAAAACCCCATAAACAGTTTTTCTTGACATCTATCTGAAACCTCTCTGCTCTGTTTGTATCATCACTAAAATGTTCTCACTATTTTATAACTAGCAGTGCTGTAGCACAACTGTTAACAGGCCACCAGACCTTAGCACAACTGACTCCATGATGGAAGTACTATTCAGGCCACAAAATTCAGCACATAGACAGCACCATATGCCAAAACTAAAACAAAGAATTAATCCATCAAAATCTATAGTTGTGGAAAAGTCTCTAAATGTACTAACCTTGCTTTCTGCCTCCTGTAGTTCTGATTCTGGCTAACTATTCTTTTTGACTGAAGTATCTTAACCCAGAACACGTGTGTGTGTGTGTATGCTTAAAAGCTTACCCTAAGAAATGCCCAGGGCTACACTGGGATCCCATATTAGTGTAGTCACCAGTCAGCAAATAAAGAGTTTCTATTGGCTGAAAAAAATCTGTAGTCCACCAAACTGGAATATCTAAAACAAATGAATGAATTTCTTGATATATATGATACATATATATCATATTTTGATTTATATATATGATATATATATCAAGAAATTAATTCATTATATATATCATATATATAAATCAAAATATAATATATTTATAAAATATATATTTATATATTTATAAAATATAAACCAAAGCCAAATCAAATCAAATACGCAACTTAAACAGACTCATAACATCCAGTGAAATAGAACCAGTAATTAAAAATTTCCCAACCAAAATAATCATAGCCAATGGATTCAGCATAGAATTCTTTCAGATCTTCAAAGAAGAATTCATGCCAATACTATAGGAGGAAGTAAGGCCTCCCTAAGAACCGGCTGCAAGGATTTAAAACAGGGGCAGTGGTTGCACAGATGTGAAAGCTGATACCTACATTTCACCAAGATCGTGCTCAAGAGACGAATGGGAGCAGGATAGGAGGTGATGAGGGGTCATAGTGGGTATGAAGTATGCCTTTTGTCCTGAACAAAGAGAGTTTGCTTGTCCACGCATCTCCTGGAGTCTGCTCTCTTGATTTCGTGCCAACTCATCCCCTGGGCAGCAGTGGGCAGACAGGGCCAGAGGTTCCAGGCACCAGCTAGGAGTGCCCCCCTAAGCTACACAATACCTCTCAAATTATTCCACAAATCGAAACCCAAGGAATATTTCCTGTTTTTTAAAACAAGGCCACTATTTCCCTAATACCCAAGCCACACAAATACTCAACAAAAAAGAAAATTACACGTCAAGATCCGTTATAAGCATAGATGCAAAAATTCTCAATAAAATACTTCCACACTAAATCCAAGAATAAATACATCAAAAAGATTATCAATCATGATCAAATTGGCTTCATCCTGAAGATGTAAGAATGGTTCCACATGCATGAATTAATAAATGTAATCCACCACATAAACAGACGGAAGAAAAAAATCACACGATTATCTAATTAGATGCAGAAAAGGCCTTTGACAAAATCCAACATGGCTTCATGATAAATGTAGAGAGATACAAAGGACTTATCTCAACATAATAAAAGCAACTTACAGCAAGCCCACGGCCAATATCAACCTAATTAGAGAGAAACTCAAAGCATTTTCACCAACATCAGCAACAAGACAAGGATGTCTCTCCATGCCTATCCAATATAGTACTTGCAGTTCTAGACAGAGAGCAATAACACAACTGAAGGAGAGCAAGGGTATAAAAACAATGAAGAAGTCAAAGTATCTCATTTGCAAATGATATGATTTTATGCATAAACAACCTTATAAATTCCATCAGGAAAGTTTTACAGCTGATAAATGCCTTCAGCAAATTAGCAGGATACAAAACCAGTACACAAAAGTCAATAGCCTTCCTATGTCTAAATGACAAATAGTCTGACAAACAAATCAGTTATTGTGAAACAATAACTTTCACAATAGCTTTAAAAAACATCTTTGGGTAACTCTAAGCAAGCAAGTGAAAGACTTGTACAATAAAAAACTTTAAGACATTGATGAAAAATTGAAAAAGATAAAAGAAGATGAAAAAGATCTCCTACGTTCATAGATTGGAAGGATTAATGTACAGAAACTTGGCCCACTACCAAGAGCAATCTTCAGATTCGATTCAATCCCCATCAACATTCCATCACAATTCTTCACAGAAATTGAAAAAGTGATTCTCAACTTCATATGGAAATGCAAAAATCTCCAGGATAGCTAAAATTATTCTGAATAAAAAAACAACAAAGATACTGCCGGAAATATCACCATTCAAGCTTTAAGTTGTATTGTGGAGTTATAATAATAAAAACAGCACAGTATTGCCATACAGACAGACGTGTTGATTGGCGGAATCTAACTGAAGACAGAGACATAAGTTCACACACCCATGGAAGCCTGATTTTTTTACAAAGAAGCCAGAAATACACAGTGGGGGAGGGGGGAAGACAGCATCTTCAACAAGTAGCACTAGTCAAACTGGATGGCTGCATGTAGAAGATACAAATCAATCCATGCTTGTCATCTGCAAAAAATAAAATTAAATAAAAACAACTACAAATGGGGACACACTGAGTCTTGTGAAAAAGGAAGTGGGGGTTAGTCTTGAACTCCTTTGCACAGGAAAGGATTTTCTGAACAGGACACACCAATAGCACGGGCACTAAGAACAACAATCAAATGAGATCCCATGAAACTGAGAAAGGGCACCATCATTCAGAAAAAGTGGCAATCTACAGAATGGGACAAGATCTTTACTAATTATACATTTGATCGAGGGTCAGTTCTCAATTATACAAAGAACTAAAAAAAATAATAAAACCTGAACATTAAGAAAACAAATAATCCAATTTTAAAAAATGGTCTCAAAAACTAAGTGTTCTCAAAAGATGAAACGCAAATGGCCAAGAAACACTGAAATAAATGTTCAACCTTGTAGTAGCAAGCTGCTTTGTCAGTACCTCAGGTATTTTACTGATAGCACATGCAGATCATTAGAAATCAAACATCCCCTACATAAATCCAACACCTGCAAACAATACAAAATGCCAAGACCTAGGGTAGCCCCTCACTCACCAGTACTTAAAACAATTTTAAACATAACTGAAAATAAGCTTCCCCAACTCAACCTTCTTATCCATTAGGGAATACAAATTAAACTGATCTGAGATTTTTATCTTGTACCAGTCAGTAAGGTCAAGATCAACTAAAAAAAAATGACTAAAGAACAGCACATGCTGGCAAGAATGCAGGGAAAGAAGAGCACTTATTTATTGCTGGTAGGAGTGAAAACTTACACAGCCACTATGGAAATCAGTGTGAGTTCCTCAGGAAGCTGGGAATAGAGGGACCTGAGATCAGCTATATCACTCTTGGGTATATACCCAAAGGACTTTGCCTCCAGTAGAAGATACTACAGAGATACTTTGCTCATCCATGTTTATTGCTGCTCTATTTATAATAGCCGGAAATTGGAAACAGCTTCACTATCTACCACTAAATAAATGGATAATGTACAGTTGTACAACCACACATGCTCTCAGCTAAAAGGCTGAGAAGTGATAGTTATGTAACCATGTCTCTGACCTGCAGTCTATGTTTTCTGTGGCTACACAGGGATACAAACACAGAGTACAATTTTAGTTTCCCAAATTTATGACTCTTGGCTGATACAAGCAGAATAAATAGCAAATCAGTCTCGAAAGGATTTAATAATGTTTGTATTTTATGACCATGTTTCGGATAGCAAATTGCATTCTGAGCTTGAAGGGCAGAGGATAATATTGACGGATTCTGTGAGTTGTATTACTGACTGCATACCTTCTGACTGAAGAGTAGCTTCCTGCAGCTGGCTGCTTGCTGACAGGTATGTCTGCAGAGGTTCATAATTCTCTGAAGATATTTTAATCACACTGTCTATAGTAATGCCAAGCTCAGTCATAATGGCTAATAGCTGAGGATTGTTGAAGCTCACAACAATAATGTAATGTTGGGCACCATCATCTGGCTCATCGTCTGTTGGAAATACCATAAAGAAGGTCAGCTCTCATTGTTAGATAGAACAGGTTGTCCCCTGGGCAAGTCAATGGTGGTACGCATTTGTAATCTCCCTGGCTTGCCGAGACCCAGCCAGTTGGCTGGAATGCAGGCCTGTTGACTGTTTTTCATTATTGCCTTTCCAGTAAAGAGGCTGTGGCCATTTTACAGAATATTAAATCATGTTTGCAAATGAGACATAGGCATACTAAGAGGGCCAATGTACATAGGGCTGATGACCATGGAAAATGACGCCTGGATTTTCATCAGAGTTTAGCTTGTAACTAGTTTCTTTTGGTTCTGATCTCTTTTGAGCAACATCTGGCTTGATTCCCAAGTTACAAGTAGCTGCAGCTTTGTGGTACTTTGTAAGCAGAGGTGTTTACAGGATAAGGAAATACTGTGGATGTGCTTGCGGCCCAGCACTGAGTGCGTTCATGTCGGTGGTGGTGAGAACCCTGTGTGTCAACTGCAAGGCCACTATTTACTGCACTAAGTTTTAAAAATACAGAGTGCACATTTTCATAATGGTTCCCTCCTCTCTTTTTTTCTGGTAATGCTCGTTATGAATATCAAAACATGAGCATCTCTTGGAGTATGATATTCTGGAGGTGAGAATCATGGTCCTGCTTTAGTGCAGACCATGCATGATACGTAAAAGCCTTGCATTGTTCAGTGCAGCCCAGTAAGGCTGATGTACATGCCGTACAACAGATGCTCAAGTTTTACTTTTTAAGTAATCATTTCTCCTCTATCACTAAAACAATGAACATTGGTATTGCCCATGGGGTGCATAACATCATTGTTTCTGGGTGTATTATCTTTAGAGCAAAGCTTAATGCGAAAAATCAACTGGCAAAGGATGGAAAAGAAAGCCTGTCTTTCTTAACTTAAACACAGTAAAGATCAAAACTGCTGGGAAAAAAAAGTCTATTGGTTACAACTTAATTACAAGTCTATTGATTACAAATAACAAACAAATAAAACAGAGATAGTAACAGGCAGCTCTGTCTGGGATCGAAGAGAACCATCAGTGAATCGCTGGCAACTCCTCAGAATGATCCATTTTTTCATCAGTCACTTAAAATGGAAGGAAGTCTATTTGGTCCATTTGAGACAGAAGGATGGCGGGAGATGTTTGAGGTAAGAAGCTGTGCTCTTCATGCATCTCAAATTATTGAATCTGATTGGCACTGCTTCTCACATGACATGAGTCTGTTTTTATTACATTTACTTATCTATTTGTGTGTGTGTGTGTGTGCACACGCAAGCACGTGCACCAACCATACTGTGCCTGAGGAGGTCAGGGGACAACTCGTGGAAGTTGGTTCTCTCCTCCCACAAGAAGCCTGGGAATGGTGCTCATGTGGTCAGCCCCGAGAGTGAGCAGCTGTACTCATTGACCCCCCTTGTTGGATCATTTTTGGTTTATCTTATAATTACACCTGACTTTCCATTATGTTCTCAACAAGACGGTAAGCTGCCTGATGGTCCAATCATCTGTCACTCATTCTTTGCTTTCGTTATGTAAACATGCCCATGGAGACACACTCTAAATGAACATTTGCCAAAATCATACATGAGTTGCAAATAGAAATGTTTTCTGACCTGAGAGTAACAGAGCATAAGTTATTTGTGTATTTATAATAAATGGAAAGGCTAGGACTGATGGAGTACAGTTAGCTATTGGGGTGACTGCTCAAGCCACATCCTGATCTATAAAGCAAGAGGTGAAAGACACCACATGGCGCCACCCACTGACCAATGTAGGATTTGAGTTCGTCTTCCTCCCCCCTCCGCTTTAGCTGGGTGGTCTTCTTCATCGCTGCAGCAGCCTCAGGCTGGTCCTTTCCCTTGCCTTTCCCAGCCTTGGCACTGGGGGCCTTCTTCTCCTTAGGAGATTTTGGTTTTCCTTTGTCCTTTTCTGACTTTGCTCTTTCTTCTATCATCTGGAAAGAGAGAACACATTCGTACCCTCCATCTTGTGAACAAGCAAAGGTTTCCCCAAAGTCAGCCAAATTAATTCTTTAGTTCACTTCATCAAATCAGTCCTTTAAGTCACTGCATACTCATTATTATTTGCTGTTTACTCATCATTAAAATCAGGAAAGTAAAAATTCCAGCTTGAATTGAAGCTGTGATGGGCACGTCTGTGGGGGGCAGAGGGCAGGAGGGTATCAGGAGGTTGTTTAAAAGAATAGCCCTCTGGGAGAGAGTCACATCTGTGGGAAGATCTGATACTTACGCCAGCTTTCGAAACCTCCCCAGACTTTGCATACTACTCATAGTGTAACTGTGCCTGTACTTATAAATTGACAGTGCTTATTCTCGCTAAAATGATATGGCAGTACTGGTCATAAGATTGTGACTCTACGAAGATTTACAATATGTGTATCTTAGTATTTTTTCCTGTATGCAACAAAACTGAAGACAAAAATAACTAAAATATTGTAACTGTAATTTCAAAACTAATTTGAAGACCTCTTTGATATTTTAGACAGGGTAAGTAGAAGATAGGAAGTTTTGGTACTCAGCTAATAGGCTGCATTGTAGAGAGGAGAGAGGTTTGTCCTCTACACATGATTTATGGCTGCTAGGGGCTCTGAAGATCTCAGGCCAGCTTTAGCTTTCATGGCCGACATCACTGGTGCCAAAGGATGCCCTGTCCGTTGGATGCTGACGACTTTCTGCCACTCCACCACCTGCTCCTCAGCAGCAGTGGGAAGCAAATATCTGAGATAATTATTGATGCTGCTTATAGTGCTGGGTAGAGACTGTGGAAGTACACCACTGGTTCTAGAAAATGAAGAGAGGTTCAGTGTTGATGTGCATATTCAAGTGGTAAAACAACACGACAGAAGAGACCGAGGCAGAGCAGCAGCAGTGCATGCCCTTGGGATGGAAGTGAAGGCTCAGGCAAGAGGCTCCATGCCAGATAGATGAGGGCAGTTAAAAGGGAATGAGCACAGTGTCCAAAGTTGAGTCCCCCAGACGTCCATGTCTCTCTTAGTGTACCCAATGAGAAGATGAACCAAGTTTAATGAGAAAGTATCACCAAGAGCAGACATTGTGAAAAGCTGTGAGACGCCAGCATCCTGTTTACTCGTTCGCTTGTTCAGTGAACATTTTTATGAGGGAAACAGCAGCAGAGGCTGAGAGTCGCAAACAGCCTTGGGCGTGCGGGTGAGGCACAGAGATGGGAAAAGGCTCAGCATTTCCCCCTGCACTAGGTATGTGGTGCCTACAGCAGGGTTGGCACAACCTCTCAGAGTTCATTCTAAGGGAGAAAAAAAGGTATATAAACAAACAGGCAAAAAAAAAAAAAAAGACCTATAAACTTTAACGAATGCAGAAACAGGAACACAATCGAGGAGGCTTGGCTCATGCATCGGTGGATGGAATGCCTTCTCTAAGGACATGACATTTGAGTTTCAGCCTGAAGAATGAGTCATGGCGCACATGAGAAGCAGGGAGGGAACTGAAAGGTGTGTAGGACATCAAGGCCCGAGAGTGGCCTGAGACAAGGGATAGGAGTTGGGGCATGGGCAGGTCACCCAGGTCTTTGGAGATGGGGCTAATAAATTCATACTTCACTGAAAATTCAGCAAGAAGACTGGAGGATTTTTGGGTGGGTAAGTTTACAGAAAAACAGAAGGTCTAAAAGAAACTGTGGAAATAGTCCAGAGAAGACCCAACAGTGACTCACATCAAAGTGTTGGCAGAGTGGAGAAAAGTAAGTAGATTTGAGATCCATTTTGGATGTTGAAACTGTGGAAGTTAAGCAATTCATCTGGAACGAGGAGGAGTACCAGAGAGAACACCGTGGGTTTGCGTCTGAGCCACTGGGTGGTTTGGATAGAGAAGGTTAGGTGAGAAACGGTGTTTGGTTAAGTTGGGAAGACTACTATGAGCGATCATATTACGCTTGAGGTGCCTTGTGATGCTAAGAGGCCACATTCTGCACTCAGAGGAGACATTAACTGCAGTTACAAATTCAGGAGCAAGTCATGGAGGTCAGCTAATTTAATGGAGAGAGATGGATTGGCTTGGGTAAGAGTTTCTAAGAAGTGTGAGAATTGAACTTTGGATCATGGAAACCCTAACATTTACACCTTTGGTATAGGAAAAGAAGCCAGCCGGAAAGAAGGAGAAGTAAATAAAAGGTAGAAAAAATGTTGAAAGTGAAGAGATAGATAGATAGACAGATAGATAGCAAGTGGATCAAACAAGGCAAACAGATGCAGAGGTAGTTGTAGATAGCACTAGGAAGAGCAGCTCTGGTGGGCCGTAGAGGAGGTAGACAGGGAGACGGTGACACTGGGGAGAGCATTTGCGTGAGTAAATGACTCGAGCAGTTTGGTTGTGAAGGGAACCATTCGTTAGGTGAGCAGATGGCAGTAGGTATGAAGTTGAGAAATCAAAATGTAGGAGTGTCTGTGTGTGTGGTGGGCGAGAGGGTATGGGTCTGGTGCACGCCTCCTGCAGGATCTTACATGGCACAGAGACTTTGGCATCATGTAAAGTAGCAATATCTTAGTTAACAGTCCAGAGGGGCAGGGAGAAGTCATGAGGGCTCGTGGACTAATCTCAGAAAACCTCATTCCTCAAGAGACCAGTGGTTTCTTGGGTAGGAAGGACTAGAAAATCGTGATTGCCTTTGGCATCAGTGATGACTTAACCCAACAGTGTTTACTGTTGGTGAGTTTTCTTCCTTTTTCTTGACAACCGTCCCCACATTGAACTTGAGGAAGTTATGTGAAAAGTAATTAGTAGGGGGCAGGTGGCTGTTGCCAGGTTATCCAGCAAAGCCTTGTGTCTTGAGGAAACATGACCAGACAGCACTCTGCTGCATGAGAGCCCAGAGCCCGTCTCAGAATTACTGGACACATAGGAGAGGCGTTCACAGTGGTTAACAACACACCATTCAGTCGGATGATTGTGATTTGACTCCTGACTACTGAGAGTGTGACTGTTGACGACCTTCTGAAATGTTTAGCTTTCTACCACCCAGTTTCACCATCTGCCAGTGGGAATGGATCCCTGGACTAACCACACTAAATCATTTGAATATTAAGTGATATAACATGTCTGAAAATATAGTTAAACAACCAGTAGTAGTAGTATATAACTATTATTAATTTCTATTTCTAAATGCTAGTCTATTTTTTTCTTTAAAAATTTTCTAGAAGTCCATGAAAAAAATTTTATTAATAAAAATCAAACCAGCAGGCAAAGCCCAGCTCTGCTGTACAGAGAGGCCAGCTGGGGAGTCATTCATTTCTCCTGAATTGTTGGGGTTTGGGGCTTCTTAGATCTTCCATTTCTGTTGGTTGTATCTTCGTTTTGATAATCCTGCCTCAAAGAATTCCAGCCAGCTAGTGAGGCAAGTTATTCTTTTCCTGGAACCACACGAGTCCCTCCAAAGAGAGTCCCTGCTCTTCCTCTGCTTGACTTCTTAAAATAGTTTCTGAAGAATTTAACCACAACTGAATCAAAACTAACCAGCCTGTAATTTCCTGGTCTGTCCCTATGGCCTTTCCTTTAAAGCAAAAACACACGCGCAAATGGCATTTCACTGGCTGATTTCCAGCTTTTCGGGGTTTTGACTGGAGGAAGCTGGGGAATGTCTGTGGAAGCTTCTCTTCATTTCTCTTTGAGAGGAGGCTCTGGCTTATGTGGGGCTTCATTACTCTGTACTACCAAAAATATGCTGCTTTAATTTTTTTTAATGAGAATTTTGCTGGGTACTATATGTCTATAGAACTTATGCCTGCCTTTCCCCGATTCTAATGCATGTGAAAATACGGTAACACGCACTGAGCATGTAAGCTTCAGACAGAAAAAGCTACTCTTTCTATTTGCTATAAAATTATAAGAAAATGTGAACAGATTGAATTCATCCATGCAAAACACAATCAAAACCTATTTGGATCTTTTCAGAAAACCTTTGCAAATATTCTGAATTCAGTTCTGACACATGGAGGACTCCATTTACATTGGTCAATAATATTAAAGGTCGGTGTTTTATTTATTTACTTTTTTGGAATGTAGCCACAGCCATTTTCCAACTCTTTTGAACAGTATTTTCTTTTAGTTTCTCAGTCTGAGATTTATTCACAATAAAGTAAGTGCTTATAATTAATATATAACATGAACGTTACGGCCAATCAGAAGTAAGAGTGAGTGAAAATAAAAATTCATATAATAGCTAACTCAAAATATTTCAGAACGAAAAACCAAGAGATTTATTTTAAAAGCATAACGAATGGTATGAGAGTGCTACACCCGGCACACTGTGTCCAGAGATGCTTGTCTCAGTGAATGTGTGCTGAGGTGATTAATTAACAACAGACCATAACGACAGGACTAGAACTGCAGAACGCTCATTGAGGTAACGGTGTAAGGGAGATTTATTTCTGAACAAACACACGCATTCAAATTTTGTGACATAATAAACAATCTAATTGGCTATTATAATGCACGATAATCATATTCAGACGTTCTGAAATGTTAGAAATGTTTATACAATAGAGCACATTTCTAATCTGTATCTCTTTCCATATCTATATCAATATCTCATCCATATCTATATCGATACATTTGGAAGTCATTATCAAGGTGTTTCGGAACAGATCGATGTTTTCAAATAGGTTCAACCTCCTTACAATTAGAAGCTGCCATTTGTATCCCGTTGGGCCTGCATGCTAAAGGTTTTACACATTTTTCTTCAAAGTATCTCTTTCTTACAGTTTTCGTGATACTGATAACTTAGCAAGTTTCCTTTAAAGCAGAAAGCAAAAGCAACAGCCGGCATTCAACTGCAGCAAGCTCTTCAACTTAGCCGGATCTGAAATATCTTTGTTCTGTCTGGCACATAAAGCTATAATTTACCATTTTTTGAAAGAAATTTTTGATTGAGGAAATAAAACCAAATATGTAGTGAGACATTACATCTGTTCCACTCGGGCAAAAAGACAAGACACCTCATTCCATTAGCTCTCCATGCCTTCATCTTTGCCTTAACATTTTCTGTAATTACTGCCATGGATTTAAAAAAAAAAAGTATCCATTCTTTACAAAGTTCATTTCCAAAAATTAAACACAGAAGATATGAAACATTCTTGGGGCTGTACAGATGTAAGCAATATACTATAATCAACATATGAAAGCAAATATCTCTGTCGAGTTAATGGCAAGTTTGAAAGAAGCTGAAGATTTGCTCCCTGTGCAGCAAAAGCAGAGGCTTCTCCTAGGCTCAGCAGAGGAAGAAATTCCTCTTCTCTATTTTTTAGCACACTTTCATTAGCTACAGCAGATTATAAGTCATACATGCTTCTTTGCTCTCTGCCAGACTTTTGGCTGATGAGCATTAACCTCAATTGTTTCAACTGACCTCTCGGATAGCGTTGCCGAAGTGAACACAGATTACCTCACCTTGCAAACAACTCCTTTCTTTTAGCATTTACAAGGAGGACTTTCTGGGGAGTAATCCATTCCAATCAGTTTTCATCGATTTATTTAGCACCTACTCAGGTGGTTTCAACTCAGGCACAGGGGGCTGGTGCTCTGGGAACCACCCGTAATAAGGACATTAAATTAGATTATGTAATTTCTGGTTCTTAATTGCTCAGAGTTCTCTTACTACGTCTCATGCTTTTTTTCCTTCAATACCTAAAGTTCAAGCCAAAGCTCTGTAGACACTCAAATTTTCAGCAAGCAAATCAAAGTTCTTTCCATAGCTTTAGAATCTCCTAACGGTGTTAATATAGTCTACAATTCAGAGAAATGCCTGAGCAAAAGAATAATGTAAGCATATTTTATGTCATTTCATGCATTAAAAAATTCCCAAGGGTCTAAGAATATTCTATTTGTATTTGAAAGTTGCTTACTAAAATCTGCAACTATTGTAAACAATTACTGAAGTATAATAGGAGGCAAACAGGTAAAGCAACACTCTTAAGCATGCCTGTGCACACAAGGTGTGTGTGTTTCACTCAGCTCACAGGTCACCTTTATAATCCAAGTTCTCCCGTGATGCTGGCATTTAAACACACAAGCAGCGATCGCTATAGTAGTTTCAAATTGTCCAGATTTTCTTCTGCTAACCCTTAACTTCTCTGAGTGTTTTTAAACGTACAAATCTATGATCTACAGTGGAAAAAGGGTCAGTAGGTGGAAAACTACAACCTCCATCATTTCTGTTAGTGGAATTTTCCTGGGTACAATGTGTACCTAATAAGATGTTATGTAGGCTCTCTAAGGGAACCACAGAGCCCTGTATGGCAAGTACAAAATGCTGTCGTTATCCTCCTCCTCCTCCTCCTCCTCCTCCTCCTCCTCCTCCTCATCATCATCATCATCATCACCATCACCATCTTGATGACCACCACAACTAGCCAGTCAGGACCTCAGTCAAATAGGACATCTAGGTCTAAGGATTTTGCGAAGGTAAGGGAGGAATAATGGGAATATATTTACCTTTTCCTTTTCCATTAATTGTTTTTTGTCCTTCCCACTTAAGATCACAATGGAATCACAGTCAAATCCATCTCACATATGCACATGCATCACATCACACACATATGTATAGAAGCATTTGGTGTCACAAGAGTATTTCAGCATGATTTGAAAACTAAGGAAAGCGTTTCTCATTCCAAGTAATGATCATAACAAATGGCTCCAAACTGGGCATCACTTCGCTGAAAGCATTTTAGAATATTTTTTCCAGATGCAAATGCGGATTTAAAAAGCACACTGATTCATTTCCATAGGCAAAGTAAATGAAAAGTTTCCACATTTGAAGAAATGATCAGAGGATCTGGAAATGGGAATGGCGGATGAAGGTGCAGGGGTGCTTGTCATTCTAATAAACACTCTGAGTGAATATCACAGTTAACTTAAATAGATAGACCCCGACTTGAGGATTCTTCCCTCGAGTCTTTTGCATTTACTTGTTGTGACTCTCGGTGTCTTTCCTGGGTCCCGTACTTGCTACAATATTATAAAGATTCTACCATAAAACCACCTTGATCGCATGTCCTGGATATTGTCATTTTCACAAGTGAGGGGACTTAATTTTAATGTATTTATCACAATCCTTCAAACACATCTGTGAGTAGCCCCTTCCCTAAGGAGCAGAGGTGGATTTTAGGTTTGCCAGGTAACACTCTACAGTGGCTTAGGAAGGGGGAAGGTCTTTAACTGTGTTTCACCCACTACTTTATTGAGCTCTGGGGACCCACGTGCCATACAGTACCTTCTTTTCATTTTCCCGTCTCTGCTGATCCTTCGCTTTAACCTGGAGAAGTTGAAATTTCAAGAGTTTCCCTATCAATGGTAAGGTTAGCTTCTCTCCACTATCCATAATTGTTCTTGCTGCCAGTAACACCTAGGAAGAAACATTACTGTTAGGAAAGCTGACACTTGCAGTCTTGGATACAGTCTATCAGTGATAAGAGAATGATGTGGTGCGTTATGTTTTGAGATATTTGCCTTGATGCAAAGATGGATAATTACCAGCCAAGTACAAACATGAGAGAGGTGTCTAGAGCCATTAAGACTGGGCCATTTGCTTCACATCCAGCAAGGTGGAGTGAACTTTTGTACAACACTGTCAGACTCCTAGAACTGTGCTAGGTAGACGTGGGCAGGGTCCCCATCTGGGATGACTGGCAGGTCACATTTATGCTACAGAACGTCTACTGTTGTTTGGCGTGGCCCATAGTCCAGACTGTCAAACTCTGGCTTATTGGGACATTATAATTGAATCGGGTTTTTATAATAGTGGAAATGACTATGTTGGCAGTCTCTTATTTCTTGGTGACAAAATCCAAATGAAAGATAAAAGCTGCTTGACACAGGGACGCTGCATGCATGCTGCACCCCCTTGTAGCTTAACGTCGATCCTGTAAGTATGCAGACTAATTGGGGTGAAATGAGGTTATTGAGTTTTCTGTGGGCGACGACAGGCACTAGGAACATACAGCTGTATTGTCCAGATGTGTGGCACTGACAGCCTATTTTATGACTGTGTTTTTTACAGCTTGTTTCCCCTAAATTTCACACAACTCTAACATCTGGGCCCTTTTCCTTGGAGCCCTATAACCACTTTATTTACTGCAAAAAAATATAAAATCATGTAAAATATACCATAAAAGTTGTTACGTGTTTCTCTTTATTCCTGTTGTCTCCCTAATAAAGTCCACTTCTGCCTGAAGGATTGTCACAGAAGTAATCTAGTTCAAGATTTTTCAAGTTTTGTTTTTAAAGGAGCATCATATTTATTTATAACCTCAGGATGAATTAGGTGTTGCTAAAATGTTCTGACATGTGGCTTTTCTCCCCACACCCCTCAGAGCACTCACTCCTCCCGTGCATATGGTGTCAATTTCGGGCCCTCGATCTCAGACAATGACCGTGTGCACTGCCTCTCTGGAGCTGTGTCTTGTCTGAGGCTCACACTAGTTCTTGGGTCACGACCAGTCCAGTCTTTGACTTACCCCTTTGCCAAGGGAAATAGCTTAAAGAAAGGGAGGTGCATATTTTGCTTCAAACTGGAGAAGGCCCTGTAGATCTTCATGTGCCAAAATGTAATTGGACCTTGTAGAGACTGCAGAGGTTCCTGCTCTGCATTGCAGAATGAAAAACTCAGGAAGAGCACGTCTTTAAAGCTTCCCTTTCCAAACACCAAAGAAACCAACCAGAAGCGCAAAAGCTGTTTGTGTGTGTGTGTGTGTGTGTGTGTGTGTATGTGGTGTGTATGTGTGGTGCGTGGTATGTGTGTGTGGTGTGTGCATATGTGTGTAGTATGTGTGTGTGTGTGGTATGTGTGGTGTATGTGTTGTGTATGTGTGTGGTTGTGTGTGTCTGGTGTGTAGTGTATGTGTAATGTATGTGTGTGGTATGTGGATTATGTGTGTGGTGTGTATGTGGTATACATGTGTGTGCTGTGTATGTGCGGTGTATGTGTTGTGTATGTGTGTGGTGTGTGTGTGTGGTGTGTAGTGTGTGTGTGTGTGTGTGTAGTGTATGTGTGCGGGATGTGGTGTGTGTGTGGTGTATATGTGTGGTATATGTGTGTGGTATGTGTGCATGCACACATATGCACACACATGTGTACATACATGTGAGAGAGAGATGAGTGCTCCCTAGGAAGCACAACGTTTGCTTTTCATGGCAGATTTTGTCCTGCTGGCATAAATTATGGAAAGAACATGATGGCTGTTTTTAGTGATCAAGAAAGTGGACAGGACACCTGCAGATCCTTTCTACTTAACGATGATCAGATCTACGATGTTCGCGACTCCTCAGGGGATGGCTGCCCAGGGACTTATAAAATGAAGCTGTGTGACTGGGCCCAACCCCAAGGGTTGGTGTTAGTATTTGACTTGAAATGTTATTCTTCAATAGTGGCTGAATAGTGTGTTGACAATCAGGCTGCTCTGTGACATCTGGTCCCAGATATTCAAATTTGGATTTTTAAAGCTCATAGATGTCTGGCATGGAACATTCTTGTGAAGTACAAAGACCATGACTGTGTTGAGGGAAGTTGGTGCTGGAGCGGGCTACTCAGAGTGGCTGCTCAGACTTTTTGCTGGTGGTCAGTGAAAATAAGAGTTTGGGTGAAGTCTGCCTAGTGTCCTGGTAACGGAGGTGCGTCCTAGCCACTTGACTCCAGGAGCTCATGAACACTATTACCCCAGTGGATTAAACTGTACTAGAAGCACAACCAAAAGTTCGCAGAGAGAAGTATATTGCAGGCTGTAAAAATTGCATATCTGCAAACTGTAGAGTCCTGGGTAGCAACAAAAACTTGACACATCATCAAAGGAGAAGTGATGTCCTACTCTGGATGGGGTGGATGGGTGATTGGAAATGCCACTGGGACAGCAGGCAGCTGCCATCTGTGAACTGAGAGTATAAAGTGGGTACAGTAGAGGGTGATGCATCCCCATGGAACGTCTCCTCCTGGTTGGCCCTGATAGTCCACATGGAATCCCCCCAGTGCCAGACATGCCCCCAGACAGCTCAGCCTGCAAGTGACACCATCAGCCATGGTAAAGCCTGGATACATCTCTCTTCCGGGCTTTCACTGAAGTGATGTGACTCCAACTGTGGCTCTTCTGAATGTCCTTAGGATAGTAATGACGTTAAAGAAAACTTGTCATACCAACTTAAAAATTTGAGACTGAACCTTTTTGGTTTTTTTTTTGTTTGTTTGTTTTTTTTGTTTTTTTTTTGCGGGTCATGGACCATCCCCAGGAGAGGCAACAAAGAAACATCTTTACAGGTGAGTTTCCACCAGCCGTTCTTTCTCTTCACACCCTGTTACTTAGAGATGTAGAGTCCAGAGCCAGGACTTTGGTTTCAGATGAAAAACAAATCCTCAGAGGATTAAGAACTGAAAAGGGGGAAGAGACTACTCTCCGTTTTACTGAACGCTTTGGAAAGGCGTCATTTCCCTGCCTTACATGTACTAATTAAGGAAAAAAGTCAACCTCCTTCCTTTTAGTGTTCTAAATGTTATTTGTCTGGGAGTTAAGATCAGTCTGTGTATGTACATCTGGGCATGTATATCTCTTTTTGTGTGTATTTCAGTCTGTGGAGCTCTCTTCTCTCTCTCCCCCACCTTCTCCGCGTGTGTACATTTGATTGCAAGAAAGCAAGGGCTGTAAGTGTTGGAAGGCATGACAGAACACAGCAGCAGGAAGCTAGCAGCAATTAGACAAAAATCTAAGTTTCCTACACCGCTCAGAAAAATGGGTTTGAACCTGGGCACTCATTGGGCCAAAGCCTCAAACAAATGTGCCTGGCTTGAGTCAAAAACCCAACATGAATCACAGGGGCTGATGGGACTCATTAAAATGGTGAGAACTGTGATGGGGCATGGCCTCAGAGTCCCAGGAAGCTCTACAGGTCAGGGTAGAAGGACCTGCCCACAGGAGAAGGCTTCAGATGGAATAACTGAATGCGATCTATTCTGGAAAAGGCCCCTGTAGAAGAGTGTCACACAGTGCAGTGGAGATGGGTCATATTTTCTGTGTGAAGAGTGCTTTGGAAGTGTGAATGAATGCCCTTTCTTTAGGATGCTTTGTGGTTCTGAGCACAAACAAGAACAGCATCTGCCTCTGCATCACTGTGGATGGAAACTCCATCATATTTGCCATCTAATGATTTGAGGCAAAAAAAGAAGCTAAATCCTTTCCTTGTCTTGGGATCAGTCAGGCCCACTCACAGATACTAGTGCACCCCACAACCACTCCCACTCTTTGTATCATCTCACATACTAAGCACAGGCATCAGCCTTCCCAGTGCTTTGAACTGGTTCACAGATTCTCATGGGAACCAGATGGATGGATGGATGGATGAATGGCTGGCTGGCTGGATGGATGGATGGAAGGATGTGCAGAAAACCGTGAGGATTTCTGTGTGATTTCCCAGTGTGCTCACCACATGGGACAGCTTGTTCACTGCCTAACATGCACATTTGATCTCAGTGAGTTCTGAAGATATGCGTAGATTTTGGTTCTGCATTTCTTTTGCCTGGAGCAGGATTTTAAGGCAACTTATAAAGAGGAGAGGAGAGATAGAAGGCCAGGGGAAGCCATTTCTTTTGAAAGCCTTAAATAACTATGGGTTCCCCTGGAGAGAAAGATCCTTTGGTTTAAAAGTTTTCCTTGCGGCCTATGGAATTGTAACTGTGACAATTCACCAATTGTGACTTCATATTTAGCCCCCTTTCTTTGATGATTTAGGATTGGGTGGAGAATCTAGCATACAGCAGCAGAATCTCTGACTAGAGATGGCTGTGGCCCAGACTAGCACAAAGCTGAGCAAACAGGCTTTTGGATACAGAAGATCTAATGTATGTATCATTTTTTACTATTGCATCCTTTTGGGCAACTCATTTTCTCAAGTGTTTGATTGATTCAAATGAGGACATATATCATTATGAGTTCCCATGGTTAAAAACATCTTAACAGTAGAGGAGGCTGTGCAATGAAAAGAGACTATTCCCTCAGACCTCTTTCTAGAGATAGCCACTGTGAACCAATCCACATGTAACCTTCTATAATTATATACATACACAAATAAACATCTCTGTCTCCCTCTCTGTCTGTCTGTCTGTCTCTCTCTCTCTCTCTCTCTCTCTCTCTCTCTCTCTATATATATATATATATATATATATATATTATATATCAATGTTTTATTCAGTGCTATTTGCATGGTTAAATGATTTGTGGCTTGTGTTTTTATGTAAAAACATCTGGGCAACTTGCTGTACTGACATGTTTTGCTGAATGTGTGTGTATTTTTTAATAGTAACCTTCCCTTGCATGTGTGTTTGCTCATTTAATTAGATGGACATGCAGGCTATTTTTTCATATTAGCTGTCCATGTATTCTTATTAGCAGCATTTTTGTTACTACCAACATTTCATGGGAGGGTCTGTTGTCCACCGTCACCAATGCTGGGCATTCTTCAACTTTATGTCTTTCTTTGTTTGTATTGACACTGATAGCTGTCTTTGGAGATGGGTGTAATGATTGAAATGTTCTTTATCTGTGCTGTGAGATATGGCTTCTGCCTATGGTGTCTAATGATTAGCTGAATATTGCTAGTAAGTCCAAGGAATTTAAATTTTTCATTATATTTTTAATTGGCTAAAATTAGGACGTAAGTAGCCAAGTGTTTTGGTTAGGGTGGGTACGATGCAAAAATTAGGGGAAAGTTATCTCATTTAAAACTGGGCTCGTGCAATCTTTCGGGTGCTTTTCTTTTCTTTCCTGAAAAGACAACTGCTCGGCCCCACCCCCAGCAAATGCCATCAGTATAGGCAACATCTGTGCCAGGAACAGTGCATACCCAGGTTCTCGGTGTGCTGAAGGGCCCCGGCATTGAAGATCTGTGGCACCTAGGCTGAGACTTTGGTTTCTGGACACTTGAGAAATCTACTAATGTATGATAATAAACAGGGCTGGTGTGGGGCAAAAATCGAAGGCTATCAGTTTGCTTCTGATAGCTTTCTGTTAACTTTATCTCCTCTGATATGCTTTTGCAATACCTGGTGCCTTTGTATTCTAACACCTAGGAAAAACAGGAGAAGTTGAACTTGGCAACTCACTCTGAATCTCATTTATTTATATGGGTGATTAGCTTTGTTTTGAGACTTTGTGCTTCAGGACAGGATGTTGGAAAGGCTTTCCAAGCAGTGAGTCATGGCCATGGCTGTGCAGGATTGAGAGAAGGATCTGGAACTTCTCTCACACTTAACAGACCTCCATACCCAATGTTGGCAGTGAATGTGAAACCAGTCTCAACATTTGTGGTTCTTGGAACACCTCTTTCCCTGTAGCCCAGGAACAGACCACTCAGGTCCATTTCTTGTGGTTAGAATGTGAAATGTCCTCTATCCGCAATGCATTTGAACACTTGGTCCATAGCAGGTGGCACTGTTTGCAAAGGTTATAGAACCTTTAAGAGGTGGAACCCTGATGGAGGACATACACACTGCCAGCAGGCTTTTAGGGACCACAGCTTCACTCCACTTTCTGAAATCTCTTAATTCTATATGTGGATTACAAGTGATCAGCCAGCTTCCTCCTCCTCCATGTCTTGGCTGTGGCAAGCTGTCCCCACCATTATGAACTCTCCCTCTGAACCATAAGCCAAAATAAACTCTTCCTTAAATAAGTGATACATCTTCTAACCAGCGTTAGAGAAGTTCAGGTACGGGAGAATGTGGGCTAATGTGGACAAGGGTAAGACAGAGACTGTGGGAGAGGGAAAGGCAGACGAGCATGTGGTTAGTGTAAGGTCTGGCTATACATGTGCTCATACTTGTCAATATATGTATGTATGTATGTATGTATGTGTGTCTATAAGTACACATATATGTGCATGTATATACACATATATAATATATACATGCATAATATATATACACATATATACGTATATAGACATACATATGTCTATAGATGTGTGTAAATGTATATATATATATATTACATATACATATATACACATATATGTATATATATTAAAAAACCTGGTATTTATAAACCTGGTACTACTGAAGAAGTAGTTAAAAACCAGCAACATTTCAATTGGCACTTTAAAATGAATATGGGTCATGAGCCACCATTTAAACTTATAGTCAAAAAGGTGTTATGCCTATCAGTCAAGCATTCATCAGATTAATTATGTATAACTTATTCATTGTATACTGCAATTCTTTCTTGCTTCAAAAAATATTACAGGCAGTGTAATTATTAACCATGTAATCTACCTTTGTTATATATCTGCTAATAACATTAAAAAATCAGAGAAATGATTTGCCCCTATGTGTGTGTCTATGCCCTTATGTGTCAATGCTTAGAGTCAAATGCTGCTCTCCATGGGCCTGATCCTATACTTTTGAAAAAGGTGCCAGAGCATCCTGCAGACGATGGAAAAGGACCATTTCCGTCAAAGTGTGCTCATATAAAAGTTCCCTGTGGGGAAATATGGCTTCTTTGGTGCCAGGAATGATCACTCTGGTTGAAGCCATTTAACTACTTACCTACAATGTGACTCAAAGTCAAAGATCATGACACTGCAGTCCCCCCAGATATCACCAGGGCTTTGGACAATTTACTTAACTCCTTTAAACTTCAGATTAAAAAAAAAAATCCACCTCCAAGCTCCTTACCAGTGACATTATTGATATTTTAAAACATTAGTCCCTGTTGTGGAAGGTTTTCCTGTGGATTACCAGATGCTTCATGCATCCATGACTTCTACCTAGCTGTGACGCCTTCAGTATCTCCAAACACTGCCAAAATGGCATCCCAGGGGGAGAAAACAACCCCTTCTTGAGAAAGACCTACAGAAAGAGAATAGGAGTAGTACTGCTCTCATGACAGTATTGAGATTTAAATGATGAACACCTATAAAGACTAAGGACGGTGAGCAATACATCCGTTGTCATTCCTGACTGAAGTTAGCTCTCCGTGGTATCTAATTATTGAATTCCTGAAAGGTTTTCCAGAGAGAAGAGGACCGAGGAGCAGCTGGATGGGTGAGGCTGATTACCAGCTGGCTGTAGCCTGACTGCTCGATTCATCCGATCCTTTGTCTGACGCCACCGGGAAAAATCAGGGTCTGTTTTGAACAAGGCAGCAGAAATAAAGAGAATGTGGAAAAATGTATGTAGTTTCAGAGCAGTGGGCAATGCAAAGGGCCTTAGAAGTGGAAATCGAGCTCCTCTTAATGATGTCTGTAAAGCAAGATAGAGGCAGTCTGCGGCAAGTCCTCCGTCGCCCCAAAGCCTCCTTCTGGCTCCCTCTGCTCCCTTCCTTCACTTCCACTGCATTTATTGAGTGCCGACTACATTTCAGTCTTTGCATTGCTAGCTCCCTTATGCATCTAGCCTACCCAGGTCACATTCTTTAAGTAATGAATAATTTCCAGTGAGGCACAATTGGAAAAGCAGCTGGAAGGATAAAAGCAGCGGTGGGAGCAAGCAATAGAGACAGGAGGAAAAAAAAAAAGAGGAGAGGAAAAAGAACATGAATGACTGAAACACATTTTCTCACTCCAAGAGGAGGAAAAGAAAATAATCAAGCAATATTAAATTGTCTATCCATAAATTAAAAGGTGACAGACAAGGTGGGTTCTGTATAGATCATAATGTCTGCCTAACACGAATGGGACGTTATGAAAGTGCTCGGACCGCAGCCTGGCGAGAAGTTCATAACGATGATAAATATCCAGAGCAGGTGACTCCCAGATCATTTTCAGCTGTCCATAATTAAACTGGCATCCATCTCTCCACAGTGTCAGGACTGTGAAGTAATTCCAGTTCTTGGACCCTTTACATCTGTGCTGAAATGAAATAATATTTGGCAGTAACAAGGAGTCACTGAAACTAAATAAACAATCCCTTTCAAGGCTATATAAAAGTTAGTAACTTAATAATATTTGACAGGGATTAAGACCTCTTTGGGGCTGGAAGGAAGTTTCAGAAAGCAGCAATAACAAATATATGGAAGGTAGAACTGATCCTCACTTTAACAGACGTGTATAATTTGAACTGTAATGAATCTCCCCGGAGAGATGTGTATTTTGAACATCTAACAGATACGGTACATGTCAAAAAGCACATGCCTCCTTGAGAAACATTTGTTGGGCTCACTCTAATATAAAGAAGGAAAAGGAAAAAGTTTCTGCCTGTTAAGGAGTACTTTGTATCCATGTAAAATTTATAATGTAAGAAATTGATGCAACAGTGTACAGAATGGAAAGACGAACACTTTTCTTTAGATGTATGAGTGCTATCAACACAGCAGCCCATTAGCAAAGTGTAGATTTATTTAATATTTACTTTTTCTTGTTATTTATGTATGAGTGTGTGTGCCTGTGTGAATTGATGCGCACTCTGCGTATCCACGGAGGGCAGAAGATTGTGTTAGATCCCCTGGAACTGGAGTCACAGGCGGTTGTGAGCTCCTTGATGTTGGAGCTAGAGACTGAATCTGTATCCTCTGCAAGAGCAGTGTCTTAATTGTGGTGACTTTTACTGTGATAAAACACTGTGACTAAAATTAACTTGAGGAAAGGATTTGTTCCAGCATACAAGTCTAAGATCACACTCCATCACCAAGGGAAGCCAAGGCAGGAACCTGGAAGCACGAACTGAAGCAGAAGCCTGGAGGAGTGCTTGATCTTCACGGATTGCCAAGCCTGCTTTCTTATACAACTCAGGACCACCTGCCTAGGGCTTGCACTACTCTCTGTGGGCTTGTCTCACCTGCATCAATCATTAATCAAGAAAATACACAGATTTACTTACAGGCAATCTGATGAAGGCATTTTCTCAATTGAGATTCTTCTTCCAAGATAACTCTAGCCTGTGTTGAGTTAACAAAACCAACCAGGACAAGCAGTAATTGATTTTAACTACCGATCCATCTCTTCAACACACACAAGATGCTCCTACCCTCTGAAGTCATCCTTGGTTCTTTCAGTTGAGCACCAGACATATTCTAACTCATGGAACCCTCGCCTGACCTTCGAGGTAGACACTGTCACGATTTGATCTTATTAAATAAGGAAACAGACTTGGCGATCACACAGACAATAACATACATGAGATTATAGCACCAACTCTGGAGTTCCAAGAAACAGACCTGGTGATCACACAGACAGTCACACAGATGAGATTATAGCCCCAACTGTAGAGTCCCAGGAAGCAGACCTGGTGATCACACAGACAATCACATAGATGAGATTATAGCCCCAACTGAGGAGCTCCAGGATTCTGTTCCTAGTCTCCATGGTCTATGGTCTCCAAGGAAGTTTACATCCCTCAATTAGACTATGAGATCCAACTTTGTGTTCTGGTTCCTCTGCTTGCTATATACTCAAGGATTAGATCTTCTCAGATCAAGATTTTGTTGCTTTTAAACCTTAATTGAATTTCTTTTAACAATATTATACATGTGTCCTGTAAATTCTGATTACTATAATCCTTTCTTCCTAATATCCCGCCCCATATTATTACTACCTTCCCTACAAGTCCCTGTTCCATAGTCAGGTATTTTTTGTTTTATCAGTCCCACAGAGTTTCATTGGGATTATCAGTGTGACCATGGATTAGAAACTATCTATTGGAGCCTGGTGGGCCTCTCAGAGGTACATAGCTGAAGAAAATTCCTACTGGGGCCAGACTTAGTACTCTTGTTTAGCTAAATGGTCATGGCGCCAAGCTACCTTCTAAGTATGGTTTCTTCTGTAGACAACTGAAGCCTGGAGGCTCCCTCAGTGCTCCCAGCCTCAGTCAGAGGGGCCTCACTTTACAATGAATAGCTGCAAGTGCAGCGATGCACAGCTGCTCACGGTGCTGGGAGAGGTGACAGCTGAGTGCTCATCCCTAACAGTACAGTTGTATCCACCTCTCTCAGGCCCAGGGAACACTGCTGAATAGGGAGTGGAAAGGACATAAGAGTTGAAAGGTAGGGGCTTGGGATGTAATATGGCAGAGCCAATGGAATCATCCTATTCTCACAGCACCTGCACTGCCTGCAATGGACCTGCTGAAGACTGCATGTCAATAGTTAGTTGTGGATCAGGGAAGGCTTATGGGATCTTACCTTTCTCTACTGAACTACTGACTACTGGTGGTTTCTGGGGATGAGGTAGTTAGAACTTCACAATAATACAGGCTCTTGCCATTCCTCTTGTTCGTCCGCAGGACTAGTTGATAAGACCCTATTGCTGAAGACTCCACACACCTTGGATGCAAGGAGTAAGGAAATCAAGAGGGCACCGAGATGGCAGTTTCCTCCCTTCCGGCTAGTTAATAGGGACATAAGGTACTGCACATGCCACTGGAGGAGGAAAGATAGGAGTGTTAACCCTGCAATCTGCAATGCCACCTTGCCAGGCAAGGTGTGTCCTCTGGTACAAACTGACACAACTGTTATGGGGATGACCTGCTGTACTCTGTTTAGATTTGAAGCCTGGTCCACAAGAGGGAGAATTCTCTAGGAATGCATATCTGGTACTGCAAACCCAGTCAAAAACCTATGGCTGACGTATTACATATTTATGTTTTGGTTAATTGTCCATGCTACCCTTCCTTGCTTACCTTACCTTAACTCCAAAATCCTTAGTTGTTTCTTTGTTTTTTCTGAGACTGACTGAGGGTCTGAGACTGTTGGAAACCAGATGGATCCAAGATTTCTCAGAAGTGCCATAAAAGGACAAAGGGGACATTAGGTCTGCGTTCTTGACCAGGGACAGACTTTCCATTTCAGTCCTGTACTTGTAGGGAAGCAAGCTAGATGGGTAGAACCATTTGTACTAAAAACAACACCTTCCTGTTCCCTATTGGCCCAGAATGTGTGTTCATGTGATCTGTCCTACCCAGGGAACCTTGAGCAGAGGTTTTCTGGGACTGCTGAAATGGGCTTTCATGGTCCTAACAGAAAGCACAAGAAGTTGAAGGTGTCTCACAAATGAAGGATCATGGGTATTGCAGGGAAGCTAACCCTGGAGTGTCTAAACATTTTTACCACTTGATTGAGTTTTAATATTTCTTTTGTTAAATCCAGAGCAAAGAGAACAAGATGATAATTGATATAGAGAGACTTACACATCCAAATGAATAGAATTCAAAACAGTGTCAACCAGTGATCATCAGGATGCTTAAATATCCTTTAAGGAGCTCCTTAAAATGCAAACTCTGAGGCTCAAATCCAAAACTATGAAATGCAGCATTCCTGGGTTTAATCTCAGCAGAAATTTTTTAAAAGTAGTCTGGCCCCAAACCCAAAGTCTTCCGGCCTCAGTCTCTCAAGTGCTGGCACCCTCCTGTGGTCAGTCATGTTTCTAGTGGCCCTCAAATGATCCTGATATGCTGAAGGTTTGGGAGCAACTGCTTTAGACCTGGATTCTTTGTGGCCTTTTGTAATAATGCACTAAACCCTGGCTCCTCCTTTACTGACTTTCAATTTTTATTCCACCTTACTATTTTTAGAAACATCCAGCTATCAGTAGAAGGGCAGCCTAGGTGGGATTTCTGCTGGGGTCCTGTTAGGTTGAGAGGTCTCAGTGTGTTCACACTGTATTCTCTTTCCCTATATTAGCTCCCTGCAATCCCCTAACAGGTATGGCTCTTCACCTTGGTTGTTGATGGTCTTGCTCAAGGCTGCTATTGCTGCCTAACTTTTGCTTTAAACCAAATCATCCAAGAAATAACTTTTTTCTTCTAGTTTCCATGTCTTTTCCTAATGTCTTTGACTCATCAGCTAAAGGAGGCTTTTAAGATATCTTATGGCAGGCTATTGGAAAAGCCCTCTGTGGGCATTTGTAATGTGAAGTTTCCCATAGCACATTTCTCTAGTGAACCCTGAGGACCACCTATATCAGACCCCCGAGGCCCTCCTTAATGATACAGATTGCCATTAATGCATCCCCAGTGACTCCCAAATCCATCTCTGGAGGTGAGGTCCTAGAAATATGACATTTTAATAAACGTTCCAGGGATTCCTAGTTATCTAGAAGACCATTTACATGTTGACATTAAGGTGATTGAATACTGAGCTTGGTACTTTCGGAGATAAAATGAGTAAGTCTCTGGTACTCAGACCAATAGTATGTGCAAAATCAGTAAGTTCAAGGTAAACCATCTCTAGGCTGTCAGATCTCCATGTCAGAGTATTCTCAATGCAGCTTCGCCCTTCCATCTGCTTTCACCTGTCCTTCCGGCTTCTAGATGGCCTTCCCACCTCATGGTCACCCAGTTCTGAGCCAATCCTATTAGAGGTAGCACAGGTATCAACTTCCTCTCTAGGTCATGTTTGACATGGTTTTCATCTCTTATTCAGGGTCCAGTGACCTGCTAACAACCATCCTACTCTAATATGTATTACTTGAATTATGCTGTGTGCTAGGCAATGCACCAGATCCTTCCATCCTTGGGGCTCAGTGGTTAGAGCAGCTGTCCAGGGCACTTCTGACACTGGTCTTCAAACTCAAAACCATGGTTCTACAGTCTACTCTTCTGTGTAGTATCTGCTGTTTTCTAATCTCTAGAATCAATCAAGATTTTTTTCTCAATGGATTTTTCTTAGACTGAATGCCCAATGCGCTATGAGCCAGGCTGACAGCTTT
The DNA here is from genome assembly GCA_026225945.1 of Cricetomys ansorgei. Lineage (NCBI taxonomy): Eukaryota > Metazoa > Chordata > Mammalia > Rodentia > Nesomyidae > Cricetomys > Cricetomys ansorgei. Next base: position 29,766,849 of record JAMJFZ010001038.1, read on the forward strand.
CTTGGGACCTCATTTCTTCAGGAACAGAAACCGGCATGCCTGTGTCTGACTGAGGCTTCCTTCCAAGACCTGTTCGTGGCTCCAGGTGGGTTCCCATTGCTTTCCTTTCACAGCCTCTTTTTCTCCAGTTGCTCTTCCTTACTGCGTTCGAGCCTCAGAGCCCTCACACTCGTCACCTCCCCTGTTGGAGAGTTCCTTTCCTGGACCACCACACAGCTCCATCTCCTCCCTTAGATCCCAAATCCTACATTCCCCACTGTGCCCATTCTAAGCTAAGCTCCCCCCATTTCCCATTCTTTCTCCATTTCCTCCATAGCCTTTATCTTTTCCATTATCACTCTTCCACAATTAGGTAGTAAGCCTCAGGGAGGCATTGACTTTTCTCTGTTATTTTTTCCATTGATAAATTTCAGAGCTGTAAATGGTAGCTGGTTAGTTGAAAATTGTTGAGTGAATCAAGTGAATGGCCATTGTGTGCCTCCCCACTTGACCTTTCTAGTTGGCCTGGGGTTAACAAGGGTTCTTGGGAAGGGACACTGTTACATACACACAGAGCCTTGGCCTAGAGCTGAACTATCCTATTGGTACAGTCCTCTCCGTGTTCCCTTTTTGCCAGTCAGCTATCGACACAGAGATGCTCTTGATAGTGGATTAACACGGTCAAAGTCTTAAGGTTCAATCTGTCATCAATTGGGATTTTGCAGACCACCTATGTATCCAGAGGTATTCCCAATTCTATGGATTCAGAGACAAAAGAAGATCTTCCCACAGTAGGAGCTCAGGTGGTACCCATCAGATAGTAACCATCACTGGGGCCTGAGCTGGAACCATCAAGATGAGGTTGAAGGATGCCGCATCAGAGCTGCTGGCAGGAGGAGGGGAGGAGATGGAAGTGCAGAGGCTCACACCAAAGAACACGCTGCCCTTCTCACACTCCTTTGCCCACGATCTTGGCATTGCTGTCCCTGGTTGCACTGATGCAAGCCTCCTTTCTATTTCTCTGTGTCTGCTCCTGCAGCTAAAATTCTAGTGGTTTGGTGGACCTGCAACTCTTGAAGTATGCTGCAGAGGGCCTGGATATCGTTTTTTTTTGTATCTCTTATAGTACCTGAAATCTGTTTTGGAACTTCTTAAAGCAAATATTCTCCAGTTTGAATTCCAACAGTTGGCGGGGCCCCCTCCCGTTATCTCAGAGTCTGAGAACAAAATCACAGGCTAATGAATTCCATACTCACAAAACATGGCCAATGAAAATATGATTACATATCCAACTGTATGATATTTTGCTTATCAAATTGAGGATTAAAAATTTAGTGTTGAAGAGGGCGTGGTTAAATTGGAACTGTTAGAAAGAATGTGAATTGGCTCAATTGCCTCTGATGCATTTTGATGATATGTGTCAAGAGCTTTGAAAAGATTTGTAGACTTTGACCTGATATTTACAGTTCATGAAAAATCTCATAAGGCAGTGATCATAAGTATTGGTAAACAGTATAAATTTAGCAGAGATGAGAGGAGTTAAGTACATTATTGGATAGACACATACGCCCTGTCACACACCCTGGATGTAGATTTAGACAACACTAGCATGGTAATGTTTGGAAAGAACGTAAAACATATAATTTTCGTTTTGTAAAAGGGGGTATAGGATTCCAAGTGGCAGAATACTCCACAGATATATTTAAGTACTTCTTAGTACATGGTCTACGTTTGTTTTTTTCCCAAATTGTCTACAATTTCTGTAACTAAAATACATTGCTCTTGTATTAAAACAGTTTGCAACTTACACATGCAGGCTACATGCTACACAGCGTTAAACTGTTGTTGATGGTGTTACCCTTCCAACCTCCCATAGAATTCCTGCACCTCCATCTCTGCCTATCCTGGCCCTCCCCTGCTCCGAGTTCCTCAGTTGCGTCTCTGGGCTAACTGGTGAGCTGCACATTATTCAGCACAGCATGGCTGAGCTCCTTTCTAACCTGGCCTGAACCCACCTGCTGAAATGCAGCTTCCGCTGCTCTTTCTTTCCCTTGTCCTGCTTCAATGCTAGGAAGCTCGCTATTTGGAATACCTTGTTCTGTCTGCCTGCTTGCTAAGAATTCCCCTCTCGTGTTACTTCACAAGCTTCCCATTCCATTTTCAAGACATTTTCTTATACCTTTTCTGTCAAAACCTGAGAAAGACACACGCATTGCTCTGTGCACTATGTCACTTATAACTTCTGGGTTATCATATAGTAACAGGTTCACGTATATCTGTTTCTCATTAGGTTAAAAGGAACTTGAAGGCTGGAACTGGGTTTGTGATTGACACATGGTAAGCAACCAATAAAATAAGCAACCAATAAAATGTATGCTGAATAAAAGTAGCAGCATAAACATCTACAGAGATGTTCAGCAACCTTGCATTATGAAAGGGTACTATTGAGCAAGCGCACCCCTGCTTTCCAGGGTCAGGAAGGTTGGGGTAGCAGGTTGTGCTGCTTCACTAATTCAGCGAGTGAGCAGGCTGGAGGTGCTGTCTCAGAACTCCCTGTGGCGAGCAGAGCCACTACAGTCACTGCCTTTTGCCTTTCCTCTTGCCCCCTGCAAGTCCTAAAGCTCCTCTGTTCATTTAGTACTAGTCCCGAGCAAGCTGTTGAAGGCTTGGTGATGGTGACGTTAAGCTGACTAAAGTTCTTCGCTTCAAAGGTGACAATTTGAACTCTCACAGCTTAAACCACACCCAAACCAAGTCCTGGTGCGACGCGGACTGGAAGCAGTGTGCTTGTGAATGTATCTTTGTCTGATGAGGTGGAAAGTGTGGTTCGCTATTTTTTTTAGGATAGGGATATGATGACACTCTACACAGACCGGTGCTTAGTACACAGTTGGCTTTTGCAATGGCTTTCATTCTGGCAATGCATATTCACTGAGGCCATATTTGCCACTTGTAATCATTGCTGCAAGTCCTGGGAACTGAACAACATTTATGGATATATGCTTTCTACCAAATTCTGTGCAGCTTTCGATTCTAAATATTTTAATATTAAACAATTATGGTTTTGGAAAAAGATTGGGTTGCGCACACTTTTAATGTCAGTATCCGAGAGACAGAGGCAGGTAGATCTCTGTGAGTTCAAGACTAGCATGGGCTCCACAGTAATTTTCAGACCAGTCAGGGCTACATAGCGTGGTGAGAATCTTGTCCACAAACAAACAAACAAACAGAAACAAAAACAAAACAAAATATGTTTTGTAACTCCAGTATGATGATCTAGTTAGCAGTTCTCAACCTGTGGGCTGTGACCCCTTTGGGGGTCAAACAACCTTTTCACAGGGGTCGCCTAAGACCATATGCAATCAATATTTACATTATGATTCCTAACAGTAGCAAAATTACAGTTTTGAAGTAGCAACGAAAATAATGTTATGGTCGGGGGGGTCACTGCAACATGAGGAACTGTATTAAAGGGTCGCAGTGTAAGGAAGACTGAGAACCTCTGCTCTAGGTGCTGTACTCAGCTATGGAGCCTGGATCTCACAGTTACTTCTTCATATCTGATCAGGTCCAACCCCATTGTTCTCTTCTCAGCACACCCAGGTCTCAAGTGATTCTAGAGACAGTTAAAGTCTGTCAATTTACGTTTTTCTTTTCCCCACTTATTTTGGTTGAGTGTTATGTTTTAGAAGTTTACACAAAGTGATCAGTATTCTGTGTGAGAGATTCAGCCCATGGTTTGGGGAATCACGTGAACGACAGGAAAACATAACCCATTTTACTGAGGCCAGCTATGCAGGAGCAGAGGCCCACATTTTGGCTCTTTGCATTTAATAATAATAATAAAAAAAAAAAACCTTTAGTTTAACTTGTTATGGTATGGCTAAAATTTTTGCATTCATGCAGTTTTACAATCATTCTTAATATCTAGTTCCAGAATTTTACTTTTTAAATATTTATTTTTATTTTATGTGTGTGCATGCCTGACTGTATGTATGTCTGTGCACCACAAGTGTCCGGTACCTGTGGAGGCAAGGAGAAGTCATCAGATCCCCTGGGACTGGAGTTACGGATGGTTGTTAGCCACCATGTGGGTGCTGGGAACTGACCTAGGTCTCCAGGAAGAGCAACTAGAGATTTAACTGCTTAGCCATTCTCCGGTACTGTAAGAAACACCAGCCTGCTGCCACTAGAAGAGACTCCCAGAGTTTGCTCCTTCCCAGATTGTCCAGCCTTCTGACACAGCAACCTGACACTGTTGCCAACAAATGTATTGGACTGCATTCGTGACTATCCTGGGATTCATACAGCCCATTGGAAGCAAGTGGACATATCTGAGTGAACAGTTTTAAACAGATTAAAGTTAACTAACAACTTCTTGTCCTGGGGGTGTGGTGTTTATTGAAGAACTTGAGATGTCAGAGTGAAGTCTAGCATGAAGCTCTGCCATTGCCAGTGGTAGTTAGCAGGTAAGCACTTGGCTCCTCCCAGTTCTCTGTGTCTACTTTAAGACAGTGACACTTAAGTTTGCTTCATGGGCGACTGCTAAGATCAAAATTTGATGCTGTGTAGGAAAGTAATTTGTAGAGTAGGAAAAAAAATATCTTACAAATGAGAATTATCATCATTGTGCTCCTGATGATGCCATCCGAGATCACTGACTGTTTGGTCCAGAAATCACTGACTCAAGGAATACTGAGCGAATGAACGTGGGAGTTGAGTTTTAACACACTCCCACAGGGCTATGCTGACACTGCTCCTGTTGGCTTGCAAAATAACCTTAACCCTCGGTCTTGCTAACTCTTCTCACACCACCCGAACATATGTAGAATCCCCTCGAGACCCAGCTTTCCTCCTGATAAATACATACATGCTGAAAGTGTAACAGATATAATGGGCTAACATTCCGAAACTGCAGATTCATTTAATTTAAACCAGGGTTTTATGGACAGTGTGCCTGAACTCAACAGGAGGGGTGGGGGCTATTTTTGGACAGGGAGCATTTCCAGCACCTCTTAAATCACATTGCACGGTGATTGCCTCTCCGCCTCCATGCAGGGCGGGCCTGCATTCATAAAATGGGACACGGCCCAGGGCGAGACTGAGTCTCTTTTCTGAATCTGATGACTAATACTCATCGCAGCTTTTGGAAAAGGAAGGCACCATACAAAACCTCACCAATTGCATTCCCTTCTCCAAAGTAAGGGGGAAAGGTGTGAGTGTGTGTGTGTGTTTGTGTGTATGTGCACGTGTGTGCACGTGTGTGCATGTGTGCATGTGTGTTCCTCCAGTGGTTGAGGAATCCTGAAATGAGCCACTATAAGAAGCCCCTGACAGTGTTCTGTGATGGTTTTGCGTGGGAAATTGAAACAAGTTGGCAAGAAAAAGAATTCCTTCTGCATAATTCAAAGCAGACATTTTACTGGAGGAAAAGCAAATCAGAAATTTGCTGTCGGTCTCTGATATTTTATTAGTTACAAAGGTAATATATTAGTCCCCTTGCATCAAATCAAGATAGTCTCCCTTCCTACCCCGTCACTGACATTCTAAAATAACGTGAGAATACACAATACAATATCAGCTTCTCGTGATTTAGGATTTAGGACTCGGTGTGACCTGCGACTGTGTCACGCACTGTTGTCCTCTGACCCGCTTTTCTCTAGCTCCAAGAGAAGAGTGAAAGGATAAAAACAGGACTTTGGAATGGCTGGCTGAAATAATTAGATGTCCCTGATAGAAAGTATAATCTGACAAATTAATCTTGATAGCAACATAGAGTCCCAGGTGGATGCTGGCCATTGCATGCTATTCATGACAAAGTTTAGCAATGAGAGTAGTGGGGTGCCTCCATGGGTGTGTAGCTGGGGCTGTGTGAGCTCCGCAGGCTTCCTGTCAGCCCATCTCACTGTCAGAGACTGGTAGCTTCCAAACAGTGTGAGCACTTGATCTAAGTAGGTGTGAAGTGAAAACGTGAGTTTTAGCAAGAGGGCTTGGGAAACAGTTTCAGTTTTTATGCACACGATTTTTATAGAATTGGCTTTGTGTGCTTCAAGGTGCCAAATGTTTAATTCTATTTGTTTATTTATTTTTTACTTTTTGGAGACTGGGTGTCTCTGCTGTAACTCTGGCTGTCCCGGAATTCACTCTGTAGACCAGGCTCACCTCAAACTCAAAGATTTATCTGCCTCTGCCTCCCAAGTGCTAGGATTAAAGGTATGTGTCACCACTGCCTGGCTAATTCTATTTCTATATTTCTATATTTGACAAAACATAGAGGCAACATTCTAGTTCCCTTACATTACAGTGCCACCAATATAGTCTGAGTCTATTTTTAAAATTTGATTCATGAGGATGATTGTTTTGCCTATATGCACACCTGTGTACCAAGTACATGTCTGGTGCTCGCAGAAGTCAGAAGAGAGCACTGGTTCCCCTGGGACTGGAGTTAGAGATAGCTGTGAGCTGGGGGGTGGGTGCTGGGAATTGAATACAGGTCTTCTGGAATAGCAGCCAGTGCTCTTAAATACTGAGCCATTTCTCCCACCCCTTGAGAATATTTCCATGGCCATTTATTTTGTGAAATGGATGAACGAGCTCAATCATATATCTGTCTGAGTTGCACCCAATACCTCTAATATTCACAGCACATTAAAAGCAAGCATTCATTTATTGAGTGCATGCGAGCGAATGCATAAGGCAGGCATGCCCAGACATGTGCTCTGTGACACACGTGTGTGGTGGTCAGAGGACTGCTTTCTGGAGTTGGCTCTGTCTTTCTATCATGTGGGTCCTGAGTACTGAGCTCAGATTGTCAGGTTTGGTGATGAGCACATTGTCCTTGCTGAGCCATCTCACCAGCCAAACGATATTTTCCCAATAAAGATAGATGGATTTTTTTATCCAATAGCCAATTCTTCTGGCCTGTATCCGTGTTTGGTTTGGCACTTCTTCCTTTCCTTGTAACCAAAGATGGAGTAAGGAATGAGGTTTGGGGACAAGAGGTCATACTGCAGATACATATAAGCATGAAAATTGCTACCACAGTTCAGTTGCAGCTGTGCATTCTCTGTCTCCAAGGAAACAGGCCCTTCTGTATCTGTCCTGCATCTTTGACGGTTTTGGTATGTGTTCTACCCCTCCTTCTCTCCTTGTTCCATTACCCACTGTCTGGGGACCATTACCCTTTTGGCTGAAAGTTGTGAACAATAATGGGATTGGCCACAAGGCTCAATGAAGAACAGACTCAATTAGAACCAGGGTTAAAACATGAAACTTTTATACCAGACTTCCTACAAGGTATTAAAATGTTATGGAATGACAGAAAACAAACACACTGTTTACACAGTTCTTAAGTACCAGCTCAGAAGGGCGGGGACCACGTCTACTTCAAACTTGCTTCTGGTCCCCTGAACAGGTTTAGGAACTCCGTATGTGTGCTGCCTGAGGGATGGGATGTATATTCTCCAGTCCATCCTTAGGCGAGACTGTGAGAGGAGCATGCAAAAGGATAATGATGCAGAAGAAGTCACACGACTCTAGGGCAGTACCTTTTAAAACTCTGTTCACCTATATTTATAGCAAGAATTTTCATTGTGTGTCAAACATGTGCCCACCCTCTCCTGCGAAAGCTGAGCTGTCATCCCTGGTTACAGAACCACTGCATCAAATATGCAACCACTAAAAAAAGGTGGGAAGGAAAGAACTTCTGAGTCGTGCTTGTAGACGTGGGCTGGGATTGTGTTGTGGACACTAACAATAAACTTCATTATTTTTAATTTAGCTAATTCTTTTTTATTTTATTTATTTATTAATTATTATTATTATTACTACTACTGCTATTATTATTATTATTATTATTATTATTATTATTATTATTATTGTATTTTGAGATAAGGTTTCTCTGTTGTAACTCTGACTGTCCTGGAACTCACTCTGTAGACCAGGCTGGCCTCAAACTCACAGTGATCTGCCTTCCTCTGCCTCCTAAGTGCTGGGATTAAAGGCGTGCACCACCACCACCCAGCGTGCATTAATTCTTACAGATGACTGATATTCCTACCACACCTGGCTCACCCTAGCACCCAGCTAGCCACACAAGACACTGGGAAACATCTGACTTTTTTTGATGTCTCTTGTCTGACATCTCTAAGACATATCAGATTTAACGTATTCTAAACTACATTTTCAGCCTTTTCCCAAGTTTAGCCTCTCTTGACAGTTCTCTGTAGCATGAAGTATGTTTTTCGGTTCCTTGAGGGCAGAGCTGCAGGAGTCACACCTGACGCTCTCCTGTCACTTACATCGGAGTCGGCAGCCATCTTGTCCGCCGGCTTCCTGTCCACCGCCTGGACTCTGCGCTCTTTGTCTCCACTGGACCTCACAGGCATCCCCAGTTCTGTTTGTCTCCTTCCCCCTCCCAAGGTCTCTTCACTCAGCAACCAGAAAAGGTTTTCAAAACATCTTTTTTTTCCAAGTCTTCACACCTTCTCATTTCCTTTCAAGATGTAAAACCCTCCCTAAGATGGACCGCCCTGCCACCGCGGCTTCTCCCGTCTCCCCTCTCTTCAGGTCATGGGCACACTGTCTTCTTCATTTCTCTAACAGCTTTCCAATCCCACCACAGCGCTTGAACATGGTGTCCCCCGTGCCCGAGTGTTTCCTTCGGTGCTTGCCACAAGTTCCTTTTCTTGCCTGTTGTGGTCTGGCTGTGGCTAGCTCCCCAGAGGCTCATGTGCTGGCAGCTCTGTCCCACCGTGGCAATTCTGGGAAGTGGCAGACTCTCTAGATACTGGTTCTAATGGGAGATACTGTCGTTAGGCCAGAATAAAGCTGCTTCCTCACGGACTCATTTCTTGCTTTCCAGGGAAGTCTCTCAAACCCAGGTTGTTAGAAAAGAATCCGCTCCTTCCTTGCCTTCTCCCGTACTAGCATCGCTTGACACATACGCGCTCCTTTTGCGCATGGCTGGCCCACTTTTGGCTTCTTGGCTGTGTTGTGGATGCAGTGTGAGGACCTTCGACAGGAGAATGTCGCTAGCATGTTGATTGAACCTTCTAGACACCAGAATAATGAGCCAAACAAACCTCTCCGTGTGATAGAGTACCCAGACCCAGATACCTTGTCCCAGTGACACTCACTAGTCCAGGACTATCTCCAGACTTCCCTCCGTCTACAACGTTGTTTCCCGCTAGTTATGCCAATTCAAAGCAGTTAATCTCCTCGATACATAATTGTGCACACATCTGTTTTGGTTGCTTGTTTGGCTTTTGCTTAACGCTTGCAGCTCTTGCTGGTACATAAACTCTTGAAGGCCGGGCATTACACCTGTTTTATTCAGCACCGAATATCCAGCCACAGATTTGGTTCTTAATAGACCATCACATACTTGTGGAATGCATGGAAAATTAAACATTTTCTGCATTTTAATGATGGGCTCTGATTGGACGCGTTAGCCAAAGCTGTGTATTCCCTGTACTACCAACCTGTTATCTTAGATTAAGTCAACTGTAAATTAGGTCTTAAGAAATAATGCAGCCTCAGTGTAAGCTACAACACTGAGGAAATTGCAAGTTGGTAGTATCATTTTATTTATTTAAGTTTTTTATGTGTGTGTGTGTGTGATGTGTCACACATGTGTGTGCAGATGTGTCACCCATGCATGTATGGCCAGAGGAGAAAGTCAGGCGTCCTGCTCTATCACGCCTCATCTTATTCCCTTAGACAGGGTCTCTAACTGGACCTGGAGCTAGGCTGGCCGTGAGCAGGCCCCAACAATTCCATCTCTTCCCTCCCACAGCTCTGGAATTATAGGTGCTCATGTGGCCACACCTGGCTTTTTACATGGAGGCTGGGGATTTGATCTCAGGTCCTCATGCTGTGTAGCAAGTGCTCTTACCCATGGAACCATCATCCCACTGTTGAATTTCATTTTTGATGGATGTTGAAATAATAATTTTTTACTAAAGCAGAAACATTTTAACTTCTAAAACTCAAAGCGATCTTTCTAGAAATGAATGAATAAACAGAGGCCTTTTGAATGAACGTGACCTGTCTCTTGCTGGGCATAGGGCAAGCCCTGAGCTATTGGGAAAACTGATGGTGGTTTCATTGGTGGCTGAATGAATAATTGACATTTCCTGGGTTTTCACTTCTCTACTCACACAGTGTTCTGTCGGGCTCACATGGTGACTGAGAGAGTGCTGTACAGACCAGCAGAGGTCAATGATGCTGCTTATTCATTAGTGCACTGACTCGCATGGACACCTTGGGTGGTATAACAAGGAAGACTGAGTATCAGTCTTTACTGTAGCCATGAAGATTAGAATAGTGGAATAGTACTGTAGGTGTCAAAGAAACCCATGAACAAACGGCTAACTGAGGTGCCTGTTAACATAGCAAAGCAGACTCTGGCTGCCAGTCTCTCCCAGCATCACAACTACCTGTTGCTGAGTCCTGGCTCCTCTTGGCACTTCTCACCCTCGTCCCCTGTCGTAGCCCCCATCCCCAGCCCCTGAGCCTTGCTTCCCTTCCCACAGCTTCTGATTCCTATATGACAGCCATTTTAGCTACACTTTCTTAGCTCTTGGCTGGCTCCTCTTTGCCTTCTTGGCTTTCTCCTCTCTTCCTCTCTTGCTCTCCACTCTCTCCTTGTTTCCTTCTTCTCATGGCACGGTCTATTCTGCTGGCCATGTTAAGTCAGACGCTTCTACATCTCTCTGGTCGTTCTCTCCCTTTACCTACAATAAGCCCTTCTCTTCCACCACACCTAGGAGCAGTCATGTCCTCATTTTCATTTAAGTAGGAATGTCCTTCGACCACTGATTTACCTTTATTCTCCTCTTACTTTGTTAGCTGCTAGCCTACCTTCCCATACTCATACTCAGCCTTGCGGAAAGCCTGTTGATAATCTGCACACCTATGCTCATAGTATCACCATCCACAATGGCCTAGAGGCAGAAGCAACCTCAGTGTCCGCTGATGGCTGGCTGAATGGAGAGTCTCATGTGGAATGAGCATATGATGGAATAATCTCATTCTTAACAAGGAAGGGCATTATTTCATACAGTTAACGTATACTGATAAAAATAGTTACAACAATAACAATAAATCCATTTAAAAAAGGGGGGGTACTGTTAAGTAGGGCAAAAGGGACACAAAAGTCTATGACTGCTCTTCTGTGAGATTTCTCAAATTCATAGACACAGAATAGCCCGATAGTGAGCAGAGGAAGCAGAGGTGTCCTGGGCTGGGGTGGGTAGCGCTATTTACTGATTATACAGTTTCTGTTCTTTAAGATGGAGATGGATTCACAACCCTCTCAGTAGATTTAACAGGACTGAGTTGTCTACTTAGATATGGTTAGGATGAGAAATTTTACGTTATGCATTTTTTACCACAATCTCTGTTTTAAAGGCTCATGGCTATGTTTCTAGTATTTTAATTCTCCCTATTCTACAAAATTCCAGCATTTGCTTTGAATGCAAATAGAAATTGTTTTAAAAGTAATAATAATTGCTAACTTTAATGGGCATTTATTCTGTGCCAGGTACCAAGTATTTTCCATTCACTGCAGTATTTCATCACTGCGACAGCACTGTGAGGTCGATATTCTTACTCAGACATTATAAAGGGAAACTCCAGGCTCAGTTTCAGGTCTGGGAAGCCACAGAGACAAGGCTGACCCTAGGCGGTCAGATTTGATCTATGTTTTCCAGCCAGTGGATCTATGTTGCACCAAGTCAGGAATGGAGGCTATAACTCTCGCCAGTGTTTTCAGCATTTCAGATAGAGCCCTGGCCTCTCACACTTTCAGCTGATTTGGATGTGTATCACAGTCACCATAATCACACAAATCTTAACTACAGAAATGAAAGATCCCTGCTGCCCCAAACATTTTGGGCAAAAGGAACTCATCAAACCGGCTCCAAAATGCAGCTAAAATTACCATGTGATTTTACTGTAGTCATACTTTCTTCGTGTTTGCCTTGAGTCAAAGGAAGAATTAAAAAAAGTTCAGAGCTACTGAGAGATTTAAACCTTAATTCTAACTAATTAGCGTTACTTGCATTTATGACATCATTAATCCTGCTTCCAGAATTTAAGCTGTTTTCTGTCACTTGTGATATGGATAAAAGGATCAGGATCTTCGGAGTCAACAAATTACTCAACCCATGTAACCACTGATTTATTTTCAGTCTCCTCTGGAAGTGTCTCATGACGGGAGGATGATGGGATTAGGATCTAGGCAATATGTACAAGGCTTGGGGTGGATGAGATGCTAGATAAATGGTAACTGATATTATCACTACTAGCAAATGTGGATTATTCAGCCTTATGAATTACAGACATAGAACAGTCTTCCTGAGTCCTGCAGCAACCATCAGATGAATGCTGGGGCTCTGGAGTGTAGTGACCAATGGGCCACATGAGGCCAGCAGAATGCTGCTCTTTCTTGTAACCGACCCTTCACTGACACCCACGTCTTAGAGATATTGACTACATTCCTATCTTGACTGCTCTCCAAATATCATGGCCAGCCACCCAGCCCCTGGGTGGAGTAGGATTCCTGCAGCTGAGCCCCAAGTTTCTTGGCACTAACATGTCTACCTCCTGCCTCTGGATCCATGACTGTTTGCCATGTGGGTGGGGTCCGTTGCCTGTACCTCAGGGTGGAGGAGAGCTGGCCAACAACTAGGGTTTTGTTGATGCCTTTGTTTGACTAGTGCTTTTCTTTGAAGAGAGCTGCTGGTCTCCTGTCTTGGAAGCAAACATATTTGCACCCCAGGAGCTCATTCCTAAAGCAGCAGATCCCTGACCTTCTGCAGCTCCCTGACTAGCTCAGACCTGACTTTCTCTGCTGAGCTGCTTTGGTGTCCTTCTGGACAAGGAGGCCCAGGCTGTTAACACATTTGATTGTTCTTTTTCTCAACTTGATAAAGTTCACTTGGTCCCAGTTCTCCGTAACCTTCTCCTCTCTGATGCTTCCCAGCACATATTTTTTCTCTCTCCTCATCTTCCTTTCTTTGGGTGAGCAATGGATCCAAAGCCCAGATTTTGATGCAATAACTCCTGGGCTGTTTTTTATAGTCCCAAAGTGGTACTACTTTCTTACAGCTCAATATTCCTAAATTTTGTTCCAAGTCTCATTATTTTACATTTATAAATATCAAGCTGTATTAATTTGTTCCAGCTCTCAAAATGTTTCCTATCCAGAGGTTATTTTCTGCTATTTTCATAGTGGTTTTTGAGCCCCGGGGCTGGTGACTGTATGTGGGCCATGTTCTGTGAGTATCCCCGGAGGACTGATGTGGAACAGAGAAGATGCGCAGATTTTGGCCCCCACTGCATCCTCTGAGCCACAATAGCTTCAAAGCATCTCAACAACTTCCGAGGACACGACCTTCCTTTTGCAAAGGCAGGCCAGCCAGCCAGGCTTGCCTTAATGGAGTAGTGTCTCGCTAAGTATCCGTTCACTCCATCTCCTGCAGCAGTTTTTAATACTTTCCCTGCAAGTGAAGTTAAACTAACTGGCCTGTAATTTCCTGGTGTGTCCCTAAGCTCTGTGAAATGACGGCATTAGCTTGGCTACTTTCCAGTTCTTCCAGAATGTTTTTGTTTTGATTTGTTTTTTTTTTTTTTTAAAAAAAAAAAAAAAACTCTCAAGACTGAAAAGGCTGGGGAATGCTTCCTGCCTCTCTTTCCTTAGTCCCTTCCATAACATACCACTCCTTCTGGTCTCAGAACAGCTGCCCATTTAACAACAGCCAATCTCTTAAATGTTTTCACTTATTAATTGTTCCTATCTCCGAAGCATGAGTTTTCACATTTTTCATTTTGACAAGGGCCACCCCCTCCGCAAATAAAGGCTTACAACTTTACTGTGTGGATCGTTCATTTGAAACAGCATTTTAAGAAATGTCCTTCAGGCTTGGAATCTAGAACACAGCAGCCAACCACACTACAATGAAACCCACGTTTTTGTGAATGGCTCTGAATGGCATTGTTGTTGGGGAGACCTGAGAAATATGTCCACACACCTGGGAGCTAAGAATCAAAATCATCGAGCTAACTCATCAGGACATATTAACCAAATCCACCAGCAATGTCTTCAAGTTATGACATGGAGAAACCCATAACAATGCTTTCATTAATAAACCCAGATGTTAAAATGTAAATTACTTTTATACTGATAAGAAGAGGGAAATTAATATTCATTTGTAGGCACAAAATGGCTGTGTCAACAGTCTTTAGGATTATCCCTGTTTTATATTGTATAGAAATTGAAAACTGAGTCACCAAATAGGACATAAATCCCTTTGTTTGTTTTTTTTATATAGAAAATTTTGTTTTAGTAAATTTTTTACTTTTCATTTTTGTAAGGACCTAATATGTCTTCTCTATGGAGACCTCAGAGGGTCACTCTAACCTCAGCCCAACCATTTGGCTGGAAGTTCATGTTCAGTTGGGCAGGAGAGGTGGCTGCCATCACCAGGCAAAGACCAGCATGATGTGGAACCTAAGCTGTTTAGGATGGGGGAGTCTAAGTTCAAACACACTGTGGAAATAGCCACTGCCCACCCCAGCTTTGTAGTCTTCATTTTTCAGTCACGAGGTCAAGTTTGGAATTTGTACGTCTGTCTTATGATGTTCATCTACTGTGTATCAGATTTGCATGTGTAAAAGCTTTTAGACTTAAGGCACACGTAGACCTCTTTCCTCAAGATATTTTGGTTGGTTTTGAATGACTGATAATAGTTTCCTTTTAATTAATTGTCAGGACTTCATGTATTTGCGAAGAAAAAGTCATAGTCTCCACATGGATCATAAAAAATATAAGCACATAAAAAGATCTGTATGTTATATAAATTGAGTAAATGAAGATTCAGTTGAAATCTAAAACATATACGTTCTCAGTATTAAAATGCCTGCCTTCCATCCTTCCTTCCTCTTTCCTGCCTTCCTTCCTTGATTCCTTCCTTGCTTCCTTCCTTCCGTATGTGGGTGTTTTGCCTGCATGTATATACGTGTACCACGAATGTGCCTGGTACCCATGGAGGTCAGATGAGGGTATCAGGTTCCCTGGAAGTAGAGTTACAGATAGTTGTGATCAGCCCTGCGAGTGATGGGAATTGGACCCAGCTCTTCTAAAAGAACAGTTGGTGCTCTTAACTGCTGAGCCATCTCCTCAGCCCTTAAAATGCTCTCTTACAGATTTCCGTCCAGTTTTAAAGTGATACATCTAGGATTTATCCGTTCCTATGCTGTATTTATTGTACTGTGGAACTACAAATTTAGTGCACATTCATTAGGGCTGTTGTAACATTCACGGAGACCTTTCCCACGTTCATTGAGACATCTTTAATTCCTGTAGATCTGTTTCATTTTCTCTCTTTCCCTAAAATGCCCTTTTCTATATTTGAATGTCAGGATCTACCCTCCCAAGTTAGGCAGCATTGAGACTAATGAAAGAGTTCTGGGGTCATGGTAAAATGGGAAAAATCTGAAGGTATGTATTTACCCGTGGCACAATCTAAGTTACTTCAACTTTTAATTTCAAATCCCCTACTTAATGGCCTTCTTACATCGTTTTCCTATGTATAAAATGGGGATTGTTTATATTTCCTTTTAGACTGGCATGTGAGTTCAATTTTTTTTTTCTTTAAGGATCAAAATGTCAGAGTCCTTTATTCTTTCTTCTCTGGCTCTTCTCCCATGCCCCAGCCAATGCTAATCTCATTTTCCTCTAGTTCTCTGCACACTTCCCTATGCGGCAAGGACGCCACCGACTATTTTCTGCACTGTGTGATTTACTCTTTTAATGAGTATTTTCTGAATATCTACTGCATGCCAGCCTATGTTCATATGTTTTTGTTTGTTTGTTTCATCCCTAATCCCATTGCTTTTGAAGCTCTGAGTTATCACACTATCCATATTGCCACCTCAATCGGCACTGTACAGACACTGCTTGTACCAGAATGTACATGCTAACATTTGGGAAAACTTATCAGTGTATAATATCTGTAAATCCACTTTTATGTGTGTCCACATCCTTAAATAGCACTGGGTGTGGAAATGCTGCCACAGTTGGTATATAGTATTATCTCTATCCTCAGCAGTGAGTGGTAATAACAATGAATAATAGTTAGGCTTCCTGGCATTATGTATGATAGCGAATATTCTCTTCCCATTCCTAGGTGAGTGCTTGGAGTGGTTCCTGGGAGAGAAAACATGGTTTTCACGACAAGGAAGTGAATTGTAGCCATACCTCTGGGGAATTACATTAGCAGAAATCTATGCGGTTTTCAAAGAACTATGGTTTATAAATAAAGACGCTCATGTATACAGTATCATGGCTAGATGAAATTCTAAAGTTTCAGGGGAAATTACACAATTTCAAATGAGTCTGTGTGTATACAACGCCAAACCGTTCAAACGAAACCTTGATCAAATCGCTCAGGAATGTGGGCTTTGCTAGCCCGACGTTTCAAGTCTCCATTGGAAATATGTAATGTGGTTCTGACA
The DNA here is from genome assembly GCA_026225945.1 of Cricetomys ansorgei. Taxonomy (NCBI): domain Eukaryota; kingdom Metazoa; phylum Chordata; class Mammalia; order Rodentia; family Nesomyidae; genus Cricetomys; species Cricetomys ansorgei. The sequence goes on from JAMJFZ010001038.1 coordinate 29,783,349, forward strand.
CTGTTTCCCTACTCACAGATAAGCTGCCCTGTAGTGGGGTGTCACTTCAACGGGTGGCTACTAACTAAGCACCAGCTAAGAAACTAGGAAGCCAAACAGGTTAACTCTGGTTAAAACAAGAAATACTAGGCTCTGCTTTAGGGTCAACAAGAGTGTCCTACAAGTAGAAAGGGATATGCAATTATGTCTACTGCCTTTATGGTGTTTTTGAGCCCTTTAACAAGGATCATGAACTCCCTAAGGCCAAGCTACTTTGTTATACCAACCCTTTTCCCAATGGCCAAGTTTTCTTGAAAGGAAAACTATAAGCTTCCCTAATTATGCTTTAAGGAGTTTGTTTGTGAGGTCTCCTACTCGCTGTAGACCATGCAAGCAGAAACAGATTTATGAGATGGCTGTCCAGAGGGTCCAGAAGTCCAGAGGGTCCAGCAGACTCTGGCTTCTGAGCCTCTTCCATGGTCACCACTCAGAACTACCTTGGTGCTCCCCACAGGCATAGATAATATCTTTTCAGGTACTGTTAGAGGAGGCACCAAGTGAAGGAATCACCGAGTAGGCCTTCAACAGGGAAGGCTTAAGATCGGAGATGCAGATGCAGTCTCTCCTCCAGATGTGACCTGTCCTGGGCCAGTGCTGACCAGGAGCCTGTACTTGCTTTATGTTCTTTATCATTCTTGTTCCAGTGATTGATGGTAATGAATTTCTGGTGCCTCCGAGCCCCGGTCTCTGTGGTGCTCCACCCTGCCTTCTCTCTTCCTTCTGGAACCATTCAGAAAAGCGAGTGTGGGAGGCTTATTGCCCAAATGCTCCAGTGGAAGAATGTGAGAGAGCCAGATGTGAGAGGGACCTCCCCTGAGTGAAGAATATGCAACCAAGAGTCCCAGCACATGTTGGAGAGGGACGGCTTTCTAACTAGACTCTGGATTTGTAGCATTGTGCTATCCCACATCCAAGTCAAAATGCCTGTCCAGATTAAACGTCAAAACTGCCCTGTTCTCATCTCTGTGTTTTACTGAGTATCTTTGAAGAAGAAAGAATCCTTTGGGAGCCTAATTGATCCCAGGCTCGATATTTGGACATGGATTTCCATGACCACTTCAGAAGAAAAATTCCACTATTTTGAATCCAGGTATCACATAATGTTTCATCGGGTGTGCACACATTCAGAACATCGTAAGGAATGATAAGAGGGATGTAATTTGACTGCGCTAGCAGAGCGAGTTGGCCAACACATCGAGAGCAGTATAGCAAGAGTTAAGAACTGTCAACTATCAAATAACTACAATGAAACTTGCTCAGATAGTGCTCAGGCCATACTAAAGAGGTCACTATGGAACCGTCTAAGACCTGGGACACACACAAACGTCGCAAGACACCAACAGAATAAAGTGCAAACGAGTTTGTTTTTGAAAAGGTCTCAAATCTTCATGTTTCAGATCCGCGTAGCCGTAAAAATAGTGTCTAACAAAGTGTAGGTGGTATTGTGATTAGTCACTGGACTTTTAGATTTCTGGCAAGCCCTAAGTTAGGTAGTAAGGAGACAGGGTGAGAAGAAATCCTCTCACACTAAACCTGAGCTGTAAGCCCGGTACACAGGTACGGAGACCAGGCTTTTGTACCAGTCAGCTGCTAGCCATGGCATGCATGTGCCACTGATCTGAAGAATATTGCAGGTTTTACATGGACTAAAGTGAGCACAAAAATGTAAATGTCTACAAAATTTGCTAGCCATTGGAAAGTCATTCCAGCCGTGGCTCTTTTTTATACAAGAAACTCTTTCTTGTTTCTTTCAAGGACCTAACACTAAAAATGGCTCCCTTTAATACCATCACACATTCAGCAATTATCATGGAAAGGTGTGACTCACTGTTTTGATATATAACTGTTTGTGATTCGTGCTTCTTAATAGGGAACTATGATAGTGTAAATAATCTAAGTGAGTTTATTCTCAAAGGCGTGTGTGTGTGTGTGTGTGTGTGTGTGTGTATGTGTGTACTGTAAGGAACAAGTGTACTCAATGGAGAGGGGAAATTTACTTTAAAAAATTCGAATTAAAAAATTAAAAGTAGCATATTGAACTCCAGTTTCATTTCTAAAAACTACAAAGATCTCTTTGGCAGCCACTCACCTCGTGATACAGTGGTAAATTGCCGCTGACGGGCTTTTTCCCCTTTTTAGCTGGAACATTTCCAACAAGTGCATGTATTTCATCGATCTGTAAGAAAGTTGAATTCACTTACAATGAATGAATGATTTACTTAAGGGACGCACGGGTTTGTGAAGTTTTCAAACGCCTCGGGGATTTAAGTCGGGCCAGAGGGGAACGCAGCTAGAAAGTAGCAGTCACTGTGTAGCTGTGTAGACGCGGGACTTATCACATGCAGGCGGGCTGCTGAAACCCGATAGTTCTTCTCTGTAGTCCCAGTACCCTCTGACTTGAGCCGGCCAGGATTCTCTGTAGACTTCATTTTTTCAATTGGCCATGTGCTCTCCTTATCTGGTTGAGTCTCTTACTATTATCTAACCTTACATTAAGTAATTCCTCAGAGAACTCAGCGCTGTGCCTGGGACGGCTGCAGAAATCTTTGCCAATGGAGCAAAGTTGGAATGGACTACAATAGCGCACAGGTTGGTGCTTCTAGATTAAGCATTAAAAATGGATGCTAGGGGCATGTTTATTTCAAGTAACCCACTACGAATAACCAAGTATTCCAAGCACGAGCTTTTTTGCGTGCTCTAAAAACCTCTACCCACTGTTTTAAGGGAAGATGCTTTTGGAGGTACTGAGGTAGGAGGGGACAGGTACCTGTTGAAGAATTTCTTGCCATGACACTATGCTGAAGAGCTTACGCTGAGGTATTTGGACTGCCAGGTCAAGGGCGTGGATGAGAAGATCGTCCTCAATCCGGTTTCCAACCACGAAAGCGATGGAGGCCTTCCAATCACTCTGTTACAAGAGCGGACAGAATTAGATGCTAAGTGTTCTTCACTGGGCAATCTGTGCCAGTGGCTCCCTCTGAAAACCAGGAGACGTCCCTATAAATCTTACTTTCGGACAGGGTTGACCTTGCAGTATGTGTGAGTTTTTGACCAAGGTAGCCACAAGGCGGCAGTATTGTGTCAAATTTCATGCAACTTGACGGAAACCACTTCTCTGGGGGAATCCAGGGAAGCCATTCCTGAAGGTAGACACATTTTAGCAAACTGCTGTCTGAAAAGTTAAACTGGTGTTTGCAGTCAATATATCACTCCTGTGCCACAAATGTACATTAAAATGCAGTCTCAAAACGCCAACCATTGTGTCATTTCCTGGTCCTTTCTCTAGACACTGACTCTAAGTAGAGCTAGTTTTCTAGAAGAAATTCACGCATTAATTGCTAAATGTTGTGAGACACTGATCAAGTTTCCAGTAGGAGCTAGAACACATCTCCCCCTCTTACTGTAAACAAGAACTTGTCTGCTAATTCACAGAAGTATTCTTTCCATTCTAGGAAAAGGGCTAAAATATTATACTTGGACATAGAGTTTTGCCTCAAATACTTCAAAGAAACAAGCTACTAAAGGTAAGAATCTCATTCTTGTCTCCATTTATTATAATTCCTGTGGGAAAAGGGAATTCCCTCAGAGACTGGGTGGAACTCCCACCTCTAACTAATTTGGAAGGAGTCTGATTTTTGCTTCTGAACAAAGACAGTTCAGTGGGGGGATGGGGCGAGCTTATACGACAAAGACATTAAGGAAGAGAGATGACTGTAAGGGAGAGCACCCCAGCCATATGACCTCACGAGGCTTTAGTGTCCTCATTTCAAAAATAAAAGAATTGGGCATGACAGTGTCTAAACTCCCCACCATCTACTTCTGTTGGCCTGACAGCAACGGAGTAAGCCCTGCTCTTGGGTATCAAAATAATCAAAATAGCATCTAAAAAGACTGGAAAACTTCATGAACTTTTTTTGTGAAGTGTGTGATTTTGTGCGGTTCTCTCTGGACTCTGCTCGGTTCATCAGGCTGATGTCAGAAGCAGAATCTAGGTGGGAGAGGAGGCACAGGGTCCGTTCCTTCTTACCATAAAATAGGAATTGTCTGCAATGCTTCTCCGTGAAGACTTACTAATATAACAAGATCCCAGTGTCCAGTGCTATCAGGAAAATGAAACCACATGTGGAATTATAAAAATGTATGCTTTACGTTCCGAGAATGTGTTACGTTTGTGTGCATGTGGGTAGGCGTGACATTGTTTAAAACTCTGTTACTGAGTTTAAAACATTCTTTTGGGATGTCAATTTGATATAGAAAGAGAGAAAGGGTAATTTTTTAAAAAATGCTCTGGCTCTAAAAAGTAAGTATGATATTGTGACAAATTGTTTAGAGAAAAATTTCTTGCCGTACGATGACCTTCCTTACACTGGAGATTCTCCTTACTCACTCGAGTGTTCTCATCAAAGCCGCTTCTCCCGCGAGAGCTGAAGGAGGAATGGAAAGTCTCTTCCGGTCTCACAGAAAGTTGTCCGCCATTGTTCCAGGGTAGGCAGCGTGTTAAAGTTTCAACGCTGAAAACTACTACCCTCTTCTCCCTGCCAGTTTCTTTGCCAGTATTTGAAAACTGGTGATGACAAAAATTTCTCTCTCAGCTCTTTTACAGACAATTCCAAAAGAGGGTGTTGCAGCCTGTCACCTACCTACACATTAGGATCCGGTGTCAAAGGCAGATGTTGACCATTCCAGATGAGAAGAAAGAGGGGGAAGCGGAGGAAGGAACTAACAATTACTGTGGATCTGCCATGTGCCAGGCACATGTTACCCCACTGAACCCCTAAGTAGCTCCATGAAATAGGCATACTGGTACACTGCAGAGGGAGAGGCAGGTCCAGGAGTTCAACGCCTTGTTTAAGATCATTTTGACAGAAATCCACGGGGATTCCACAGAAATCTGCGATTATTTCAGGACGGTCCTGAGGGCGAGTCACCAGAGTAAGAATGACATGTTACCATCTATCGTATGTTACTAATTGATGAAGATTTACGGTACTTGTTAAAGTGTATGGGGCCTTCAGAAATAGCTTACATCCAGCCCTTAAAACATCATTCATTACATTTTTTTAAAAATGGTATTTTACAGAGGATGAGAGGTTAAGGAAATCTCCCAAGTTTCCCTCTCCAAAAGCCCAATGCTCTGTTTTCTTTGCTCTAGAGTGCTTTAACAAACAAAAATATCCATTTTCCTAACAAACAGTCCTATATGTTGAAACTTGTGTTATCCCTGATGTCACCTTGAGACAGTTCCTCTGAACCAGAGCAGGAACAATTTGATAGAGTCTAAAAGTCTAGCTATGGCCCCGTTTCTATCCACACACTGGTTCTCTAAAAGCTGCTTCCAAATTGGGTCTGTTTTGTAAAGTAGGATCCATAGTGGATATTGATAGAGATTGGACACTCTTGTGTCTAATCAGATGCCAGGGGCCTCAGTAAACATGAGGGGAGGCTGCACAAACTTCTGGCTGCAGCAGGGGGCAGCGGGATGCTAGGAAATCACCCCACTGGATGAAGGAAGAGTGCAGGCTACCTAATCAACTCTAATAATGCATTTCTGGATCTTTCTGTTGGCAGTCCAGGAAGACTGGTGGTTCCAAATTTCTACCAAGAGCCTGATTTAGAAATAGGACATTGTTTTAGAAGAAAAAGGACACAAATTAGATTTGGTAAGAAAATGTTAAATAAATAAAAATCTCTTCTCCGTTTATATCCCAGTTCAACATACAGTTAAACGGAGTCTTGGAATTTAAGTTCACAGGGGAGCCAGAGAAATCTGGTAGAATGAGAAGGATCATTGGCTGTGGAGGAGGGAGATGGCAGTGTGGTGTGACAAGCCAGGGAACACACCTTTGAGTCCAGCAACACTGCCTCCTATGGGTGAGTCCTAGACAGTGCAGGAAGTTTGAGCATACTTAGCAGGAGCTGAGTAATGAAAGCTGGGAAGCTGTAGAAAATGCAGTGGCTATATTGGATGGGGAGGGAGGAGGCTCGCCTGCGGCATACCTAAGCACCTTTGACAATGAAGGTGTCTCTCTGCCGCCTGGAAACATAGATGACACAGATGTCCTGGGGGTTATTGATAAAGTCGGTCAAAGGTGGAATGGAATCATGTATAAACACAATCCATTACTTTCTATTTGCTTAGCCAGTCTTACCTAATTTGAAGCCTGGCAGGAGGGCGTCTCAACCCAAACACTTACATGCAGTCTCCTAAGGCAAGAAAGCATTCAGTACATGCAGGGAGCCTGGCTAGCTCACAAAGCCTCTAGTCTCACAGACACGGGGTAGCTTTAGAACTATTTTTCTTTCCTATATTAAAAATTCTCCAAATTTTACTAGGCATTCCATATTCTAATATGATTATAACAACTCTTTCACTACTAGCAAGTGAGACAGAGCCTCTGGATAAGGGGGCTGTGATTGCTTCCTTCTGTTCGCAGGAGCAGTTAGTTGATAGGGGAAAGACAATGCAAAGCCTTCTCGGTGGCCTTCCATGGTACAGCTGGGGGGACCTCTACCCAGGACTGACCGGAGAACCTTCATCAGCAAAAGACTTATAAAATGTCTCAAGTAAAATCCATGCAGAGCTGGGTTTTGCTGGGAACCATTTAGCACAACGATCTGCATGCCTGTACTTGATGTCAATACCCTTTTGTCATGTAGATTTACTACCAAGTGGTCAGGGATTTGTGAATTTCTCTCTCATGCTAGGTTTTTTTTTTTTTTTTTTTTTTGTTTTTCCTTCAAAAGAAGACTTGGCTCTCCATCAGCATAGGAGCATTAGTGTGGGCTTTTGGCCAGGAGAAGAAATATTTTCACTACCTCAAACTGGCTGCTACAATGGTATCCGTTAAAGATGAATCTTTAACTGTAAGCTAAGTTGAAAGTAGGGGCTCAATAATAGATGGACATCATATAATAAACAAGCACAATAATGACGATGATGACATGCTTTTACCTAACTCCTTTTCAAAACAGGTATTTGTTACAGACCCTCCTCTAATTATATAGACTTCATGATTTCTCATAAAACTTAGCTTGATACATGAGTAAGTACTGCAATGAGGAGTCCTTATTTAGGGATCAGATCTTGTGGTTGCCATATTCTATCTGTTGCATATTCTGTCACAGCTAGACAGAAAGGGTGCCTTATGTACCCTTGTGGTGCCCGCCTTGAACAGGAAATAGAGTCAGGCTCTCTACATAAGTATCTGTTGGTTGGTATTTTAAGGCATGTGGGTACATTTGGACATTCAGAGAACTTTGACTCTTGGATTCATAAAGAAAGTATCACGCCAGGTAGCTGTGGGGTACACATGCTGCAGCCCTTCAGTCCCCCAAAGCAGAACACATTGACTCTGACCTAGCGTGAGTCCTACCAGGGGTCACTTACAAGAATTTGGGACCTGCTGACACATGTTCCCCAAGAGTGACTCAGGTAAGCATTTGGTGACAAAGAAAGAAGGCTACTAACGACTCACAAACAGTACCAACTACAAACTACGCGCCCCCTTTCCTTCTCCCTGCACTTTCCAATCTCCCATCAAAATGGTGCCTGGCCCCTCTCCCCTTCACCCACTACAAATAGGCCACATGTTCTGTGAGCTGAAATTCTATGAGCTTGAGTCGTGGTGGAAGGAAGTCAAGGTGCAGCAGGGAGACAAAGGGTGTGATGTAAGGGGACAGCTCCTTACACTAGCCGTCCAGGTCCAGAATCCCGGAGAGAGCTGCAGAGCCTAAGCCAGCCTTGGCAGCAGTGTCACCTCCCACTCATTTGAGTCTATGCTGAGAGCCAATGGCCACGACTCTCTTCAGATTTGTGCAGTGAGACAGTATCAGAGAATTTGTGCCTGCCGCAGAGGCATGCTTCCATTGGTGAATGCCATTTACCAGGATGTTCTACTGGAAGTGGGCTATTAGCATTTCCCAGCAGTACCCTAGAATGAGCTTGCGTATGTAAGACTGACTTTAGGGCGATTTTTATTGAAGAGGCCATGGCTCTCTCTGACAAAGTGCTGTGAGAACTGCAAAGGAGTTCATCCCCATGGCTTGTACACAGCCCATCCCAAAAGCATTCTGCAGCATGGCCTGAGAGTTAATACGCCTTTGCTGATGTTAGCACATAAGCATTTGAAGCAGAGGACAGGCTACATACTGAGGGATTCTGTGAGAGAGGCTGGGGCAGCCCACTCCATGGTTCCCCTTTCCTGCTGGCCATTCTTCTCCATTTCCTCTCCATCATCTGCACATCCACGGCCATTGCCCTGGAAGGTGCCAGTGTAGCAGACTACACTGTTGAGTCCCTGGGTAAATGACTTGACTTTGCTACTTTTTCATGCACAAATGAGGATGCATGACAGAACCTACCCTTTTGCATTGTTGTGAAGACCGAATGAGAAAAATCTATAGATAGCTCTTCAGAAACCAGCCGGTAGCAATAATCATAGCTGATATCACGAATATTAATGGAGGTGGGGCTTCTGCTCTTATGTGTTATTCTCTTACCGTGGCTGCTTCACACATTGCGAGCTTATAGTTAAATCAAGAAAAAACATCAGAATATCAATCGTTGCATTGTCAAAAATCAAATGTTAGTTTGAATGACAGTGTGTACAATAATTTTCTCTTTGAAAATAATAGACCTGTTGGCGGACATGATTCTAAAATAATTTGTTTCCTTGGAAGAGAGGGCCTAGGTCATACACACACACAGTGTCTAGAATACTAAAAATATGTCATTTGGGGCCTTGTCGGGGAGAACATGAGACTGCGGCGGGGGCTACCTTTCTGGTAATTTGCATCAGAAATGTTAGCCTATTCAACCACACACGTAAGACAGAACAAAACAGCGCATTGGAGATGAAGGGAGATGCCGCTGAGCTGTAGATGTGTGCACTTGGACACCCCAGGAGGCAGTGAGTGCCAGAAAAGCGTCCCCAGCAAACTTCTCACTAGATGTGAGATTGCTTACGTGCTCGAAAGCGCAAATGGGGCTGTCATTGCGGAGAACAGCACACACTGAGCTGGTTAATTGTGGCTCTAGATGTGAAACACAGGTGTCCATTCAGGGCTAGTTCTTAAGAACAAAAGGAAAGGGAGTGAAGTTTCTGGCCAGGGCTGAATTCTGGCTCAATCACACCTTCAAGGTGTAAGTTTACCACCTGTTAGACTCAGGGTCTTAAAAGCTGATTTGCTAATTAGACAAGTAAATAAACGCCGTGACTTGATTGCTGGGACCATTTTATTTTTCTTCTTCAGGATACCCAACTATTAAAAAGGATTCCCAGTCCAAAAACAAACAAACAGAAAACCCCAAAAAACAAACAACAAAAACAAAACAACAACAACAACAAAACCCAGCAGGGTGGTGGTGTGTCTCTGTGAGTTCAAGGCCAGCTTGGTCTACAGAGTGAGTTCCAGGACAGCCAGAGTTACAGCAGAGAAACCCTGTCTCGAAAAACCAAAATAATAATAAAATAAAACAAAATAAAAATATAAATAAATAAATAAATCAAAGAAAAAAGAACGAATGAAAAAAGAAAAGGAGTCCCAAGAAGTCCTAGATCTGTTCAAAGGGTGCCTTATGAGAGATGATCTTCTCTGTAGTGGAAAAGGCTCTAGAACACGCTACCTAGAGCACTTCTCATTCATCCTTGTGCCTATAACGGCTTTCCATAAATTTCTTTTTTTTTTTTTTTGAGCTTTGCAGCCAAAAACCACACACTAAAGAGAACTCTTGCACATGCTTGGTATGGGAAGGCTGACTGAGCATGTGCTGTTCCATCAGCTGCTCTTGGCACTGTGGAAGGAACTGGGCTTCTGAGTCACTGGGATGTGAGTTAGAGAGTGTGTTCCTTTGATGTTTCGACAGAGTCCTGAATGTCTGATACCCGAGGATGAGAACCCAACAGCCTACAAATAGCTTTTGTGTGTGTGCGCTCTGTGGCTGGCTGGTTTTCCTTGTCTTCATAAATGTTAAACACGATCACTAAAATTAGTGAAGAGCTGCTCGGAAGGGCTCGCCGCCCTAGCGGTGTCAGATTCTGCCTTGCAGTCGCTTACCCAAATGACCTTGTGCTAATCTTTAAGGCTTTGTTTCCTTATTTAAAAAAAATTAGACGTGATAAAACAGCCTTCAAAGAAGAGTGCTGGCTCTGATGAACAGATATATGTAACTTGTAAGTTGTCAAGTACTGAACAAAGGGATAAGATCAATATCTCCAAGGGAAGTAGCCTAGCTTCCCATACAAAGTTCCGCAAAATTGGGTTAGAGGAGATGACTGCTTCTATGATTCTAAATTTGGACGTGTCCCTGGGATCGTCTTTGGACAATTTATTCTCTCGCTTAGGCTGTTTTTTTTTTTTTTTTTTTTTTTTTTTTTGTTTTGCTTTTCATTTTTCAGAGAGTCCTTGGCCCATCCCAGCAATCTAGCACATGAACCTAATTCGGTTTTGCTCCATGCATCAGAGAGTTTTAAGGCAGCTATTAAAACACCACATGGAAAAGCTTTGCAGGGAATTCTACTCTGCAGAGAAACCACAGAAACCACGACACACCTTAACTCTCTCCCCACCCCCACCAGTTGGCTACAATTACAGCTCCATTATGTTAGTGCACTCCAACCAGTTTTATTGCTTAAAGCAAAATCTGAGGTCCAAAGTGAACTTCAGAACATAAAAAGTAAGGCAGACTCAAAAAAAAAGAAAGAAAGAAAAGAAAAGAAACAAGCTGCTTTGGGTTTTCAAACAACAAATATTACATATCAGAGACATTCTTCTACCCGAGGAGACCAGGGAAAGCCAAGCGGAGTCCTGCTAATTGCTCCACAAATGTAAAATTGGAATCAGGGGCTCACCCCGGAGAAAGGAGATCTCTTTTCATCATCCCATGTTAAAAGCCATGCTCTTTCATCAACCCCTTCCTCAGATCCCTTCAAAGTTAAGTCACTACCTTCCACACTAAAGCCTAGGATGGATTTCCAGGACGCAATCGCATCCCATGTTGCCCCTTCTTTGTATGGACAGTCTCCTGCCTCACTCCAAATGTTACATAACCACTAAGCTTTGCATCATATTCTGTGCCTTACATGAGGGCGACCTGGAGGAGGCGAACTAAATAATGCTCTCCATGCTGTCCACCCATGCTGGCCATGTAGCTGCTACTTAGTTAATGTTTGTGGAGAGTCCGTGTTCTCGCAGTGAGTGCAAGTGTCCCCTCATATGATTTACTACAAGAACACTGATTGTGTTTAATTCCCGCATCCATCTGAATGAGGAGGCAATACCCCAGGCTGCTTCTGATGGATACAAGGGTCAAAGACTATCCAGGTCACAAAGTCTATCCTACTGTACCCGATTCAATGCAATGTCCAATAGACGGCAATATTTTGAAGATAAAATTGCAATTCCTATACTGTTTTGAACACCTGTGACAAGGACAAAAATTCTTTGCCTATTTGTATGTTCTGTTTGTAGATCTAAAAATGTGGTCTTCAGATTACAGTATGAGAGAGAAGGATGAAAGGTGATCTAGAGGGCATTTGTTTTTATCGTGGAAATTGGGACTAATAGGGTGTCTCTAACAATTTCCTCTACGTGTATAAGAAAAGGTATGGGGACGTATCTTGGGCAGCAAGAGGTCACTGAATTGGTTTCTTGCCTCAAGGCAATAAAAATGAGTTAGCGGTTTAGTTCAACAAGACATTACTAAATGCGACTGATTTAACAAACTATAGAGAATACATAACAGACTAAGACAGTGGTTAGCAAGCAAGCAAGCAAGCAAGCAATGCCAATGCCGGATCTCAGTGTAAAGGTGGCTTAGCCTAATCCCTTTCCTGGCCATTTTAATCAAGGGAGATGGGATGCTCTGTTCCTCTTCAGAGCTATGCTAGGCAGCAGTCCTGACTTCCCCAGCTGCTTGGGATGCAGGGTTTGATGGAGGAAGTTAAGAGTCTGACATTCATTTAAGTGAGGAAACTGGGGTAAGACTCCAAATAGACAGTCAAGGTCAATCAATCTCAGTGGGAGGGCAGACCAGAGTGGTAGTTAGCAGGATGTGTGGATGTGTGAAGAAATCCTTGAGCTCTCTCAAGAATGCTTGAGTTTTTCAGGGTTCAGCACAACTATCATTCTTTTCAGGGGTTTCCTGAAAAGAAGTGGAGGAGAGCAGGAGGCAAGTTGGGACTGAAGCCAGAGGAGAGGCAGACACACACAACCAGTGCAATCAGAAGGTCACCCGTGGCCTTAGCAGGAGCAGTTCAGCTCACTGAAACTGCTTCTGGCTCATTCCTTCATCCATGCAGCCCTTAGGCCCTCATAACTCACACACCTTTACAACACGAGCCCCATTTATAGCCCACGTAACAAAGTCAACCCAGTCAATGCTTATGATAAATCTCAAGCCCTAGATCAGCTTATGGTTGTTAATTTTCTCCAATTACACAGGTACATGGACTCCATTTATTGGATATATCAGGGTAGTAACTCATAATAATTATTCCTTTCCTATTGGTTCCCTAATAGAGTTCTTACAATAGCTCTTTCAATGGTGTAATAAAAAGAGCACTAGACAGAGTATTGGGAAAACTCAACTGTTAGTCCTGATTCCAACCACATGGTTTTGGAAAAATATTTAAATACTCTCAACATAACCTATGAGAAATAATAGTATTTCAAGCCGAGGGTCCTTCATTCATTCACTCAGTCATTCATTCAACTAAGACCCACCGAGGAATGAGCAACACTGAAATAGGCTCTGGAACAGAGTAATCTAAGGCACAGATCCTCACACAGCCTCAGCCTCTCAAGGGTGAAAGTGGTTCTATATTCAAATATTTCATACCTAGAAATCAGTGTACCAAGGTTCTATTTTGCACATTGCTCCTGCTAACTTACTCACCAATTCTATTTACTGGGAGGGCACTTATGTGGCATGATCTTAGAAATTAAAGACATAAAAATAATCATACAAAAACAAAGACACACATGAACCGATGGACTGAATATGTATGCCTCTCTTTGGATAGAACTCAATACACAATGCTGAGGTAAAAACAAACCACAGAATTGGTTAGTACAGTGTGAGAGTATCTGTTCCCCAATCTGTGTTTGCGCCCTCTGTGTCTAGGGCAGCACATCGAACTTTAGTGAAATCGTATCTTGAGCACTGCTAGCGTTTATTTGTGGATATAGACAAAACACAGGCTGAGATTCCCATTAGTGTTGTTTCTAGGTAGACAAGGGAAGGGATAGAAGAGAGAGTGGTCATGAGAACAAAGGATTGTCTAGTTTTCACATTTTTTAAAAAAAAAAACACTTATTTTTGTGAGGGTATTTTCCATATCATCCTGTGTGCTTTTCTGCATTTGGAAAAGGACTGGGAAGATAGTCTGTGCTCTTGGGGCCAGGGAACTGCCTCAGTGGATAAACACAGTCACTCTGTAAGCAGGACCAGAGTTTAGATCTGAAGTCCATCTAAAGGCTGGGCAGATGTGGTAGCTGCTTTAGAGTCCTAGCACTTAGGAGGCAAAGATAGTATCCTTGAGACAGATGGATAGCTCCGTTAGCTGCAGCTAAATCTAAGTTCAGAAAGAGACTCTTTCTTAACAAATAAAGTAGAACATGTCCGAGGAAGGTAATTGACAACCTATGGCCTCCATGTGTGTATGCACCCATGTGAACATGCATACATGTTCATACACCCTACACACAAATTAACACATGCAAAAGGAAAAAGGAAAGGTTTTGCTCTCAAAAGACTCACAATCTCATAGGAGAGAGACATATCGGAACCACTATAACATGGGTGGCAGGGCCTCTCCTAGACCAGCTCCAGCCATGCTCGCTAGGAAAAGCCTCACAGGCATGTGTAGAAACAGTCGGAGCAGTTCTTCGGTCACGTGTGCTGCTATTCAGTCTTCTGCGTTCACAGTGGTCGGGATTACACCTCTGAGAAAAGCAAAGCTTCTCTGCTCAGCCTCACGCATCCTGTTCTCATATTTTCATCCCAACGTACCCTTCACCAGTTTCAAGAGCTTCTCCTTTGAGGGGGCTGAGAGATCCCGATCCCCCTCTTTACTAGAGTTGGTAACATTCTCTATCCTCAGTTCTTACCCCTCTCCAGACTTCAATGCGTTGTTCCTTTTTATTCCACCGTGCAAATCCATAGCTGCCTTCACCTAAGTCAGCCTCACTGATTTCCCAACACCCTGAGATCTTTTCTTTATAGCAACCCTTGCACAAGGTCTATTCCTGAAGCCCTAACATCCTGACAACTCCAGATGCCCTTCGAGATCACAGCGTTGCTTCTACCTGCTTCCTTCCCTCAGGATCAGCATCTTCATAAGCACTGTGCTCAAACTGAATCTGCGAAGACCCGTGAGAATGTCCTCACCACCGGGCATATTTATGTTGCCCCATTGCCCCTAAATAGCCCTAGATGGGAGACTTAAATTCCCACTGATGCCCTTCTCCCTGGCCTGACTTTATGGCATCAAACTATTTGATTCTATCTCTATTCCCAAGTTGTTCCTCTTCTGAGTATTAGGCTCTTCTGTCAGACACGCATAGATCTATTACGCGTCACACAGTGTTCTCAGTGTTCTGTTTTTCTCCTGGATGTACTCTCCATGGACACTCCTATGACGTCTACTACCCCTTGTGCCTTGGCAGTTCCAAGTCTGTGCCCTTCAATCTTAGCACTTGGTCTTTAGAGATTTTTTACACACTAATTTTATTTATCAAAGTATAGGCAATAAAGAATAAAAAGAATGAAATAGCCTCTTAACTAAAACTATGCTTACAGACAATGTTATCTATCTGCAATCTAACAATCTACAAAAAACAGGATCAGAACCTTTGAGTTTGGTAAGGTTGCAGAACGTGCCATCAACATGGACAAATCAGCGGTCAGTGGTACTGTTCTGTACTAGCAACAACAATTAGAATTTAAATAATAAAATTTGTAATAGTGCTAAGTACAAAAATGTTTTAAATTATTTGATAGTTTCGTAGTTGGATATCATGAACTTTATTGCTTTTTACTCCCTAGAACTTGTCTCATTTTTCTTATTTTTTTTCTCACAGAAATCATTCTTCTTCCCAATGTACTTTCATGATTGGTGTGTGCATGTGTGTGTGTGTGTGTGTGTGTGTGAGAGAGAGAGAGAGAGAGAGAGAGAGAGAGAGACAGAGAGAGAAAGGTTGAGAGAGGCAGAGAGAGGAAAAGGAGGAGGTGGGGAGATCCTCTGTCTTTAGTTAGAGTTGGCTGCATGAGCGTGGGTGGGTATTTACTGAACAGTGGGCAACATGCAGTGTCTGCACCACTGAAGATGAGGCGTCCTTCCTCAGAAGCCCTTCCCCTTCCCTGATGAAATGTTGACAGGCCCAGTCTTGTGCAAGTAGCTGCAGCTGCAGAAAGTTCCCCAGTGCAGCAGTCTTGTCACGACTCCATGCACAGGTTGCAGCAGTCCTCCCTGACCTCAGGCTCTTGCCATCCTCCTGGCCCCAAGCCCTGGCTGTGAAGCGGGGTGACAAAGATGTCTTCTTCACTGCCAGGCACTGCATAGTCACTCACACTCTGCACTTGGAGCAGGCCTTTTTTGTTGTTGTTGTTGTTTTTTGGTTTTTCAAGACAGGGTTTCTCTGTTGTAACTCTGGCTGTCCTGGAACTCACTCTAGACCAGGCTGGCCTTGAACTCTCTGAGATCCACCTGCCTCTGCCTCCCAAGCTCTGGAATTAAAGGTGAGTGCCACCACCACCTGGCTTGGAGCAGTTTTTAGAATGCACTTTTGATTTATTATAAAGATTTCCACTCTGATGCTTTCCCATCAACTCCAAATCGACATGCCTAAAACTGACTGTTATTTCTCGCATTGCCCTGAAAACAGCACAACGCAAAGCTCCCCCGTCAGAAAGAGCAAACACCATGCACATTGATTCTACTAACTCAGTTTCTCAGATTTTCTATTTCTTCTAGTCATCACAGCTTCCAACCCTTCCCCAGTATTTTCTTGAGTATGTAGCCAATGACTTTTCTCCCCATTGAAGTGATGACTTCCTTTTTTATTGCATTTTATATATTTTAATTAAAATAGAATTATATCACTTCTGCCCTTCCTTTCCCCTCCCTCTATCCCTTCCCACGTTTCTGCAGCTCTCTTGTCTTGCTCAGCCTAGTCTCTTTCCTCAGCATGTCCTCCTTCTAAACCTGCTTCATTTGTGACCTCAGCCCTGTGCAGCCCGACATGCAGAGGCCACGCCTGCCTCCGAAGCAGGTGCCAGTGCCTTCCAAACGATGAAGCACTAAGGGGCTCAGCACCTTAGCGTGTGCCTCAATTTTAGACTGCATGGGAATCAGTAATGCAATGCTTGGGTGGCTGGAATCATCCATTGTTCTTTTTCCTTTCTCCTTTTCTCCTTTCTATATAGCCAAGCAGTTAATAGAACATTAATTTAAAAGGAAAGAAATAATGTTTTCAGTTCAATTTAATTACCTGGTGAAGCCATGTCAAATTTCCCCATTTTACAATCCAAGCCAAGAAGTCTTTCCTACTAGATTAATTTAAAACAGTGTGTCAAGTACAGTTGCTCACTGTGTCAAACAAAATTGAACTCTGGTTGCTTGTTCATTTTGATGAAGTCTTTCTGGCCATGTAAACTCAGATGGCTTTAAAGACCTGTTCCTGGTAGCCAAATTCCAAATCACAGAGGAAATTTTCAACGTCCTAGCTTTTGTTGGAAGGGGTGTAAGAATAATTCTATAAGAATAATCAGAATTGAAAATGATGACAGTAGACAGACAAAGCCAAGGAAAATGGGAGTGCTAAAGGACCCGAGGGCAGACTTTGAGTGACACTGTCCCTGAGTGGCTGAAGGCGGCCCTTCAGGGTGAGCCATGGGACATGAGCTGATTGGCTCTGCTGCCTGAAGTCTCTAGATGTGATGGTTCTTAATCAATTGAGCATAAGGGCAAAATGGATGATCCTTCCTTTAAATTTGATTTTAAAATATGCTCCTTGTGAGCAACCTAAAGGATTGCCTTTGTAAAAAATGGAAGAATATGTCAACAGTTGTTTCTGTGGTGAAGGTTAAAAACGTGGCCGTTATAAACTTGTTTCCCATAAACGTTTTCTTAGGTTGGTACCAAATTCATAAGATGCGCATAACAAATAAAACAGTAAGTGGTTTTGAGGTTTTGTCTTCACAGTGATAAAAACAAGTATGAATAAGGAATTTTTTTCTTGCTCAGTATGTTTATCAACCTGACAGTATTTAGAACTGCCCAGAAGACAAACTCTGGGCATGCCTGTGAGAGTGTTTCCCGACCGAGGTGGGAAGACTCACTGTGGCTGTTGGTAGTACCATTCCGTAGGCTGGGGTCCCAGAAGGAATAAAAAGGGGCATTCCAGCGGAGCCCCAGCCTTCTCCACTGCCTCCTGACTCGATGCGATGGGACTCATGGCCTCAGGCATCTGCCAGCACAGTCAGGGGTGCCCTCGCTACCACCCCCCCCACACACCATGGAGGACCAAACCCTCAGAATCGTCTTTACAAAATTATTATTTACTATTTATTTTTGATTTTATCTTATATAATGCATCCCTACCTCTTCTCCCCTCCCTCCCGTTCTCCAAGTTCTCCCCATTTCCCTTCTCCACCAGATCTACAACACCCACTCCCAGTTTCTCCTCAGAAAAGAGCAGTCCTGCCAGGACTCAAAAAGGTTATAACAACATGGAGCAAGGCCAGGCACTAATCCCCACATCAAGGGTGGACTAGGCAACCCAATGGGAGGAAAAAGGTGCCAAGGGCAGGTAAAAGGGTCAAATACAGTCCCCACCCACCCACCCACACTTGAGCTTGTAGGAGTTTTACAAGAACACCAAGTCAGACAATCCTAAGATATATTTAGGGACCCTGCAGGTTCCAAGCCTGCCAGTGCATTCTCTGTGAGCCCCTAAGTGTGGCAGTCGGTTGACTCCATGGGTTTGTTCTGGGATCCTTGACCCCTTTGGTCCCTCCCCTCCTCTCCTACTTCACGATTTCTTGAATTCTGCATGATATTTGGTCCTGGGCCTCTGTGTTGCTCCCATCAGCTGCTGGAGAAAGCCTCTCTGATGAAGACTAGACTAGGCACTGATCTATGAGCATCTCAGGGCTACCCATTCTCTAGTTCCCAGCCTGCCCTGCAGTCTCAGGCATGGGTTCCCTCCTTTGGCATGGGGTTCTGCCCTCCATTGTCCCAGCAGATCCTGTAGGAAAGATGGGTTATAGGTCTAAGGTTTTGTGGCTAGGATGGTGTCTTGGCCCTACCACCGGGAGCCTTGCCTGAGCCCTCAAACTCTCAAGGCAAAAAAAATATGTCTTTTGTCCTTAAATTGCTTTATTAGGCATTTTGTCACAAAAATGATGGGAAATGATAAATGCACCCGTGTCCTAACTAGTAGACAGGAACAGAGGGTGGTTGAGCTCAATATTACTAAACCGAATGTGTTTAGTCAAGAGTCTGGGAAGTTTCTTTCCTTTCCTATTCAATATATATTGAGTGAGAAGGGGCTATATTGCCTGTGCCACCCCAGGCCATACATTATAATTATATTTAACAGAAAATGACTAAGAAAAACACACAAAAATAATGGTGAGCATTGAAGACAAGGAAAACCAGGAAACAAAATTTATCTAAACATTTAGAAAGCATTTTATAAGTTTCCCAACCAAAATATTGAGTTACCATGGAAGTAGAAGAAAGATTTGTCATGGTTAGAGATTTGGCTTAAAGACAAAGTAAGGTTAAATGGGGCTTTCTTTGCATGGAGACATGTTAACGACAGGGAATTCTGGGAACTGACTTTAGATGATGGAACTTATTAACTGCTACAAAGGATATAAAGATGGACTACATAGTGAGATCTGAAATTATATGCCTTTGTGCTGGGAGATGATTTTCCTTGCCATTCTGTCTCACTTATTCATTTATAGATGGAAAGTCTGATACGGAGACTTGATCAAGGAGACACACAGTAGATGTTACCCAGCTCTTCAGATCTGAGGGTATTTCTTCTCTATCTCCCTTGCCTTGCTTTCGATATCAGCTGTGATGATGAGGTTGTACTAAGGGAAGGCATGAGCAAGGCGAGGAGGGTAACCTAAAGTTCTGAGAAAGCAGATATGCCCATGAGATTCACAGAAATGGCAAATGAATTCACTATGGAAGTTGCATTGCAAATTGGCGCTTCAAGCCCGGAGGTTCTAATATTAATCTCAGCAAATACATCTGTCTGAATGCGATGACTCTCCCCTTGCATCAGAGCCCTGTGTTGTAGCCCTGTGGAAAGTCTTTGTTTACTATACAGAAGAAGATGAGGGTGCCAAAGGGTCTAACACTTGGAAAGCTGGGTTCAGTTTCAAAGAAAAGCAAAAAAGATTGGATCATCTAGAAAGAGTCACAGAGTGAAGGGGGGCTCAGTTGGGGAGTAACTAAAACAATTTTAGGATAGAGATGGGGGAGCACATTCTGATAAGTATGGTGGATGGCTGGGGAGATGGCCTGGCAGTTAAGGGCGCTTACTGCCAAGCCCAGTGATCTGAGTTCAATCCTAAGGACCCACGTGGTACAAGGAGAGAACTCAGGCTGCCCTCTGGCCTCTGTGCATGCCAAAACACGTACAATGAATAAATAAAGAAGTAACATTTTGAAGAAGAATGATAGAATTAAACTTGACAAATGACTTGCAATCTCACAAATTACCGATAAGAATAGATGGTACAAAGCCTTCAGAAACTTATAAGACAGTAGTAACTAAAGTTAAATCTAGGCTTCTCCTGCAATATAGTATTCCTAGTCTTGAACACCTGCCCAAGGGGAATGAGTACATATATTCAAAGAAAAGCTTGTACAAGTAATTATGCATAACACCCTCCTCTGGAGATAACCCATATGAAGAGAATGCACGAAAAAGTCAAGAGACATTTATGCGGGGAGTGCAAAAGAATACACCAGTTATTCATGCGGAAACCGGTGTGAGTCTCATAGAGGTTGTGTTGAATAAAAGAACACATTATGTATCAGCTTGTTGATGGAACATTCAAGAACAAGCACATCATTTGTATGGTGCCAGAAGTCAGAGCAGTATAAGCTCTTACAGAATTAGGAATTTACTAGAAAATCACGGAGTAACCTATTGCAGAGTCTATGTTTTGTTATTCTTTTTTGAGACAGGGTTTCTCTGGCTGTCCTGGAACTCACTCTGTAGACCAGGCTGGCTTTGAACTCACAGAGATCTGCCTGCCTCTGCCTCTGGAGTGCTGGGATTGAAGGCGTGTGCCACCACCACTCCACAGAGTCTATGTCTTATGCAGATTCCAAATGAATGTTCTGTGTCTTGATCTTAGTATTAGATTATAGGAGTTCATGCCACATACACCACATTATAACAATAAGCACATAAATATTATTTATTTTATCTTGATAAAAATAGTGGAGAGCAAAAAAAAAAAAACCAGAACATAGTTCAGGGGGGTTGATTTTGGGACAAATGACTTGAAGAACCCCTGCATTTGCTTTTTCCTTCCTCCAGTCAAAGACACTACATTTGCATTCTAGATGGGGTACAAAAGATCTCATTATCCAGTACTGTCTATGAGAAGTCCACAGTCAAGGAAGAGTACAGCCTGCATAATAAGTTTGGCAGCCATACTGTGATGCTTGTAAATGTGGGAACATGACAAGATGGTTGTCAGAGCTGGATGTTGGTGATAGCTTTATGCATTTGAGGAAGACAAGAAGATTAATGAGAATCTCTGAAAAGGAAGGCTATGCTAAAAATACGTTTTGTGTCTCAAAAACAATCACAACCTGAAGGTCTGGGCTGTACAGCTGTCTAGTGAGACAAGGCATCTGGATAGGGGAGGAACAGGGAGGCTGGGACAAAGATAGAAATGCTCCTGAGGGCTAAGTCAGTAACATTAAACTTTGAGACCGAGTAGGAGGTGATGTGGACACATGGGCATTGTAAAAGGACAAACCAGGTGGGCATATAAGAAGGGAGACAGCATAGATGGTTACTGGACACACATGAGCTGGTGGCAAGCTGAATGCCTTCTGCTTGGTAATGGTGAAAAATTAATGGTGGTAGTGGTAAAATTAAGAATGTAAGATACAATGCAAGCTCCTGAGCACAGACTGATGCAATGAGAGGTTGCTCTGGTCATTGGTGACTGGCTTCCGAGTAAGCTGTTTGAGCACGGTCTGTGGTCTGGGCTGTGACTTAGCAGGCAGCCACAGTAGTTTGTACCATATCCTCTTGGCTTCAGGAGGATAAACTTCTCCTCACTGGGCTCATTCTACTGCTTTGAATTGTTGTGTTTTTTTTTTCCTTAAATTTTTACTTTGATTATTGTGCAATGCAATCCTTGTGTATACATATTACTTAGTGTGCACAATATATAAATTCTTGATGAAATATTTTAAAGATTACCACAAAGAGACTACAAAATCCAACTGCAGTTTTGATTATTTTAAGAATTTCAAACAGGTAAACAATCCTGACTCCCTAGGAGAGCCAAGACGAAAAAGAATCACACACATACTTACACTGTGGAAGAAAAAAGAAACTTAATGGCCTGACATGGTAGCGCCTGCAAGTGAGAGGTTGAGGCAGAGAGATCATGAGTTTGAGACCAGCCTGGGCGGCAAAGTGAGATCCTGTCTTAGAAAATAAAAAAAAGCACTACAACATCAATAATTTGCATTTCTACAAAAAAGAAACAACAATAATGTCAGCATAACATTTGACTTGTTGCTAGCGAGAGGAACAGAGCTCAGTGTTGGTGGTGCTCAAGTCGAGCACACAAATCTCCTTCAAAATGCCGTGTTTTTCTGAAGTTTGTTTCCAATAAGTCAAGTGTGGAACTACTGTCCAAGGAAACTGAAAAGGCATTGGAAATCGGTTCTCAGAAAAGCAGTTGAAAGGATATGTTTTAATCTGCTTGTTTTCCAATCATTTATTGATATAATAACTGACATAATAATATAATAATATTGATATAGTGAAGTGATTGGAAAACAAGCATATCAATAAAGTGATTGAAAACATGTTTAAACAAATCACTAGAACTTTAGCATAATTTGTTATGTAGGTAAGCATTATCAGGAGAGGGGTTCTTGATTGAGCTTCTGCAGTACCATCTGTATATGTATTAACACACTGCAAGTTTATACAGTCTTAACTTTGGCAAAACAACATTTTGGAATCATAAGTCAAAGTAATGACATATTAACATTATCTGATAACACCTAAACTCATACCTAAAATCAGATCTAACAGGTAAAATTCAAGATTCCAAAGCTAGCAGATTGATTTCTGTTGAGCTGGTGGAGTCTGGAAGGCACTTGTCACATTCCTGTACATATTGTATATTACAGAGAAAAGATGCTTCTCTATCTACTTTTTGGTCTTTACATATTTTTTTAAGCTTCTTTCCTATGGATGTGATAGAAGACCCCACCAAAGAGCAACTTAGGGGATATATTTTATTTTATCTGATAATTCTGGGTCCCAGTCCATCACTGTGGGGAAGTCAAGGTAGGAGCTTCAAATGACTAGCACATGACATGCACAGTCAAGAACAGGGAGCAGTGAATACAAATGTGCTTGCCTTTTGGTTGCTTGTAGTAGGTGTTTAGGACCCTTTGCCCAGGGAATGGTACCACCCACAGTGGGATGGATCTTCCTATATAGATGAACTTAATTACAATTCCCAACAGACATGTCCTCAGGACAACCCAACGTAAAAAACCAAAAAACCAAAACTTCTTTGAGACTCTTTGACTCTCTTTGAGGAGATTCTAGGCTATGTCTAGCTGATACTTAAGCATAATTATTGCAGATATTTACCAGAGTTTAAATTTTATTGTATTTAGACATTTTAAATGTGATTTGTTATATTTCTTTATACATTTACCTAATTTTATTTATGCAGTTTTTCTATTTTTTGAACAATAGTTTTAGTCTTAGTTTCATTTCATTGTTTTTATCCTTTTTGTTTCTTGTTTTCTGTTCCTACAGGTTGTAGTACTTTGATTAAACTTTTCAGCTTTAAAAATAGTATTACGTTTTTAATGTTTACTCTCTCACATTAATCTTATATTGTCTTTGAACTTTTTTCAGTATTGGGAAAACTGTTTGGTTTTCCTGTTCTCAAATTTCCTGTCTCCATTATTCCCTAATCTCCTTTGTTCCTCTTTGTCCATCTTTCCTCTTTTTCTCCCCCTTCTATGTCTCCTTACCTTTTTTTTTTTTTAACTTATTTACTATTTTCAGCTACCTTAGATAATTTTATGGTCATAGCATAGACCATAGCACAGCATAGCATAGTCAACAGTAGTTTTCTGTTGCAGCCCTGTGGTCACTGGTGATGTGGTCATAAGCTGTAACTGATTTTAAGTGTGCTTTTATTATTTCGTATGGTTCAGTGTTGCTGTCACCATGGTTTGTTTCCTTCTCATTAAGTGGTAAGTAAGATTTCATGAGTAGCCTGTTAATTAAGAAAATTGTCCCTCAAATCCAGAAGATATGCAAGCCAGTACATGTGAAAATTTTAACACAGAGAAACAATTAGCATGAAGAAGCCATGCACCAAGACTCCTCTAAAACGTCGTAACTCCTCGGCTATGAACTCAAAGACACAGACACAATTCTCATGACAGATGAAGATTTCAAAAGTTTTTGGTAAAAGTGATCAATGACTTGAAAAAGAACTAATGAACAGACACAGATGAACCCAACCCAGGACCCAGAAGGGAAAGACAACAACATAGAAGAAAAATCAGAAAAAAAAAAAAGAACTGGAGAAAACCACCAATTTGCATGAAAAATCAGCAACATGAAAGAAAAACTCAGCAAGGAAATTCAGAGTTTAAAAAATATAAATATTGGAAATGAAAAAAATCAAATGAATTAGATGGAACCTTTCACTGATAAAATCAGAAAAATCAAACATCTAGGATAATAATTCCAACCAAGCAAGTAAGAGACCTCTACAGTGAGAACTTATGATACTTAATACATGGAAGAAGAAACTGGAAGGTCAAAAGACTTCCTTTGCTCGTGGGTAGGAAGAATAACCACTGAGAATAGAGATACAATCTGTACATTCAGTGTCATCTTCATCACAGTCCCAGTGGCACTGATGACAGAACAAGAAAAAAAATTTGCCAAATTCACGTGGAAAGACCAAAGATCTCAAATAGCCAAAGTGCATCTTGGCAGAGAGAACAATGCTGGAGGCAACACAGCATTTAATCTCAAATTATACTCCCGAGCCATAGTGACAAACACAATGTGGTAGCAGCACAAAGACAGACAGGAGGACCAGAGAAATGGAAGAGAGGACCCAGAAACAAGCCCGCACAGCTACAGCCATGTAGCCTTCAACAACGCTGACAAAAACATTCTTCTTTAAGGCTTCTTTAAGCAACTGTGCCGAGGAAAGGGGCACTGCAGAGGCACCCGCATGCCCAAGTTCATTGCTGCAGCATTCACACTGCAGAAGGGAACCAGCCTAGATACCCATTAATAGGTGAATGGATAAAGAAAACGTGGTACAAATAGGCAATGGAATTTTATACAGCCCGAAAGAAAAATGAATTCATGACATTGGCAGGGAGATGGATGCAACTGGAAACCATTATGTTAAGTGAAATAAGCCAGACTCAGAAAAGTAGACATTGCAAGTTTTTGTTTATGTGAGGAACCTAGATTTAAAGTGTGCCTGTGCATGCGTGTGTGTGTGTGTGTGTGTGTGTGTGTGTGTGTGTGTGTGTGTGCATGTGTGTGTTTATTCATTTATGTGGTGGGTCATGAAGCTAGAAAGTGGATTGTGAGAAGGAAGGACGGGGTTTTAAGGGAGGTAGAAAATAGAGAGTGTTGGAATACATGCAGTAGAAAAATGAAAGTTAGAAACAACTTGGAGGAAAAGGAACCAACTGGGAGGGAGTTAGGGAGGGGGAGCAATGAGACAAAAGTATGGTAAAGACGTATGAACATGCCGCAATGAACCCTTTATATAGCAAACCGATAGCGAGAAGGTACATAAAAACGAAGAAGTTAAATAAACAACTTGGCACAATACAAAATAAGGTATCAATATTAAGAGAAATACTCTTTTATTATCCAATAATTTTATAGAATTGGGTTTATTATTAGTCCACTGCAGTGGACTTATTTCTCAAATTCTAGTCTGATTGTGGTTCATGACACAGGGAATTCAGAGTGATCAAAATATGTACAATTAGTTGTAACCAATGCTTTATAAATTATATACATCTTAATATGTATTTTAAAATACAAATTATAAAATTAATTTATAAAAATTAAGTTAGTTAAGTGTGACATTCCAAGAATTTTATGGCTTACTTAATAATAAAGATAATAAAGAAATTACTCACGCCCAAATCTCAGGATGAGGGCTACAAAAACTTCAGGTATAATACTAAAAGCTTACCAAAGACTGAAAGGCTTTTGAGTATGTTGAAAATACCAATAAGACCTTTGTGTATAAAGAACTGCACACACATTATAATATTGGTTACTGGTTCGATGCAAAAGCTGTGGGTGAGCTCAGAGATGTTCTCAGGAGCACATCATGCATAGACAAGTCATCACTTAAGGAGGAAAAGTCATGCCCACCAAAAGACTAAACCCACATTCCTAAAAAATCAGCACATGATTCTGAAATTATTAGAACAATTTGATGAATAATGAACTAAGAATTATATCATCTGGCAAGCCCTTTGCCAAGATTTAGCTCTGGGAATAGAACTAGTTTATGTTTTCATACACATCTTAACTGACACAGGATGACGGTACTAATGTTTAGGATACTCACTGCTGGGTGCAGACAGGTGAGGGTGTTAGTACAGTGTTGGCTAGAAATTGTGAGGTGGAATTGAAGGGTTAGAAGCAAAGGACAGGCCAGAATTTTTGCTGGCCCTTTTCGTGTTGGAGCCACAGGGGTGATTTTCAATGCTCTTGAGTGGGACAGTCACAGCAGCAAAGATGGGGCATAAATATGTGGGGAGATGCATTCAGTCATATGTTGGGCTTGGAGTTTATGTATAAAGTGACATTAGAAATAATAACTATGTGTATTTATATAGGCTAAGTGTACCTTCCACCATCATACATTTCACTGAGTTGCTGTCCCATACAGAACAACACCATCACTAAGAGCTCCTTTTCATGGAACATTACCAGCCTGTCACTCAGCAAACACATCTGAACTCGTCCATCAGCCAGACAGGAAGCTGGAAGCCCTCAGTGAATGAGCCAGTTCCTGACCTCTCAGGGCCTGGTCTCATGTGAAAGGAAAACAGTGCGAGAGATAACGACCCAATTCATGGCACACGTCCTGCCCTTCAAACAAGGCATCCAGGAAGCAGAACCTGAAGGAGGGGTGAGCATACGTGGTTCACATAACTTCCAGGCCCACCAAACAAGGTCTGAGGCAGTCATGCATTTTCTGAGGGCTTCAGGATCAGCCAAAGGTCAGTGTGGTTACAGTGGGCCATGTTCCAGGGTGAAACAGGATTATAAAGTGAAGTCAGGAGAGGCTAGAAGCACCCAGGGAATATTTGGGCGGATCCATGCTTTATGGAGACTAGAGGCTGAGGCAGCAAGAATGGGAGGAAAAGACGATGCTGTGATAGTCCTGGCTACTTTGTAACTTGGGCCAAAAAGAAAAGAAAAAGGAAAAGAAAAGGTTGTGGCTTGTTAGGAGTGGAGGTTTTAAATGATTTCAAAAGTGGAGCCAACAGGGTCTGAAATGCTGATCATGGACTAGTGAAGAGGACTTGGACATGCTGCCCGATTTACAGTTCCTGTTAATTACAGTCATGGTGAAAAACAGCCTTAGTTAAGGTCAGGACTGTAGGGGACAATCAGTGAGTCGTGATGCCTTTGGGGGTCGAACGATCCTTTCACAGGGGTGGCCTAAGACCATCTGCATATCAGATATTACACTATGACTCATTACAGTAGCAAAATTACAGTTACAGAGTAGCAACAAAAATAATTTTGCTGTTTGGGGGGGTCACCACAACATGAGGGACTGTATTAAAGGGTCGCAGCATTAGGAAGGTTGAGAAACCACCACCTTAGATACTAAGCAAGGTAGCGTTTCTCACGTGTTGGGTGCCCTAAGTCAGCTCTGCAGTGGTTCTTCTGGCAGTGGGGGAGGTATGATCACTGCACTGTAGTGGTAGCTCAGGTTTGAAGATCATCTTCTAATTGTTATTGTGACTTGTAGGCTGCAACTGATTTTCACATTTAAAGCGAAAGAGGGCTAAAAGGCTAAGACAGCCACCGGTCATCAGTATAGTTAGTCCACTTGGCCTTCTGGAAGCACTGCTATGTGCCATCACGGGCACATCACTAGATGCTGCAGCCAGGAGGAAGCAAACCCCAAGCACTAGGATTCTGGGACGTCTGGGCATCTGTGGTATAAGAGGGCAGGCATTCACTGAATGACACTCAGGCTACAGAGTAATAATTCAAAACCAGGTAACTACTGAAGGTGCTAACCACTGAAATTTACTGAGAGGAGGCGAGTCAGTGAGTGCCAGTGAGGTGTGATGGGAGCTGCTTTCTGCAGGAGGGGACATGTGAGGATCAGTTGGCTGGGGCAGGAAGTGCAGTCTGTACCCGGCTGGGGCCATTGCAGAAGCCATTCTCCTGGAGTAGAGGGAGATAAGGTTGGGTGGGTAGAGAAAAGCCACAGAGGCTGGACTAGGAACGCTGGGCAGGACAGCTTGGGGACTGGGAGCCAGTGACATTTTCCACGGGCAGAGCAAGCCCTGACCAACAGCCACCATTTCTTCACCGGCATTTTCCTACGGCGTTGCCAGAACTCCCTGGCAACGCTTACTCTTTACTTGTGTTCAATGCTTTTTTTCACTTGCAATAAAAATGATCACACATAACATCTCTGGGGGATAATTTGACATACTAATTCCCTCCAGCTCCAAACTCATTCAAATAATACGTTTTTGTCCAAAAGGAGAAATTATAATGTGAGGTTATGAAAAGTCCATTTCCCCCTTAACATTCTTCCTAGCAACTCGGTTGTTTTCATTGGCTTTTATTAAAACAACCTTTGTGTGAACTGGCAATTTGTTTGGTAAATACCAATGAAGGCATATTTCAGAAAATATAGTAGTAAAAACCAACCCAATTTCAGAAATACGCCTGCTGCCAGACGTCAGTCTTCAGCCCATATTATGAGTATTTCCAGTAAGTCTTAAATACACATTAACATGAGAAATAGCTTACTGTTTAGGATCAAAAAAGTCAGAAGAAGAAAAAAAAAACTTCACTACCTCTCAGAAATTGCTCAAGGGTTCTAACCAATAAAACACGTTTTCCTCTTTGATAAACTACACTTATAATGACTTCAAGCACTTCAATTCAACTGCACATTTACCCCTCAAAACTTACTTAGACTGGGCTTATGATCATCGCAGCATTACATATTCTATAACTGTTTACTTAAGAGATCTGGAGCATTAATGTTTTAGCAATGCCCATCTTGAGTTCAATACCATTTTCCAAACCTTTACAAGAATTACTGGCTTTGTTTAAGGTTCTAGGAGCAGCTTTTACTATTCCCCAAATGTTCACAACTCAGCTATTGTCACTGAGCTACATTTAATAAGAGAAAAATATTATTTCTCCACTGAGGTGTAATAAGGATAGGCTGTGAACTAAATGTTCTAGAGAATTTCCCCTGCATGCCTCTTGGCTGGCAGATAAAGTGTCTCTGCAAAGTGGAATGGAAAGTTGAGAGGTTCTTTTGGGACAGTAACACAATCCTTGTTGCGATGCATGTGTTTTATTTTGAGACAGGATATCTCTCTCTCTCTCTCTCTCTCTCTCTCTCTCTCTCTCTCTCTCTCTCTCTCTCTCCCCCCCTGTGTGTGTATATGTGTTATGTTGTGTTATATATGTGTTTGTATACATTTGCATGTGCGCATGCATGCATGTTGGTGTGTATGTGTAGTGTTCATGAGTGTGCATGTGTAGTGCATATATGTGCATGTGTAGGTCAGAAGACAACACTGGCTGTCTTCCCCAGCCATTTTTTTCCACCTTACTTTTTCAGAAAGGATCTTAAACTGAACCTGCAGCCAACTGACCAGGTTAGGCTGGTGGCCAGCAAGCTCCAGGGATCTGCCTGTCTCCACTTCTCCAGCACTGAGATTGCTGAGACACTGTGCCCAGATTTTCAGGTGGGCGCTGGGAATCTGAACTGAGGTTCTTATGTTTGTGGGACAAGTACTCTGCTGATTGAGCTACATCTCTCGCCTATGTCAGGCTCTTTGTAATGTAGCCGGGCTGGCTTAGATCTCTTTACATAGCGCTAGAGGTCTTTAGACTTGTGGCTATGTCCTTGCATTTAACTAGAGAAAAATATTATTCCCCAACAGAGGTGTCATAAGGAATGAACAGGAGCCGAATGTTCTGGACAATGCTTCCTTGAATGCCTGCTGCTTCCTAGTCATTGCTGTTTCATGCAAGTGTTATCTGTTGTCTGCTCTTAGCACATGTTCCCTCTGTCCGCTACTTAATACTGGTTTCCATAATACAGGCTTCACTGTACTCCAAGATTAATGAGCAAATTGGTAGAAGTCATCATTTATGTGTGCACCATGTACCTAAATTATGCTAGTTATGGCAGAGTGTATATAAGGATGTAAGATGTTATTCCTAACAGCTCATGTTCTATAAAACATGAAATGATACCAAATTGTATAAGGCATTCTGTAACAATGTATGGAGTTTAGTGTCGAGCCTAGAATCAAGGCAAGGAAAGATAAATGTCAGCCAAGGTTTTTTTTCTTTTTTTTTTCTTTTCAAGATTACTGTGTCTCCCCGCCCACTCCTGGCCCCGCCCCTTAAATGGAAGGAAGCTGGAGAGATGGCTCAGTGGTTAAGAGTGCATATTGTTCTTCCAGAGAATACAAGTTCAGTCAAAGTATCCACACTGGGCAGTTCAAAACTGTCTGTGATTCCAGCTCCAGGACATCTGATACCTTCTTCTAGACTCCATGGGCACCTGTACTCAAGTGCATACACCCACATATGGACACATAATTAAAAAATGATGCAAATATATCATTCTTAAGAAGAAAGCTTACTGTGAGGCATGTCCTACAAAGGCTCCGAATAATAGATAAGTTGTGGGGTGTGGAGGGCTGTTTTGACAAAGGAGACTGATATGTGTGAAAGCAGGAGAGGTAGAGAGAGAATCCATTTACTGAAGGCTCAGCACTGCATGCTGTAGACATGTTTATAAAATAAGCATTATTTTATGTTCATGACAAGCCTTTGAAGTATTACTGCTTTCATATGAAAAGAGGAGACTAAAGCTGGGAGATAATAGAAAGCTGTTCTAGGTCATCCATTCCACTGCCTGAGAAGATGGGAACCAATGCCTGTGTTGTCTGGTCCTGAGCTGGGCTTTCTCCAGCATCTTGTCGCATTTTTTATGGATCTGTGCTGTGAGGACACTATCTTACCCATAGCAATTCCACTACAAGGTTAGTTGTAACAGAGCAGAGAGGGCTGCAGAAAGCAGGTGGATTAGATGTTGCTGAAAGTTATTATTGGTGGTCAGCAGCCTTTTTGAGGTAGGAATTATTATGGAGTGGATGGTATTTAGGGAACAGACGTGGCTTTAATGGATAGAGCTAGGCAATTCTATGTTGAATAGGTGTCAGGACTCTTAAAACCTTCTGGGATCTAAAGACATGGGACTGGGCTATAATGAAGGCAGGAGAATGGAGAAGCAGCGATGGCAGGAGGAGAATGTTAGTGAAGATGAACAGGACTCAGAGATTAAGCAGGAGCAAATAACAGGACTAGTGATCTTAGATGATGTTTGGTTACTGTAAGAATGACAGTGAAATAGCCGGCGGTGGTGGTGCATGCCTTTAATCCCAGCACTCGAGAGGCAGAGGCAGGTGGATCTCTGTGAGTTCCAGGCCAGCCTGGTCTACAGAGTGAGTTCAGGATGGCCAGAGTTGCAGCAGAGAAACCCTGTCTCGAAACAAAGTAGGACAAAACAACGTCAACAACAAAATACAATGACAGTGCCAGGAACAGAAAGGGGGAGTTGAAGGACAGAGGCCAGAGACTTTTGGAGCCCAGTTTGGGCTGTGCAACCAGAGAGGGTCACACATGTTCAGGTAGCAAAGGAACACTTCCCTACACTATTTTGGAAAGGAGGAACACTTTTCCTCATTAAATATATATATATATATATATATATATATATATATATATATATATATATATATATATATCACAGACAAAAATCCTGAGATATAAACTCAAGTGCTTCCATTTCAACAGCTCTAGTAAGAAGCCAGGACCAGTCATCTAAATAGACTATGCTACAAGAGGACATCAGAGGACAAGAGTTGCCTGGGAAGAAGCTGATGTCTCAGATTAATGAAGTGTGTCTTGGAGATTTGTTTCTTTGCTTTCAGGAACACTTTGATCTCAAGTTTGAGTGCTAATGACATGGGCTCCAACAGCCATTCTTTCTAAGGATGATTCTACGCTAATGATGCTACAGAGGCTGATGTAAGAGGCCAAATCTGAAATTCTGTCTTTAATTGCAAGGTCTCCCTAAAACTTCCCTCTCGTCACAACTCAGAGTTACTTCTACTAAGGAGGAGTGTGGGCTTCAAGAACATTTCATATTTCCTGTTATTCTGTAGGGTGGTGATGTCTACAACTAATATTATGCAAAGAAGATTACTTATTTGAAAATAAAAAGGGTGAGCACACAAGCTGAAAATAAAAATTTAGAAACCAGAAGCAAGGCCTTTATGTTTCGGGAAGGACATCAGTAGGTCATATATTATTTTTAAAGTACGTATAGTAAAAAAAAAAAAATTAAAGGCTTAATAAAAAGAAAAACGATGGTGGTAATCATCAGATAAATGGTAGTAAGATGGCCTAGTTTCTTATTTTGGACGTTTTGGACCTGAAATCAACCCACAATGAAATCAATGACTATGGGAGCAGGAACTCCGGGCAGGGAAAGTGTGTGTGGGTTTCCACAGCCTCGTCCTACGTTTTTAGCATTTTCTGCAATGGGTCACAGAGAAGTGTGGCATGGCCCTCCTGTCCATGGGCAGTTGTGTAGGCTGCGTCTGCCTTTAGCTATAGACAGAAATGAAGCTTACATGAGGGACAAGTGAAGAGCTGTTCTCCCTCAGATAATGTCAAAATATAAAATAATTTAATTATTGCAATTTGCAAAATATTGAAACAAATTATACCTGTGAGATACCCTAAGCAGTTCAAATTTCTAGAGAATCCTGGTTTTCTAATGAACACCTTTTGGGGGAAAAGTATCTGCTATCTTAACAAAAACAGAGTTCTTCTCCCGATTTGCTAATAGCCACTCTACTGAGACCAAAGATATTTTTTCTTTCTTTGTGTTGATACGGAAGTTTTGACTCTAGAACAAAATTCCAGTGGAAGCATATGTTCCAGGATGACTAAAGCCATGGACAGAGAAGCTTGCAGGCTGTGCTGAGCTCCTATAAGGAACAGTGTGTGTTTAAAAAAGCAACTGTCATGAATAAAGCTGCCATTTATTTTCCTTCCTCCCAGTGTCACCTGCTGTAGGCTAGGCAAGGAAGAAATGAAAAAAAAATCAGAACTACATTGAAAATACTTTTAATCAATGTGAGTTATCAAGACTAGAGACTAGGAAACCCCAGGTGCCTCTCTTCTACACACAAACTTCCAACAACAACAATGGGGAGAAATTAAATTAAAATAACCCTTGAGAAAGCCTAGTCTCCAGAATCAAAGTGCCACATCTACAATGAAAGCTGTGGAAAGCAAGGTATTTCATGGTGCCTTTGTTCTCATTTGCTGCATTGAATATGTCCATGGCATGTTCCCGCTGGTCCTGCTTCCTTCCCATGAGCTAGCAGGGCAGAGTAGAACTTACTTCTATTGGAACCTCTCTGGAGGTTGCACAAGGGCCTGGTCATATCTGTTATGATACACCGAGAGCAGGGCAGTGTGCACCTGGGCTGGGGGAGTAGGGGGAGGATATATTCTTTGAACACATGAAAGCTACAAGGGAGTGGAGAGTCAGAGATCCTTGGGAAAAGGGATTATGGGTAGAAGGACAGAACAGAACATCAACGGCTGAGAGAAAGATATTGTGAGACTGTCTGGGAAGTGAAGACACTTAGAACCAGCTGGGTATCTGGGGGACACTTTGAAAAACTACAAATCTAAATCCATCCATCATGGAGGCCAGAATCAGCTAGAGAAAACCTTGATACTTAATCAAGGATTGTCACCAAAGCGTAGGAAATGTCCTAATGTGCTGAACTCCATGCCAATCTACAAACCCTAGAATGGTTGCACGTTTCCACGTGCCCAGTTTTTTGACTAAACATAAAATATACAGAGAAACAGAAAAACATGGCCAATTAATATAAATAACAGATCTCTGTGAAGAAATGCATTTCTTCACATGTATAAAGGTGTATAAATGCATTGGGTTAGACACGTTTCTAAACAACTGTCTTAATATGGTGAGAGAACTAAAGGAGATCTGGAAAGGAACGCTGAGCTGAAGGAGAATGTGGACAAAGATTGTACCAGTAAAAAGGAAGCAACAGAAACCCCCGTGCTGGAAACCGCAGTGAGTGAACCAGAAACTCTGCTAGAGGGGTTTGCCCGCATCCCTGAGCAGGCGGAGTAGAGAGCCTGCAAGCCAGAACACCAATTATTTGAAAATGATGAGTCTGAGGAGCAGAGAGCACAAAGCAGGGTGGACGGTCCAGGCCATGCTAGGCTGTGCCACCCAGTGCACCAGATGAGGACAGAGGCACCGTGGGCTGCCTTGCGTGGGCTGCCTTGCGTGGGCTGCCTTGCTCACCAATGCTTTATTTGCTGCCTTGGATCTTTGACCAACTTCAGTGTTTAGACTTTCCTCGAGGGTTATTCTGTTTTTGGACTTTTACTTCCCCACCCCCGTTATTGTTGTTTGATGTTTCTGTGTGGGAAAGAGACATTGTGGCTCCGAGTGTGCTGTCTTGATAATTTCACTTTGATTTAAAAAAAAAAAAAAGACTGAAGGAAACTGAACAGAGCCTCAGGCCCTAAGAAACAGCACAAGGCAGACCAGGGGGTGCCTATGGGAGCACAGGAAGAATCAGACTGGGCTGATTATTTGAGGAAATAATGGCTGAGAATTCCCCAAACTTGAGGAAAGAAACATCAACACAGCCACAAAGCTCAACAGTCTCCAAGTGTGACATACTTAGCCAGTGCTGAGGTACAGGGTCGGGCTGTCAAAACCCACACAGAGAATCCTGAAAGCTGCTGAAGAAGATCCCTCCTCAAGTCTAAGGATGCTTAAGGACATGAAGTCTTAGTGGATCCAGCCGGGATGATGTTTAAAGTGATAGAAGGAAAAGAAAGCCTCAATAAAGATCCCAAAACTACCTGGGCTGTGTTTTGAAAATGAATTAGCAACGAAGAAAATTCAGAAAGACAAGCGTTAAAGAGATCCATGGCCATACGGTTCATGCCCTTCGATAAACACTAAAGGAAACCCTTTAATGTTAATACCAACTAGCAACTCAGGACTGTACAAAAACTAAAGTTATCTGGAAAAAAATGTCATGGGCACATATGTCTTTAACTCATCACCACTGTGATTTTTATTTGCATCTTTAATTTTAATATTGTCCTTGGGGCTGGAGAGATGGGTCAGTAGTTAAGGGCACTGCTATTCCGGAGGACCTGGATTCAATTCCCAACATGCACATGGCAGGTCACAACCATCTGTGATACCAGACCTAGGGGATCCAACACCCTCTTCTGGCCTCTGCAGGTACAGATGTGGTACACAGACATACATATGTTCAGGCAAAATACTCATACACATAAAAATACATAATAAAAAAATTCTTCTCAGACTCTTCCAAAATATTAAAATATTAAAGAGGCAGAATACTTTCAAAGATAAAACACTACAAGAAAAGATAATCCCATAACACTCTTCTTTCTGAACACTGATGTGACAGCATGAAGACACCAGCACACTCAACAGAACACTGAAAGGCTTCTATATACTGTGACCAAGTGAGATTTACTCCTGAAATGGGAAGATGGTTCAACATATGAAAATCAATGTGTACGTACATTTTAACTTATCAATTATACCTTAATCAATCTAGGAGAGAGAAGAAAATGTCCTAAAACTAAAATAGGAAATCAATGCCATCTAGGACACTAACAGAGTAATGGAGAAAAGCCCATACAAACCTTTCATGTGATCTAGAAAAAGCATCAGGCAAAGAAAAAAAAAGAAAAAAGAAAAAAGAATCAGCAATCAGAAGCAGAAGAACAGCAGGGTGGTGGTGACACATGCCATTAATCCTGACACTTGGGAGGCAGAATCAGGCCGAACTCTGAGTGACATTGGCCGTGGTGAGGAGGTCTTGGGTACAGTACCAAATCTACAAGCTAGGAAGCAAAACAAGGTAATTTGAACGCTTTAAAAAAGCTAAGCATGTGGTATGTCAAAGTAGACGGTTAGTGGAAGGAATGACAATCTTGGGGTAGGAAAATGCATTTATGTGTAATATACTATCTGACAAAGTTATCGAGAATAGTTAAAATCTTTTGCAATTTGGCAGTAAATCACCAAACAGCTCAAGTTATAAATTGACAAAAAATAATAATAATAATAATAATAATAATAATAATAATAATAATAGGAATGGCTGATTGAGAAGGGCTTAGTAGCATCATTAATCATTAGGGAAATGAAAATAAAAACACACGAAAATATCACCGCGTACCAGTTACAATGATTATTACAAATGGCATCAAAGAAACATCTACCCACATCAGAGAAAAATCCAAAACAACAACAACAGACTTTAGAACATTACAAACGTTGGTGATGATGTGGAAAACTTGAGTACTTTGTGTATCCCTGGGAGGGATGTAAAATTTAGCCTTTGTGGTGGTTCTTCAAAAATTAAAAGTGGGGAATGATTCAGTGACCCCACTTCTCCACAGAAATAACTCAAAGCAGGGACTCTAGTTTACCAGTCCACGCTGATCGAGGAGGGATACCATCCAGTGCTCACCAATGGATAGGTGGTTAAATAAAATGTGGCATGTATCCTAGAGTAAAGGAATTCCAACACACACAACAAAACCATTGAAGATATCATGCTAAGCAAAACAAGCCATATTATGGCATGCAGGACCCTGGGCAGATACCACCACCACGTTGTAGCACTTCCTAGCCTTCAGATACATATGAATGAAATCTCTGTTCCTTGTAAATTATCCAGTCAAAAATGTTCTGTTACAGTAACAGAACAATCAAGACAGCTGGAGTGAGGAAGGGAAGGGGAATGAGCACTGATTAATGAGCCCTAACAGCATTGATTGATGAGTACTTAACATTTCTTTCCTCTTACCGCAGCTAATGACATCAGCTTTGAACGTTGTATGGAGACATTTTAATTTATGAGATAGTCTCTATTACCTGGGGAAATCCCAAGACTTCCCTCCTCCCTAGTAGCTGCCTGACACTGTGGATACTGTTGAATCCCACAACCTAGTATCTACCTCATCTCAGCCAAGCACTTACCATAGAGATCAAATTTTTTCAGTCCTGATAGTAAAACTAGTGCAACTTTCTTTTTCCTTTCCCCATAAGTGGACTGAGAATACCTGTCCTTAAAGCAGTCAGTCTTAACATCTACTTCTCTTCTTTCCTTATTTAATCAATAGCTTGTACCTTTTCACTTAAAGGAAGCACTTCTCAACTTCTTTGGGGCATGTCCTAATCACCATCCTAACTACCCTTGCACCGTGAGGCTAGGGTTGAGTGAAATGATCGTGAAATTTGAACCCTCGTGCACTGCACAGGAATTGTGCTTCCACGACAGTCTATTTGATACACCAGATGGCTCTGAAGAGACTAGTAGGCAAAGTGCTTATTCAGTGTGGACACACTGGACATAAGGATGGTTTGGGTCACAAGTGAGATGGAGCGGAATATGGTGCAAGATTTCATAGTGCTACCCGGAAGGCTGTAAAATTTACAAATGGCTTATTAATTTCATTATTTTTCATTTTTATACTTTCAGACCAGACTTGGCTGAGGATAGTTGAGATCATAGGAAATGAAGTTTCATGTAAAGAGGAAATGACTGTGGCAAAGCATCTTCGGGGTGCTAAAGCCGTTCTAGATCACAAGTGTGTCAACGTTATTCGCAAACCTATGCTGCTATCTTTAGAGTCTCACTGAGGATGAGACTTTGTTCTGTTCAAATTTGGGGTGTGATGTTTCATCCACACTAATAAGTTAAGTGTCTTAGTGGATAGACAGCAGAGCTAGTCAATGATAGTTGGAGCTGCAGAATTAATTCTGGAGCAATGGACACCCAGATGTGGTCTCAGTTTCCTTCCTCCTCTCTCAATTCAAGCATTCCATGTTGATGATGATCCTCACCTAAAGTAAATTCCGCTTTATCCTACCTGCTCAAATTCTACCCAGTGTTCCAGGGCCAATAAAAGACACATGCAGAGTACTTCCTGGCCGCTCAAGCCTGCATCTGTCTTCCTTACCTCACATCTCCCCAAGTCACATAGTGCATGGTAATCAGATGCTTTCTATTATTTGTCCCCGTTTCATGATACAGAAACAAGTAAAATGTACTGAAAAGTTGACGATAGATCCAGCTCAAAAGACCAGGCCCCAGATCAATCAATCATCAATCAATTCATCTATTAATTGATTGATATGGATATAATAGGGAAATTAGGTCAATTCACCAAAACCAAACTGTGAACTTGGTTCTTCTGTTAAATTCCGGTGCCAGCTACTCTTAAAGTGAGATCAGAACTACTACTGATTTGTATTCTTCAGTTAGTTAATCTGAAAGTTAGCTTTTGAAATATCAGAGAATTGCAACATTGTATCCCATGCCCCATCCCAGTACACACTTTAGCGCATGCACACTCAATCACACACACACGTACATGAATAACAAACTCTTCAGGAATCAAAACAATTGTATATTCACAGACACATCATATGTAGAACACCTTACCAAACCCTGTCAACAAATAATTCACACACCAATGGCCCTTTTTAGCTAAATTTAGAATCAGTTATTCTCATGGGTAGAGCATGCATTTAGTCATTGAACTGCTGCTAGGTTAATCTGGGAATTTTCCCTTTTATAGATACAAAAGCAAACTAACAAAATATAGGAGGAAGCAAAAGACTTCCCAGGTCCTGCCTGTTTACATTCATCATTTATTAAAATATTGCTGTGGGCGGGGCCATAGATGATTTGACAAAGTAGCAGTCAAACCGGAAGGAAATAGTGTGCAAGGATATCAGCCCCAGTCCAACTGGAGCACAACATCTGCAAGGCTTGTTGAAAAGAGGCCTGAGGAATCGTAATGGTACCCGCTGTCCTCCACACTCACATCTGTCACCGCTCCTACTGAAATTGTAGGACAGAAATTCACTTCTTGTCTTGCTTTTTCTTCAGGTGCTGCGAATTGAACCCAGGGCCTCACCCAGAAGTACCACTGAGCAGTATCCTCAGCCTTCTTGTTCACTCCTTTGTCAAGCAGCCCCTGCCCAGGACACCCTGTGTGATTTGGAGAGTGTAAGGACCCAGGAGAGTGATATTGAGCAAATAGTGTTCCAGCTCGCTGTGCTTGGGCTGAGGGGACTTAAGAGGCTTACCTGGTTCAAGTGTGCAGCTATGAGCGAGGGTTCCCATATCTTAGAGCTTCCGCTCGCAGAGACTTTCTCTTTCTTGGGTGCCATGTAAAGGATAAGAGGTGCATTGGCCTCGAAACTGGGCTGAGGCCCGGCCTTAGCGTCCCTGATGCCCTGGTAACCGAGACCACGCCCAGTTCCTGAACGGATTCCTTCTCCCTTCCCAGAAATCAGTTCCGGACCCTAGGATCAACCGCTTTCGTTTCCATAGCAGCAGAGTTTCCAAGGTGCAGCCGCATAGTGCCAAACTCCAGAAATCCCCGGGTAAATCTTTTATCCATTTCCTCTCTGCTTCTCTTGGGATCTGAGTCCGGTCGGAATAAAACAATGTGTAGAAACTCAAATTTACCCATCCAGGTGTCTCCGCCTGGTCCTGCCAACCTATTGTGGAGAATGACAGCCCAGTCAGCCCAGGTGGTTTTTAACCTCTAATCTGCTGGACCCTTGATCACAGGGAACTAAATTACTCCCGTCCACCTCACCTCTTGTCTGTGAATTTATCTGCTCTGTCTGAACAGCTCCAGTTCCTTTAAAGGGTGTCCCACTGGCAAGGAGCGCCCCTTCCCCCACCCCACATTCATCTAAGATATCCTGGTTAGACCAAGTCCTCAAAATGATGAGGACTGTAATGGCACTCTTGATTCATACTGGGAATTGAACCCAGGTCCTCGGGAAGAACAGCCAGTGCACTTGACCATCCATGGCCCCTCTTGTTATGTTATTTTTAGGTGTGTATCTGTTTATGTGTGTGCGGTAGGTACACATGCACGCAGAGGCCAGAGATCCACCTCGGGTGTGCCTCCTCAGGCACTGTCTACCTTGCTTGTTGAGACAGCTCCTTTTACTAGCCTGGGGCTTGCAGAATAGGTTAGGCTGGGTGGCGGCGAGCCCCAGGGATCCACCCTGTCTATCTCCAGCTCCCTGGTGCTAGGATTACAAGCACTTATCGTCACACCTGACTTTTTAACTTAGATTCTGGCGATCAAACTTAGGTACTCATGCTTGTGTGTCAAACACTTTTCCAGGGGTGCTATCTCCCCAGCCCTATTATTTATTATTTTCTTAAGTTTCCTTGGGACAAATGAGGGCATTCACAAGCAGATGTCCACCGGAGGGACTTTGCTGTCTTTCCAGTCTCCATAAAGCACAGTACTGAGCAGTGCTTGGCTGTCATGAAGCCCCTCCTAGTGCCTAGAGTGGTTTTATTATCTCAACCAGCAAAGAGTGACAGGTCCTGCTTGGGGCCTGCAGCGGCACTCTGTCCGGCACAGCCTGCACAATCGCTGCTTTCCACATTGAAGAAATGTTCTGTCATGTAACCACTATCTTTGAGGGCTGGGGCCATGGAGTGAATAAGTGGTATCCTTTTGGATCTTGAATGGCTCCCAAAAATCTGTGTTTTAACGCCTTGGTCTCCAGATGGTGGTGCCATTGAGAGGTGGGAAGATGTTAGGAGCTGGAGTACAACAGGAGGGAGGGGGTCTTTGAGGTAGGTTATTGGGACCTGCTCCTCTTCCTGTCTCTCTCTGCTTCCTGGCCACCAAACTAGAAGAAGGGAGCTCTATCACCTGCATCCAGCCATGATAGTCTTCTGCTTTGTCACAGGCCCAAAACAGCTGGGCCAAGTGCCCATAGAGTGAAGTCTCTGACACCCTGTGGCAAAATAAATCCCTCCTTCCTACAGGTGGCTTATCTCAAGTATTTTGTCATAGAAACAGAAAGCTGGCCCAGTCAGTGGTGACAGCCAATCACTGTTGCCCTGCTTCATCAGGTTTGCTGGCGGTGTTTCTTTTTAACTCTTATTCATAATTTGTATTAGTTGAGGAAAGCACCCCCCCCTTTTGATACAGATACTAAAGAAAAGCATAGCTTATTTTATTTCCTAGTGGGTGTAGGGGTGGGCACATCAATCCCTGCAACATTCACATGCCCCAGATCTGGAAGCCTTTTCTTCTTGTCACAAGAATAAATGACTGATGCATGATGATTGCAGAGGAATTTGCTAGAGAAGGCTTCCCTAAAGGTCTCAGTGACAACTATTGAGGCTGTCACTTGTTCATTCTCATAGCATTTCCACCAACATTTTGTTCTTTACCAACAGTTTCTTAATGGTATAGGATAAAAACTGTTTTTGTATAATTGCTTAAAAGTAGGAGTAGATCTCTTACAGATTGATGACATTATTCTAAATTTTGGTCATATTTCTTATAGTTCAAGCTGTTTGGAGAACTGTGATTTTTATGAGTGAAGTAATAAAATATTTATTGGTATTTAAATTCATGCTCCATCTAAAAAGTAACTACTGTTTATGTGTCATGTTTTATTGCTAATTGCATTTCTTCTTGAATGTGAGTGCACACTACAAAGTAAAGCTCCTTCCTTACCACCCATCCAGCCGGGTCATTAGCAGATGATTAACAACACAGGTGCCGCTTAGGAAAGAGAAACAAGGAAGCGCAAAATGGGAAAGGAGACTTTAAAAATAAAAGTGTTATTTTTAAATTGTAAAGAAATAATTAGTGACTTTTTATGACAAGCATAACTATACAATACAAGTTTTGAAAAAAAATGTGCATGTGAATGTTTTGCCTGAATGATGTTAAGTGCACCACATTCGTCCCTGGTGCCCACGGAGGTCCTACGAGGGCATCAGATCCGCTGGAACTGCAACTTCAAATGATTGTGATCCACCATGTGGATGCTCAGAATCGAACACCTGTCCTTTCTCAAGTGCGACAAGTGCTCTTAATGGCTGAGACACCTCTCTAGCTCCAACCCTAACTTTAGCAACAATTAATATTTATGTTTGTAATACTTACTGGCATAAAACTTTTTTTTTCATAAAAAAAAAACTCCTTTTCTTTATTCCCACTATAAGAGTCTGATTTTCCAACCTTCTCTATCCTCAGATGTGAAAAGGTGACTTAATTTGCACCAACAGGACACAGGAAAGTTACTTATTTTTTATTGCTGGCTTGACCCTTCAAACTATTTCCCATGTGTTGTTCAGAGCCTCACAGTTTCAGGTTGTAGTCGGTTACTGAGGGAAGATCAGAGCAGGAACTTGAAGCATCGTGTCCACAGTCAAGAGCAGAGAGAGTCAAACATGCCGGTCTTCGCTGGCTTACTGCTTTGTGTTCAGGTAGCCTTCTCTGCTCTGCAACAGTTCCAACAGGTCTGGCTCATGAAATGGTGCCGCCTATACTCAGGACTGATTTTCCCACTTTAACAACAATCAGGACAATCCCGCACAGATATGCCCATAGGCCAACCTGATCTAGATAATTCCTCCATTGAGACTTTCTTCCAAGGTGATTTTAGGTTCTGACAAGCTGATATTTGACAGGAACCATGACACCATCCTGATGATTTGGGACACTTTCATCGAGTGTCTAACAGTAGTGAGTTTTTCTGAAGCAGCCCAAGGAAGCAGCTGTGCTACCTTCAAGTAGACAGCTAAGAATGCCAGCTACCATGACAGACAGAGAACTCTTGTGTTACTCCTCCAGTCCTGACCCCATCCCCACCGTTTACCTGCTCAGAAGGGACACCCTTTAGCTTCTTTGACCAGCTGATAATTTCTTACTTTAAATAACTGAAGGGCTGCGAACTTGTCCACACTATGTCACGTACTTCTGGGACAATTCTTGACATTTGTTTTTTTTCAGAATACAAACTGAGATTCATTGTTTAGCTATCTATATACATAAGTTACAGTTTTTCTAATATCTTAGAGGAACTGAGCAAGCATTTTAAAAGACCCAAGTACATATTTCAAGATGAAAGAATTCACTTCTAGTGGATTCTAGTGGAATCTTTTATGGTTTCCTTGATAAAGTACTACCAGAATAAACTTAAATATAGAGGGTTTTCTGAAATTGATTTGAGAAATCTCCAAGGTTTTTTTTTTTGTTTTTTTATGACAGATTGCCTTTTGGTTAGCCTTGGCCCTATTCATTATTCTAGGGAAAGTGGTATTCTAGACGATTTATGGTGCAGAATGAGAAGACATTCTACGGTAACCAAATTTATAGGAGATTTCATCATGGAATTGGTCTGTTTAATTTCAGAAAATAGGTGGGAATGATGATGGTCATAGTTTGAAAAACCAAAGACTATTCAGCCAATAGGAGGCCTTTCCAAGAGCTGACAAAAAAAGGCATTCCCATCTGTCATACATTTATGAATTGGTATAATAAATTGTTTCCCCACTAAATATAAGTTGAAAAATTTCAAGCATATACTTTACTACATAAGGTTTCCCATATGGCAGTGGCTAAAACAGAACTATGCTATTTGGGGAATTTACTCTCACATTGGCAGGGGTATTCTTGGCTTGTTTGATTTAGTATTTCCAGTAAGATTTTGCATTTAATATGTTTAATTCAAGGATAGCCTACTTTCGGGCTGGACTGTTTCTTTAGGGTACTGTGCTTGCTGAGAAAATTTTTGTTCAGCCTCATGCTTTGATCTTAGAGTGTTCAGTTAACTCCCACTCACATGTGGACTCAAATATACTCTTCCTTACACTTGGCAAGGTCAAGCCAGCTGTTGATATAACCGGTATTTCCATGGTGAAGAGGTAACTGTAAGAGCTATGCAGTGAATTACAGCTGAGCCAAGATTCCAGGTATTGAGCATCTATTCACCTATTTGGTTAAGGTCTTAAGATAACTTCTGATTTCCAAGGACAATTTTCAGATGTCGTGTTTACACCATGTTGCTTGTGCTTCTAGTCTCCTAAATTGAAAACTAGACTACAGTGTCTTTGGACTTTATTGTCTGTAGTGCTGAGGGCCAGACTTCTTTCATGGCTATAGTCCAAAACATATGGAGGATATTACACCTGCACCCGAGGGTCAGCAATAGCTTCTTATTCGGTCTTCAGTGTGATCGAAAGTGTTGACTTTAATCTCTAAAGCTCCCTGTTCAGCAGTCAGTTACTTTAGATACTGCGTCTCTCCCTATGCATCACTGTGGAGATTAAACTCAGCTGCAGTTCTTGCTGTTCACAGTCCCTGGTGGGTTGTGGGCAGCCTGGGAGTGGGATCACTTTCTAAAGGACTTCCCTGAGAACCCTCTGCTTGTGTCAATGATAAAAGCAACATTTGGGGATTTGGAGTTAGACCTTGAATGCTTTGTTACACATCTGTAAGTCTGTGGAACCATAACTAAGTGCTGCTGATTTTTATGTTGTCTGTTGTGAGAGAGTTCAGGATACCAAATCTATTTCTTGATGAATCAGAAAATAACAGTTGTGCATATTAAAAATAGAGCGAACACGCATCTGTTTCAGATTCGCTAGTGTGGGATCTTTCTTTCTAGTGTTCTCTCACTCTAGTTTTCCTTTGAAACTCATTTTCGGTATCTTCAGTGAAGGAATCTGTCCTTAATCCTTTAGGGACACTTCCAAACTCCACAATGCACACTAAGCCACTGTTCTAAGTGCTTAGTGCTGTATTTGATTTCTTAATGTTTTTATCAATGTCTGTTACTTATAAATTTTACAATGTGAAGTAGTTTTATGTTTTGTGCTGTACAAGGTTCAAGAGCTCTGCTTCACATGAAGCGATTTCAATGAAGCTTCTGCATTTCTAATAGACAGTACCAGTTCTCATGATGTCAGGCTGCAGGGAAATACTTTAGGAAGGAACAGTGATCTGTAACAGGACTTCAAGGAACTGACAGAGAGATATGAGATATGATGGCTTGATAGGAGCGGGCTCTACTTCCTTCCATCCCCACTCTGTGTCCTCTGTCCTCTGATTTCTTTCTCTTCCTCAGCCTGACTCCCATCCAATTAAAAAAAAATGCAGGGTACACACTAGGAAAGTGTCTGTACAATCCAGAAAAAGGCACACCTCCATGATCTTGCAAATTTTAAAATTGTCTTTTTCTAGATCTGAATGATGCTGTTAGAATCTCTATGGGGATTGTACTGAATCTAAATTATTCTAGCAGAATAGTAATTTTTCACTATTAATTTTGCCAGGCCAGAAGTATGGGCAGTCTTTCCATTGTCTATTGTTTCCTTCAGTATCTTGCTAGTGTTTT
Source organism: Cricetomys ansorgei (assembly GCA_026225945.1). Lineage (NCBI taxonomy): Eukaryota > Metazoa > Chordata > Mammalia > Rodentia > Nesomyidae > Cricetomys > Cricetomys ansorgei. The sequence goes on from JAMJFZ010001038.1 coordinate 29,828,308, forward strand.
AAAGTTTTCACTGTAGAAATCTTTCATCTTGTTGGTTAGGTTCATTTCTAGTTATTTCATCTATATTTTGAGACTACTGTAAGTGAAATATTTTTCATGATTCTTTCTCAGTAAGAATTCTTTCCTTGTAGGTGGTTTAGTCCATCTTGGACTGAAAGATACATGGAATTATAATTATAATTATAGCTATAATTATAATTATTATAATAATAATTATTATTATTATTAATTATTTGTGCCATTAAGGCTCATTTGAAGTTTATAATACACTCAATTTTAGAGAAGTTATATTTCTTTCTAAGAAGAATGTGTCTTCCCTCTTTGTTGGGTTGTATGATCTATAGATGTCTGGCGAGTCCAGTTGATCTACTGTTATTTGGCTCTGAGGTTTCTTCGCCGAATTTTGACATGAAGGATCTACTTAGATGTGTAAACAAGGTCTTGGAGTCACTTATTATTACTGTGTCTAAGCCTAGATGGTCTTTCATGTTTTAATGTTTGTTTTATGGACTCATGGGCCCCCAGATCTGGTGCATCAATGTTTCCAATAGTTGTGTATTCTTGATGAATCCTTTTTATCAGCTCAATAGTATAGAAAAGAATGTTAGTCACACCCTTGAAAGATTTCATAGGGTCATTTATTGTAGATGGTATACTGGACTGCTTGAGATGTAAGCTTTTAGTGCATTGCTGCAGTTTGTATGTGGTTTCTTTTCCAGGCCTTTGTGCATTGGAAACTTGGTGCCAATGTGGTGGCCACTATCACCAAAGTGATAATGCCTATCAGAGCCCGGCCTAGCAGAAGGCAATTAGGTCTACTTCCATGAGCTCATGGGCTTGGGCTCTGTTACTACAAACGGATTACCTTTGTCCTCAAGGACAGGGTTGGGTATCAGAGTTTTGGGCTATTTCCTGCAAGAGCTGATTGTCATAAGAGGGAGCCTGGCTTCTTCTCACTCTCTTCCTTCTTTATTTGTATACAAGCCCTTGCTGCTCTGCCATGTTGTGATGCAGCCATGCAGCCATGCAGGCCCTTACAAGGACAGCAGTTGTGTTGCTTGACCTTCATGTCACCAGAACTATGAAAAAAAAATCTCTTTTCTTTATTCATTGCTTAACATCATCTGATATTTTGTTACATCAGCACTAAAGGACTACTGTGACTATTTTCACAATTATGTCTGTCTCAGATAAATATGCTTTAAAAGTGGAACAGTGAACCATGGTACAGTGTATGACTACTTCTTACATTAACCCCAGATTTAAATTTTTATATGGAGACTGACCTTAAACTCTCCATACATCTGCGTTAGCCTCCTGAGTGTTGGGATTGAGTGTGAGCTACCATGTTTGGCCAATATGTATATTTTCATGTAAATCTCTGTTAGTTGATTTAAATTGACATTTAGTTAGTTAGTTCAGTTAGTTTAAATTGACATTCATTCTTGCTTGTGTATGCTAAAAGAAAAACTGATTTTTTTCCAATGATAAATAATAGGAGATAGGGTGATAAAAATCTTAAAATACACCTTAGAGGTATTCCCCCAGAGGGCTAAATAAGCCCGAAAGACTTTATGAAGCTACGTAAACTAGAATGCTTCAGAAAGAGATCCCAAGACTGAGACTGAAGAACCCTTTCCAGCATGGAGTAAATGTCATTCAAAGACATAACCACCTGAGAGTGAGATACTGAGCAGACAGGTGGAGCACAGGAAATCCTCCAGCCAGTGTTCGATCACTCACAAGCAACACACTGCACAGTCACTGCCTGTGGACCCTGCAGAGATATAGCAGGCACATAAGAATGGGACCACGTCTAGATTCACTTATTCTGTGGTGTACAGGGCCCTACGGTGACCTTGGGAATTAAACAATGCACTAAGGAATATCATTGAGAGGCAAGGCTGGAGAGGGCTGCTAGCAGAGTAACAGTCTTGGGTTGCAGCTCTTGAGCATCTTGAAATTGGAAAGCAGAAAAGTGTGGAAAATAGGAGGAGAGAGGTACTGGGCTTCAGATGGTTCTAGAAAGAAAGAATAACTGTGCTGATCCAATGCTGAGATGCCTGGGAAACATATTTGGATTTTCTTTAGTTTGGGAAGAGAAACTAACTTCCCCTCGATGCAAAGATCTCTTCAGGATCACTTTCTCCTTCTACATTGATATCTGAGCAAAACAGACTACTATGGAGCTCAACACTAAGGAAGAAGAATTGATAACTAAACTATCTCAGTAGTTGATGTTTAGAATTGCTCAGTAGAGCAACTCGCCCTCAAGGAATTTTCATCCATTCATCTTTCCTATTCTTGGAGCTGGATTTAACAAAAACAGAGAAAAAGATCCTAAGGCAGGCATGTGCTTCTTGACTGGGAGCCATGCCTGCCCTGAAGCAGGCCCCCTCACACCTGCCACTGGAGAGCACACCTCTTACAGCCTCTCTCTCCTGTCAACACTGTACCGGAGTGAGATATCATTGGCAGCTCAGCAGTTGGTGTCACCAACACTGGGGCCCTTCCCTTTGGCATTCCTAGGAGAGCAGTGACAGCTGGGAAGGGGACAGGTGTGTGAGGCGCCCCTGAATGAAACCTGCCAGCTAACCTGCATAGCAGATTCATCAGGGGCAGAGAAGAGGGGCAGGCAAAGCAGAATCCCAAATGGACATTCCTAAGACACTTGAGAGCCTCTCTTAGGGAAGTGAGAGATGTATGTGACCCATATGAGAAAAAAGAAAAAAAAAAGAGCTTGCTTGCTTTTGATGTTTAAAGCAAGGAAAGATAGCAATCCTTTGTGAGGCAATTAGAATGAAGGAAAGAATATAGACAAGGTATGCAAAGACAGTACAGAAAATACTAAGGTGCTGAACGGATTCCTGTGAGCTTTCCCTCAGACTGTGTGGCATCAATTCCTGAACCTCTTCATCTAGATGCCAGATCCAGAATCAGTCATTCAGTCACTCTCTGACCCATTTATGTTTTATTGCTGAGATGTCAGCCACTAACATTTACCCAGCACTCTGCTCATACACATAACCAAACCATAGCAACCCTACCATACATGGAAATTATTATTATTAATTGTAATTATAATTGTAAGTTAACTGAGGCAAAGGTTATCTAAAGTAAGATCTGAACACAAGCCTCTGGAACTTAAAACATGAGATGGCCCTCTCCATACTATGTACAAGCCCACACCAAATAAGAAAAGCCAGAGCCCTTAGAAAGTCCACAGCGAGGCTGATGTGTGTGGGTGGTGGGAGGGGTGGAGTCTCTCTTCCACATCCTACAGTCCACCAACTGAACAGTGAGCCCATACTTCTACTGTGTGCCCAACACCAATGAAATCCTTCAGAGAGAGAAGAAAGAGTCTGAGACATAGAGGATTCTTAAAAAAAAAAAAAAAAAACTCACAAGGAAAGAAAATCTTGTAGGCTAGGATAGACCACAAAGCTTCTCTGAAAGGTCCAAATCTTGAGCTAAGGAATGCTAAGGAGGTGGTGGGGGATGGGATCGATCCAATGGAGCATCATCAGTGTGAGCAAAGAATGACAAGCTGTAAGGTTGTGGAGGTGGTGAGGGGGGTGTGCACATAGCCCTTCCGGGGCATGGCCTCAACACAATGCCCGCAGAGCTGTAGCTTGAATGTCTACACAGGTGTAAATCAGATTCAAGGCCTGAATCAAGAAAAAGTATTACCACATGTTCCCACGCAAAGACTAGAATAGCAAAGGCCACCTGTGCAGGAGGAGCCGGGACTGGAAGCAAAGAACCAGGGGAGAAAGGGAAAAGAAGAAGAACCGACAATATAAAGAATTCATTAGAGGAAAACTATGTTGTAATCCCGCCCATGATGAAGAGGAGGGCAGGTTCCCGTTCCGTTCAATGCCCTGCGGATATCTTAACACGTTCTCCACGCGGGCTGCCATTCTTCGCCTTACTTGAACGAAGCCTTGCTTCGCAATTTGCCCGTTGCCAACTCAGTCTTAACTTCCTGGCAACATGGCAGCCGAGAAGCCTGAGGCATGCCTCAGTGTTTACATCCACACCTGGACAGGTGGAAGGGCGAGCGCCTGGCTGACCATTTTGGTGAAGAAGGGGCAGTTTAGAAAAACCAGAGCCAGGGGCAGCGTTACCTCTTGGAATGCATTCTCAGTCTCCTTTGTTTTCTGTAATTCTTAGAGATTGGTGGATTTGTCTGATGGTTTTGAAATGTTGAGAAAATTACTAGAAGCGTCTTTAGATGTGTAGGAATGATACATCTTAGGGGAAAAATATGATCTAAAACTTTAAACATAAATAAAATGTGCCTGCCGCAGTTGGAAGTCCTGGGGGCCTGCTCTCTAGCTGCTATGTAGTTCCAGAAGGTTTAACAAAGAGAGTGTAGCCGAGGAGAGGGAGGGCCGCTCTCCTGTCCGTCATTACCCACAGGCCACACTAAGACTCAGCTGGTGCCCTTCGGAAACCTGTCTTCACACATTCACAAAAGCCTCAGGAGGAAGAAGAAACTATTCTAGGCAAATGAAACAGACTTTTCAAAGGTACCAGGATGGGGCATTCTGTGTCTGAATTGTGATACGGCAGAGTAGGTAAACAGGGCCCCAGCTTAGCTCATGAAATGGCTTATAAATTCTGTCAGTGTTTGAACTCTTTCCTTAATGGGTCTTCATTAGGGATGTATAATGAAACATGCTTTTTTCTTTTGTGTGTGTGCACATGTGTGTATATGTGTGTACATGGGTACATGTGTGCACATGTTCATGTAGAGGCCTGAGGACAACTTCGGGTTTTGTTCCTTAGGAGATGTCCACTTTGGTTTTTGAGACAGTCTCTCCCTGGTCTGGAGCTTGTCCAGTAGGCTAGGCTGGCTCAGCAGTAAGCTTCGGGGATCCTCCTGTGTGTGCTACTATCCCTAGCTTTTTTGCATGGATTCTGGTGAGCCAATTCAGGTTATCATGTTCGCACTTTACCTGAGACATGCTGTTTAGAACATTCCCTTTGGCAGCCGTGGAGAGATAGGAACAAGGAGTTAAACAGGAGACAAAAGATTCAAGAAAGACCAGGCTCATATCGACAGATCAACAGCCTCTTTCAATGGTTGCAGGTTGGAGATGCTGAGATCATGTCTGATTGAACAAATTGTGCGGGAAGAGAAACTCGGAGTCCGGCCTGGAGAAAGTGAGCGTACTGATTACTAGAGCCTGTGACAGACCGTGAGCAAGGTTGAAAGGAAAGATAATTCATTCAGGCTTTGCTCAGTGGAGGATGAGTCTCCAGGGGAAGGAAGATACCTAGAGAAACGATAGCTGTTTGAGTTGCCAATAGTCAGAGAGATGGGCATGTAGGGAAAGATGTGTCAATCATCTACACATAAGCGATAAAGAAAGTAGTGATGGTGGTTGAAATTGCCTCGGAGAGAAGGCAGTGAGAAGGCCTAAGGGCACTGAGAACCCCTGGCCAGTCTTAAGTAAAGCCACTGCAGGATCAACCTTGGCAGCCATTGGTGGGTGGCAGGGTAAGAGGGCACGGCAAGGCACAGGGAGGGAGGCTTCTTTCCTGTAAGCTGCTGTGTTACCGTGCCTTTAGTGCAATGCGTGGAAGAGGGTTTTGCACATCCACAAAAGAATTCACCCCTTTAGATCACAGTAGAGTAAAACAAGCTTACTTAGTGTGCCACAAAGAATGCAGAGAGTGTGGAAATAACAGGACAGCCTATAGGTGGTGATGCGCTGTGGAGTTCTCCTTTTTGGAGGCATCCTGTTCTCGTTCAGATAGGATGAGCCACTTTGAGTGTAGTTTTCTGTCACACAACTCCTGTCACGCAAGTGAGTGCAGCTCCGTGGTATGGGGTTGTGATCAATTTTGATCGGCCCACTTTTTACCGTTTGGAAGGGCCTGCTCTTTCTATTCTGGGATCACTTGCTGGACCAGGTTTCTATTTGGGATCCATTCTCTTTCCGGTCCCTTGGTCATGACCTTCCCTCCACATGGTGACTTTCCAAAAGTCACTAGAGAGAATTTGAGTCCATTTGCGGCTACAAAGCCTGTAGCTGGCGATCCGGCGTGCCTCTGCCGAGGAGGAGCACTGTGTTGGCCTTGTGGTTTTGGGGAGCTCACAGACGCTCATTCCCAAGGACAATGGGAAGATGGGCAGATTCAAGTTTCTCTTTCCAAGTTACAAGCGGGGGGGGGGGGGGGGGGTGGAACTCCATGACTTTTTTGGATGCCCCTGTCTGAATGTTCACACTTGAGGGAAAATCACTTTCTCCAGGAAGTAAGTAATAAATCTCTCTCACCAATGGAAGTCCCTCACACCCTGAAACAACAACATCAGCTGAAAAGAAAAGAAGGGAGCATTCCTTCTCTCCATGAAACCATTTTTCTCCAAACACACTCTCCTATCAGGCTACAGAGAGTTCCACCAGGCAGGCATCTGAAAGATCTGAAAGATTTCTCTAGAAACAGAGCTGGTGTGGTCAAACGGCTGTGGAAAACTGCCCAGGGCGAGAAAATGTTTAGGCAGGGTCACTCCTAGAGAGTCAGCTTTCGAGGGTGGCTGAATGAGCAACTCAGGCAAAGTGTGGATAGACATGGCTGCTGCTCTGTGTGGCGAGGAGAGAAGCCGGTGCAGAAGTTGGGGGAGAGGTGCTGTTTGGACATTCACCTTTAAATGTTTTGTCTTGAATTTCATGGAGTGTGTGTGTATGTGTGTGTGTGTGTGTGTGTGTGTGTGTGTGTACGTGTGTGTGAAATGGTTGTGTTGATTTGTTTCCCTTTCCTGTTTTGTGCTTTTCATTAGACTTAACTTTTCCTCTGCCTTTAGTGAAAAGTGTGGCCAAAATGGAATGACATAGAACCTGCTGCTAAGTCAGGGGTTCTCATTCTTCCCAATTCTGTGACCCTTTAATATAGTTAGTTCCTTATGTTGTTGTGACTCCAAACCATAGTATTGCTTTTTGTTGCTACTTTATAACTGTAATTTTGCTACCATTATGAATCGTAATGTAAATATCTGATATGCAGGATGGTCTTAGTGGACTACAGTGAAAGGGTCATTCGACTTCCAAAGGGGTCTCAACCACAGGTAGAGAGTGCTGTGTTAAGCTTTTCAAGGTCTCAGTGAATATTACATACCCTCAGTGCACAGGGAGGGAATGCTTGGCCCTAAGAGAGCTAATGGGTAGTTTTCTAAGGATGGGGGCTGCTTCTGAAAATCTCACTTTTAATTTCAAAATTCAAGGGAAGTTTTTGATTCATTCTATAATATGTTTATTTTTAATACATATATTGTTTTAAGTTCTTGAATCATTTAAGGGAGAATTAATGCTGAGGAGGCCATATCATTTGACCCTTCGTTGCATTTCCTGATTGAGAACCAGCCTGAGGAAAGCCCCACCAGCTTCCAGTCAGGCTCCCATCACTGGTCTCCGCAGCCGTCAAATTCCACAGATCAACCAAAGCAAATTCATGCATAGAGGCACTAGTTTATATTTTCTTATCAGTTGTATCAAATGATATTAATACGTGTATGATTTATATATGAAATTATTCTATTTGATGGTGAAGTGGTGTCTGGTGGAAGCACAGACTGAAGGGAGCCAGAGACTTCCAGGTCGGATTTCTTATATGCCAACCAAGTATATAACTTCAGGGACTTTAACTCTCCTCATCTGTAAACTGAGACCATAGAGATCTTTGTCTCAAGCACAGAGTCACGAGGATTCAAAGAGATACTTTGTGCAGTATGTTCCCGACACACATTAACAGTTGCAAGTATTTGTTATGGAAATAATCTTACAAATTATTCAAATAGAAATGACCACTGATAGGTGTAATTTGGCTGATTGGATTAGGGAATTTGTAGCAGCTGAAACAAATTTCAAAAGGCTAGTATAAATAAGGAAAGGATATAAGAGTTCATTATATATTGATAGTTAAGAAAGTTCTAGAATCACACCACTTAGGTTGATTGAGGCAGTTACATTTAATTCTGGGGAACACACTAGATGCCTGGACATTCTTTGTAATATAGTTTTTGTGTTAATATGAATTCACCCAGAGTAGGAGGATCTCAAACTTAAGAGAAAGAATATAAATAAATAAGAACATCTGGTGGAGGAGTCGAAGCAGATGTGCAGATTGAGGTACATCAAAGAAAAGCCCTTATTGTCCCGGTGACTGGCTAGTGCTGCATAATATAAACAGCTTATAGAGATGGAATTAATTGTCCAGACATGCCAGCTCATACAAGAAGATATCCTTGAAGCTGTTATCATTTATGATTACAATAATATTTATTATTTTTAGTATACACACACATACAAATGCTTATTGCTAAAGCTTAAATTGACAAAAGCTATCAATAAAAGGCACACTTACACACAAAAATACCAAGTGTTTGGTCTGTTTATTGGAGAATGGTTTGCTGAAATGTGGTGACAAAAGTACCTCTTAAATTTCTCACATAGGATTTGACACTCTGGATAGTTCATTCTCCACCAACCACGGATTTCCTGTCATGACTGAATAGCACTGCTAATGCCATCACGTGCACACACCTATCTTTCTGTGGCTTGAAGCATTGGAATGATCATGTGACATGGCAGTTGTTAATGCAGGGGAGTGACATGGGCTAAATCAGATGGGTAAACTGAGAAATGTCTACAAATACGGTAAACCCCCATTGTCCAGGAGAGAGAGAATCACTAGGCCCCAGTGTGAATCTTGCAAGCTTGATGTTGTGGCCAAGCAGGGATCTAAGCCTCCTCCTTCAAGTGTCATACTCTGACCAGGAAGGTAATCATAGACCTCAGGAAATGTGAAAACATAGTCACAGCCCAAATCAGTTGGCTGTGTCTAAAGGCACAGTGAAAGATTCCCAGGAGCTACAGCGTGATCCCATACAGCACTGCAATACAATAAAATACCTTTTTTGAAAGACTCTTAACATGTAGCAAAGGAGAAATGCTCTAATATTTGAAGACAGCCCAGAATCTCCTTTTCTTACACCTTTTTAGCAAACTCTAGACTGACTGTTCTTCTTACTAGTTCGTCGACATTCTGTCTTTGTCACGCTTTCTCATTACTTTCTGGACTCGTTCCCAGGTTATAGTCATGCTTTGCTTCTCCATGTAGCATGCCTTACTTTCTCCTCTCTGCTTGTCACTTTTTGCATCTTAGCATGTGCTTTACCTTCCTCTTGCTGTGATGAAACAAAAACAATATAAGAAAGAAACGCCATCGCTGAAGGATTGTTGAGGTAGCGGGAGCCTGAAGCATCTGGTCACAGCATCTACAGGAAGTGGATGGAGAACAGGAGTCTGGGAAGTTGGCTCAGCCATCAAGAGCACTTGGTGTTCCTCTCGAGAACCCAAATTTGGTTCCCAGCACCAACAGGATGACTTACAACCACCTCTAATTCTGGATCCAGGGGATTCAACATCCTCTTCTGGACTCTGTAGGCACCAAACACAAACATAGGGTGCATACATATGTACACTTGGGCTAAACACTCACTCATACATATAAAATTAAAATATGTGTGTGTATATTTATATATATATATATATATATATATATATATATATATATATATATATATATATATAAGAGAACAATGAACAAAATGCATGCATGCTAGTTCTCAACACACCTTCTCTATTTTATATGCTTTAGGATCCTGTCCAGGGAATGGTCCTGCCCATAATTAAAATAGGTCTTCACATATCAATTAATATAGTCAAGATAATGCCCCCCAGGCACACCCAGAGGCCCATGTCTCCAGTAATTCTGGATTCTGTCAGGTTGACAATCTATACTTTGGAAGCATGTTACTCTGCTCAGCACAGTCAGAGCTCAGCAGTTCAGCTGTGTAACAGAGGATCCTCATAGAAAGCAGGGGAAGGAAATACTGTAAATACATGAGGCCCTTTGTGCTCCTCCATAAGTGTAACTGTAGTTCCTTCAAACACTTGAAGAAATTACAGTTACCCAGTATTTCATAGGTTAGCACAGAACGAATGGCTTGCACAGGCAGTAAGAAAAGCCATTCTTTCACTTCCAGCTCTAGCAACCAAGAAAGATGGGGGAGAGGGTGAAAGGAAGTGGGCAGAACATGGACTAGGGAGGGGGAAAGACCTAAAGGGTTCTGTAGGTGATGAGTGTTTTAAGAGAGTACCCAAAACTTGCACATATCAGCTACTAGGAAGAAGAATTAGGAAGAACATGTCCATGAACAGTAGTAGAAAATGAACATGAATATGACTTGTATTTGTGAAATTCTATAAATTCAATATATTGAATATATTGAATTCAATATATGTGCAACATATCACATATCTGTGAAGATGACCTTAAGGAAGGCTTTCCCTCTGTGAAGAACAATGTTTCCAGAGGTGTAATCCCTGATCCCCGGTGAGAAAGTCAGTTGTCATTCACAATCTGTATGTGTACCTACAGTGAATACATACGCACAGGAAGCACAGCGTTTATAAAATGTTACTTGTTTGTACAGTAATGTCTACTATCTTCTAGCACATAGAAAATAACGCTAACCACAGGCCTAGCGAATAGGTTTGTAGCCTTTAATGTACAATGGCTGTCGGTGTAAGAAACTGCTTTGGATCAGGTTTGAAACAAAAGCAAATAAAAATAGACACAGTGACTTACTGTTACCATAGACATCTAGTTTTCTGGCTAAGACAGTAAGTTGCCTGTGGGTAAAATGACAGGAGGAGGCCAGTATGCAAAAGGAGCAAGAGAAATAACAGCAAAACAAATGAGCCTCACTGCACGCATAGGACACGTGAGGCTGGCCTGGGCGCCATCCGACCCATGGTCAGTTGGTTTGTGACTTTTGCTGCCAGGGGCAAAATACATTTCAAAGTGTTTTAATCAAACACATGTCTTAAATGGGGAAGTTTAATTTTCACTCTAGATCATGAAATTCCCTCATCTTCTTTCGATTTCTTCTCCCTTTAGTCACATACAGAAACCGAGTCTTTTTTCAGCAACTGAAGAAATTTGACTTTTTAATGAAATAAAAATGAGCATCTTGAGTTGGAGATGAGATGCAAAGATCAGTTTGTGCAATGAACCTTCCCCCCTGCCCAGGGACAGTTGTCCTGTTCAATCGTGTATTTGAAGAACTATGCATGTGTTTGTGTGTGTATATAATTATTATTGTTGAATTCTTATCAGTGTATTCTTGTACAACTCATGCTTGAATTGAAGCATCAGTGTTTGCCATTTCCCCTTCTAATATCAAAGTATCTTTTCCTTCTTTTAATATTCAGTTAGTTCCATACATGGCCTTCTTTAATCCTATTTTCTTTTTCCACATACACACTCAGCCACTGGCTTTTACTTTGTACAGAAATATGTTTTAACTTGAAATAATTTCCATACCTACTTTGTTTAAAGAAGAGCTACGAAACATTAAATTTAATTTATAGAGCCCTCTGCTTGTGTTCCAGTCCCCTGTGTGCACGCACACACACTGTGTTGATACTGGGTCTCTATATGCCAGTGACATTAGAGTTTCTGGCAAAAGGCAATGGATAATCAATTATCACCTGTCACAGATGGCTTTTAAGATCCAGCCAGATATTTCAGAAGTAGTGCTTTAGCTCCACCAAGGAGGAAAAGTCTCCCCTTGAAGGCAGCATAGCCCTGAGACTTAAATCTTTTATCCAAAAAAGTTTCAGCAACTTTCAGCTTAGTCAATAACAAAACAGCGTATTGCAGCTTCCATGAGAGAAAACGCACCTTAGCATTTCAGAACTGCTTTATGGATTTGCTTGTTGCTTAGAAATGACAACAAATCCTTAGTAAATTTTTTTCATCTGTAGGGGAATAAGAGTCTTCCCAGAACCAGTTATTAGTTAGCTCTTCTTTTGGTTCTTGCTTTAATGTTTATTTTGATTCCAAACTCACCCACTGAGAAGAACTAGAATTTGCCTCCTCCGAACTCACTACGGTTGTATTTTCTTTCTTTTTTCTTTATTCTTCCTGAAATCTTTCAGAAAAGAAAACTCTCAGTTATTATCCTTCCTGCCAGAGAAAACTACTGACAACCAATGTGATGACTTTCCAGATGCAGTTGTACATTCTCAAAGCTCACCATCGTACCCACACCAGGGATTCAGTAAATGCTATTAAAACATAAATGTGTTTCCTGAATGATGTGGATACTGGCAGATGACTCACCCTCCCATGCCTTTAAAATCTGTAGTAATCTTCCTGGTGATGTCTTGCTGGGTGGACTGTCTGATGATGAGTGTATTGCTGCAGGTTCATTCACTGTTTTTGAACCTTGGTATCCTCATTCCTGAGGACTGAATTAGAAAGTCCGATGGAAATTTCCATTAGCATCTTTAATGCTTCCAGTTAAATTTGTGGTCTGCCTTTAAAAGAAAAGGCTTTCTTAAGCCTCCAGAGGGCAGCCCCATACCAGATGTTTTGAGGGATATAGTCAGCCAGTTGGGACTAAATAGATGGAGCTCAGGTCAACATAAAGCTGACCACTCATAGCTGCTACCCTGGAGGGATTTGGGTTGGGGTGAGCATGGGGCAGAAGTGAGCTGTGTATACTGATGTCTAAACAATCAAGGATTATGTCTGGGAGTCTCATTTATGATATTCTTAGTTTCAGTAAGACCCTGAGATGTGCAGACATTTATCCTGTAAACTGACTGCAGATGAAGGGTAGCTTACTATATTTTGCGTCTTGGGGTCAAAGTACTAAAATTATGTATTCATCATATATTTGTATGTGAGTTTTGTATTAAGGTATACACTAAGCGACTCAAACATCTGCATTTTTTAATCCATAAATGCATTATCTTAGCTATCTATGGCCCACCTAGCCACCTAAGGCCATAGTTATTTAACAGCAGATCTTAGAATCTATAGCGACCAGGATTTTATAAAGTTCCCTGATTTAGTCCAGGTGGGACTCTGTAGATTTGTACTTCTTTCTTCTAAGAGATAAAAAGCAGGAAGGATTCACTATTGGTAGACCAACCGACCGACATTTTCAAGTAGGTTACAACGACAGAAGTAAGTTTTCAGACTCGTTAATGTTTCCAAGGTGAATCAGCCTCTTGTACTTCCAGATAAGTTATGTTTTAGAAGGATGAATAATCAAAAATAGCTAGATTTGTTCCCTCTCTCTGTCTCTGTCTCTGTCTGGTGTGTGTGTGTGTGTGTGTGTGTGTGTGTGTGTGTGTGTGTGTGTGTTGTATAGTGGAGAAGTTCACAGAATGTAGCTACAGAAAGACATCCTGGGTCCAGGTAACAACGTGGAGGAGAGTAAAAGCTTCTTGTGTCCTCTTGATGTGAACTCCACACGGTTGTGGATCTCTGCAGCAGCCTCCTCTGCTGCAAGAAGCTTTCTTCTCCTCCAACAGCATACTCGTCACTGTCCACCCAGCTCTCCCTGAGTGCATGCTGTAGACGCTGCTGTCTGTTCCCCTTGCTGCTTGTAGTCAGTGATGGGCCTCTAGGCCCTGTTATCTCTTGAGTATTTTTTAGCACAGTGCTGATGCCCTGCCCTTTAAAATCACACCTCTAGTAAGTTACATCTTCACTTCTTACAGACAGCCTGTACTTTGTAAGATCTGATCTTTAACCTCTTACCTAATCACTCAGTCTTAAAATGATGCCCCAGTGCTGTAAATTACTAGTAATTGCAATGTTTCCAGGTCTCATTCCAACTGTTCCTCTTTATGCCTAATGCTCCCTGCCTCTGTGTGTTTGTGTGTGTGCACGCCAGTGCCTTTCGTCATCCCAATCTGTCTTGTTCCTTTGAGACAGTCTCTAACTGAGCCTAGAGCTCAGTTTTATGGTTATATACTGGTGGCCAGCAAGCCCTAGTGATTTTCCTATTTCCGCTCCCACTCACAGTGGGTAACCAGCTTTATATGTGGGTGCTGGGATCTGAACTCAGGTCCTCATGTGCAGCAGGTGCTCTGACTGCCGAGGCATCTCCCCAGCCCACCCATGTCTTTTAAACCTATTCTCTTAGTCTCTGCCTCCAAAAGTTCTCCACCCCCACAGGAGGCCACACTCTCTTACTGCTACTCTTTCTTGCTTTTGAAGATTCTAAGGTTCATCCTTATAATCAAGACCTTGTTTATACCCAACTCATCTGTCTTTCCTTCTAACTCACCCAGCTATCAAAGCACAGGGCTAGTCTCACATTAAAGTCAGGACCCCTGACTCCAGGTGGGCTCTGGTGCTTCCGGGGTTTCTACTCTTTTTTTTGTACCAGCCACCTCCCCACTCTTCCAGATGACTCTTGCCTTTTTCTTTCTCTTCTAGCTCCTCACCCAACGTCTCTCAGTGACTGACCTGGTTATCTTCACATACATGTTCCCACCACTAGTTGTACAAAACCTTATACCTCTCTATACCCATATTTTCTTCTTTCAGTTTTCTGGTTGTAGATGTGCTAAGACCTCTGACTTATACCTGACCTATAGTACCTTCCCTAAAATTCATGTGCTGAAGTTCTAACACCCAGTACATCAGAATATGATTGTGTTCAGAGACAGAGGTAATTAGTGGCCAATGAAATCATTGGGAAGGTCCCAGCACAATGTGACTGGGGTCTTTATAAGGAGATAGAAACACACACATGCACAGTGGAGATACTACGTAGAGAAGAACATAACTACAGTTCCTGGAGAGGGGTCTCAAAAGAAACCAACCATGATAACACCTCGGTCTTAGGCTAATGGCCTCAAGACACTGGAAGGGCATGAATTTCTGTTCTTTAGAATACCAAGTTTCTGATATTTATTATAAATACAGCATCTCTCCTGAAATCTCCAATTTTTTTCCACTACATATCCCATTTCCCCATCACTGAACCATTCACGGTGTGTTCTGTTGTTCAAAGAGTACTCTGCCGTAGCCTTGGGTGCCTTTCAGCTCGTCTCCTCCCCACTGCCACACCCACAGCCTTTCTCCATCCAGCAGTGACCTCACACTCTCAGTCTCCATCGGCTTCACTAATCAGGTCACACAGGTCACACAGCATTTTGAGACGTGTCTTTTGGCCCCTGGGTCTGTTTTCTTTTGGTTTTGGTTTGGATCTTGTCACTTTCTTCTCAATCTTGCCATTCCTGTTCTGCAGGTTTTGCCTCTTTCTTCTCATTTTGGAACCCATTTTTTATGTTAGGGTTTCTGAGTTTCAGTCCTTACACTTCTCCGGTCACACTCACAGGTCGGTAGGTTAGGCTCATTCCCGTGTAATGCCTTCAAAAGCCAGCCGACGTTTATATTTCACACTTGGAGGGCTACCCTACACTGCCCCTACCCGACCTGACCTATACTTTTCCACTTGTATGTCAACAAGCATTTTCAGCTTGACTGATAAAATATAACTCTTGACGCCTGAACCTCATGCGGCCTTGGTCTTTCAATATCCTATCACTAATGCTCTTCTAGTTTCTTAAGACAAAATCCTGCAGTCTTGCTTCTCTTTTCTTTCAAGCACATCCTATGTCCAATCCAGAGCAGCACCCTGTTTCTTTCTTCCAATGGCCCTGGAATATATCAACCTCTGTACCTCCATGGCATTCTTCTGGTCCAAGTCATTGTCATCTTTCTCTTGGACTTCTGGAAGCCTCCTACCAGCTTGTTTTGTTCCCATCCTTGTTCCGTAGTGTTTGATTCTGTAATTAACTTAAGTTAGTACTAGAGAGATAGTTGAGCAGTTACAGGTACACACTGCTCTTGTAGGGGATGGGAAGCTGGTAGCACTCAAACTGGATAGCTCACAATGCATGTAACTCCAGATCAAGGGAATCCAATGCCCCCTTCTGGACATAGAGGGTACTACATCCACACAGGCACATTCCCACTCACTCCTCCTTACACATACACGCATAATTTTAAAATAAATAAAAACTCAAGTTAGTTCGTACTTTTTTTTCCTGTTCTGAGACCCCTAGCAAACAAAGCATCCTATCTCACTTAAACCAGTCAGACGTCATCAAGATGTAAAATACAGAGTGATCTGCTCCCCAAGCCCTCTCTGACTCCCACGAGTCTCTCCATTGCTACAAGTCATGGATGTTTAGCCACAGGGCCGTTGTGGGTGTCAGTTCTCTTTCCCCTAGTGAGTTTTCTCTGTTTAGTCCCACAGTTTTTTTTTTCTCCCATTTATTTGAGATCTTTCTATGTCATCTATTTCCTTAAAAAGAAAAAAAAAATCTTTGAATTCTGTCTAAAAAGGCTTTCTCCTCCCTCATTATTCTGTCTTTATAGAAACTTTCGTATATTTGTATATGTGTGAGATGAATGAGTAACAAGATAAACTTCAGATGGCCATGGAAAGCAACATTTATGCTAGATGGTTTTATGTAAGATATTCTTTGCGTGTATATGTGCATGCATAAGAGTATGTACTTGTGTATCCTGTATATGTATGCGTACCCATGTATGTATGGGGGGAATATGTGTACCTATGTCTGCACATGTGGGGGCCAGAGATTAATTTTGGGTGCCTTCCTTTATTGTTCTCTACCTTATTTTTCCAGACAAGTTCTCTCCCTGAGTCTGGAGCTCATAAGTTGGTTACGGTAGATGGCCAACAAGTCCCAGGGATCTTCCAGGCTCCGTGACCTAGTACTGGTATGCAGATTGCTGCCATGCCTGACTCTTTATGTGGGCGACTGAGATCCAAGCTCAGGCCCTCATGCCTGCACAGCAAGCGTTTTACCCACTGAGTCATTACTTCAGTTCCTATTTAAATTTTTCTGCAATTTTTATTTTCTTTAAGAGAAATTGCTCTGAGAAATACTTGCGTAGATGTTTGGTCCCCAATATACTGCACTACTTGACAGAAATCATTATTTCAAAACTTAAGACAGGGTCCTTTTTGCGTGGGGTGAACCCTCACCTGCTGAGTACACATTTGAATGTCAAGAAACCCAAATCCCAAGCTTGCATCGCAGATGTTAAGGTAAGTGTGAGGATAGTCATGGAAAACTAAGAGATGTTTGCACCTTTACTTGGTCAACAGTGAAAAGAAAAAATAGCAAGGAAAATCTCCTGGGCTCCGTCCTGGCCCCTTGGGTTTTCTACCCCACTTTCTACATAGAGCTGTGACGCAAGAGACCAAACTGGGGAGTGATAACGAAGCTGATGGGAGGAGGAGTCGACGCAGGTGAACGTGAGCAAGGCGGGGTTGGAAACTGGAGCAAAATGGCTCTTTCAAGCAAGGAGGTTCAGAACAAAATGAAGTTACTGAGCTAAGGAGAAGGACACCCACAAAGGAGGCTTGAGTGCTAAGTGGTGTTCCCCTCTAACATATATTACTGATAGAAATAAAATCAGTGTAAATTTGTCAATGCTTTTGCCCTTAGAGTATAAACACGTGATAGTCGTTTCCAAAACACAGTAAGCCAAACACCCAGGGACTTACCTGTCAGAACTGATGATCGTCAATTCTTTGCATTACTTTCTATTGAAAGAGCAAATGGAAAAATCTCCCAGTGATTGTTTGTTTTGCAAAGGGAAAATACTAGGATGCATTCTGCTATTTTTTTTACCAAGACATGACTTATTACCATCAAAAGGCTACTTTATTCTCAGGAAGATGTTTATGAGCATTTTTGTTCCCCATGATCTGTAAGACGGTTTTCATTTGTGGACCTTGAATAATTTGAAACATACTGTTTCAGAAACATTAATACTCAACTCAAGAAGCACATTCTGGTGTCCAGTAAGACAATTTATGTATCATACGAAGGGGATGTCACTTTTTTGGACAAGGATATGCAAACTGCCAAGCCAGGAGAGATGAAATTCAAAACATATGATATGTCTGTGGGTTCTGCATTTGGCAAATGTTCTCTTCAGTTACCTCTTCTCTCTTCCCTTTCTCCAGAAATGCAGCAGTGACTTAAGAGTCATGCAACTTCATTATGTAAGCTATTTATTGTTGGTGTTAGTGTTACTATTATTATTTGAAGGACTTCTGGAAAGTCTTCTAAATATAGTTTATATGTAATATAAATTTATTATTTGATAATCTCTAACACACAGATAATATTTTATTTATTATCATGTCAAATCCCTCTTCTTATGGCCCTCGTCCCCATGGAATTCTTTTTCTTCTCAACAAGAGGGGACAATATATACTTTATCAGAGCTAAAATATAGGTGTGATATTATGGTCTTAAACCACTTTCAGCAGGCAAAGTGAAGCAACTACCAAGGGCAGTTCCTCTGCCAGGCGTCCTGCAACATCCATCTATTATCTTCTGGGGACTCCCATCTTTCACAGCGAGGAGGAAGGTACCAGTTTTACATAACAGCCTAGGCAAGTGAAGTTGAAACTGGGGGAAGTTAATTATGCCCAAGCCTTGCTTCTCTTCTCCTTTGAAGACAGGAGTCAGTTTGGTTTCCTGCACAGTGAGAATGGGGTTGGTGCAGCAAGTCTGCTCTGCCTGACTGTCCTGGGTCCAAGTCCCCACACAGCATTCTGTGGAGCAGACCCAGTGGGCAACACAGGGACTCAGGCGCAGAAGAGGTGTGTTCCTTCTCCCCATTGGAAATAGGCCAAGGCTATGAATGTTAATCACCCAATCCTTGTAAAGTATTAAGGAACCTTTAATCACAGTGGCTGGAATCTTTGCTTTTCACTTCATCTGTGAGGCCCCATGAGAGGGAGGAGGCAGTTTTAAACAAACATTTTACACAATACTAAATGGAGAGGCACAGAGGCAGAGTCCTGTAGTATTTATCTCAGACTTGATGCTTGATGAAAACTAGGCACCAAACAATGGCTTCCTACAGACTTGAGGCCAAATCTAAAAGTCAAGCATTTGCCCTGAAATACCTTCTATACTTCTGTGTCCTCTTTGAGTTTATATGTGCTGCTGGGATCTGGAATCTCTGCAGTCTCAGGAAGACAGGGGCTCCCTTTGAATACACTGATGCAAGGCATGCTTAGGTCTTTTAGCTTCTCCTCCTCCTCCTCCTCCTCTTCTTCCTCTGTTTGGTTTTACTCTGTTGTAACTCTGGCTGTCCTCGAGCTCACTCTGTAGACCAGGCCTGCCTCACACTCACAGGGATCTGCCTGCCTCTGCCTCCCGAGTGCTGGGATTAATTAAAAGCATTTGCCACCATCGCCCAGCCATTACCTTCTCTATCTCTAAGTCACTCTTTCACACGCAGAAAAGTTATGCCTAAGTTGTAATGACACGATTATTATGCAGTTCAATTAAAGCAAAGTTAATCTGTGCTTTGTGAGTTAAAGGAGCGTTGCTAACTTTGCTAACATGGGCTGTTGCGGTTGTTTAAGTGGCACCCCTTCTCTTCATGTCGTTACCGCGGCGTTAGATCCAGGAAAGCCCCGAGCCACCGCAGCACTCAGAGACCAGTCGCTTTCTTTGCCTTTTTTCTGAGTAGGGTATTTAGAAAGAGAGGGAAATAAATACTCTTGCTATTGTTAGCAAAAATCAAAGTAAAAGTATGTGCGCATTATAATAAAAATATGTTTCCACAATGAAAGGACAATCCCTGTCTCCAGTGCATAAAGTGGTGCAGAAATCTCTACCCACCAAGAATAGTCAAAGTCATAAAACATTTAATCACGTGCCAGAGCTTTAACCTCTTTAATGAGTCCTCAAGGAACTGAGTAGACCGGATAGCTAATTCTTAGTGGAGAAAGGCTTGGTGCGTGCCTGGCTCTAAGACTCCAGATAGGAGGCAGGGACAAATGTTTGGAAGCCTCAGTGAAATAAAGTGAGGAAAGAACAGGTTTGAGGATTAAGGGACTGCCCCCCATGCTTCTTTGGCCTGTTTATTTTAGGACAACGCCTGGCTGTTCTTGATTCCATGAAGGGATTCTATTTCATTTCATTTTCTAATCACAGACACTGCTTAACACCACTTAAGCCAAGGACTCTCCAGATTTTACCCCACGGTCCTAACTTCTGGCAAAGTTCATGTACACCACGGTTCTGTTGGGCATTAGGTCATTTTCAGTGTTTCAAAGGCAGAGGGCATTGTAAATGTGGGCCAGGTAACTCATTATTCCTGGATTGGTTGTCATCACAGGAGAGGAAAGAAGTCTTAAAAGAGTTGACTTCAACATAGAATATGCATGAAAATTTTCATGTAGACAGAGACTGAAGCTAGACAAAATTAAAATGTCCATGCTCTTTCTATTCCTTTATATTTCTATCCTACCTAAAGAGCTAAGGAGAATCATGGTTGAAAAATTTGTATCAGGGAGCTGTCTTTCCCTCCAAAAGCTCAAATTTCGATGGCTTTTTAAAATTTATCAGACACTTATTGAGCAAGAACCACATGCCAGGCATTACATTGAATGTTGGGTATATAATGAAAAGCAGAGACAAGACACAGGACATTGGAAAAATAACTATTTGCCCCAGGCATGGGCATCAGGTGGCTCAAAAAGTCAGCCCCTACTAAGCACAGCAAAGAGTTGCAAGTAAGAAAACAGGAATCTGCCCTGAGCTTCCTTGCAGCAACAGCTGTGGCCCCTTGCAAAGCAATTAAGCCTGTGGCTAGGATTCCAACCCCATCTCATCTCTTCACAGGCTTGGAACATTCTGGACAGGAGACTTAATCAATGACATTCCTTTGCTTTGCCTTGGTGTCTCAGATGGTGGTATTCCCAGGGCTGATTAGCCCCAAGTTCCTTCCCTGTGATGCTAAAGCCACCGTGTAATTTCCATTAGACCTGAAAATGATCCTGATTTAAAGCTTAGATGGAGCCCATAAGCCATCATCAAATCAGACTTAAGGATGTACCGGCCCGGGCTCCATGCTCTTCACATCTTTGGTAGTCAAATGATTTGTAAAAATACCTGTCACTCTTTGTGGGTCATCACGAAAGCATGATGGAAGCCTAGTTTAGACCTGTACACTGCAATAAATGTCAAAACACTGAAATCTAATTTCTGTGTGTCTTTAGGTAAGCCACTTAGCATTCTTCCTGTCTCCGTCCACAGCTTTTGAATATCTTTGATGAGCCTCAGTTTTAAGCCTGGATGTGTGAAGGAAATGTATAAAATGTGTAAGTGCGGAAGGGGACAAAGGTAAAGAACACCAGCCTCTGCTCTTAAGAAAAGCACAGTTTAAGGAAATAGATTTGGAAGGCAGTTGCTTAGGGTCCACTAGGTGGGCTGGTACTGAAGAGCCCATGATTGTTGAAGGAGCACATTGGATGGAGCCTCATTCCTTCCTGGATGCAACAGTGCCTCTACCTGGTACTTAACAGCAAGAAGAATGTGTGTGTGTGTGTGTGTGTGCTTGTGCACACTGTGTCTATAGTACAATTGTGGGCAGAGGATTAACTTTCAGAACTCAGTTCTCTCTTTCTGCACTGAGACTCAGGGATCCAACTCAGGTCATCGGGATTGCACAGTGTAAGTTACTTTTCTATTGCCATGATAAAATACCGACTTACAGAGGAAAGGGTTTAATTGGGCTCACAGTACCAGAGGGATAAGTGTTCATTTTGGTAAGGAAGTAGCAGCTTGGCATCAGACATAGTAGCTGGGGTAACAAACTGAGAGTTCAAATCTTGAACCTCAACCATAAAGCAGAGACAGCAAAGTGGAAATGGTGTAAGGCTTTAAAACTCTCAAAGCCTGCCTACTGTGACATACTTCCTATACAAGGCCACACCTCCAAATGTCCTAACTGGGGACCAGATGTTCAAATGCCCAAGAATATGGAGGACAATTTATCATTTAAACCACTACACACAGCAAGACCTTTTAACTATTGAGGTATTGGCCCCAAATGAGCTGAACTCTGAGGGATGAATTGGAATTCTCAGAAGGAATGTTATTTACTCTGTCCTTATAAAGGGATAGCATTTTGGATTCTCTTCAGCTCACAGAAATGTGTTCAGAACAGATACAGAAAACACAAGATAAGCTATTCCAGTCTGCCCACGAACACCAAACCATTCAAGTCCGCAGAAAAGTGGGACACACTAATTTAGAACTCTTGTAGATGCTCCTGTGATTCCAGGGAGCACTTGTTAATCTCTTTCCATTGGCCAATGAGAGACAAGGACCCTGACCGTTCCTGTTTTTCCTCTTTTGTGCTGATGGTGAGGCTTAATTTGTGACAACCATTACAAAAAATTGTCTTGACACCACTTGAAACAAAGATATTTCTCAGGGTGGCTGTGGGAGGCCGTGCACACCTGAGAAGTGTGAGCTTCACTCTTACGGGAACAATTTCTTACACCCTTCTCAGATAAGCAGCCTCAATCTCAGCTGGTCAATTAGCCTTACACATGCATCCCAGGAAGTCCTCTGCTATTCCCCATGCGCTTGCAGTGATTGGCTCTGCATGTATATTGCTGTCCTGATGACAGTGTAGTGACAGAAAACACACAGACATTTCTGAAGCCATCCAGAATCTCAAAGAGGTGAAAATTTAGAGTGAAATCAATCAGCAATGAAGAAGACGAGTATCAGGTAATGCCACTTTGATGTTCAAAGTTATTATTGTGAGGCCCTCATGAAAAGTTCTGCGAGCGAAATCAGGACTAGTAATTATGCCAGTCCCCGAGTCACGCGAAGCCTCTGGGTGTCTGTTGCCTCATTTACAATATAGTGAGGGTGGGGAGATGCGGGCATGCAGGGAGGGATTCTCCCAAGCACTGTAAAGTCTGATAGCCATGGCCCTCAAGCCTCACAAGTTATAGGAGACTCCCATATCAGGAAAAGATCATGTACTATGTGGAATGGAGCTTTTAAAGTCTCATTGTCTCGTTTAGTAGAACAGACTTCTAAGGCAGCGTTAGAGATAAGAAAGGTACTAAATTCCAATCTGCTGTGTCTGAGAGTACTTTAGTCACCTTATTTGACACTAATTAACAAACTTATTGCATTTACATTAAAAACAGAGTCATAGGAAGAATGCCTATTTTTTTTAATGGTTGTCAAATTAAGCCACAAAGAACATATAGTCAAGGACAAGCATCAAAGACAAGGTAGGGAGTCATTGGGTTGGGAGACAGCTGGCTAGCAAAGCAGGATGAACAAATCTCAGGTCTTTTACATTTATTTATTTGTTTGTTTATTTATTTATTTAATTTTATAGCAGTTGCCATTGATTTTAGGGCATTAATCCTCATGGGCGTGATAATAGGAGTAGTCATGCCAGCTGCTTATAGATGTCTTAGAGACAACTTAAAAATGATATCAGGTATGCAGTAGACATGGTATCATGGATACAGCCAGGGCACAATGGAGGGTGTTTTTGTGTATGCCTGTAGTGAATGGTTTCTCTTTGGGAATCCATTGTGTGTGTTGCACGGGGACTTATTACTTACACAAACCCTCATTTTTTGATGTTTGGAACATCTAATGGTGAGCAACCCCCTTTTCTCTTGGCTGCCACCGTAATGCCTACTGCCTATGGAACCCAGGGCACAGGAAATGGGCTCAGCTCAGCTCAGTTCTTTACTTTCTTTGTCCCTCTGTGTCTTCACTCCACCCATTGATTCGTTTAAGAAGTATTCTTGAAGCCCCTCACACTGCTAGAGGGAGTTCTAAGCAGGTGGCTTCTGTTTCCTTGGGGCTTACACTATTAGTATGAGGATACCAGAAAAAATAAATACAGGACTATAGCATTTCATGTCGAGGCGTGAAGAAGAAACTAAATGAGAGAGTGTGAGAGATACTAACTGGAGAGACACAACAGGTCTACCTTTAGAGGCTCAGAGTCCAGCAGCCCAGGGAGAGAGCCAGTAACCTGCATGGCTAATTGGAAAGCCAAAGACTCCACTGTGCCTGGTCCTGGATGATTCCTTTAGCATCGCCATCCTAGGGGACGTTCTGGGTGTATGACCTTGACAAACTGCCGCACTCTCCTCTGTGAGTGGCAGGACGTGAATGAGTGTTGCGCGCAGGGAGCTGCTTGCACATTCCCACCTGAAGCCCCGCTTTGCTCTCTTCCTTCAGTCTGAGCAGCTGCCTCTGTGCATGGCTAGGCCTCGCCACCTGTTGGCTATAGCTTCAGACACGAAGGATTAATGCATTCTTATCTGAGATGACAGAAGGGAGAGAGGGAAGCGAAATTGTTAGCGTGGCTTTTCTTATCTCTCTCCTTCCAGACCTTTTCTGATCCCCCTTTCCCGGATCCTCCTCCCACTCTCAAATCCGCTGTGAGCAGCTGTTAGCCCCCCCAGCTCGATGGCCTCCGTGCCAGCTGTCTGACGTCACACATCAATCTTCCATCTTTCCTGCAAATCTCTACCGATCAAATTTCATATTTCCAGGGCTCAGGCTATAAAACTCCTTTCTCTGGTATAATTAGTAATTAGAGGGGAAATGTTAGCCAACAGACACTCAATCCCCATCTGTCGAGTAAGAAAATTCCCATCCAAGTGGAGGCTGACCACTCTCACCAGGTGATGGCTGCTCACAACCTGCTCTTCTGAACTGAGGGAATCTAGTGGGCAGCAGAGTCATGCTTCTAAGTGTCTGGTGCCTTCTATACTTCTGTGAGTCATTTCCCAATTTGCAAATTCTATTTCTTCTTTTCTCCTGTCTCAACTTCCACCATACTTGCAATAGTAAGCCTGTGGGGAAGACATAAAAGAAGTCACTGCTGCAGAACCCTCCTTAAGCCATGGTAGCACAGCCCCATGACTGTCTCCTGACTGACTGGCTTCATCTGCAGTGCCATGACTGTGAAGAGGTGACAGGGGAAATGTCCCCTGTGAGACCTACGTGGCACTGATAGCCCTTAACTGAAAATAGTCTCTACTCCTTAAATATTTCTGTCACTTATAAATGATGCCATGAACTATTTTCTAAACCCACGCTTTTCTAAGTCTGAATTTTACTTCCTGTCTAGATGAACATGGGTTAACAGCTCAATATGGACACCCTAAACAGACACTTAGACAAAACTCCAAAGGACAGCAAGTTCCTAGAGTGAGGAGACAGTTTGTTGTCTTGGTGTTACCTGAATCACCAGACTGTCTGGGTTTCTTCTGGGATGTAAACTTCATGAGGACCTAGAATACATTGTGCAGGTGAGGGGTCAGTCATCAAGAAGATAAAAGATGTTCAGAGTTTATCATTTAAAGAATGGCTGTGTGTTTAGAGAGGTGAGGCCTCTGACAAGAGTTTAGCTGTCATAGGCTTGAACTTACTCTGTAGAACCAGAAATCAACTTATATGACAATTACAGGTAGTGGGATTTTAGCTTGACTCTCTGGGCACTGGATTCAGAAGTCTAGAAATGAATTCTGGCCTGCCAGTGTCAGCTATGTGGGGCTATGCAAGTGTCTTCATCCCTCTCTAATTCAGGTTTGTCATGTAGCATGGAGAGGATAATTGTGCTGAAGGGCTGTGAGAGAGAAATGAGTTAATCATATAAAGCACTGCATTGTGTGTGTGCGGTGGGGGGAGCAGACACACAGTGAGCATTGACTATTTATATTACTGCAAGATGTGGAATGTCACCTGGTCAGAAAACTCAACATATTCCAAAATGCTTCCCATAAATCAGGATTCCCTAAAGAAGACAGGTTGACAGATGAGAAAATGTTCTGAGATCAAATTGAGTGAGATTGGTGATACACAGGGCAGAAAAAGAAAGCAAGCTGCTTCTGTATAACCAAATGTTTCCCATTTATTTCACCATGCAATTCTTGTTTAGTAGAGAAATAAATTGTGCAATATAGTGTTATATAAAACATATTGGAGGAGAAGCTGAGTGATTCCACTGGCCAGTAAGTTAGTGGTGCTGGTGGGTAGGTGGGTGGGTGGGTGACTACATTTTGCTGGGCTGATTAGATTTGATTTATGGAAAGAATTCCTGTTCTGATAGAGTGTTAAGTGTCTGAGGACAGTGAGCGATGCTGTACTTCCACACTGAAGTTGACAGTGTGACGATCCCACACAGATCACCTCCCTAAATCTCTCGGTTTGGACACTGTCAAGGATTTTGGAAGGCAGTGATTGGGAGAAAACAGAACATTTTATTCCTTTCATACTATGGAAAAGACGTTTGTTCATGCCAGGCCTTATTATGAACAATTAGAGACAGGGGGATGACTTTCCCTCAGGTGCAGATGTGTAAGAGGACCGACAGACTTGCAGTGCAGCAAGACCACAACTTTGAAGGACAGGGAAGAGTGTGTAAGAACAGACGGGGGCAAAGAAGCTCTGGCTAAAGGGGACACTCTGCAGGCACCTTCTTCTCCACCTTCTCTATGAGCAGAATATATACACATGTGTTTGCAGATGTGGATGAGAAGAGGTGGTCTGTATGGAGTGAACAGACAGAGGAACCTGGGGATAGGGGCCACACAAAGGCAGAAGACATTTTTGTCCAAAGAAAAGACTGTTTCTAGAGGGTCCTGTGTGCTCTGTGTTAGATAGCCATGGTGCTGTGAGATTTCACATTTCCTTCTGTGGCTGAAGAAATAAACATTTGAACATGCTAAACAAGCTTGGCTCAACCTATGATTCCAGCACTCTGAAGGTAGAGGTAGAGAATCACAAAATCAAGGCTATTGTGGGTTTACATAGTGAATTATCTGTTTCAAAAATACTTCCCCCCATAAATTGCACTCTTTTCAAAAGTCTACAAATGTGAAATGAGAGACAGAAGGCTTTTAAGATCCTTCCCTTTTTATATCCCCTAATTTCACAACATATATTAATATATTATATTATGTATATATATATATTATATAATATATATATATATATATATATATATATATATATATATATATATATATTCCGATTTCTATACTGGAATCCACATTGCTCTGTAATGCTGTCACAGCACACCTAAAAGCCTTTTCTGTGAGTTTAACCGCTTTACAAATTGTTGTTATTATTATTATTAGTGGTAACATTAGAATTAGTAGCTATACTAACGCTATCATTAATAGTATGTGTGTGTGTTGTACATTTGGGGGTGTGTATCAGGATCAGAGTTTGATGTCAAGTGTCTTCCTCATTCACTTCCTTCCTTCCACCTTATTTATTGCTGCATGGTCTCCCATTGAGCATGGAGTTTGCGGGTTTGCTAGACTGACTGGCCAGTGACCTGCCCTCCCTCACTGCGTGGTTGCAGGTATACCACCTGGCTTTTACATGAAGTCTGGGGTCTAAATTGAGGTCTTGGTATTCGTGCAGCAGACACGAATGGAGTCATCTGCCCAGTCTGTGTGGGATCACCTGTAATCTCTTAATTTCCAGCCTGTGCCCTCCAGCCTCCTTGCTTTCTTATTTTCTACTTTCAAAGGGGGGATTTGAACTTGAAATCCTAAGGGTGGCCTCCTAAGGGATGCTCAGATCATGCATTATTCACCCACTGGCAAGATGATGCTGAATCCAGCTAATTCCAGTGCCAGGGAACACTGCAAGCCCATGTGTTTCCAGTTACTTGCTCCCAAACACATAACTTTGCAGTTTCCAAGATGAATCCCACTTCATTCTTTCCCACCCAGTTTTCTATAATCTCTTAATATTATTCATGTGCTCACTGCCTGCCCACACTGGGGTCTGCTTTGTCTAGTCTGGCACCTCCTGCATAGTTCATGACTGTTTCTCAAAGAACCCGTGTCTACTACTTTTCCGTGTCATATAACTTGTGACCTCACAAGCTGATCTTCTCGGTCTCACATCTAGGGCTTCCTTTACCTTTCAGCTAGAAATACCACTTTGCAAATGCACTTTAAAATTCTAATGGCTTACCTTAAAATTTCTCTAATTTTAAAGATCCAACTTCTCATTAAAATGATGCTGGATGCCATCACTGGAAAGTAACAGATTTCCATGTCTCCATTTTAAGGATGAAGAAATGAGCCAGTTACGTTGGTGCCTACTGGTAATTCCAATAGTCAGGGGACAGAGGCTGAGGCTGAGGCAGGAAGAGTACCAATCTTTGTCTAACCTGGTCTATATAGCAAAGTCCAGGTTAGCACGGGCTACATAGAAATACACTGTCTCAAAAAAGAGGGGACTGTAAAGAAACAGGTTTATATAGACAAACTAAACATGTGGTTTGCATGTCAGGGTGTGGAGGAAATGAGGGAGTACTCAAGGTGCCTGCTATCTAGAGGGGAGAAGTCACATCATAACCTGTGCTAAGGTTGGAACTGTGTAGGAAAGGGGGAGAGGTAAATGAAAAGCAATGATACTATAAACCGCCTTGCTCTGACACAGTGATGGTGCCAACGGAGTTTTCCGGGTGCCATATACTCATTTCCCTATAGATGCATTCACAGCCCAAATGCAGAGGCTGCAGGAGTGTGGGACTCATTCATTCTCCGCAAATCTGTGCCAAAAACACGTCTTAATGAAGAGTATTGTTCAGCTCCCTCCTTCCTTTCTTCTTGGGCTAACAGTAATTACGTGTAAGTAAACTACTGGGGTTTTTGCCCCACTTACCAGCCCTCAAAAGGATTGTAAGTGCCTTTGTATCATCTACATTTCCATACTGAAGACAACGGGATATTTTTCTGTTCATATTTAGGCATCCACATTTCTGAATACTATCTGAAATGATTTGCAGTTTATCTTCCCTCATAGCATTTTTACGGGTTCTTAATTTACTGATGAATTGTCCAAGTTCTGACAGTGGTCCAAGAGTTCAGCTGATTGTTTTCTGTTGCCTGGCTGTCACTCACTGACTTCTTTGGATGTGGGGTTTTGTTCCAGCGTCTCCCACATCGTGGCAATCACAAATGAAAGCTCTTCCTGTTTAGAGTACTAGGCTAGCATTAAATGCCACTCCTATTTTTTAATTTTTTTTTTAATTCTGCACATTTTTCCAAGTTTTGTCTGAGGTTTGGGTCTACATCACACCAAAACATCTAAATCAAAGGGAAAATTCAGCCAAGCCACTCAGATGTTTCTCCACCAACTCCAGATGTTTGGCAACGTGTAGACAACATCTCTGGATGAGTGAGTTGCTATGCTCAACATTTCCCTCCTACTGATTTACTCAGTAAGCGCGTCTTTAATGGTCTGACTGTGTGCAGTCTGTAAGAATTCTGGGTTCTGGTGGATTCAACCTTTGTGAGAGAAGAATTGACTCCATTAGCCATCTCAGTTACAGAGATGCTTTCCTGGGCGGACGCCTCGTTGTTACTGTGAAGAACTGTGGGTCATGAAGTGGGCATTTGTCCCAGCGTGAATAAATGCAGATGCAAAACTTTCAAGGGGAAAGAAGCAGGAACTTGGAACACTTTTGAGGGCAGAATTGTGGGAAATATTTCAAAATATCTACACTATCCAATTATTTTATTTGTCATAATTTGCCTAACATGTCCCCTAACGTAATTAAATGGAAAGCACATATTTTTGCATTTAGACACTAATTTTCATTCTCAGAGATTTGAAGCAACAACCATATGGTAGCTCTCACATTTTCCCAATATTTCAGGAAGGAGAGTTTTATTATATTTACTTATCAAATGACTACTATAACACCTGACAATTTCACATAAAACGTAGAAAACATTTTAAGAGTAGACCTGAGTCTAGGATTAAGGATTTTTTTTTTTTTAAAAAGGAGCAGCCCTACCCACAAGCTAAAGCCTCTACCCCATCTGTCACAGCTACTGAGCAGTCACAGGCAGGCAGTTCTAGACAATCAAGAGACAGAGGGTACTCTGTGTGTGTGTGTGTGTGTGTGTGTGTGTGTGTGTGTGATGTGCCTTGGTCTCTCCTACTCTTTGACTGACCCTTGACATTCCTTTGGTTGTCTTCTGACACTGGTATAAATTACTGGTATTTGAAATAACCTGTATTGTCTATTATCTGTTGTCACTCCCATTTCTGAAATGTTACATGAGATTCTTTTATTCTTCGGCCCTTCCTATCCCTCTTATCATGAGATCTTTGTCCAGCGTGTTCTAATGTTTCTTAAAGCTCTAAACAGAAAAAGGCCACATCTTGTGGAGGAGCTCTGATTCTACTTGGCTCTGACAGCCTCCTCCCAAGGCAGGCATATGTCCTTGGACCACAGGGAGAAGCCTTCCACCCTGGTCTCTCTTGCATCTTCAGATTAACCCTTAGGTGCTTGACTGTCTGATGAGACACTAACCCGAGTAAGGTCACCTTCCGACGCCATGAACTCTTCCTCAAAGCAGCAGCTGCTACCACCCACCTGCTCCTGGCAGGGCTCCAGGACAAGGTGAGGACTCCAAAAGCTCTAATAACAGCAGTAAATAGGTGAGGGGCTCTGACAGGTATGCCAGACCACCTAACGATGGAAAATCTGGCTTGGCAGGCAGTTAATCAGCTGCAGTGGCTCCAGAGCTCTGGGTGGAGTAGGGGAACAAATTTATATGCTCCCTCTACATGTCGGGGGGCTGCCTCATCTCATCAGAGCTACACTGAGCCTCACACACATCTGTAGTCTCTTTATAGGCTCTGGCAGCCATTCTTGAGGCCCCAGTGGAGACTTGCTGGGTAAGAACAACTGAATGTGCCTCCCCACCTCTTAGCCTTCTTCCAAGTACAGCATAAATTGCCTGTCCAGAATTGAAATTTCCTTGAATTGTGGTTTCTACCACTAGCACCTTGGGTTTATATAAAAGAGTAAAATTTCTGCCTTGGACTGTGACTATAAAAGCCCTTAACCTTATTTTCCAGCTGAGCCAATTTTAAATTAAATGGCTTCATGTCGGGAACATCAGCATCTGGAGGAGGCTCCAACAAATCCTGTGATAAATCAGCAGCTGCCGTGGGCTAAAGGTCACTTTAATTCTACATTCTCTGCCCAAAATATAGTAAGGCAATAAATAAAATGACCACAGAGTCCCCGTGAACACTACAAAGGCTTCATGGAGGTACCAGGACAGTCCTGTGTGAGCAGAGAAGGCAAGGTCCATGGAGCTGCCACAACTTGAATGAGGGTGGGGAGCTACTAACTGGAGGTAACTGGGCAGCCTGTCTTCCTGCCCATTCTATTTAATAGCAGAACCTGCTACAACACTCTATCATTTCGAAACACTCCATAGGGAATATAATAGATCCTTTTATCCATAGAAAATAATTCTGAGATAGCCACTCTAAATCTGAAACCGAGGATAATTTTGAATCCTTTTATACAAGCACTGCGGTGCCTAGCAGCCATTTGACAACCTGGACAGCTACTAAGTAGCAATACATAGGCAGTATATACAGTGTGAATGTACTGGACAAAGAGGTGACTGGTGCCCTACTTTTGACTGAATGACAAAAAGTAGTACTTAACCATAGTACTCAGAACAGCATGCAATTTAAAACTTCAGAATTATCTATGTCTAGAATTTTCCATGAAATATTTTTGAGTAACTGAAATAGTAGAAAGCAAAATGTAAAGGCAGATTACCATTGTATTGATGAGGTCTGGAGGTGAGACGATTGGGAAGGATATTTCCATCATGGGCTAAACAGCAAAGCTTCATAAATCACCTCTGCCAGTTCTTACGTGTTCTCTTCTCACTTGGCCCTTTGTCTTCCCTCTTGCTGCAGTTTTCCTCCAAGGGACCGGCACTGGTATCCTGTTGTCTCCTGTTTTAGCTCTCTGCAGAGGCTGCAGTCCCATCCCAGGCTGTCTCAGTGTTTTCCCCCTTCTCTTTTCTTACGCAGAACTTTGTTGTTGTGGAAGTTTATTTTTAGTTATATATAAAATAATTATTTTAAGGACTTTTGGGTGAGGGTCTCCCTATGTCTTGGCATTTTCTATTGTTTGTAGATGTTAGAGTTATATGGGGGATGTTTGATTTTACATGATATGCCTGTGCTATCACTAGAACACCTGAGGAATTCTGAATCAATAAAAACACCTGAGTTCAGATGCTCGGGTTCCACTGTCCAGGACAGCATTGGCCATGATGGTGGTTCCCTCTGCTGAGGTCTGGCAGAGTTTGCATGTGTGAGAACTCCTTGTCTTCCTTTCTGAGCTGCCACAACAGCTTACAACTACACTTTGCGCTCGTCTCTCAATCTCTAACTGGCACCAGCTGAAGACTACACTGAGCAAGCTAACGACACCCCTTTCCTCAGGGTCCACATATCTTAGATAGGTGAGGTAATGTTAAGGTTGAAGTCCATCACATCTTCTCCTTATCAACAGGTAAGTCATTTAGGACTGTATCTAGTATAGTGCATCGCATGAAGACAAGAGCTTTGAGTGTTATCACTGAACAATCTCGTAATTGTTGGAATGCCTATATTTCTCCAGGTTACTATGCTGAAATGCCAACACCTGCGGTGAACGTATGAAAAGGCAAGCTCTTTCAGAACTGATTAGGACATAAGGGTAACACCCTCATGAATACGATTAGTGTTCTTCTGTATGAGAACTAGAGAGCACACACCGTATGTCCTTCTGCCATGAACAGATCCAATGAGATGGAAGCCATCCATGAGAAGTGGACCGTCACCAGGCACCACATCTATTGATCTTAGACGTCTTAAGATCCACAGTTTTGAAGAATAAGTTCTTTCATTTATAAGTTACTCAGACTAGAGTACTTTATTATATCTTCCTAAACAGACCAAGACAAATGTTATTTTAGAGAGGGGAAAATTTCTCTGGCACCCATGTACCTGGTCCAAAAATTTCTCTCTGCACTTGAAATTCTCACCAGTTGGTACTTCACTAATTTTCAGACATAAAGTCTCCAGTGGCTCCTAAACTTTGGCAAATAAATTAATAGGCTGTGAGCTCCTCACAAGGGTTCCTGTGCGATTCTAATCTTAACAGTACTTGAGGACAGAAGTGGGGAGGGAGATCAACTCTCCCTCATGAGCTATGTGGTTATCTAGAGGTGTAACCTGTATGGGAAGGAATGTGAAATGTCAACATAACTATTTACTTGAAAAGTATATAGGTGGCCTTTAAGAATCTTTGTCATAAGACTTCCAATTTCTTTCCAGTGTTAACATGCTCTTCTTTACCAGATTAATTCCTTGAGTCCACTTCTCCATTTCCCTACTCTTCTGTGCTATCTCTTCTCACACTACCATACCAGGGCCACATAACCTTCCTCATGTGTCTCCAAAATGATCCCCAATCACTTCCTAATTATTCCCATCCTTCCTGTCTTTACCTCCTTGCTGTCAAAGCTCAAAAATGGTAACCACAACGCTGTTTGGTAAATTCTGCTTTCTCAAAAGCCCTGAGTGGTTCCTCAACCACTGTGGGTCCTCTCAACCCACAGCCCCTCAGCCTGGGCCAAGTCACCTCTCCAACTTCATTTCTGACCATTCTCCATCATCCATTCAGCCATTGCCACAAATGACCCATGAGTTTTCTGTTTCTTCTTTCTCCTTGAACATGGGAATATGGATTTACTAACAAGAATGAGATCCTTGGATGGGTCATCACATAGCTGTCTGAAAGAGCTGGGGAAATGCTATGTCGAGGCAAGTCTTCACTCAGGCACAGGGTAACAGCTGTGGTAGCTTTACCTGGGAGTCTTCACTGCCCTAATAGGCTATGACTCCCTAAGTCTGACACATGCACCTGCTCTTCTGCGACCAGTATCCTCTTGCCTCTGGTTCATATGCGATGTAACGGTTCACTGATGTTTACTATGGAGGCGGTAATTTCATTGTGATATAAAACAGTGCTCTGGGTTGCCCATCATTGGTTGATGTGGACCTGCTCATGTGGGGGCTTGTAATCTTCATCCTGTTTTCTGAATCACACTCCCTGGCTCCAGGCCATGGAACCCATTTGGCCCCAGGAGTAAAAGTGATCATATTGACATATGCCCACTCCAACTAAAGAAGGAGAGATGAAGATAGGTTCATCATCTCCTGCTGCTCTCTGCCTCCTGGGAACTTACTCCAGAATGACGTGGATGACTGCTCCAAAAATTCCCCTGGGGATGAAGTTGCGTGGAGCAGGACAACACCACAGATGATTATGGCAGCTCCTCTTTGAGGGAAAGTCTGACCATCATCAGATTCTTCATCCAGCCCAGGGATCAGCTGCTGTGTTTCTTATGGTCCTCTGTTATATGTCAACATTACTAAGGGCCTAGCTGTCTGCACAATATAGGAGACTTATCCAAAGAATGTGCAGAGCAAAGTTTTCAAAGTTTTCTTAGGGCTCAGGGAGGGACATGTTCCTTTTGAGCAAATGGTTTGTTCTTACCTTCTAGGTACCATGATTCCTGGAATTGATTATCTGTTCCTCATTTTTTTTTCTTTCTGGTT